>CM021107.1:315914210-317155850 GCA_007115665.2 Sequoiadendron giganteum | reverse complement strand
CCTCCCACCCTCTCTAATTGTCTCTATCTACCATCTCCCTCTTTCTGCGTACCTCTCATTCAATCAATCCCTACCACTTTCTCTCACTCCCTCTATCCATCTCTCTTTATGTCCCTCCCACTCCATCCCATTCTCTCCCACTACCTCTCTCTCCCTCTCTCTCATGTCTCTTCCTCCCACCCCCTCTCTCTCTAAGGTCTCTCCCTCTAGAAACCTACCTAAGTAACTCTCTCTTTGTCTCTCTCCCCTCTCTCTATCTATCCCTCCAACCCTACCTGGATAAGTCCCTCTCACTCCACCCCCCTCTTTCTCTACCTCTATCAGGTCACTCCCTCTCACACCCTCTCCCTCTCTCAGGTCTCTCACTCACACTCCCTCTCTCTCCCACTCCCTCTCTCTCACACTCCCTCTCACTACCTATCTCTCAAGTCTCTCCCTCTCACCCCCCTCACACTCTCAAGTCTCTCCCTCTCACACTCTCAAGTCTCTCCCTTTCGCACCCTACCTACATAACCCTCTCTTTCTCTTTGTGTGTGTGTGTGTGTGTGTCTCCCTCTCCCTCAATTCTCTCTCCCACCCCCCTCTCTCTCTCTCCCTCTATCCCTCCCACCCCCCCTCTCCCACCCCCTCTCTCTCCCTCCCTCTCTCCCTCCCACCCTACCTAGCTAAGCCCCCCTCAATCCAACCCCTTCTCTCCCACTCACTCTCTCTTAAACTCTCACTTTGACCCCCTCTCCATCTCTCTAGACTCTCTCTAAATTATCCCTTTGTCTAAAGACATACATAAATGCATACATACAAGCATAATACATATGTACATATAATCTTACATCCATACAAGCATACATACATACATGACATACATGTACATAAAAATATATCAGCATACATTAATATATTGGCATTTAACATAAATTAAGACATAACGTGAGTGCGTTATAATGTGCTCACATTATGTGCTAATAGACATGTTCCCCCTAGAAGAAAAAACCATGTCAAAAGTGAGATATAATGCGCTCGCATTATATCTTGCTTTGGGAATTCCTGAGCCTTAGGCCTGGTATTTGCCTTGGAATACCAACCCAAAGGTTTGGAGGGCATTCCCAATGACTAGAGACGTGTTTTTAAAAAATCCACCATATTTCTCATAATTGAGTTTGTGCTCACCATCAAGATTGTACGTGGTTCAATATCAAAAAATTGAGCACATGGGTAATGTTGGGTTATCTCTTAGCTATCCAATGATGTAATTTTTTTCACTTTCTGAAAATGTTAAGTCTTTCATCCATAATTTATTTTATCTGTATGTCTTTTTTTTTCCAAAAAGCAGTGTTTGGTTTTTTTTCATTATAAATGAACCGTTCATCAATTTTTCAAATAAATTAAATTTTTAGAAACTAGACTCCATTCTACAAAATTAAAAAATTAATAAAAAAACAAATCAATTAGTTTCCAAAATTTGTAGCGGTAGCATGGCCAAAATTCTATTTTTAGGATATGTCCACTTCGCAAATTAGTAAAAAATTATCAGAAAAATCATGCATCAGCTACATACTATTAGCTGACTTCTGACTGTTGTGATTTTAAAAATACTAAAAAAAAGTTCACCGTACGAGGGTCATACAAGAGTTGCTATGTTATGTTTTTCTGACAAAAACAACACCAATTTGTGTACGTCCCTCATTTGAATCCCTTAATATCAACCATTTTCAAAATAAATTAGTAGTTTAGAAAGTAGACTTGGAGCACTTGAATCATTCTTTTTGTTCCATCTCAAAATTTTGAGTCTAAGTATCCTCAATTTCACGTCCAAGGTCAGTATTTCTTGATTTCAGAAAAAAGCTGTCCACTTAAGTCTCCTTTTTGGGAACCATCTTGGTGCACTTACCCTATGATAGAATATAAATTATAAATTTGTGTCTTGAACTATTTATTCATATTTTTATAATTGAATTATTTTGCATTATTTAAGAATGGCACATTACAAGAGAGAATATGAATAATGATATCCTTGAAACAAGGGCTTGACTATTCTTGGTTGATTGTAGTTTCTTGAAAATTTTTACGTAGCTATAAGTGTTTTTTTTAATACTCACTTATTTATTAAATGTATGGTTGTTAAGACTAAGTTTAGAATGTTCCTAGTTCACATGAAAGAGGTCTTAATGTTGTCTTGTTGTTTCATGTTTTGAATGAATTGATTGTTTACCAAAATAAAAGTTATAAATTGAACTAAGTACCTATTATCAACTAGGATTGCACCCTAGCTAAGCCTAGACTCAGCTAATCCTATTGAAACATTGGAATATCTTCAAGTTGTGGGTATCCTATAATGAAGATAGACCTCTAGATTATGGGTTGGTTCCCATTTTGATTTTCTAAGGAACTAATGATTTATGCAAGAAAAGGGATAGAAAGATTATTATGAATGAAAAAACTAAATTGAAAAAGATGGTGATGCACCTACATGACTATGAAAATGCAATTTGATTCACAAGTACCCCTCATTATATCTATTTTGTGCAACCTGATTTGGATAGCTAAAACACATAAGTGATTCATACAAAGGCTTGACAACTTTATCCTCCTTGAAAGAAAAGCAATTTTTTCACAACTTAGAAAGGTAAAACCAATTTTTTGTATAATATATGACATGTGAGATTGAACTGAAAAAGTCTACATAAAATTATGAACGAGAAAGAAAAATAGAGGTTTCAAATTTGAAAACGATAAATTTCTATAAAATTATGCATAAATGATGACACCCAAAATTAGGAAGGAAAATATTTGATCTTTTCTTGAAAGGTGAAAGGAATCCCTTTGTAAAAAAGCTGAAATATCAATGTTGAAACTAATGAATCAATACTCTAAAAAAAAAAACCTAAGCTACAAGACTTTCTAGACTCTCTACAATGAACATGAGGGTTGAAAGTAAGAACTGAGAAAAAAAAAAGGTTTTTCCTTCTATATACAAAAGATGACTCCAAGGAGTTTGATTGAGTTAACTAAAGTCAACTCAACTCAAAAATATCTCCATAGATCTCTCCCACGAGCAAAAGAGAAAAGCCCTAAAAAGAGGAGTCAAAAATGATGTAAATTGAGCAAAAATAGCTTGAAACTCCCCCTTACAATCAGTTTGACCCAAGTGGACTTCAAACTCAGCCATCTAACTGAAAATCAGGCCTAATTGCTCCAATTCAACTCCACCTCTTCAGATTTTGCATGATTTTGAAATGAAGTTAATGAATTATAAATGGAATGAAGTAAACAATTATGAATCACTTCACTAGGTGTTATGGATTTTCCTAATTTCTTACATCTTCATGACATTTATTGAACCAACTTATAAGTGATTGCTTCAATAAATTTTACATTATTTATTTTCATTTCAACTCATACAAAATCAAGGGGGTCGACCTTATGTTTGACCTTACATAATATGCAAAAGGAGACTAAGGCATATGTAATGCAAAGTAATTGCATTAGTTTATGAAGAGAAATATTAAAAACTAAGGCAACAATCCTTTTGCTCCATCAACCAAAATTAAAGTTAAGAGAAACACCTGCAATCTTTCTCATTTTCTTTTCACTTTGCACACTTCACTACTCTACTTGTTGCCACCATGGGTTTTCTTGAGCCTTCTTTAGAGTTCTCATGGAATTTTTCTATTGGAGACCGCGTGGTAAGGGATTTTCTATAGAAGATGTTGTGATTTCACTACTTTTGAGAAGGAAAATAATTATTTTTGCAACAATATTTGCAAAAAAGAAAGATACAAATTTTCATATTTGTTTTTCAATTTATATAAAAAAGTGAAAACTCCTTTTCTCTATTCTTTCAAGCATCTTTCATGGTTTTTTGGCAACCATCACCACATTCTTCAACTAGAGGAATAGGTCATGGTTTTTTTTCTTTTGAGTAACCCCAAGTGCTCGACCCTTTGTAAATATTTTTGGGTTCATATTTTAATATTTTGTATTCAGCCTTCACAAAACCCAAGCCATGCCACACTTGGTCTTCTTATATTTTCCATGAAACCTTTGTTTTGCATGTTCTTCATATCGTCTCCATCAAACTGTAGTCAAGGCTTCTTGCACGATTTGCATGTTATCTTGATGATAGTCATCTATATGACATGAATTTTTCCTCGATGTTTTATTATGCTTTATTGCTCCTTTTCTCTCCATAGTTTGTTGTTCCTTATGACATGGTGAGAAAAAATATAACTCAATGATCTTTGTGACATTATTTCCACTGTCCCTTTACATGATTTCCTTAGACTCCATGACTAGACTGTGTCTCTTACCATTGGCTTCATTATAGCAAACCCTTGACACCATTTTGAACTCTCTCTTTAGCTTTAAATCTGACATTATGCATGACTATTTGGAACTAAAAACAATGGTTTTCATCTTCCACATTATGTCTTTCTTCATCATCAAGCTCCTACACCTCATTGTCCTTTGAAAGTGAAAACATTGTCATAGATACACAACCATGTATTTTTCTATCCACTACTTGAAGTCTGCCCATAATTGCAATTAGAATAACTTTGAATCCTTGATTATAGCTAGCATTGGACATTAATGGATAGTAATTTAATTAATGTTCTTGTCTTTGAAATCTACCCACTTTTAGCACTGTCATTCAAAACATTTATGGAAGCTTAACTAAAAAAATCCATCTTTGATGTTGCTCTCAGTGCCTTATGTGACCAATGTATGACTATGGCGACTGCTTAATGACTTTGGATGTATCTATGTTAGTGAACATTGTAGATGAAATTCATGGTACTGTCCTTATTTTGTATTACCATGCTTCATGCATATATGTGTTGCTCCAGTCATTGCACGACTGCATGTCCATGTTCATGTTTCATGTTCAATAATGGATTTAACATTTGAGAGTTGAATAACTTTGTGTATGGAAGAAGACTTTCTTAAGATTTCAACCTCTATGCTTCTTCATTGATTTGAATACCTTCATTAATGGCTCACTATTCTCCATATTTCACATGATTGACCTATCATGATACACTATTCTTTGCATAGTCACAATTGACTGTGAACTACCCCTTTTGAGTAATACTTAACACACCATTTAATCTATGATGTCACCATATATTGTGTTCTTCTTGACTCCATAAACAGGCGATCATGTATGAATAGCTACTTGCATCTAATGAATGATTGACCGTTGAACAAGTCTTGAATAGGAATATCATCTAATTCAATATTCAAGCTCCATGCTCTCAAACCCGTATTTACTACCCCATTCTAATTTGAAATTGATATTCATCTCAAACATCGAGAGGGGAGCATGTTAGGCTCAACCCTTGTGGGAGACCATTTTTCCACCACATCCTTTGATATCAAATGAGATGAAAAATGTAATTAAAAAAGAACCTGTACCTGCACAATGAACAAACATGTCAGATAAAAGAATGAAGCTTAGTGCTCATGTGATGACTTAAATTTTTGGCTCTCTTGTATGCAAGTGATAAATGCCCAACTGATTTAATGCATCATAGATGTAGGTTATATTTTTGTTGATGAAACATAGATGAGAGTTTGTATCTTGAGCTCTAACCACATCCTTTCCATCATCTTCAAGTACATTTGAAGATCAAAAACAAGAGGAGTTGAAGATAGAGAAAATCAATACAAGGATCTTTCATTCAGGCAATGACGGATTCAACCTCTTTTCCTATGTTTTTCCATTTATTTATATTTAGATGTATAGCTTTCATTTATGTTGTATTAGATCAGTCATTCCCATGGATTTTGTGGGACATTTGAGCATATTTCTTTTTAAAATAAATAAAGACAACAATACTATGCAAATTTGTGTAATTTTTTGTTGTAAAGAACATTTGCATAATAAAACTAAACTTCATTTGAAAGCATCTTTTGTGAAATGACAAAACTTTAGCAAAAATTTGTATGTACCTTTTCCCTTCTAGCTACAAATACTTGCTCCAACTCTACTTGATTTAGTTGTAATCAAAAAATTAGGTAACATTTTGGTGACATCTTAGGGGTTTTTTCTTGCTAAATGAATAGGATTAGTAGCCTTGCATATCCATTGGGCATAGGAGTCCATTCTTGTTTTTTTTTGCAACTCAAAAACTGTTTGTATCTTAGCTGTCATGAACTATATTTCAACAAAACTAAAATTGAAAACAACTATCATGGATCTGTTTAGGATAGAACCAACAAACATTGCATATGCACTTATTGGAAAAAAAACTAAAATAAAAAGAAATGTGCCTAGAGCACCTATTAACTAAAAACCTCTACTTAACTATGTACAACAACAACTTTTGATCTTAAATAACACTATTTGAGGTGAATCCTGTTCATTGGGATAGGTAACACCTCTCCATTCAGCTTTGAAATTTGAAAAGAATTATGTTGTTTGCATTCAATGATCACATATGGGCCATCCCACATAGCATCAAACTTGGTATGCTTACCAGGTCTACTTTTAAGTTCATCCCATTTAAACACCAAATCACCTTCATTGAACATTCGTGGCACTGCTTTTCTATTAAAGGTCCTTTTCATCTAAGCTTGGTGACTCTCAAGCTTTCTTAATGCTTCCTTTATTATTCCCTCTAATTCCATTAGTTGTGCAAGCATGATTTCCATAGTCTACTCCTCTAACAATTCAAGCTTCTTAATGAAATTGAAAGTAGGTAGTTCAACTAAAATTAGAAATTTTAGCCTCTTTACCATAAGTAAGAACATAAGGTGAATTACCTATAGCTCTTTTATGAGTTATCCTATCAGCCCAAAGGGATAACTTCAAATTGTCATGCCAAGTCCTTTGATTATCCTCAATGGTCTTTTTAATAATCTTGATCAAATTCTCATTGGTGGATTCAACATGTCCATTACCTTGAGGGTAATAATTAGATGAGGTATTCAAAAATATGTTGTTCTTAACAGACCAATCAAAAATTCTCAAGCCAAAAAATCTAATGCATTATCAAAAATGATAGAATCAAGAGTTCCAAACCTTGGTAGAAACTCAAAACAAAAATCTCATTTTCCTCCTTCAATGCAACAACTTCTGTCCACTTTGTAAAATAATATGTTGTTGTTAATATCCATTTATGACCTGCACTTGAAGGTGGGTTAATGGGACCAATGAAGTCAAGATCCCATTTCACAAAAAGGTTGTTCTACCTTAATCAAGTGTAATAGAAAAGCTGCAAGCCTTTGCTTTCCTGCAAATAATGAATATTTACTGTATTTTCCTACCCAAGCATGTGCATCCTTAAATAAATCAGGCCAATAATACCCAACTCACATAATCTTAAGAGTTGTACTTCTTGGCGCAAAATGGCCTCTAGAAGGCCCATCATGAAAATTTTCCAAAATTTTATCAATTTGATCTGGTTCAATGCATCTAAGTAAAACACCATGAAAATCCCTTTTATATAAAATTCCATCAATTACAACATAAGGGATGGCTTGAAGCTTATAATACCTTCTCTTTGACTCGCCTAAAACTTCAAGACATACAACCAGTATGTAAATAATGAATCATTTATTGAATCCAGTTTGAAGGAGTTGGAACAACATCTTGTTCCTCATTATTGAGCACTATTTCAACTTTCTCATCAATTTCCTTGTTGTTCTAATTATTTCCAACAAGCTATTCACATAGACCTTTTCCTCTAACTAGCTTAGTAACCTTAATATTAACGTCATACTCCATTACCTTGGTTATACACCCTACTCTTTTATCATTGAAATATTTACTAAGCAAGAAATCCTTAACTATTGGATGGGAAAGCATCAACTAGATTTTATTGTTAGAAAGAATATGCCTAAATTTCTTAAGGCTTCTTACTATAGCTAGCACATTCTTTTCAACAAATGAGTATCTTACCTCGTAATCCTACAAAACTTGGCTGAAAAATGCCATAGGTTGCTCTAATCCTTCTATATTCTAATGACAAAGCATAGTTGAAATAGTATCAACACTCCCAAATGCATATAAAATAAAATATTTATCAAATTTTGGATTAATGAGTGTTGGATCTACTACAAGGGCCTCCTTTATCTCTTCAAAACTTCTCTTACCCTCTTTAGTCCAACTAAAAGGAATATTATTTTTAAGCATTGAGGTAAAAGGAAACAATAATATTGCAATGTTAGGTATGAATCTCCTTACAAATCTGATCCTACCTTAGAGAAAGATTTGTACGCCTTTCTTATTGAACCATAAATTTTAGGGGAAAGGATACTCTCTTACACTTCTAGGGTTTTGCACCTAAAAGGAGAGATATTTCCCACTAAAAATTGGAAGTTCATTCAAGATTAAGGCTAATGAGATTGAGGAATGTCTAAAGGGGAATGCCCTAAATGATAAAAATTGATAAAGGAAATGAAATACTAATACAAAACCTAGAAAATGAACTATATTTGAAAACACATTGAGATATGCAAACATTTACAAAATGACCTAGAAATAATTATGAAGCAAAACAAAAAATAGTGAAATGAATGGTGTGCACCTGGGAGTGAGTTGTAGGCTGGAAAAGAGACTAGAAATGTTGTTGAATCTAGAATTTTGGCCTATTGGGAAACTTCCACCAAGTTGGGTGACTTAGTCCAAGATTTGGAAGATTGCATTAGAGCCCGTTTTGGCCAAATGGGTATCCGAATCTACGAAAAACTCCGAAAAAAATATACAATGGGACTAAGTCACCACTAATGGAGACTTAGTCCATTTTGGATTTTTTGAAAGTCTAAAAGTGAAATCAAAAGCTCTCGATCTGCACTTTCTACTCCTCTAGGTATCTAGTTTTGAAACTTTGGTTTTCGGCACTGTAAGAGACTTTTAGTGGATATTTTTCCCTAGCCATCAAGGAGATGTCTTCAACAAGATTTCAATCCATTATTCAATGATTTCCAAGCCTTGAATGTACCTAAATCTGCAAACACACAAAGAGAGAAAGAGAAATGTTGATTGTTAGGGCATGGAGGTTTTCCTTGGTCATACCCCTTTTGAGTAATTAAACCAAAATGATGAAATAAGATGATGAAGCATGAAACAATGGAGTTAGTACCTTTCCATGATGATAGATCTTGAGTTGTTGCAACAATGGTTGAAGGTTCAAATCTTGAATGGTTGCTTGATGACTTAGAATACTCAAACCCTAGCTTGCTTGAGAAGAATGAGAGATGAGTGATTGAGAAGAATAAGTGAATGAATAGAATAGAAGAGTTAGATAGAATGAATTAGTGTGAAAATGAGTTGAAAACCCTTTATTTATACATTTTGTGCCCTAATGTCTCGAAAATAACACATCATAGGCCGACCTTAGGGTTTAGGAGACAATATCCTACTAGAATTTTGAGTTAATTTTTATTTTTTATGCCACATGGGACTAAGTCGCCCAAGGTGGTGACTTAGTCCACCTGGGAAAATTTAAGTGGTTGTAGAGAATTAAAGTGTGATTATTGTTGTTTATCGGGATTGTCTTCTAAAACACACTTAAGTAGGGCCTATACGTGCATTAAGGGGTCATTTTATCATAAGAAAGGTTCAATTTATTGATGACAAGCCTAGGGAAGTGTGAGAGTTTGTTACAACTCCTTACAACACTTTGAAATAGGTCTTGGTAAAGGGGTAAAAAGAGTTTGTTTAAGTGAATTATGATGAAAGGGTCCTAGAAAAGTGTGAAAATGGGTTACAACACTTCACAACACTTTTACAAGACACCATAGAATTCTTATTGATTTTCAAGGGTTCAAGACCTAATGTGTATGTGTCGGTCACATTACAACATTAAATCTAGGCCAAACTAGGCCAAAAAACACAAGAAAGGCCCAAATGAGTGTAAAAATGTCCAAAGGAATATTTTTTACGACATATTTAGCCCCCACTTTAGTGAGAGGATGAACTTGCTTCAAACTCACACTAAAGTAGCCATTCAAGAGAAGGTTCCAATTGTACCAATGTGGATGACAAAGGATGAAAAAGATCAAAGGAGGTTGCACAAGCCCCCAGGATCCAAGACCCTAAGTCAAACCATCATAAGTCCAAAGGGACACACACAAGGATGAATGATTTGTAGCAAAACAAGATACATGAACATGCAATGGCAAGAACTGGAAGGAAGAGAATAATGAAAGTAAAAAGGTGGATCAAGCTTCGACCAT
This sequence comes from Sequoiadendron giganteum, assembly GCA_007115665.2. Taxonomy (NCBI): domain Eukaryota; kingdom Viridiplantae; phylum Streptophyta; class Pinopsida; order Cupressales; family Cupressaceae; genus Sequoiadendron; species Sequoiadendron giganteum. The sequence goes on along the minus strand of CM021107.1, from coordinate 317,145,671 downwards.
TTGTCTAACTAGTTATGGATCATATCTAGGCTGTTTGTCCAAAAATGCATACTCACTCTAAGGTGATGAAACTCTTGGCTATCCATTGGGTGAGAGGTCTAAAAAGGTGAGAAACATACACTCATGGTTGGTATGCACTTTGTTGGAATATGGCATGTAAGTGTTGTCCTTTATGGCAACCCTACAACCTAGGCAACCTTGATAGCATCCAGTTTGCAATATAGTTTTGGCATCTATCGACAGAATAGAGTAAAGAATAAGGCATCCATTTATAGGCATAAAAGTTGATTTAAACACCTCACTAGATAGATATTTTGGGTTGTGGATCTATGAGGAAGGTTTTTTGATGTTTTCAATATCTTGGTGAAGGATTGTTTTGATGCACATTCACTGGTACGTCATCTAGGAGATTTGGTGCACTAATTTGTTGATTATCTATGCTAGAAGGCCAACTCGACAAGTATAGTAATCGCGGATGTATAAGATGCAATTAATTAAAAGTCTTTGTGCTCGATTAAGTTTTGTTTTGGGTCCTCTCTTTTTCTTAACCGACTTTGGAGGATGCACATAAATATTTAGTGGTGGATCTAGCTGACAAGATGAAAGTAACTTAATATTTTATGAAGCCAACTGATGGATGAATAAATCCTTGTTAGCAGATATATATATATATATATGAGATTAGTTCTATAATTTTGGTGTGTATGTTATGTGGAGAAGTGTATAAAGGTAGAGAATATATGAAACACGAATATGGTGTGAAACTCAACATAGTAGTAGTGAATTTCTTTCTAAGTGATGCGAAGAGCACAATAGAGCAGAGTAGAGTAGTGCGAAGTGCAGAATCGGAAAGCAGATCCAGAATCAAATCTATGAGCTTCACCAGAACTGTAACTTGGCATAAATAGATGCTATCATCTCAGTTCACTCTTCAAATGGTCTTAATCTAAATTTTGTAAGGCAATGAGCCTTTTCTTTTGAGCAGTGACCTCTAGGCAGTGTGCCCGAATGCAAGTGCATTCCTTTTGTAAATAATTATATTTGAGTACTCAAATTATGGATTAATCTCCACCATGGTTGTTCCCCTAATAGGGTCTCCATGCAAAAATCTATGTGTTATGGTGCAATGAATTATTAATTTGAATGCACACATCTTTTATTAATGCAATGTTGAAATGGTTTCAAGTTTTAGATTGATGAAGCTTAAAGTTTGTTGAACACTGATTCAACCCCCCTCTTAGTGTTCCCTTGGGTCCAACAATTGGTATCAGAGCACAGTTCCTCTGAAGAAGTTTAGCAGCTTGAGGTGGATCTTTGAATGTAATGGACTCTCATGATCTTTAGCAATAGCTTATGGTGGAACTTGATGACCTTGATCAATCTAAAGCAGAAGTTAATGAATTGAGAGCAAATATTAAAGATGCGGAGAAATTCATTCATTCATTGAAAGATCAAATTGTTAAATCTAGGGAGAAGAGAAAGGATCTCTGTGATTAGATACAACAAAAGGACAACGAAAATATGGATGATGCTCACTTGAATCAAACCTTGAAGGATATAATTGAATAATGTGAAAAGCTTGCTAGAGACAATACAAACCTTAAATATGAGATGGAATATATGATGATGAAGATGACTAAGGAGATTAAAGAAAGGAAGAAAAATGAAGAAATTATTGCTCAGGCGCTAAAAGATAAATCTGATGAATGCAACAGAATAAATGGGGAACTCACTCAGCTAGAAAGTGAATTATAGAGAACCAGAAATAATAAAGAAGAACTTGGTAAGAAAATTACTACTCTTAGGAATGATCTTGTCATTGCAAATGAATACAAAGAAAATTTTAAGATCAGTTCAGTAAAGCTTGATGAGCTAACTCAAGGATAGAATATTTGAAATGATAAAAGAGGTCTTGGATATGAGAAGGGAGAAAGCTCTAGATCAGGACAAAAGAATTTCAGACAAATGAACAAAAGTGGGAGGTATCCGGTAAGAAAACCTAATGCACAAAAGTTTAATGGATATTGTTTTGCTTGTAATAAGTTTGGTCACATGACTGCTTAGTGTAGAAGTAATATAAAGTCAAGAGTCTAATCATTCTCTGGTCAGTGTTTCAAATGAAAAATAACTGGTCATAAATCCATTGAATGCAAAAATGCGTTAAGAAGGAATGCTGAATGCTATACATGTGGGAAATTTGGGCATGTTGCTAATCAATGTAGATCAAGAAGAAATTAGTGGAATAGACAATAAAGTGTTGTGTGCTACAACTGCAATAAGTATGGTCACATTGCAAGATTCTGCAAAAACAAAAATACAGACAGAATATGTTCGGTATACAAAGGCAGTAATATAGAGAAAAATGATAAAGGAAAAGAAAAAGTGACTACAGATGAAATCAAAGATCAGATGAAGAAGACATGGGTAAGGAAGAATGATTCTGATGCTGGGAATGTTTCCATACCGGAACCTACTTCTGGTAATTCTTCTGGTAATTGATTTCAGGCCATTGGCCTAGGGGGAGCTCTTCAAGCACTACAATAAATCCCTGTGATTAGCTCCCTTTTTTTCTTCCACCCACTATTTTAATGTATTTTTCTCCAATTTTTTGAAAAAGTTGGCACTATTTATCGGGTTGACTCCATTTTTTGTGCTGATCAGGACAATTAGGCGCTAAATCAGGTGCTAATTAGCACCAACTTTAGTGTTGGATTTAGCACCAGATTTAGCATTGGGTTTAGTGTCTGATTTAGCACCAGATTTAGGGTCAGATTTATCACCAAATTTAGCATCGAATTTAGACAGTGGCATATCGGTAAGAGATATTAACTTGTCTCATCGACATCGGCAACCAACATCAGAGGAACATAAGATCTAATGTTGATGGGACATTGAGATATCGGTAAGACAAATAAGATTGTCTCATCGAAACTCTTTAAGTAATGATCAAAAGCATACACCGCTATACCGCCGTGAAGGTGAGCAACATATGTGGTAGAGCGGTATACACCACAACCCCACTACTAGAAGGCTTCTGTGGGGTGGCAGTATACTACACTACTGCCAGATAGTCAGAATCCTCTCACGGTATACACTGCACTACCGCTAGGCAGTAAGAAATCTCCCGCGGTATGGCGGTATTAGGCAGTTCGATTTAGCGTTGGATTTACTGCTAGATTTAGATAGTGGCATATTGGTAAGAGCTATTAACTTGTCTCATCGACACCGGAAACCAACATCAGAGGAACATAAGATCTAATGTCAATGAGACATTGAGATATTGGTAAGACAAATAAGATTGTCTCATTGACACTCTTGAAGTAATGATCAAAAGAATACATTGCTATACCACCGGGAAGGTGAGAAACATATGCGGTATAGCGGTATACACTGCAACCCCGCTACTAGAAGGCTTTCGTAGGGTGGCGGTATACTACGCTATTGCTAGATAGTCAGAATCCTCTCACGGTATACACCGCACTACCATCAGGAAGTAAGAAATCTCTCGCGGTATGGTGGTATACCGTGCTACCACACCTCTCTCACAATCATCCAATGGTATAGCGATAAAAGCATGAACTTAACACTTATGAATTTAATAGATAATAGTAATTTTTTATTATAAAATATATGTATTTTGTTTTCTAAATTTGTTTGAATATTAAAAGATTTAATGATTAAACATATTTGAGTTTTTTCACATCAATATTTTTTCGCCATGATGAGTTAGAACAAAATACTCATCCTAATTTTTAACTCTCATTTTCACTTGGTTTTTTCAAGCTCCCTTGCCCTGCACATGCCGCCATCATTAGAGTTTGAAACCTCGAGCTTTTTTGAAGGAGTATCTATCAATTTTCTCACTGATTTTGAGAGTTTTCTTCACAAAAAATTATGTTGAGGCTGAATCAGGTAAAGCTTTCATGGTTCATCATTTGTTTCCACTTATATGAATGTGTTTTCAAAGACATTCCTTTTCGGATTCTCATGTATTTTTCTCTTGCTTTACTCTGTCGATGCCTTGCTTGTCTTGAGGCTGACATCAAAGCACTTCTAGAGCTTGCATTTCTTTGAACAACAAGAAGTTGAGTAAGTTTCTATGCACCATTTCTTTGTATCTTACCTCTGTTTTCTATCAAAACAAGCTCAATTTGGACTCAATAGATACGAATGAATGGGTGTTTTATTTCTACCATGCATCCTTATTTTGTAACCCTTCTATCTTGGCTTGGCTTCTCTAGACTTAGCTCAGTAGAAAAATAAATGAAACAAATCATACTCTCCATATTTGGTTTGATCAAACGATGAAATATTTTTTTATTTCTGCATTTTTTCTCTTTCCTAGTGATAGCTTGGTTGCAGCCTCTCTAGAATATTTTTTATATTTCCAAAAAGAACAAAATGTAAACTTTTCTTTATTATATTTTTGAGCCTCCTTCATGGCTCCATGATTATGGTTGCGGGCTCTATTCAATGGAATTCTAGGTTTGTCTTTGATCTGGGGTTTTTCAAAAACTTGTGACTCCTATTGTAGATACGAGCTCTCAGATTAATGAGTGCAAGCCTTTTGGCATGATCTTTCACTTCTCATAAAGAAAAATCAATCCTTCCACATTTGGTGCTCGACCTAGAAACCCTAAACCATGGGTTTGTAATATTTTGCATATCCTTCTCCTTTCTTGCAAGTATTTTACATTTTCATTTTTCAGAACTTGCTTCACAAGACAATTGCACTGTTTTTCTGTATGTTCATTTTTCTCTGAAAAAGACAAAAATGGAGATGATTGATGCAGAGCATGGTGGGCTTCAAAGGTCTTCAAAGACACAAACAATTTTTTTTGCAAGATCACTTGTGTAAGCCTCTAAGAAGCTTCTCAGGCTACTAATTTGTAATTAGTTTGCAAGGGATTGTTTTCTCTTTCTTTTCCAATTTCCTATTTTATAGGGAGTTATGGTCTGTTTCTTTCCAATCACAAGGTGCATTTCAATGAACTTGACCATTCTGAATTATTTAAATGTAGACACCATATGGTCAATGTTGAATGCTATTGCTACTCCAAGGCACTTTGACTTCTTCCTTAGACAGTGAGATTCCCTCAAGACATGAGTGTGGTTATCATAGCTCTAAACACTCATCTCAACATGAAGAATGCATCAATGTGTAGTAGAATTTGTAAATCACTTGTCTCTAATTAAGAATGTTTTAGATTATTACATATAGTCATGGTTAGATTCTCATGATAGATTCCTTTGAAACTCATGACAGGTATGTATTTGAGGACCAAATTGAGTTTATCAAGGAATTGATACTTGAAGGAGAACATGTACTTTAAAAAATTAGCTCATATGCTGATGTCTTGAATTGTATATCAAATATCTTCTTTTGATTTAAATAGTAATAAGATATATGTTTCTTGCTTTGGTTGATTGGACTAAACTTTAGAGAACCAATGGAAATTTTTTTAGAGTTTTATACGTATTTTTATAAGACTTTTTAACTTTGCAACATAGATTATGTATTATTTGCTTTTGATTTTTTTTAATTTTTCTCATTATTGATGTTTTATCCTAAATCAGGCTAAGGGTGATGATTTTGAAAAAGATTCTAGGGAAAAAAAAATGTCACACAAACTCTAGGTGGGATGCATTTTCTTAATGCCTAAAATTAGTGTAGCATTTAGCTATAGAAGGCATCATACATAATTTTTCACCATAAACTATTTAATGTACATATATTATATGAATCGACTACTTTTAATTTTCATTTTACTCCACTGAAATTCAATAAATCCTCATTTGCAATCATCAAGCCACTAGAAGGAACATTGTTTCCTTTTATTTTATTCCTAACATAGCAACAACTAAAAGTTTTCATGTTATTTTCAATTTTTTTGGCTATTTGATGCTAGCTTAAATTTTTTTGCAATGGTTGTATAGGATGAAAAAAATAGCCATATCAAATGCATTTTTCCCAATTCCTACTCTCTCAAGGTTAACAATCCCAATCTCACTAATAGTGATTACTAAGAAAGGTAATTCCATCAACTCTACCAAATAGTTTATCGTAGGAACAATAAAAGTAGACGCTTTGAAAGGAACTCCATGAAAACCAAGCTCTCTAAATGGTATATCAAACTCTAGCTCAAAATATTTTAGATGAGGTTGCTCCCATAGCTCTATTACTCGCTTGACAAATCCTTGAAACTCTGCATTTATTTTATTTTTCTTGTCCCTCTCTTGCCGTTCTTCCTCAATTTCATCAGGATCATACATTGACCTTCTTGCCCCTCCTAAATTTTGGACCACATCCATTACCTCCACATAAAACTGGACATCCTTGGTCTTCTTGGTTCACACCATGATATGGTTATGCAAATGAAAATGAAGCAAAGTAATCATTTCCTTCTCCACTGGCTGGAAGAATGCATGCTTAATTTTTTGATACATGATATCAAATCTCTCTTCTGCTCTCATGGTTGAATATCAAAATCCATTATGGTGGGCCTCCAAAGTTCCAGTCATCTTTCTTCCTCTTCCACCAAATGCTGGCATATTTTACTAATGTTCATTAGAATTGTTGCATGCTTTACATCATTGGAATGACATATTAGCTGTAACGTTTTTGAAATTTTATTATGGTATGTGCACTTTTATATGATGTAATATGATTATGGTTTTTTTTCACATGTTGTAATATTAGATATATAACATAAAAATAAATTATTGGATGAAATAAATAATACTTTTCATTTTAAATGATTTATTTTTTTGTAGAAAATGGGTCTTCCAAAAGATCAATATGATCCTCATGATATAGATCTAGAATATGTTTGTTTTGGTACAGATCACATGGCATAGGATGATGATGACGTAGATACAAAAGACACCAAGGTCGATGGTGATGATGATAACAATGATGATGACGGCAATGATGATCACGATGGTGATTATGATGATGAGACAATTGCTAGTTGTAAGTGTGAATAAGTAACAATGTAAATACACTTCTTAATGAAACATTATATCAAGAGAATCTATAATTAAAATAATTTAAAACAAGAAACTTGAAAGTGTCTCATTGTCTCCTATCTCCAAAGATTTATCAAGTCAAGAAGCTCTCAAATTTAATAAGACACTATGACTGTTAAAATGACAATTTAAAGAACGGAATGATGCTGATACAATGATCTAATCCTATATGATGATATCTAAATGATAAAAGGATGCTAATTTAATCTATGCTTGACATGAAAACTGATGGATGAAAGCTACAATATGCAGCCATGATTATGATTCAAAAATGCTATGATGCTATGATTGCTTGATGCTATTGCTGTAGAGTAATTTTGCATAAAGTTGGGATCCTTTCTTTGTTGTACAGGATTGTATTTATAGATTTCTTGGTAGTACATTTGCAGAGGGGCAACAAACAAAGGCCTAGATTCAATCTGGAGGATTGAATGGTGAGAGATGAAGAAGCTGGAGAAAATTTTGGGACTGGTTCCCACCCATGAAAACACCAGGCAAGAGGATAGGAAGAATTGATGGAAGAGGATTGAGAGATTGATTCAAATTTATCTCCAATTTGTCTCCATAGTTTCCCGTGAAGATTGAATCAATTAATTTAGACATAAATTAGACATATGATATCTAATTTGGTTTTGACAAAATAGAGGAATTTAATTTATGCCTTTATTTAAATATTTTGATTTATTTAAATTAGCAAAAGGGAAATAAATAATTTAATAAAACAAACTATAGAAGTTGTTTATTAAATTAGAATGGAGGGAAATGATAATTAAACAAATAAAGTGTTTAACCTTTGTTTAATTTATTTGAATGTTGTGATAGAATAAAATAGGGGAAATTGATAATTAAATAAAACAAAGTATTTATTTTTGTTTATTTAATTAAGATGAAACAATAGAAGAATTTAGAAGAATTTAAATGTGAACTATATGTGAACTATATAAATAAATATTTCTATTTATTTAATAGTAGAGGAATTTAGGATAATTAATCAAATAAGTTATATTCAATTAATCAGATTCTCCAGACCAATTTTAGGTGTATACATTTTGCCCCTCTTTGAAGTGATGTGTTTACACATTGCTTCAAAGGAAAATTTTCTACTACTGCTAGTATCGACGATTTTTTTTTAGTATGCCTCAGACATGCCCCATACATTGATTTTTAGGTGATTGATGATAATATGCCTCCTTAGGAGATAAATTCATGATTTGTTGTTTTTTTTGGGATTTTTCAGAAATTTTCAATTTTCTAATGATTTTTTCAATGTTTTGATGAAGTTTTGGTGGTAAAATAATTTATCTCCCGATAATGATGAAGAAAGTTTGGCCCTAGATGAATTTGTATTAAGCCTCCTTATGTTTTATGATTTTTGACTGTGTCAACCTTTGATTTGATATTGATTGGTGATCCTGATAGATTAGAAGATTATTGATAGGTGAGATTCAATGATTGATTGATTGATTGACCTCATGATAGGTGAGGATCAATGATAGATTGATGATTGAACTCATGATAGGTGAGGATCAATAATTGATTGATTGATTGACCTCATGATAGGCGAGGTTCAATAATAGATTGATTGACTGACCTCATGATAGGCGAGGTTCAATGATAGTCGCTCACGAGATTTGATCAAAGTCTCACCAAAGCCGATTAGATTGATAGGTTGATTGATTGATAATATTGATGATTTGCGATATGTTATGATCATAGGAGGATTTTAGATTTCTTCCCAAATATGTGGGATATGATTCTACATCTGGTGCAGGCTGATATAGATATCATTAGTCGATGTGGAAAATCTATAATGTAGATGCAAAACTAATATGAATGCAATCTAATTTAACCATGCAAATCTACATATGCAAGCATTGGAATCTTAACAATAATTTTATTGTGCTTTGTATCATCATAGAGCTTTAAATTTTTTGAAAGTGAGTACAAACATCAATGGTATAATTTAGACTATGATGACCTGAGTACGACTTCCATGATTTTTGATATTGCAAATGAACACAAGCATTGAGGTATTATTAAACCGAGATGACTTGAGAATTTCTTGCGTAAACAAACAAGGATCAATTATTTTTGTGTGTGAATTTCCAATGTCATCAGTGGTACATTTGTAGAGCACGTCCCATGACAATTCACACATTAAATAATTAATTCACAAACAACAGACAAATGAAAATACCATTCTTCTTCCTAGCTTCTCTAGTTCAATTCATCATCGAGTTGCTCCAAAGAAATGATAAATAATCAAAAATACAACATATCCAACCTTTATTTAAAGTATTTCAACCATTATTTCAGATTAGATCATCCATCTCGATTTTATTTTATGATGTTTTATGATGTTTTTGTGTTTTTTTGAGTTTTGGGTCAAACCTAACCTAAAGTCCGATCCTAGGGGCCTCGAGGGCTAATAAAAAATTAGCCTTTCCTACGTTATACACACAAAGACCATGTAGATTGATTGACACAGACTCATGTTTTTGACTTTTTGACTTGTTTTTGGGATTTTCTAATATGATATGGATGTTCGAAGTGTTTCTGATGGTGAGTGATATTCGAAGTTGGGTTGCATTTGTCTTCCTATTGTTTGTCTATTTGAAGTTTTATTTCCCCTATCGAGATCAAGATTTTACCCCCAAGATAGGGTGAGACATGAATACATTGCAATGATATGTACTTGAGATTTTATTGCACCTTTTTCAAATTTTATGATTTTTTTTGTATTTTTCAGGATATTTAAGATGAAATGAGATGATATGCTCGATTGAAGGAACAAGATTCCCCACAATAGGGGTAATGCAACCATGGATAATGATAGATCAAAATTAAAGATTCATTGCAAAACATGTCATACAAGCAACATATCTCTTGTTGCAAGATGATAATGGTTGATTGATTAAGATGCCAGGAATGATTGATTCCATAAGGCATGATGATGATAAGATTGATGATTGTTGATGATTGATAGACAAAAGATTTTAAGGGGAGAGCATAAGCCTATTCACCACACAAGCACAGTAAGAAATGTTTGATTTTAAAACCCATAGAAACAATTTGCTATTCTAGGTGAAGATTTTGCTTCGCAAAAGTCATGATGTTAATTTTAACTGATATAGAAAAATGTGTGATGTCTATCCTAGGATTAATAAATTTTAAACCAAATGGCTACCCTAGGATTGATAAATTTTAAACCAAATAACTATCCTAGGATTGGTTCATTTTAATCCAAATCCAAAAACCAGTGAGTTTCTAATGTTCTTTTTAACCAACTTTGACAAAGCTTGTGTAGATGGTTAATTTTAAGCCCAAAGTAATGCTAGTTGGTCCTAAAGCATGAATGAAAACTAATATATGATGGGTTATTTTCTCATGAATGTTTGAAAACACTATTACAATGGATATCAAATGTTTTTTTTTTCAATTCAAATGCTCCATATTCCTCTTAAAACCTGCAATAAATGCTCAAAATGTTAGATGAGATCAAGAAATAAGAAGATATAAGGGTTAGATGAATGATTAAGCATAAAAACCCTAAAACTTAGACCAAGTTACAATGTGATTTGACTTTAAATGTAAAATTGAAAATTTTAACTCTACAAGAAGTGAGAAATACCTACACCATTGCATAGATTATGAAATTCTACCCCATTTCAAAAAAAAAAAGCTTCAAAAAAGACCTCTGTATGACCAAGATATGGCCATTTTAAGATTGATTGTCAAAGCACTAAAATAGACTATAGAAGCGCTATTTTGCAGAAGCGCTAAAAGAGACCTCAAAAGTGCTAAAACAGAGTCTGTAAGTGCTACTTTGGATACAAAAGCACTAAAAAAGACCTTAGAAGCGCTAAAAAAGAGTCTGTAAGCGCTACTTTGGATACAAAAGCGCTAAACAGAGTCTGTAAGTGCTACTTTGGATACAAAAGCACTAAAACAGACCTCATAAGCGCTAAAATAGAGTCTGTAAGCGCTACTTTGGATACAAAAACACTAAAATAGACCTCAGAAGCGCTAAAATAGAGTGTGTAAGCGCTACTTTGGATACAAAAGCGCTAAAACAGACCTTAGAAGCATTATAGTTTTCATCGAAAGTGCCGAAAAACCTCTCGATCGCGCTAAAATGAATACGCATAAATCTTGTACAACACTTTTCCAAGAAAAATGAAAATATAGGGTTATGCGCCATGGTGGGCACCAAGTTGTAAGTGTGAATAAGTAACAATGTAAATACACTTCTTAATGAAACATTATATCAAGAGAATCTATAATTAAACTAATTCAAAACAAGAAACTTGAAAGCGTCTCATTGTCTCCTATCTCCAAAGATTTATCAAGTCAAGAAGCTCTTAGATTTAGTAAGACACTATGACTGTTAAAATGAAAATTTAAAGAACGGAATGATGCTGATACAATGATCTAATTCTGTATGATGATATCTAAATGATAAAAGGAAGCTAATTTAATCTATGCTTGACATGAAAACTAAATTATGATTCTAAAATTCTATGATTCTATGATTGCTTGATGCTATTGTTGTAGAGTTAGTTTGCATAAAGTTGGGATCCTTTCTTTGTTGTACAAGGTTGTATCTATAGATTTCTCGGCAACACATTTGCACAGGGACAGAAAACAAAGGCCTGGATTCAATTTGGAGGATTGAATGGTGAGAGATGAAGAAGTTGGAGAAGATTTTGGGACTGGTTCTCACCCATGAAAACACCAGGCAAGAGCATAGGAAGAATTGATGGAAGAGGATTGAGAGATTGATTCAAATTTGTCTCCAATTTGTCTCCACAGTTTCCCATGAAGATTGAATCAATTAATTTAGACATAAGTTTGACATAAATTAGACATATGATATCTAATTTGGTTTTGAGAAAATAGATGAATTTGATTTATGGCTTTATTTAAATATTTTGATTTATTTAAATTAGCAAAAGGGAAATAAATAATTTAATAAAACAAATTATAGAAGTTGTTTATTAAATTAGAATGGAAGGAAATGATAATTAAACAAATAAAGTGTTTAACCTTTGTTTAATTTATTTAAATGATGTGATAGAATAAAATAGGGGAAATTGATAATTAAATAAAACACAATATTTATTTTTGTTTATTTAATTAAGATGAAACAATAGAATGATTTAATTGTGAACTATAAAAATAAATATTTCTATTTATTGAATAGTAGAGGAATTTAGGATAATTAATCAAATAAGTTATATTCAATTAATCAGATTCTCCAGACCAATTTTAGGTATATACTCTAGTAGTAGCCAGTGACATTCATGATCATATAGACTGCATCATGGATCATTGTTGATATATCATTATGATGCCTCTTTTCATGGTTACTATAATATGTATCATTTTTCACGGCTTGCAGTACCATATTATTGAGTTGTATCATTTTGACATGTATCATTTTGAATTATATCATTTGGACATGTATCATTTTGACTCAAGTATCATTTTGAGCTATATAATTTATCATTTTTACTTATATCATTTTGAGATATATAATTTATCATTTTTACTTATATCATTTGTACATGTATCATTTTGACATGTTATTAATCTAGTTGCATATTCGACTCACTTGTTTTAATCACTTATATAGATATTTGACTTGTTTTGATCTACTTATATAGATATTTGAATCACTCTTTTTAATTATAAATGATGATCATGTTATAATAATTATATTTTTATTTAATCATATGAGTTATTTAAGAGGTGTGATATATTTAAATAATTAAATTGAAATAAAAAATATTAAATTAATAAATGGAAGCAAAACAAGAAGCATTTTTAGAAGCAATAATGGAAGCCAAACTAGAAGCAAGCTAGAAGCAATCTTGGAAGCAAAACTTGGCATTATCTAGGAAGCAAAAATAGAAGCAATTCAAGTAGCAAATAAAGAAGTAATAATGGAAGCAATTTTATAAGCAACAAATGATGCAATAATAGAAACCATATTAGAAGCAAAAAAAGACGTAAAAATGGAAGAAAAGCTAGATGCAAGAAGTGATGTTATATTGGAAGAAAAATTGGAAGTAAAATTGGAAGAAAAATTGGCAGGAAAACTGGAATAAAAATTGGAAGCAAAATTGGAAGCAAAACCGGAAGCAAAACTGGAAGCAAAACTAGAAGCAAAATTGGAAGCAAAACTGGAAGCAAAATCGAAAGCAAACCTAGAAGCAAAACCGAAAGCAAAATTGGAAGTAAACGTGGAAGCAACACAAGAAGCAAAACCAAAAGAAAAATTGGAAGCCAAACTGGAAGCAACAAAAGTCGGTGCTAAACTTGGTGCTAAATCCAATGCTAAATTTGGCACCAAAGTGAGCATACCAGTTTGCACCGAGTTTTACGCTAGCAGAAGTGCCCAATTCATGAAATCAAATGCACTAAAATCTGACGCTAATTGCTTGTTTTGTTGTAGTGAAGTAAATATTTCCTCCCTTGTCTATGAATGGTATCAGAATGTAGAAAATAGTTGAGAAGGTGTATTTATGGTGTACAAATTTTTTGGATAACTTTGGCAAAGAAAATTCAAACAATTCATAGGTTCGCAGAAGATTTTTCTATCATTGCTTGGGAAAATAGAGTCTCAGGAAAAATTAGGGAAAATTAATTTATTGCACGTGTGCAAGCTATATAATTCAAGTCAAAAATGTCATTTGTCACTTTTTATCGAGGAAGAAAAGATGGAGAGCACTCAGTGGTCATATTTTGAAACAGTGAAATCGATTCATTGACAAATCTCAAAATCTATCAAGTATTTCAAATTGATCTCGAATTCTTCATACAATTTAGTGTGTGGTTGCAAACCCTAAACATGAAAAGGAAAAATGGAACAAATCAAAGGTTCGATCACTCTAGATGAGTATAACAATGCGAAGATTAGGTCAATGGGGAATTTGTTATTGCCTGATGAATTGAAGAAATTGATCGAAGCTAAACACAAAAAATTGGATATTTGGAATGAGTTTTCATACTTCGAGAACACATAATTCATGAAGTTCATATTAATTATATTACATGGTAATATTTTAACCTTAGACAAACCCTACATTATCTCAAAGGAGGTAATCAAAAATTTGACTGGATTTCTCAAAGTTGGAGATATACCAAGGAAGAAATCTATTCGAAACAAAGAGGTTGAAACCCTAACCAGAGTAATTGGAGATCAAAGAGCCTTGATAATTGCTTAAATCAAGAATCCTATTAAAAATTACATTGCACATGAAATAACATACAAAATCTTCTACAAAAATCAAGAAGGAGCTACATCGGCTGACACAATCTATATTTCTCACAAGATGATAATTGAAGGTTAGGACTTTGACCAATGCGGGTTGTTAAAGGATCAACTCATGGAGAATGTTCAACTAAAAAGGGACATAGGCTATCCTTTTAGGTTTGGAACTCTGATTACATTTTTAGTAATGTTTTTTTCTTGAATTGCTTGCCAAAAATTGACAATGTGGTATGGAAGAAAATGAACTGGTATGCAAACAAATATATGCATATTCTAGAAGCTTGGTCGATTCGGATTTAAAATTTGAAAATTTCTTTAAGAATATGCTTGAAAAGTGTGGTTCAGTCAATATTTTCCTTTCGATAAGATCAATTGAAGTTGGTTCCTCTTCTGGTAGCATGGATAAAGGACAGAAAAGAGGAAAGGAAATTGTTGAATACAGTCCTCCAGAAAGAAAAGTTCCTAGAATTGAGGGAAAATGAAAAGAAAAGGAAATTGTGGATATTTTGGATGAAGAATCTGATGAAGAAATTGAGGATCCACTAAAAAATGAATCTAAACTAGAAAAAGGTAGTGAGGAAGAAGAAGATCTGACAAAAGAAAAACTACAAGAACTTATTCAAGGATAAGGTGGAATGCATAAAATAGCTAAGTTATGGTCTATTAGACCATCATATGATCAAGACATGATTCTAAATGTGCTAAATTCTCATTTTGAGCAATGCAAGATTAGATTGGAAAGCTTGCAAAACATTCTACCCAGTGAAATGATCGAATGCAACAAAGAAACATTGAATTATGAAGCTCAAGAAAAGGAAGCTAGTGAAATAATCTCACCTGAAGGAGCAATTCAAACTATCCCTTTCCAAACTGAAAAAGAAAATGAATGAGTTAAGGAAATGCATAAACTCGACTACTGACATCTACAACTATTGCATCTGTTGGCCCCATGCAGTTAGCAATTACAAAGAGAAGTTGGATCAGATTGAAATAGAGTTGAATGACATTGGAATTTTTTTTGATATATCTCAAGATCCGGATAGAATCGTTAGGAGAACAATCTGGGAGCTACAATCAACACACACAAAAAATCAATTCTCCGAGAACACTCTTGTGGATAATTTTTGGAAGTTGAAGGATCTAATCGAATGCAGGTTGGAGTAGATGGTGGAAATATTGAGGAATGGTGAGAAATTGGACGAAGAAATTATAATTCTTGAATCTTTAACTGAAATTGTTAACAAGACTTCCAAGAATAATAGTTTTATTATTATCATTGGAATCACAATAGATTCTTGGAAGAAATTCCTTCCGAAAATGAAGAAAAAACATAAGATAATCTTTGAAGGTAACAATTAATTATTTTTCAAGTTTTTGAAGTTTTGATCAAAGGAGGAGAACTGTTGGCATATATGTGTTGAAGTTTTGAAGCATTGAGGATTTTGAACACGTGTTTTGTCACTTGGTATCGGCATATAAGTGATTTTTCACTGCTTTGTCATTGTGTTTAGTCACTATTCACTTTTTTTGTCTTTCTGGCATATGAAATCCATGCTTTGTCATTGATGTCAAAGGGGGAGAGGATATAGTGAAAAATGCCTCATAGGGGGAGAGAATGCCTTATAAATCTCAAGGGGAGAAAGTACAAAAAAGGTTTGGTAGTATACCTATAATGATTCCAACACTTAGTCATTTTTCACTAAGTGTTGCCATCAATGCCAAAGGGGGAGATTGTTGGCATATGGCATGTAAGTGTTGTCATTTATGGAAAACCTACAACCTAGGCAACCTTGATAGCATCTGGTCTATAGTATAGTTTTGGCATCTACCGGTAGAATAGAGTAAAGAAAAAGGCATCTGGTTACAAGAATAAAAGTTGATTTAAACACCTCACCGAATAGATATTTTGGGTTATGGATCTTTGAGGAAGGTTTGTTGATGTTTTCAAAATCTTGGTGAAGGATTTTTTTGATGTGCATTCACTAGTACGTGATCTAGGAGATCCGGTGCACTAATTTTGTTGATTATCTATGCTAGAAGGTTGACCTGACAAATATAGTAATCGCGCATGTATACAATGTAATTAATTAAAATTCTTCGAGCTCAATTAAGTTTTATTTTGGGTCCTCTCTTTATCTTAACCAAATTTGGAGGATGCACATAAAGATTTAGTGGTGGATCTAGCCGACAAGATGAAAGTAAATTAATATTTTATGAGGGGAACTGATGGATGAATAAATCCTTGTTAGTGTATATATATATGAGATTGGTTCTATCATTTTAGTGTGTATGTGATGTGGAGAAGTGTATAAAGGTAACAAATATATGAAACATGAATATGGTGTGAAATTCAACAAAGTAGTAGTGTGAATTTTTTTCTAAGTGATGCGAAGAGTAGAGAAGAGCAGAGCGAAGTGTAGAATCATAAACCAGATCCAAAATCAAATCTATGAGCTTCACCATAATTGTAACCTAGCATAAATAGATTCTATCATCTCAGTTCACCCTTCAGATGGTCTTAATCTGAATTTTGTAAGGCAATGTGCCTGAATGCAAGTGCATTCCTTTTGTAAAAAAATATATTTGAGTACTCAAATTATGGATTAACCTCCACCGTGGGTTTTCCCCTAACCGGGTTTCCACACAAAAACTTGTGTTATGGTGTCATGAATGATTACTTTGAATGCACACATCTTTTATTAATGCAATGTTGAAATTGTTTCAAGTTTTAGATTGATGAATTTTAAAGTTTGTTGAACACTGATTCACCCCCCCTTCTCAGTGTTCCCTTGAGTCCAACACACTCACACACATGCAATTGTCTATGGGGAAAGTTGTGTAGTTGGTTGGGCTTCCTACTCGAACCATACCAAATTTATACCTCTTGATCACTTTAATAAGGCGCCATAAAAGCTAAATGAATTTTTCAAATGTTGTAAGGAATGTTCAGAAGGATTTTTCCTAGTTTATGCAAGGTCTCATTTGAAGGAACATCATGTGTAATGTTTCCAAGAGAGGAAAAGTGCAAATGGTCTCATATTTTTAAGAGAGGACAAGCGCAATGTCTCATCGTGGGAAACATTCTACGTAATTTTTCCAAGAGAGGGAATTGCAAGAAAAATAAAATCGCACATTGAAATGTGAGTGTCGATGTATGCCCCCACTTTAATGTAGTTAATAACACCATTAATATGAGCAAGTGCTTTAAATTAGAAGAAGAAGACATGAGAGCTTGTTTGGAATTCCCTATGCCAAGTCATATTTCCGATAAGCTACGTCATGAAAAGGGTAGTATGTCACTTGTAAGTCAACTTAAGATATGTTGTCCACATCCCAAGCTTGCTCTTATATGTTCATGAAAGGTTAACAAATAGTAAAAAGAGTCAATGATGAGTGACATACGAGGACAAGGCTAACTAACCCCTTTTCCCCCACTTAGTGCAGGACAAGAGTGAGCCAAAAGGATTGATGAGATGCAAAGTAGAGTGAAAATCAATATCAATTAGAGGAATTAGGTTCCCCCACATAAGGAAGAACACCAAAATCCTCAAGAAGTTGGATTTTACTACTCAAGGCCTTACATTCATTAGTAGAATGACCATGGAATTTGTTATAGGCACAAAAGGAATTCTTGTAATGAAATTTCTTTCGAGTTTTTGTTGGAAGGGATATCAAGTGATCTTGGAGGAGTCTCGACAAGATACCCTCTTGATCAAAGGTAGGTGTTCCTCTAGCTTGTGACAAAGATGTGTCTTGATTAGGACAAGATGTCATACCTATGCAAGGCTCTATGGATTGTGATATTTTGTATGCTCCTATAGAGGAGTGTGTAAAATTCACATCATTAGTGGTTTGCGAGATGACATTGATATTAGGCAAACATTTCTTTGTGTTTTTCAAGTGTTGCAAAGGATCACCTTCACGACCACTAGTGTCCACCAGTGTCAAATGCACTAGTGTTAAGGTTGATTTAGAAGGGTATTTTGGGATGGTGTTGATGTTGAATGAAGGCTTTGTGATTTATATCAAAGGACAATAATCAAGACCAAGATGTGTTGTCTACATATTAGGCTCGATAGGTGTGAAGATACCTTGTTCATTAACACCATGTCCTTTTCCACTATAGCCAAGTTGTCTCATGAGCTCATAAACTTTTCCATAAAGCATTTTTAGTTCTTTTGGATCAGGTGATTGTTCATGATTAAGTTCATCAAAGTTTGTTGTATAATTTGTTGGCTTGTGTTCTAAGGTGCTTGAGGCAATTTTTTTTGAAGGATCTACTGAGTCTTGTGTTGACAAGACCATGTTTCCCTTTTCAGAGTCTTTGTTTATTATCTTAGATTCTCCTAACAAAGGAGGTGTGAAGTCTAAGGAACCCCAATCATCATTGAATAGCTTCGTGATTTTCTCAGTATGTTGTTCTTTGTTTGTTTGTTGTGCGGGATCCACTTGTTTCGTTGGTGTTGAAGTGGTCAAGGGATTGGATTTTTTTTTCTCAAGTTGTAAGACACTATAAGGCTTAGGATCAACATCAAGGGTGTACTCTTTGTTGTTGTAGATGTATTTAATTTTATGATGAAGAGTGGAAGGAACCCCATTCATTGCGTGAATCCATGGTCTGCCTAAAATGAGATTATATGAAACATCATGTGGCATAACATGGATCAGTGTGTCTAATGTGGCCATTCCAACTGTAAGAGGAAAAGTGACCACACCAAGCAGTTTCTATCCTACATTGTCAAATCCACTGATAGATAAAGAGTGAGGTTGAATGTTGGATTTATCCACATGCAACCTATCCAAAATATTTACACCACACATATTAACAGTAGAGCCATTGTCAACAAGGGTTTGCTTTATCCCTATTCTTTCGTATTGAGATATGATTATGAAAGCTTCAGCTTATTTTTGCTCTTCCAAAGGAGGGAGATCACTTTGGTGGAAAATAATGTCAACATTCAAGCCATGAACTATAGCTTCTATGTCTTTGGGTTGAAATTAGAGGGGATAGGAGCTTGTTGTAAGGAACTTTGCATCATGTTATGGTAGTGAGGGGAGGCTCGAATAAGGTCCCATAATGATATGTTAGCAACAATATTCTTAAGTTGGTCGACAAGATTATACTCCCTAATTTCTGAATTTAAGCAAGGGGCAATAGGTAATATGGGATTGGGCAAAGGTAAGGGGGTTGGGGTTGGTTGTTGCAAGTGTAGATTGTTTCTTGTGTAATGTGTGTGAGCAACAATATTATAACTCAATTTCTATGACACATTATGCTTAGGTGGGTAGAGGATAAGTTCAAGTTTAGGTTTTTTTGAAGGGGTGTAAAGGATGAGTTGAGGTTGAATAATATTAATGTCCCCTAGTGAAGGAGATTCTAACATGGGCTCTGCATCTTCTTCTAAGGGAATAATATTATTATTGTCAATGTTGTCCTTATCTTGCATCATAATATCCTCTCTAGGAGGATATTTTTTAGGAGAACTACAAACTACATGTTCTTGAGATTTGAGGGTTGGTTCTTCTAAAATGACTTGATCAAAAGTAGGAGAAGTATCAAGAGAAGGACCACTATGATTTTCAAATAGATTGTCCCAAATGGTAGGAGCATTAGGGAAGGGAGAGTCAAGAGTCTCATGACTCCTAGGAGGGGTATCTTCTAACACCAACCTATCCTCGGTGCATCGAGGAGGGATATTAGGAGAATGACAAGGTTGATTGGCATGGTGATGGAGATTAGGTAAGGTGATATTAAGAATTTTTTTGATGATCTCATCTTCGTGTTGTTTAATGTCTTCAAAAGGGGGATGAGGAGAGGGAGAATGCTTGTATCATCTTTCACCAAAATACCTTCATCACTACTAGGAGAGGTATAGGGAGAAGCAAAAGTATGATTGTTATGATTGTCAACACTAACATCCTCATCAATGGGTAATGTAATGATAAGAATTGTGTCAATAGTTTGGTGATTAACGTGTTGTGCAGTGAACTCATTATTGTAATCTAAATTAAACTCATAAGAGGGGATATTGTATTTATGCAATCCATTTTGAACCAAATCAAAGCCACATCTTTTGAAAGAAAAAATGCTAAGAGGAAGAAGGAAATAAAGTGAAATGCAATGACTTGAAGTGAAATACTGAAATACAATTTTTCGATGGAAAACAAGGTAATTTTTTTATTACACTATGCAACAATGTGAAAAGGAAATGTAGTAGATGCAAAATTGAAATTAAGAAATGCATGAAATGAGCTAATTTAAGCTAGATATAATGAAATGTAGGTAAAAAAAACACAACTAATTGATACAAATAGGTAATGGCAGAAAACAAAAGCTTAAAAATAGGGTTTTCAGCATTGTAAAAGGTTGTTTTAGGGGTGGTAAGGGACTAAGTCGCCCAAGGTGGCAAATTAGTCCTAGTAGGGATTTGTTTTCAGTTTTTTCAGATTTTTTGGATGGATTTATGGTTTTCATGTTGTAAGAGACCATAAATCCATACAAAAAATCTGAAAAAACTGAAAACAAATCCCTACTAGGACTAATTTGCCACCTTGGGCGACTTAGTCCCTTACCACCCCTAAAACAACCTTTTACAATGCTGAAAACCCTATTTTTAAGCTTTTGTTTTCTGCCATTACCTATTTGTATCAATTAGTTGTGTTTTTTTTACCTACATTTCATTATATCTAGCTTAAATTAGCTCATTTCATGCATTTCTTAATTTCAATTTTGCATCTACTACATTTCCTTTTCAGATTGTTGCATAGTGTAATAAAAAAATTACCTTGTTTTCCATCGAAAAATTGTATTTCAGTATTTCACTTCAAGTCATTGCATTTCATGGGCTAAGATGCAAATGCAAATTTTTTATGATTTTGACTGAAATGCAATGAAAAAATGTAAGCTATATGATATTTTCACTAAAGCAAATTTTAAAACCCTAGAATGCAGATTAAACAATGCAAAATGCAATGAAATGCTAATGGAATGCAAACCTAGGATGAAGGACTCCAAATAATAAAAAAGGTATTTGAAAGGCGGGTTCACCAAAATGAACCATAAATTTTAGGGGAAAAGATACTCCCTTACACTTCTAGGGTTTTGTACCTAAAAGGAGAGATATTTCCCACTAAACCTTGAAAGTTCATTCAAGATTAAGGCTAATGGGATTAAAGAATATCTAAAGGGAATGCCCTAAATGTTGGAATTGATAAAGGAAATCAAATTTACTAATATAAAGCCTAGAAAGTGAACTATGTTTGAAAACACATTGAGATATGCAAACATGTACAAAATGACCTAGAAATGATTATGAAGCAAACGAAAAAATAGTGAAATGAAATGTGTGCACCTAGGAGTGAGTTGCAGGTTGAAAAAGAGACTGGAAATGTTGTTGAATCTAGAATTTTGGCCTACTGGGACACTTCCACCAAGCTGGGCGACTTAGTCCTAGATTTGAAAAACTACATCGAAGCCCATTTCGGCCAAATGGGTATTTGGATCGACAGAAAAATCTGAAAATAATATATAGTGGGACTAAGTCACCACTAATGGTGACTTAGTCCACTTTGGCTTTTCTTAAAGTGGAATCTGAAGTTCCCGATCCGCACTTTCTACTCCTCCAGGTATCTGGTTCTAAAACTTTGCTTTTCAACATTGTAAGAGGCTTTTAGTGGATATTTTTCCCTAGCCAATAAGGAGATGTCTTCAAAAATATTTCAATCCATTCTTTAATGATTTCCAAGCCTTCAATGTACCTAAATATGCAAACACACAAAGAGAGAAAGATAAATGTTAATTGTTAGGGCATGGGGGTTTGCCTTGGTCAAACCCCTTTTGAGTAATTAAACCAAAATGATGAAATAAGATGATGAAGAATGAAACAATGGAGTTAGTACCTTTCCATGATGATAGATCTTGAGTTTTTGCAACCATGGTTGAAGATTCAAATCTTGAGTGGTTGCTTGATGACTTAGAATGCTCAAACCCTAACTTGCTTGAGAAGAATGGGAGATGAGTGATTGAGAAGAATAAGTTAATGAATAGAATAGAAGAGTTAGATAGAATGAATTAGGGTGAAATGAGGGGGAAAACCTTTATTTACACATGTTGTGCTCTAATTTCTCAAAAATAACACATCATAGGCCGAACTTAGGGTTTTGGAGACAATATCTTGCCAGAATTTTGAGTTAATTTTGATTTGTATGCCACATGGGACTAAGTCGCCCAAGGTGGCGAATTAGTACACTTGGGAAAATGTAAGTGGTTGTCAGGAATTAAAGAGTGATTATTGTTGTTTATTGGGATTGTCTTCCGAAACACACTTAAGTAGGGCCTATAAGTGCATTAAGGGGTCAATTTATTGATAACAAGCCTAGGAAAGTGTGAGAGTTTGTTACAAATCCTTACAACACTTTGAAATAGGTCTTGGTAAGGGGTAAAAATAGGTTTTTAAGTGAATTATGACAAAAGGGTTCTAGAGAAGTGTGAAAGTGGGTTACAACACTTCACAACACTTTTACAAGACACCATGTAATTCTTATTGATTTGCAAGGGTTCAAGACCTAATGTGTATGTGTTGGCCACATTACAACATTAAATTTAGGCAAAACTAGGCCAAAAACCACAAGAAAGGCCCAAATGAGCATAAAAATGTCCAAGGGATACACTTTTTTGCTACACACTTATGTGCTGGTAGGGGTAATGCTAGAATAGTAGTGATCCTTTCTAGATCAATTGTAATACCATTTTTGTAAATAATATGTCCAAGAAGCTTCCCCTCATGGACTGAAAAAATGCTCTTCTTTGGGTTAAGTGAAACCCCATATTCCCTGCATCTCTCAAAATCCTACCTTAAGTGATCAAAATGTTCATTAGCATTCTTCAAAAAAGTAATAATGTCATCTAAATAATCTAGTACAAACTTGTTAATTAGGCCTTGGAGAGCCATGTAAATTGCTCTCTGAAATTATGCCCCTACTTTGGACAAACCAAAGGGCATTTTCTGGTAAGCCATGGCACCCCATTTGGTAGTGAAGGAAATTTTAAATTGATCTTCCTCCACTAAAATCTGATTATATCCTGAATATCCATCTAACAAGGAAAACATTTTACAACCTGAGACAACTTGTAAAATTTATTCCATTAAGGGTAGTGGGTAATGGTCTTTGAGAGAGGCTCTATTTAAATCACAAAAATCAACACACAGCCTAATCTTACCATTTTTCTTTCTAACAAGTACCAAGTTAGAAACCTAAGATGTATGCTTAATATGAAAGATGATGCTACCTTCAATTAGCTTGCTTAACTCTATTTTCATGAGATGCTCTAGCTTAGGGGTTAGAGGCTTTTGTTTTTGCCTCACTGGTTTTGCTTCGGGCTCCAATTCAATGGTGTGTTGAGCTTGTTAGAACCAAAATTTTCATAGAAATTCTTAAGGGATTTACCTATTAAAAATCCAAATGTATGATAGATTTGTAATAAAAAATAACTTTACTACCATCCACAAGACCAAAATAGCCTTTTATCGATGTATTTCTACAGCATTATCCACCCTTTATAACCCTCACCTCATACCTCCTTACCGCGGACCCTTGCATAGTAATCTGTGGTATCGTGGTCAAGATAGTTAAACACTCTACTCTTTTACCACTATACCATGGAGGGTTAGAGTTTAGCCCATGATAGAGCGGTGAGATAAAGAATAGTAATGAAGGGAAACCGCAACACCGCGTAGGGTCAAAAAAAGACCCATGGAAGAGCGGTACACTTGAGAATAACCGTGAGAGTGGACACCGCCATACCATAGGAAGAAGAAGTGTAACCCACAATAGAGTGGTATAGAAAGCAAAGGAAGAATAGACACCATCGTACTAGAAGGAGGTGAAAATTATCCCATGGTATAGTAGTATATTGATATATCTAGGTTGGATACACTGCGGTACCATATGTTAACCAAAGGTGATGTGCGGTAGAGCGGTAAGCAACACAAAGGAGAATCAAAGAACACCATGGTACCACAAGAGGGAAGAGGATAGCTCATGGTAGAGTGGTACAATAAAGAAAGGTAAAAATATGTACCGCAATACCATAGGGGAGTGAAAAATGACATGAGGTAACGTGGTAAAGCAACCGTTGAGTCATTTAAAGCATACCAGTCGCATCAGTCAACTTCAAAATATGAATTGAGCTCGATACAAATATTTAAATCATGCAAATTTATGAGTCAGAAGTAAATGTAGCTTGGGATTAAAATACACAAAATAAGTTGGTTTTTTTTGTTCATGACAGCTGATATCGAGTAGTGGGCGAGCTTAGAGGGTGAAGGAGAAGAGATTTTTTTAAGGAAAACTATATCATTAGGTAAGTTCTGCTCATTCCTATCTGTAAATTTCATAATGGCACCGAAGAAAACAAAAGTAGGAGCTAAGAAAGATGAAGTCAAGCCTAGTAAACCTCTTTGCAATCACAATTGCTTGCTCTATTGCCTGGGTCAATAAACAAAGGGTCAAATTTTTTTTTCAAATACTTAGCTCAGGGTTGTTGGGATCCAATCACACCCTAGTCAGGTTGGAACCTATACTAGTATTTCTACCAAAAGAGGAATGACAAGGTTCCAACATCAAACCCATTGACCTTGGACGTGGCCAAGCTGATTGTGCCCAATGTCTTCATTGATACAAAGGTAATTGAAGCCCTTGCTCATAGTTAACATGCCCCGACTAAAATTTTTAGAATTCCAAACGGTGGGTGTTTGGTGGATATCAATAAAGAGGCCATTGTGAAATGTTTTAATATGAACAAACAAGTTGTGATAGAGGTGAATCTAGTGAAATTAGAGAAGGAGTACAATTGGCTAAGAAGAACCTATAGAAGTGATGAGCTCCCCCTACACATGAATAGGGGTAATGATAATAGGAAAATCCCAATCCCTGCTTCTAAATTGGAACCCTTCCAAGTCTTAGAATTTCAAGTGTATTTCAAAAACACTTATTTTTCATTGTGTGAAATATTGGGGGTAGATGTAGAGGAACACATGTTGCTAGGGTTAATAATGATGACCATGATTATTCAGCTCCCTGAATCTAATATAGAGTTTTATTTCACATCTGTGATTAAAGAGAAAATTCATGAAGGCTTGCTACAAGTTAGGGATGCAAAGTCCCCCATTACTTTCAAAAAATATTCTTTGTCATGTCATTTGATTTTGTATCAAAATGAAACAAAATGGACAAAGAGGATGAAATTATGTACACAAGAAAATGGGGTTAGGCTTCCCATACAGAACTGGGACAACAAAAGTAGAGAAAGTGATTTTGTGGTATGTAGAGATGATTTTTCTATGAGGTTAATATATGCCCTTGGATACCCCACACCAAGACTGTCTGAGTCTTTAATGAAAGTAATGAGGCAAGTATAGGGTAGACTAGACTAGGGTCTTACCCACAATTATGCCGATTGGTTCTTTATGCCACTACACACAATCATTAGAGTGTATGGATATAACCAAGCACCACACATATTTCCTAAGTTCATACCAAAAAGGTTTATATTTTTACAGTTTATGTGGTAGATGTTGTGGATGGAGCACAATATAATGAGGAATCAGAGAAAAGGCACATTCTTGCCTGATCTGATAGTGTTTGAGGATTTTTCTGTTGGATCAAACATGGTAGAGGAGCTACAAAGATTCATGAGGGTCCACTATTCCCTCAAATTTGGGAAGGAAAGAGTATGTGACCTGGAGGGGCACATAAATATGATCAGAAGAACTCCGCTAACGAAAAAGGCCATCACATATGAATTTGACCTCGAGGAGGACGTTATAAAAAATTTGGTTGATTTTGCAGATGTTATGCAGAAAAGAAAAAGGTGGGTCACAATGATGAAATGGGAAAACCAAAAGAGGAAAAAGGAAAAGGGCTTCAAGGGGTTTTTTGCAGATGAGCCTAACCTTTTGAAAAGGATGCAGTTGACCCTTGGAAAATAAGATGAGATGTATAAAATAGCTCAAGATGAGGGGTTAGTTCCTGCTTCTACACCCCAACAACCATCACATGAAGCTTCCACATCATATTTTCCTTCCTCATCACACCCATCCCCTTCATCTCCCACACAATATCCCCAGGCCAAGAAGCAGAACATTGAATATTTGGTTGAATATAGTGATGGTAAAGAAGGAGAAGTCCTTGCTCTAATTGAGATAAAAGAAGCAGTAGATCAACAAAAGATTCAAGAGCCTCATGATCCCAAAATCAAGATTTCAGAAAATGTTGCAGATGAGATTCAGGATGATGAGAGAGTAGTTGACTCTTTAAAGTCTATAGAGGATGACAATTTTATTCATACTAATGAGTTTAAAGACTTTTGGATCAAAATAAAGATGAGATAATTTGATGAAATATTGAGAATGGATCTAATAAAAGTTGATGATTCAAAATAGGCTGAATTTCAGGCCCACACATTGGCAGAACTAAATATTGATAATATTAATGCTACCCCTCAGGAAGAAAGAGAATTGGTGTTGAAAAGTGACATGCTAATCATACAAAGAATGGAGTTTTCCAAGGTGTTTCTTTTGGACCAGATTAGGTCACAAGATGACCCAATGTTAATTGCATAATTTGATTTAGAGGAAGGTGTATCAGGAATAGGGTATAGCCCTACCACTCAGACTTTTCCCTATGGACAAAGAAAAACAATACAAGGAAGCCGAGGCTCTTATATGTGGTGCAAGAAATGAGGGGGTCATCCATGGTGAGGATAATGAAAGATACAACTCCCACAGACGTTGCAACTATAACTATGCACTTTGTGGAAAATATGGAAAAGAAGGCAAGTGAATATGATAAAAGGTTGAAATTGTCTAATGATGAGATAAATAAGTTATTTATTGAAAATTTGAAGATGAAGCAACAATTACAATAGGATACAATAGTAAGGGGAATGAGGTAGTTGTTTATCACCCACCCATCCAAGCTGAAGACCCACATATTCAACAAATGAAAGATGAAATTGACAGGCTAAAGAAACACAATATGGAAGATGTCAAACATCACATCTTGGATACCCTAAGAAAAATATTGGAGCATAGAGTTGGGGTACTGAAATAAAAAATAGGTGTAGTACATGAGAGATTTAGCAATCTAGTTAAAGCCTTGGAACAAATAGGTGCTAATTCTCATATTATTGATGAACTCATTAAAAGATGGCAACCTACTTATCACATTCTAACCACTCTCTGCAAAGCAAGACAAAGGGATCCAAATTCCACTCCAAAGCTTAAAGCTACGCAAGAAATGGTAAAGGGTGTGATTGAGGAGCACAAGTATTTAACAAACATGAAGAAGAAAGTGGAGAATAGGAGGAGTGCATTTGAATCTATAAACTACCTCTTCAGCCCCTCAATCATCAAAGATGATAATCAAATAAAAGGTGTTGATGAGTGGAGGAATGAATTTGATCAGATGATTTCTCAGTGCTTGACACACATACAAAATGATGGGGATATCAGCCTTGATGGGTTTCATAATGTGTTGGATGCAATTGTCACACTAGATAATGGATACAAAAAGTTCGTGGTAGGTACCAGGAACTTGCTTGAAAAGAGATGGAAGAGCCACCTCAAGAACTTCACTAGTGCACAATAATTTAAATGGCCAAATGATCTGACAATCAACAAATGGCAGGAGAAATATTTGGCCTCAGATGAAGAATGATTATATGCATCACAAAGAGGAAGAATCATACAATAAAATATTTGAACAGGTCTTGGCTGACCACGAGCTTTTACTTGAAGACTAATGGATTAGCACACATGTTTCTTTCAATATTTTTCAGTTATGTTTAAGTTCTAATTTTATGTTTTGTTACCAAACGGCATGACCTTTGGTCTAAAGCTTGTTGCCTCTCATTTAAATAGAAGAGACCAAGACCAAAGGTGGGTGGTGGTAGAAGATGAGATAGGAGAAAATAATAGGCGAATAGGAACATATACAATGTTTACATTTCAAAAGACCATGATGCAAGTATAATTTGATGAATTTAATGAAATATATTTGATTCAATGGTCCCATTTTTGGTATCAATTGTTTGTTGAATTTATTCAATTATTTGATTGTCTCCAACTTAATATTTCTTGATTATTTAAGTTGATATATCAAGTATATACTCAATTTATCACTGCACAATTGTTGTACTTGTGTGATGTGATTATTTGGTTTATTTAAAGAGGAATTAAATTCCTGTTGATCAATCACAGTAATCTGGAAGTGTTATTTGGGTCAGTAAGAAGAATCATATAATTAGGGTTGATATTTTTTCTCCATTAGAGTTTTTTCATCACTCCCTTGCATGTTTATACACGTTATAAACTAATATTTGTATGCTAAACAATTAGAATTTCTACCAAATAGAATCCATTCATCATAGAATTTCATTTGAATCTATTTTAGCCAACAAGGCACTAGTCTCACCCATTTTATTTATTTAGTTTCATTGATACTACATCTGTTAACTGGACATATTTATATACCTTGATATTGCTTATATAATTTATACCAAATTAGGATCACATCTCTCCATTGTTAAATTGTCATTGTGGATAGATTGGTTAAGTAGGAAGCATAGTCCAAATCTACATCACTTACATAGGTACACCTGCCTCGGCTTAGCAGAGCCTAAAGAGTAGAAGGCTGAATCACATTCATTGGCCTTGTACATTAGCCAAAAATGTATCAAGAGATTGGCAACCTCTTATGGTTCAAACCTGTATTTTTGAGGCCTAACAGTTTGGTGACTTTACTGGGGAGTCAAAATTGAATCCAATCCTTCATTATAGAGTCAATACCTTATACGAGACTCCATTGGGGACAAGAAACTAAAGAATTTTCTCACTTCTCTAAAAAGTGAGTGGTGAATCTAAAAAGACAAGTACATTAAAAGATTGATAAAATAAAAGGTTTACATTAGAGCCCACCCTAGAAATCAAACTGTCAAAATAGCTCACAACATGCATGGAAGAAGGTCCTAATGAAAAAAGTAAATGGGCACACAAAAATGATAAGGGCAAGAAGATGCCTGATGACATGTGCTTAACAAATAAAGAAAAAACATCAAAAGAACACTTGGAGACATATAATCGCTATGACACATTAACAAATGAAAATAGCTCAATTGGAGAGCCTCATACTCTAGAAGAAAAAAGGAATCCTTTCTACCAGCTAGATCAAAAAGGATAGGAGGAATTCATGGCTAGATTTGAAGCTAAAAAGGATAGAAGACAACATGAATATGATCATGGAATGGAATGGAATTAGAATGTGCCCAGTGATGAAATGGGTCTTGAAGAGTACAATTTTTTAACTCAAGCAAAATTAGATGTGCAGTTGGAGTATCGAAGACAAGAGATGGAAAATAAGAAAGCAAAATGTGAACGAAGGCACCAAGCAATAAAAGAACTCCAAAATCTGAAGCTGCAAGAGGCCCAAATTGATGCTCAAATAGCTAACCCCCCTAAATATATACCACTTTATAAACAAGGGAATAATAATTCAGGACCTTCCAGTCCACCAAAAATACCACAAAAATAAACAAGAAATTAACATAGATCATCAAATGCCCCACCTAAAATACATTGCAACACTTAAATACTCAGCTACCTCAAGGCCAAAAATGCATGCCCCACATGGTCAACAATATGTGCCACCACCCCACACACAATATAGTAACTCATTATAGCAATATCAGCATCCTCAAAACCCACCTCCTGAACAATACACAACTATGATCAGATATCAGGATTCCAAATATGCCCTTACCCCATGGAAAATAGTTGGAGAAGCCTTGTCCCAAAATTCATAGGAAGTAGTGCAATCATAACTAAGGAAAAATTAATTCGTTTTAATGATTTTATTCAGGACTTGGATATGCAATATGAATATGTACAAATGATACTATTTATGATGTCATTAATTGAAGATACTAGAGATTGGTTTAATAGTTTACAAACAACTTCTATTGTTTCCATTCAAGAGTTTTATGAATAGTTCCTTGAGTAGTATGGGAACCAATGTGCACCTGAATTTTCCTTGCATAAATTGGTAAGTATCCAAAAGCATCAGAATGAGTCAGCCTATGAACTTAACCAAAGGTTCTCTAAATTACATAACAAGATACCTTCTGGATCCAAATTGGCTGATCCTACTGCATTAAGTATCTATCTAAAACATTTTGATGCAAAGATAGGATATGATATTAGAAATAGGTGCCCCAGGAACTTAGCTAAAGCTCAAAAGATAGCATTGACTATTGAAAATAATAGGAAGGCTACAAGAATGATCAGAAAGAGGGATAACCCTAAGATTCCCCAATATAATCCTCTGAACAAGCAAGAAAATACATACAAAAATGAAAGGCCAAGTTTGCATGATATGCCTTATAATACGAACTCGAAGGATGGAAATCATGTGATGGATAGGCCCAAGAATAAGGAGACACCTGATCATTTTAAGAAAAGAGGGGCATATATGGTAAATAGTAATCCTTGGTGCCAAGTTTGCGAATTTCCACATTCCCTTGATCATTGTATTGTAGCTCAACCGATACTAGAAGAGGAAATACCAAAAGACAACAATGAAGAGGATCATAAAATCTATTTAACTTCCCACACTCTTCATCCTATTGAGCAAGGATATTCATCTTTAGAAGAGGGAGGGTATGAATATGATGTTGATCACCAAAGGTATAATGTCCATATAGTAGAATAACAAGTCTTTTTTAATCATGAAGATATTGATGATGAACAATTTTCTCCTAGTACATCATATCATACAAATAAATGCAATATAAGAATACCGAATGAGGAATAAATTAAGAAGTTAACCATCGAAGTAGTGGAATAGGCCAAAATAAAATATTGCTTGAGATATAGAATAGTGAATGAGAATGAGGGTGTTCCAAGAGGAATATTTATGAAAGATAAGAAAGCACCACAGGGAGCTTCAAAAGGGACAGGAAGTAAGCAGCCTGACAAAATTAAACAAAATCATGAGGAAAATAGAGAATTGCATAAGGACAAGCGGAAATTTGATCAAACAAGCAAAAAGGAAAAGGAGGAGAAAAAAGGGGAGTTGTTAGAGCAAAGGAAGATGATTAAAATATAAGGTGTCTCTTTCTATTTCACACAAGCCTTATCTCAAGTAAAAATGTTTATCCCATTACTTGAAATGATGAAATTAAAAAGTATAGGGATAGTGCTATTCAGTTGATATCTAGTGGGAATGATAAAAACACAAACCTTGAGAACAAGGGAATCACTAGGATCAATAATAATCAAGAAGAAGTAAAAGTACCCAAGGTTTTTTTAAATGATCCATTGATAAATACTCCACAAGTTGATCCTTTCTTCACCACATTACTTGTAAATAACAAATTGGTAAGAAATTGTATGATAGACTCTGGTGCTGCAATCAACATCATGCTGGTTGGAGTCATGAAGCAACTTAGCATGTGGGTGGATAGTAATGGTGGCAATTTTTATGCCATGGATGGAGGGCTTGTCCCAGTGATAGGAATTATGAAAGATATAGAGGTGAAATTGGCTGCGTATCCACAAGCAACTTATAATATTGACATAATTGTGATTGATACACCTCCTCAGTTTGGAATTCTCTTTTCAAGACAATGGACTGCAATAGTTGGAGGAAATGTACAATTTGACTTGTCATATGCTACAATACCAATCAATGGTGAAGAAGTCAAATTATATATAGAACCAAGGATGAATTAGATTGTGGATTGTGTTCCTCAAGAGCAGATTAATTATTTCTGTGATGTTGATTTAGGGAGTTTCAAAATAGAGCCCTCCCAACTTGAATTAGTGAACATTGACCCAATTGATAAGCACGTTTCTAAAGATCAGCATGGTGTGTGGAAAAGGTATTTTGATGGAGCATTTAGCCAAGAAGGCAATGAAGTTGGAGTAGTATTTATCTCATCTGAAGGAATCACTTTCAAATATTCCTTTTTGTTGACTTTTGAGTTTACAAATAATGTGGAAAAGTATGAAGCTCTGCTAATTGGTTTAAATATGGCTATCAAACATAAAATCAAACTGCTAAATGTCTTAGGAGATTCATAACTAATCAAAGAAACAAGTCAGGTCAAAATATTCTACAAAGAACAAAAGATTGAAACAATATAGAAATGTTGTGTGGGATACAATTAAATTGTTTGATGCTTTTTGAATTGAATGAATAGATAGATCAAAGAATATAATGGCATATTTCCTAGCTAATATAGCCCTAAAAAGAGATGATATCACCTTGGCTGGAATCTCTCAGGTTGAATTGAAAACAAGGCCTGCTATCCCTGGTAATATATATAGTTGGCAAGTTTTCAATGATGACACTGATGTCATAAAATTTATCCATTGTATTGATCAATATGAAGCTCAAGAGATTGATTTTAATGCATTTGTTGAAGAAGTTGATGAGAAAGAAACTATATTTGGGGAAGAAGTTTTGTAGCTTAAAACCAACAAACTTCCCAAAGGACTTATGGCACTTGAAAGAGTATATGATGGAAGTGGTTGCTCTCTCATGAAGCAGACACCAATCAAGAGAGTAGATATTGAAGATGTCAATTTAGGGACTGAGTTAGCACCAAAAAGGGTATATATTGGAAAGAAGATAAGTCCAACGATTAGAAGAATGTTGATTGTATTGTTGAGAAAGTAAAAACATGTGTTTGCTTGGACTTATGAGGATCTCAAAGCATACAAAGAAGATCTTTTCTAACATGAGATTCCACTTAAACCAGACACAAAACCATTCAAACAAAAGCAAAGGCCCATCAACCCAACTTTGGAGCCTAAAATGCAAGAGGAGTTGGAAAAACTCAGAGATGGAGGCATCATCAAGCCCACCAGATATTCAACATGGGTCTCCAACTTGGCCCCAGTAAGAAAGAAAAATGGGGATATTAGGTTGTGTGTAGATTTTAGAAATTTAAATGTTTCCTCTTATAAAGATAATTATCCTCTCCCAAATATGGAAGCAATATTACACAAAGTAACAGGATGTGAGTTACTATCAATGATGGATGGGTTTTCTGGGTATAACCAGGTTAAAGTAAAATATTCTAAGCAATACAAGACAACATTTACTACACCATGGGGGACATATGTTTATGTAAGAATGTCATTCAATCTCACAAATGCAAGGACATTTTTTCAAAGGGCCATGAATGTGGCATTTGTAGATTTGATAAATGCTATAATGGTGGTGTACCAAGATGACCTTACTACTTAATCCAAAAGAGCCAAAGATCATGTAGAACACCTGGAGAAGATATTCATTAGGGCTTTGGAATATGGTATCAGTCTCAATCCCAAGAAATTTCACTTTGCTGTCACAGAGGGTAAGATTTTGGGGCATATTGTATCAAAAGAAGGGATTAGAATAGACCCCGAAAGAGTAGAAGCCATGGATAAAATCCCCATTCCCAAAAATATAAAAGCCATTCAATCATTTTTTGGACAAATTAACTTTGTTAGGAGATTTGTATCAATTTTTTCTGAAATTGTTAAACCTATATCCAAAATGTTGAAAAGGGGAGAAAAGATAGATTGGAATGCAAAAGCCCTAGAAGCCTTCATATCCATCAAAACGGCCATCAAAGAAGCACCCATTCTCAAGTCTCCTGACTTTTCCAAACCTTTTCAAATATTATCTTTTGTCTCATTTCATACCGTAGCAGTTGTTATGTTACAAAAGAATGATGAAGGTCATGAGCAACCCATGTCCTTCTTTAGCAAGTCATTGCAGGGGTCATAACTGAAATATGATATTATGGAGAAACAAGCTTTTGCATTAGTCAAAGCAACAAAAGCTTTCAGACCATATCTAGTTGGAGCTAAGATAATTACATATGTACCACATGTAGTTGTGAAAGATATTTTGGTACATACATAGGTAACTGGGAAGAGATGTAGATGGTTCAATAAAATCCAATAATTTGATATGGAAATTCAGATTACCAAGTTAGTAAGTGGATAAGGCCTAACCAAACTAATGGAAAAACCAATATTGAAGCTAACTAGATTTGTAATGTGGAAAATGAAGATGACATAATTGCAAGCATTGAACGTACTCCTTGGTACACAAAAATAATGTATTATCTCAGACACATGAAATGCCCTGAAGGGTTGAATGATAATCAAAAGAGGGACCGAAAGTTGCAAGCATCTAAGTATGTATTCATAGAAGGGGATCTATTTTGGAAGAATGGGGATGGAATGCTATTATCGTGTCTGGATGGATCACAAGATGAACATGTCTTGAGGGATATGCATGAAGGAGTATGTGGAGGTCACTATTCTACCAAAATCACTACACACAAGATTCTCAAGGCTGGCTATTACTAGCCTAAAATATTTAATGACTCTTTTACACATGTAAGGAGGTGTGAAGCTTCTCAGAAGTTCTCAAGAAAATTGAAATGTCAAGAAGGCCTACCTCTTAGACCCTTACAAGTAGAAGCCCCTTTTCACCAATGGGGAATTGACTTTATTGGGGAAATAGAGGAAAAGTCAAGCGGTAGACATACATGGACACTAGTGGCTATTGATTATTTCACTAAATGGGTAGAGGAAATCCCAACCAAACAAGCAACAAGCAAGGTGGTGGTGAGTTTTATGATGGAAAATTTCATAACTAGATTTGGCACACCAGTAAGGTTGATTATAGATAATGGGTTGTGTTTTAGATATGATGAATTCAAAGATTTCTGCAATACATATGGCATTATTGCTTCTTATGCTGCCCCTTACCATCCACAAGCAAATGGACAAGAAGAATCCAATAATAAAATCCTTTTGAAGATCATAAGAAGGATGTTGGATACAAACAAAAAGGCATGGGACTCAAAATTGAGAATGGCCGTATGGGAAAATAAAATTACTGTAAAAAAGGCAATTGGAAAATATCCATTTGAACTAGTATATGGAACACAGGCCAAGATGCCACTGCAAAACCTTCTACTAGTTTATAATTTCATTCTTCAAGAGGATATAGATGTCCCAGAACCAATGGAGGAAAGGATAGAGCAGTTTGCAGAACTTGATGAAATAAGGAGAATTTCTCAAAAGCAAAATATAAAGCTGCAATCACAAATGAAATAGCTTTTTGATAAAAAAATCCAAAAATAGAAAATTTGAGGAGAATGATTTGGTGTTAATGTGGAATGCCCGATGTCAGGAAAAGGGAAAGAATGTGAAGTTTTAAGCTTTGTGGATTGGTCCCTTTGTTATCATTGGGAAAGGAGGGGGTGACTTATTATTTGCAAAACATTTTAGGAGAGGAACACAAATTTCCTATACATGGGCAATTCCTAAAACACTTATTTTATTGAAGAACATAGAGGAGTAAGGGTTTCCAGTGCATGGACAATTCCTAGACAATGTTCTGAAAATCAATCAAAATTTTCCATGCATAGTAGAATAGGCTTTCATGCCACTTCCACCACCTTCCTCTTGCCTCATTTTCTCCACCATTCCAGGTTACATACTGCTTCTGATCTCCCAGTGATCTAAATTCTTGCAATGATCTTATGACCATTCATCCCCAACTAGAGCCATTGTTAGAACCATAATTTTTATAGAAATTCTGAAGGGATTTACCTATTAAAATCAAAATTCATGATAGATTTGTCATAAAAAATCACTTTATTACCATCCAAAAGGACAAAATAGCCTTTTACCATTGTACCACTACCGCATTATCCACCCTTTATAACTCTCACCTCATACCTCCTTACCACGACCTCTTGCATAGTAGCATGCAGTATCGTGGTCAAGACAGTTAAACACTCTACCCTTTTACCGCTATACCGTGGAGGGTTAGAGCTTAGCCCGCGGTAGAGTGGTGAGATAAAGAAAAATAATGAAGGGGAAAATCTACACCATGAAGGGTCAGAACAAGACCCATGATAGAGTGATACACTTGAGAATAACCATGAGAGTGGACACCACCATACTGCAAGAAGAAGAAATGTAACCGCGGTAGAGCAATACAAAAAGCAAAGGAAGAATAGACGCAACCATACCGCAGGGAGGTGAAAGGTATCAAATGGTATAGTGGTATATTGATATGTCTAGGGTGGATACACTTCGGTACCGCATGGTGACCAAAGATGATGTGTGGTAGAGTGGTAAGCAACACAAAGGAGAATCAAAGAACACCGCGGTACCACAAGAGGGAAGAGGATAGCTCACGAAAGAGTGGTACAATAAAGTAAGGTAACAATATGTACCACAATACCACAAGTGAGTGAAAAATGACATGAGGTAACGTGGTAAAGTAGTCTTTGAGTCATTTAAAGCATACTAGTCACATCATTCAACTTCAAAATATGAATTGAGCTTGATATAAAGATTTGAATCATGCAAATTTATGAGTTAGAAGTAAATGCAGTTTGGGATTAAAATACATGAAATAAGTTGGTTGTTTTTGATTCACAACAACTAATGTCGATTCGTGGGTGAGCTCAAAGGGCAGAGGAGAAGAGAAATTTTCAAGGAAAATTATATCATTGGATAAGTTCTGCTCATTCCTATCTATAAATTTCATAATGACACCAAAGCAAACAAAAGTAGGAGCTAAGAAAGATGAATTCAAGCCTAGTAAACCCTCTTTGCAATCACAATTGCTTGGTCTATTTCCTAGGTGAGTAAACAAAGGGTCAAAAAATGTTTTCAAAGACTTAGCTTAGGGTTGTAGGGATCCAATCACACCCCAGTCAGGTTGGAACCTATACTGGCATTTCTACCAAAAGAGGAATGACAATGTTCCAACATCAAATCCATGGACCTTGGATGTGGCCAAGCTGATTGTGCCTAATGTTTTCATTGATACTGAGTTAATTGAAGCCCTTGCTCATAGTTACCATGCCCTGACTAAAAGTATCAGACTTCCAAACAATTGGTGTTTGGTGGATATCAATAGAGAGGCCATTGTGAAATGTTTTAATCTGAACAAATAAGCTGTGACAAAGGTGAATCTAGTGAAATTAGAGAAGGAGTACAAGAGGCTGAGAAGAACCTATAGAAGTGATGAGCTCCCCCTACACATGAAGAGGGGTGATGATAATAGGAAAATCCCAATCCATGCTTCTAAATTGGAACCCTTCCAAGTCTCAAAATTTCAAGTGTATTTCAAAAACACTTAATTTTCATTGTGTGAAATATTTGGGGTAGATGTAGAGGAACACATGTTGCTAGGGTTAATGATGATGGCCATGATTATTTAGCACCCTAACTCTAATGTAGAGTTCAATTTCATATCTATGATTCAAGAGAAAATTCATGAAGGCTTGCTACAGGTCAGGGAAGCAAAGGCCCCCATTACTTTCAAAAAATATTCTTTGCTATGTCATTTGATTTTGTATCAAAATGAAACAAAATAAACTAAGAGGATGAAATTATGTACACAAGAAAATGGGTTTAGGCTTCCCATACAAAATTGGTGTTACATTTGGGACAACAAATGCAGAGAAAGTGATTTTGTGGTGTGTAGAGATGATTTTTCTGTGAGGTTAATAGATGCCCTTGGATACCTCACACCAAGACTTCCCGAGTCTTTAATAAAGGTAATGAGGCAAGTACAGGGTAGACTAGACCAGGGTTTTACCCAAAATCATGTTGATTGGTTCTTTATGCCACTACACACAATCATTAGAGTGTATGGATGTAACCAAGCACCACACATCTTGCCTAAGTTTGTACCAACAATATTATGTTTTTTAGAGTTTATGTCCCAAATGAAGTGGATGGAGCATGATATAATATGGAATCAGAGAAAAGGCACATTCTTACCTGATCTGATAGTGTTTGAGGATTTTTCTGTTGGATCATGAATTTTAGAGGAGCTGCAAAGATTCATGAGGGTCCACTATTCCCTCAAATCTGGGAAGGAAAGAGTATGTGACCCGGAGGGCCACATAAATATGATCAGAAGAAATATGCTAACCAAAAGGGCATCACACATGAATTTGACCCCAAGGAGGACGTTATAAGAAATTTGGTTTGTTTTGCAGATGTTATGCAGACAAGAAAAAGGTGGGTCACAATGATGAAATGGGAAAACTAAAAAAGGAAAAAGGACAAGGGCTTCAAGGGGTTCTTTTTAGATGAACCTAACCTTTTGAAAAGGATGCAACTGACCCTTGGAAAATATGATGATATGTATAAA
Source organism: Sequoiadendron giganteum (assembly GCA_007115665.2). Classification (NCBI taxonomy): domain Eukaryota; kingdom Viridiplantae; phylum Streptophyta; class Pinopsida; order Cupressales; family Cupressaceae; genus Sequoiadendron; species Sequoiadendron giganteum. Next base: position 317,107,117 of record CM021107.1, on the reverse strand, counting down.
ATAGCTCAAGATGAGGGGTTAGTTCTTGCTCCTACACCCCAACAACCATCACATGAAGTTTCCACATCATTTTTCCTTCCTCATCACACCCATCACCTTCATCTCCCACACAAGATCCACAGGCCAAGAAGCAGAAGATTGAATCTTTGGTTGAATATAGTGATGATGATGAATAAGGAGCAGTCCTTTCTCTAACTAAGATAAAAGAAGCAACATAGCAACAAAAGATTCAAGAGCCTCATGACCCCAAAATCAGGATTTAAGAAGATGTTGCAGATGAGATTCAAGATGATGAGAGAGTAGTTGCCTCTTTAAGGTTTATAGAGGATGACAATTGTATTCATACTAATGAGTTTAAAGATTTTTGGATCAAAATAGGATGAGACAATTTGATGAAAGATTGAGAATGAATCTCATAGGAGTTGATGATTCAAAATAGGCTGAATTTCAAGCCCAAACATTGGCACAACTAAATATTGATAATATCAATGTTACCCCTTAGGAAGCAAGAGAATTGGTGTTGAAAAGTGACATGCCAATCATACCAGGAATGGAGTTGTCCAAGGTGTTTCTTTTGGACTAGATTAGCTCACAAGATGACCCAATGTTAATTGCAGAATTTGATTCAGAGGAAGGTGTATCAGGAACAGGGTATAGCCCTACCACTCATAATTTTTCCCTATGAACAAAGAAAAATAATACAAGGAAGCCCAGGCTCTTAGATTTGGTGCAAGAAATGATGGGGTCAGCCATGGTGAGAAAAATGAAAGATACAACTCCCACAGAGGTTGCAACTATAACTATGCACTCTACAATGTTTACTAAGGACGTTGTGGAAAATATGGAAAAGAAGGCAAGTGAATATGAGAAAAGGTTGAAATTGTCTAATGATGAGATAAATAAGCTGCTCATTTAAAATGTGAAGCTGAAGCAAAAATTACAGCATGCTACAATAGTAAGGGGGAATAAGGTAGTTGTTTATCACCCACCCATCCAAGCTGAAGACCCATAAATTCAACAAATGAAAGATGAAATTGATAGGCTAAAGAAACACAATATGGAAGATGTCAAACATCACATCTTGGACACCCTAAGAAAATATTGGAGCATAGATTTTGGGTATTGAAAGAAAAAATAGGTGGAGTACACGTGAGATTTAGCAATCTAGTTAAAGCCTTGGAACAAATAGGTGCTAATTCCCCTATTATTGATGAACTCTAGAAAAGATGGTAGCCTACTTATCACATTCTAACCACTCTCTACAAAGAAACACAAAGGGATCTAGGTGCCCCTCCAAATCTTAAACCTACTCAAGAAATGGTAAAGGGTGTGATTGAGGAGCACAAGTATTTAACATACATGAAGAAGAAAGTGGAGAATAGGAGGAGTGCATTTGACTCTATAAATTACCTCTTTAGCCCCTCAATCATCAAAGATGATAATCAAATAAAAGGTGTTGATGAGTGGAGGAACGAATTTGATCAGATGATTTCTCAATGCTTGCCACACATACAAAATGATGGGGATATCAACCTTGATGGGTTTATTATCTGTTGGATGGAATTGTCACACTAGATAATGGATACACAAAGTTCATGGTAGATACCAGGAACTTGCTTGACAATAGACGGAAGAGCCACCTCACAAACTTCATTGTTGCACAAGAATTTAAATGGCCAAATGATCTGACAATCAACAAATGGCAAGAGAAATATCTGGGCTCGAGTGAAGAATGATTATATGCATAACAAAGAGTAAGAATCATACAGTAAAAACTTTGAATAGGTCATGGCTGACCATGGGCTTTTACTCAAAGACTAACAGATTTGCACGCATCTTTCTTTTTATCTCTTTTAGTTATGTTTAAATCCTAAGTTTATATTTTGTTACCAAATGGCATGACCTTTGGTTTGAAGCTTGTTGCCTCTCATTTAAATATGAGAGACCAAGACCAAAAGGGGGGTGGTGGTAGAAGATGAGATAAGAGAAAATAATAGGCAAATAGGAACAAATACAATGTTTATATTTCAAAAGACCATGATGCAAGTATAATTTGATGAATTTAATGAAAGATCTTTGATTCGGTGGTCCCATTTTTGGTATCAATTATTTGTTGAATTTATTCAATTATTTGATTGTCTCCAACTTAATATTTCTTGATTATTTAAGTTGATATATCAAGTATATACTCTATTTATCAATGCACAATTGTTGTACTTGTGTGATGTGATTATTTGGTTTATGTAAAGAAGAATTAAATTCCTGTTGATCAATCATAGTAATCTGGAAGTGTTATTTGGGTCACTAAGAAGAATCATCTAATTAGGGTTGATATTTTGTCTCCAGTAGAGTTTTTCGATCACTTCATTGTATGTTTATACAAGTTAAAAACTAATATTTGTATTCCAAACAATTAGAATTTCTGCCAAATAGAAGCCATTCATCCTATACTTTCATTTGACTTCGTTTTACCCAACAAGGCACTAGTCTCATCCATTTTATTTATTTAGTTTCATTGATACTACATCTGTTAACTAAACATATTTATATACCTTGATATTGCTTATACAATTTATACCAAGTTAGGATCACATCTCTCCTTTGTTAAATTGTCATTGTGGATATATTGATTAAGTAGGAAGCATAGTCCAAATATGCATCATTTACATAGGTACACCTGCCTAGGCTTAGCAGAGCCTAAAGATTAGAAGGCTCAATCACATTCATTGGCCTTGTACGTTGGCCAAAAACGTATCAAGATATTGGAAACCTTTTGTGGTTCAAACTTGCGCTTTTGAGGCCTAACAGAGCTAACTCAGGGTTAAAACCCTTTAAATCTCCATACTTCCAAGCAAAAATATCATTAAATTCTTGGCAAATAAAAATAATAGCTTGTTGTTCCTCTTTGGTACATACCTTACCAAGCTTGAGAATCTTGTCTTTGAATATCTCAATGGACTCATATTTCCCTTCTTTCAATGATATGTTGTTCTTATCTCTTTGAATTTGATCGTGAATATTAAAAATTGATTCCAAGGTTACCAAAACTTCAGGAAACTTGTTTGAATTTTACTATAAGATTAAATTATCATATTATTGTTGCTATTTTTGTTGGTTTCCAATTGTAAACTCAGTTTCTTCCATCAAAAAAATAATAATATGCTCATCACTTTCAAAAACCTGCCAATTAACATTGTTATCTGGTATAGATGGTCTAACTACCACTTTTACATATTGTTGTACCTCAACATTGTGAACATTAGTTGGAATATCAAATTGTGAACCTATGGCAGCTAGCTTATCAAATTCTTTATTATGATTTCTAGGAATGGAGAGTAAGTTGAAAGCATCAAAATCTTCAGTTAAATCCCAAATCCTATGCTTATACAACTTGAGAAAATCATTTTTTGTAACATTCAGATTTCTTACTTGATTTTCTATCAATTCAGAATCACCAAAAACTTGTAAACATTTTATACCTCTCTTTCTGGCCCATTCTAGTCCATGAATAAGTGCCTCATATTATTCCATGTTATTTGAACAACTAAAATAAAATCTTAAGGCCAAATAATACCTTTCTCCATCAGGAGAAATCAACATGGCTCCTCCACCAACACCCACCTTGCTTCTTGAGCCATCAAAATACAACTTCCAAAGCTAATTACCTTGCTATTCTTGTTGTTTTTCATCTTTGACTAGATTTGGAACAACTGCATCATGCTCCTAAATCATGTAAATTCCCAATCCTATCTCATCCATCTGACTCAAAGGGTCAACTTCATGATTCTCAACTACTCACTCATCTAGATAAATATCAGATATGTCTTCAATAGGTGTGTTGGAGTCTAGGGTCATGGATTGATCCTCCTACTCATGGATGGCTAGGTTTTCATTTATAGGATTAGGAATATAAGGTTCAATATGATCTTTAGCTTGTGGTTTTGATTTTATGGTCACTCTAGTGCCATATCTAGTCTTGAAAAACATATGAGACCAATCTGATGACAAATACCAACCCAAATTTGTAGTAAAGGCCCTAGAAAGGGAAATGGCAAAGAAAGGTGGAAAATCAATCACATAAATATCCTTTGGGATTGAGAAGTTTGGAAAAGCATGTAAAGTAAGAAGCAAATTTTTTATAACTCCAACAAATTTAATGGTTGTACCATCTAACTGAACTACTCCCTTTGATAATGGCTCATAAGTCAATCCTAGCTTATCCACTAGCTGCTTAGGTATAACCGAGTTTCTTGATCCTGAATCAATCATGCAATTGCTCACTAAATGTTCACTGATGATCAAACTGACATAAAATAGAGGTGGCTTAACCTCTTGAGTTGACTGCTCACTCTTGGTGTCATGGCTACTTGCAAGCACTACTTTAGGCTTCTCTCTACTAAACTCACCAGAAACAAAAATATTAGGTAAAGCATCTTGCAATAAATCTTTTTGCCCAGGAATATGTAAAACATCAATCATTGACAAACTAACAATAGCTTTCTTCATATGATCCACAATATTAAATGTTGCAACACTAACCTTTTGTTGTCCCTTGGAAACAATAGCTTCAGTTTGTGGCTCTAAAGGTTGAGATTGAGCCTTTAGTTGTTCCTTACCTACTATTGTTTGACCCATTGGAAAAATATGGACATTCTGAGAAGTTGAAAACCCAATCTGGCCTTGTTGAGCTATAGGAGTCTAATTTTTATCCTTACCAGCTTGTTGCTGGCTTTTATTTGCTTGTTGTAAGATCTTATCAACTTGTTGTCCTAAATCAATAGCTCTTTTCTTTGACCTTGTGTTGGGTGCAATGGAAGTATATGATTGGTTTTTACCTTGTGGTTGATTCACTCCATATAACTCATTACCTTTCCAATTCATTAGGGAAACATCAGGATCATTTTATTGAGATTGAGAACCTTGTTGCTCATAGCTTTCTTTGGTCACATCCTCTATAATAGTAGTGTTGTTTTGCAACATGAGAGCTTGATTTTGCATTCTATTAGGATAAGTGTTCTGATTGTGAGGTTGGTTGCATGGAAAAAACCACTCAAAATCCTATGCCATGTTATTTTTCATAGGTATTAGCTCCTTTGAAGAGCTAACAATATTAGGATTGTATGGTTGAAATGGTCTAGGGTTGTAATTCCTTATTTGACCTTAGAAATTAGTTTAATAAGGAAAATATTTGGTTCATATGGTGCTTGGTAGGGTTTAGGATTTTGACCTTTCTACTTTTTAAGGTTTACCAACTCATTGCCAAAGGTCTGCAATAAACTTCTAAACTTTTGTTGACTACCTTTAATCTCTTGTCACTTGAAATTGAGCTAGGACAATAGTTTCTTGGGTTGTAGCTTGATAACCTATTATTGGAACAAGTGGAATAATAGCTATTGGGGGTAATACTATTGGTATAGATGACTGTACCTCAAGAAAAATTGGCATTAGCAACCTAGGGACTATTTTACTAGCCTAAATGAGGCTCTTTTTTGCTTTAATGGCTACTTCATATGCATCAAGAAGTATATTTATGCCCATAGATCGAATCATTACTGAAATATCATTATTAATAGCTTTCAAAAACTACAAAAATGCATGCTAAGGTAAAGGTTTTATCATTACCGAAATTCTATCCCAAGTCTTCTAAAAATGATAATTGAAATCTGATATATGCTCATGTGGAGCTCTTTTAATAGTACTCAACCGATCCATCAGACATATGATCTGATTTATTCTTGAACTGCTTATGTAACACATCACCCAATCCATACCATGTCCTAATTGAATTTATTGGAAGGGTCTGAAACCATTGTAAATATTTTCCCTTTAACGATGCATCCAAAAGCCTGATTGCTATATTTTCTGCAGTGATATTGTGAACTGAACACAAAGTAGCCACATCTCTAATGTGCTCAATAAGAGTTGTTTGATTCTCACCTATGAAAAATAACAAGCTTTTGAGGGCTGCTATAGGTATGTTATCATGTTGAGAAATATCTAATGGGTTGCCCCCATTTAATGGTGCAAATATGAACTGTCTCTCCATTATTGGTGCTTGAACTTGCACTATTGGTACTTGTTGAATAATTGGTATTGGATTTCTCTGCATTGGATTCACAAGGTTGTGGTTTGAAGGTGTATATCTTGATCTTCATGGTGGACTGAGAATTTTTCTTGTTTTCCTACCTTTCCTCCTTGGTTGTGACAACTGCAAATACTCAAACAATGAAGAGATGCCTCTTATTTACACTCTTCTCATAGGTTTTCTACACTATATTTTCTTCAAAAGATAGAGATAAGAGTCACCAAGTATAAATTATAACCTCTAAAAGGTAGAAATGATGTTGTATATACCAGAACAAAAGCTTACAATTTGAATTCTTTCTCTGAAGTGAGCTTCAAAGTGCCACTAGGTGTGCCAAAAATTGTTATCAACTAGGATTGCACCCTAGCTAAGCCTAGACTCAACTAATCTTGTTGAAACATTGGAAAATCTTAAGGTTGTGGGTATCCTATAATGAAGATAGACCTCTAGATTATGGGTTGGTTCCCCTTTTTATTTTCTAAGGAACTAATTATTTAAGCAAGAAAAGGGATAGAAAGATTATAATGAATGGAAAAACTAAACTTAAAAAGATGGTGATGCACCTAGATGAATATGACAATGAAATTTGATTCAAAAGTACCCCTCATCATACCTATGTTGCACAACCTGATTTGGACAACTAAAACACATAAGTGATTCATACAAAGGCTTGAAAGAAAAGCAATGTTTTCACAACTTAGAAAGTTGAAACAGATCTTTCGCACAATATATGACCTGTGAGATTGAGCTGAAAAAGTGTACATAAACTTATGAATGAGATAGAAAAATAGAGGTTTCAGATTTGAACACAACAAGTTTCAATCAAATTATACATAAATGATGAAACCCAAAATTTGGAAGGCAAATACTTGATCTTTTATTGAAAGGTGAAAGGAATCCCTGTGCAAAAAAGCTAAAAATCAATGCTGAAACTACTGAATCAATACTCTAAAAAAAATTGAGCTACAAGACTTTCTTGACTCTCTGCAATGAACATGAGAGTTGAAAGAAAGAATTGATAAAAAAACATAGGTTTTTCCTTCTATATACAAAAGTGACTCCAATGAGTCATAATGACTTAACTGAAGTCAACTCAACTCAAAAATATCTCCACAGATCTCTCCCATGAGCAAAAGAGAAAATCCCTAAAAGGAGGAGTTAAAACTGATGTGAATTGAGAAAAAATAGCTTTGAACTCTCCCTTACAATTTGTTTGATCCAAGTGGACTTCAAACTCAACGATCCAACTGAAAATCAAGCCTAAATATTCCAGTTCAACTCTACCTCTTTAGATTTTGCATGATTTTGAAATGAAGTTAATGAATTTAAACAAGGAATGAAGTAAATAGTTATGAATCACTTCACTAGGTGTTATGAATTTTCCTAATTTCATGCATCTTCATGACACTTATTAAAGCAACTTATAATTGATTGCTTCAATAAAGTTACATTATTTATTTTTATTTCAACTCATACAAAATCAAGGGGGTCAACCTTTTGTTTGACCTTATGTATTATGCAAAAGGAGACTAAGGAATATGTAATGAAAATGCATTGTGTTAGTTTATGAAGGGAAATATTAAAAACAAAGGAAAAAAATCATTTTGCTCCATCAACCAAAATTAGGGTTAAGAGAAACCCTAAAAGAGAAACACCTGCGACCTTTTTCATTTTCTTTTCATTTTGTACACTTCACTGCTCTGCTTGTGGTCGCCTTGGGTTTGCTCGAGCCTTCTTTAGAGTTCTCATAGATTTTTTTCTATTGGAGACCGCATGGTAAGGGCTTTTCTGTAGAAAGATGTGATTTCTCTACTTATGAGAAGGAAAATAATTATTTCTGCAACTATATTTGCAAAAAAGAAAGATAAAAAAGCTTTCATTTCTATTTTTGCAATTTATATAAAAAAATTGGAAAATCCTTCTTTTCTCTATTCTTTTGAGCATCTTTCATGGTTTTTTGGCAACCATGGCCATGGGCATCAACTATAGGAACAAGTCATGGTTTTTTTTCTTTCGAGTAACCCCAAGTGCTTGGCCCTTTGAAAAGATTTATGGGTTCATATTTTTATATTTTGTATTCGGCCTTCACAAAACCTAGGCCATGCCTCACTTGGTCTTCTTATATTTTCCATGAAACCTCTATTCTGCATGTTCTTCATATCATCTCCATCAGACTGTAGTACAGGCGTCTTGCACGGTTTGCACGTTATCTTGATGAAAGTCCTCTATATGACATGACTATTTCCTCAATGTTTTATTGTTCTTTTCTACTCCTTTTTCTCTCCACAGTCTATTGTTCCTTATGACATAATGAGAAAAAATCTAACTCAATGATATTTGTGACATCATTGCCACTTTCCCTTTACATGATTTCCTTAGACTCCATGACAAGACTATGTCTCTTATCATTGGATTCATTATAGCAAACCAATGACATCATTTTGAACTATCTCTTTAGCATTAAATCTAACATTATGCATGGCTGTTTAGAACTAAAACTAAGGGTTTTCATCTTCCACATTATGTCTTTCTTCATCATCAAGCTCCTACACCTCTTTTTCCTTCGAAAGTGAAAACACTATCATAGATACACAACCATGTATTGTTCTATCCACTACTTGAAGTCTACCCATGATTGCAATTAGAATATCTTTGAATTATTGAATATAGCCAACATTGGACTATAATTCCATTACTATTCTTATCTTTGAAAGCTACTCACTTTTAGTACTATCATTAAAAACATTTATGGAAGCTTAATTGAAAAAATCGATGTTTGATGTTGCTGTCACTTCCTTATGTGACCAATGTATGACTATGGTGACTGCTTAATAACTTTGGATGTATCTATGTTAGTGAACATTACAGATGACATTCATGGTACTGTCCCCATTTTGTATTACCATATTCATGCATATATGTTATGCTCCAGTCATAGCATGACAACATTTCCATTTTCACATTTCATGTTCAATAATGGATTTAACATTTGAGAGTTGAATAACTCTGTGTATGCAAGAAGCATTTCTTAAGATTTCAACCTCTATGTTGCTTCATTGATTTGAATACCTTCATTAATGTATCACTATCCTCCATATTTCACATGATTGACCTATCATGATACACTATTCTTTGCATAGTCACAATTGACAATGAACTACCCCTTTTGAGTAAAACTTAACACACCATTTAATCTATATTGTCACCATATATTTTGTTCTTCTTGACTCTATAAATAGGTGATAATTTCTAAATAGATACCTGCATATAATGAATGACTAACCACTAAACAATTCTTGAACAAGAATAGCATCCAATACAATATTCAAGGTCCATGCTCTCAACACTATATTCACTACCCCATTCTGATTTGAAATTGATATTCATCTCAAACATCTAGAGGGGAGTATGTTGGGCTCAACCCTTGTGGGAGCTCATTTTTAAACCACATGCTATCATATCAAATGAGATAAAACATGTAATGAAAAAATAATTTGTACTTGCATAGTGAACAAACAAGTTAGATAAAAGAATGAAGCTTAGTGATCATGTGATGACTTGAATTTTTAGCTCTCTTGTATGCATGTGATAAATACCCAAATGATTTAATGCATCATATATGTAGGTTATATTTCTATTGATGAAACATATGATGAGAGTTTGTATCTTGAGCTCTAACCACATCCTTTCCATCATCTACAAGTACATTTGAAGATCAGGAACAAGAGGAACTAAAGATAGAGAAAATCAACACAAGGATCTATCATTCAAGTAATGATGGATCCAACCTATTTTCCTATGTTTTTCCATTTTATTTATCTTTATATGTATAGATTTCATTTATGTTGTATTAGATCAATCATTCCCATGGCTTGTGTGGGACATTTGAGCATATTTATTTGTAAAATAAATAAAGACAACAATCCTATGCAATTTTGTGTAATTTTTTGTTGTAAAGAACATTTGCATAATAAAACTGAACTTTATTTGAAAGCATATTTTGTGCAATGACAAAACTTTGGCAGAAATTTGTATGTACAGGTTTTCCCTTCTAGCTGCAAATACTTGCTCCAACTCTACCTCATTGAGTTGTAAGCAAAATATTAGGTAACAGTACCAAAGAATACAATACATAATTAAACAAAATGGATGTAATGTATGTTTTTTGTATTTTTATGCCCTTAAAGTATACAAACAACTAATATTTTTTTCTACTAATGAAGTTAAAATCTATATGAGTGCAATAATGTATTTTGTTATTTTTTCTTATTTTAAGATGATTTATATGCAACTACAACAATTCAAATCAAACTAATTTGTGAGTTACCATGAAAAAAACCTATTTCTTTTATATATCCTTTGATTCAATTATGATTTAATTTGAAATAATTATTTCATTTACAAATGAATCAATCAATTAATTAAATTTTTCCTCCAACTTTCTTTGGTTCGAATGGTGTTTTTTAGACTAAATTAAATGTTACAACTTTATTTTTTGAATGATATTGATAAATAAATGCGTTCCCTATTGGAAATTTGCCATATATTGTCATTGATGTCACCATGTTGGTCTGGTACCCTGTACTGGTGTGAAGATCACTATTATCCTATCTAATAACTTGATCTAGTATCTCTGGTATATTGGTCCACATATTTCCTTCGATATTTAATATGATCTACGATTTTTGGGAAAAATCTTATAATGGTTGAGAGCGTCTATATATGTATTCTTAGATGTTTATATGATTGGGTGATGTGTTGGCATCAATTTTTGAGATTGCATTTCAGTATAAAGTTAATCCTGGCCGACATGATCTTGCATGACACGGGTGAAATAATTTTAATATGAAGCCGACAAGTTATCATCTTGAAAATATGATTTGCGCCAATTAGGCCAACCTAATCAATGCATGCAGATATATCGGATATATATACATGATGGTTAGAATATGAGAAGGTGATGAAGGATAAGTAATATATGTGTGTACAATGAATGTGAATGCAAAGAAAAGAAGAAGTGTGTATGCGCGAAATGTGCGAAAAATGGTTGAAGATCGTGCGAGTGAATAATCTGAGCATCAAAGGAACTAAACCTGCACATGTGGTGTAACTCCTCATTTCAACTCTGATGGTTAGCCACTTTTGTTTACTTATTTCTGGAGGAAGTGAGCCTCCATTTTGGACAGTAAGTCCTTGTAAGCAGTGAGCTTCTATATCTAGAAGTGAGCCTCTTTATTACTAGTATTGATATAAATTTATATACTATGACTTAATCCTCACTGTGGTTTTTCCCTCATTGGATTTTCCATGTAAAATATGGTGTTCATGTGTTGTGGAACTTAATGTTTGACTATTGATTTAATCTGTTTTGTGCTGCAATAAGTTTTTAAGTATTTGTTCAATGAGTTTGTGTGGATACCGATTTACCGCCCCCCTCTTAGTATATGGTTTATTCAACAATTGGTATCAGAGATTTGGTTCCTCTGGAGAAGTTTAATAGCTTGAGGGAGATCCTAAAGATTGAACAAATGGATAAAGAAGAGCTTTGAACTTCTCTTGAAGATCTTGACAATGCTAAAATTGAAAACAAAGAACTGAAGGAAAATCTAAATAAAGAGAATGAATGTGTTCAAAAATTAAAAGAGTAGTTAAATAAATTTAAAGAAAGATACATAGAAGTGAGTGAGGAATTGAAACAAGAAAATGATGAAAATATTAGATTGAAATTGAAGATAGATGAAAAGATGAAAGTTGAAGAATGTTTCAAAAAAGTGATACAAAGAAAAGTTGATGTTTGTTGTAGGCTTGAATAGGAAGTGATGAATCTAAAAGTTGAACTTGAGAAAGAAAAACTATGTGAAGAGGATTTCAAGACAAGCTCCACCAAGCTCGATGAATTGATAGCAGGACAAAAACCTTCTAAAGACAAAAGTGGCCTAGGTAATGAAGCTAATGAAAAAATGCAGAATTAAAATACAATAAATAATCAAAAGACTCAAGAAAAGGGAGAGCAGAGGGGAAACTCTAGAAGGAAACCACCTATCAAAGAACCAAATGCACAAATTTACTCATCATTTAATGGTGTTTATTTTTCATGTAATAAGTTTTGTCATAAGGCAATTGAGTGTAGGAGTAGGGTGAATCAGTTTTCTGGTCCCTTCTTCGGACAATGTTATACATGCAAGAAGATAGGACATAAAGGTACTGAGTGCAGATCTTCGGTAAAGATGATGAAAAATCGATGAGTTAATCATTTAATGGTTATTTTTGTACCTGCAACATGTTCGAACATAAAGAAAATCAATGCAGAACAAGGATGAATGGAAATCAGACAAGACAAAGAAATATAGTTTGCTACTATTGGAAGAAACTAGGACATATCTCAAAGGTGTGCAAAAATAGAAAAAGGGAGTAGTATGCTCCAATGGAAGATAATAAACCAATGGAAAAGATTGATAAGGAAGAGGTTAAGCGATAAATAAGAAAAATATGGAAAAAGAAAGAAGTATCAAAGACTACTAATGCATCTTTACCCTCATTCGATGCTGATGAATTCTCTGGGAATCATACCTAGCTTGGTCTTAGGGGGAGCTTTATCAGAAAATAAATTAAACCCCCAAAAATATAGTGTGTCAGGTGCTAGCACGTGGATATATTGTAAATAATGACAAGATAAAAATGTTGCAAAAGAAACCAGATGAAAAGGTGTAAGCATGTTCTTTTGAGGAGCAAATTAGGGTTTCTCAATTTAAATGGAAGAGAAGTTTGTCAACTTTTTGCAATTAATGTGAGTTAGGGAAAAACGATGGAGTAAAAAGGAAATTTTGCAAATCATTTTGATCATCAAATGCATTCAAAGGATTTTTAGAGTGCTTGGAACTTTCTTGAAGCATCCTTGAAGTGATTTGAAGACCCTCAAAGAAATCATTGTGAATATTCAAAAATAGGTGACGAAAGTTTCCCTATCTCACGACTACAAAAGAAGGTAATAGAAGAATTCTCTTGTTGCATCCTAAGAGCTAAAATAGAAATTTATAAAAGAGGATCAAGTGGGAATACCCCTCTAAAGTTGAAAGGAATCGAGATGGATGAATTTGATCATCAGAAAATAAAGAAGTTCGAATCAGGGTTGGAACCGAACGATTTATGAAACATATAAACCCTAGGTTTGGATGTATGGGGAGAATTTCCTTGGTTTGCTGAAAAATAATTTATCTTATTCGTTTTGCACAAATTCAAGCATGGCAGCATTATATTGGACAAACTTTATCTCTTTTCAAAGGAAGCAATCAGAGCGGTTACCAGATTGTGCAACATTGGAGAACTTCCTGGATGGAAGACTATAAAATACAAGGAAGTAGAGGAAATGACACAAGTCGACAAGGACCCCTAAGCACTGTTGATCGATACTATTGGTGATGCATCGGTTAGGTATGTTACATACAACATTTCTTATAAAATCTTTTTCAAAAATTGTGAAGGATCTACATCAACCATTGCAATTTATTTGGTGCATAAAATGGTAAAAGAGAACATACAATTTGATCTATGTAAGCTAATTCTTGAAAATATTACTAAGAATATACAAATAACACTTAGAGAAGGATACCCATTCCATTTTGGGTCCTTTCTCACATGTTTGGTATTTTATTTTCTGAAATCACTATCGGGAAAGAAAGATGTTGAGTAGGAATCCAAGATTCCCGTTACAAGACAGATATTCAGGCACTTGGAAAGTTTAGAGGATAAAGCTAGTGCGTGCAAATTTTTTTTCTTATTGTTGCAAAATTTAATGAGCTACATTGAAGTCATGGTGAGTCGATTTGAGGAAGGTTCTTCCTCCGGGATGAAGGAATTGGAAGTAGTCACTAGTGATTCCCCTCCAGAATTGAAGAAAAGAAAAGTTATCTCCGAAAATGTCATTGTTATCCTTGAAGAAAAGAAAGAAGAAGAAGAATATCTGATTGGATCAGAATCTTCTGATCCAGAAGGCATCCACTCCATGTTAATAAAAGGAAAAATGAAGAAATTTGGTGATGTATGGAGTACGGCCTCACCTGTTGATAGACTTAAAATTGAAGATGCTTTAGTTGAATATCTACTTTGTAAAGGTATTGATGTATCTATTGTTTCTGATTCTTTACCTGAAAAATTAGTTGAAATAGTTGAAGAGAGAATGTTTCTTAAAGGTACGAGAAGATGTAAGTTGGAAGCTCTAGTTGAAAAGAGATGTTCTAAAGCAAAGTAGAGGTTATCTGAACTAATTGTAGAGACAAAGAAATGCATAAAAGAAATGTCAGACATATACAAGTATTGTCTTTGGTGGCCTACTATAGTTAATAACTTCTGAAGCAGATTGAAGCAATATAATCTAAAGTGAACAACATTGGAAAGAAGTTTGATATATTTGAAGACAAATAAGGAAAGCAAAGGTTGAGATTTGGTGAACTTCAAGCTGAAATGATCATTGTGCAAAGGAAAAGGTATGTCGTAGTGAAGACCTTCTAGCTTCTTAAGGAAGTTGTTGAGGTTCGGTTAGACCATCTTTCCAGAATACTCTCTGATGCAGAAGACTATGAGAAACAATGCTCATCCATAGATTGGTCATCCTCCTTCACAATGTTGGTTCTTTTAGATAGTGTGTGTGCAAGAATGGACTTTGTAGTCCTTGAGTGGAAGAAATTATATCCTATTATCAAAGAAAGGTACAAAAAGGTATTTCAGGTGACAAGTGTCATTCTAGTTTGAAGGATTGGTTGCTTAAAAGTTTTAAATTTTTTGAATGAATTATGGAGTTTTGAATACTATATGTCACCATGTTCACATCTTTTTGGTGGCCTTTTCCATTGATGTCAAAGGGGGAGAGATTTGAAGAATACTTGGAGATTTTTGGAGAAGTTTTTTTTTTTGGAAGAATTTTTTCGGAGAATTTTGAATCAAATTTTTTTACACATGTTGCCATCAATGACAAACGGGGATATTGTTGGAAGTTTTTCATATATTTTTATTGATTTCACCATGTTGGTTCGGTACCCTGTACCGGTGTGAAGATCACTCTTATAGGCCTATCCGGTAATTTGGTTAGGTATCTCTGGTATATTGGTCTGCATATTTCCTCCGATAATTAATATGATCTATGATTTTTGGGAAAAAGATTGTAATGGTTGAAAGTGTGTAAATATGTATTCTTAGATGTTTATATGACTAGGTGATGTGTTGGCATCAGTTTTTGAGATTGCATTTCGGTATTATGTTAATCTTGGCTGACATGATGTTGCATGACACGGGTGAAATAATTTTAATATGAAGTCGACAAGTTATCATCTTGAAAATATGATTTGCAACAATTAGGCTGACCTAATCAGTGCATGTGGATATATCAAATATATATACAAGATGGGTAGAAGATGAGAAGGTGATGAAGGATAAGTAATATATGTGTGTACAATAAATACAAATGCAAAGAAAAGAAGTGTGTATGAGAGAAATGTGAGAACAGTGGTTGAGGATCATGCAAGCGAATACTCTAAGCATCAAAGGAACTAAACCTGCACATGTGGTGTAACTCCTCAATTCAACTCTAGCGATTAGCCATTTTTGTTTACTTATTTCTATAGGCAGTGAGCCTCCATTTTGGACAGTAAGTCCTTGTAAGCAATGAGCTTCTGTATCTGGCAGTGAGCCTCTTTATTACCGGTATTGATATAACTTTATATACTTAGTTAATCCTCACTATGGTTTTTCCCTCATTGGGCTTTCCATGTAAAATATGGTGTTCATGTGTTGTGGAACTTAATGTTTGACTATTGATTTAATCTGTTTTGTGCTGCAATAAAGTTTTAAGTATTTGTTCAATGAGTTTGTGTGGATACTAATTCACCCCCCCTCTCAGTATACGGTTTATTCAACATACCTTTCTTGTTTGCAGTTACTTAATAAATGCAATAGTTGTGGTTTGATGATTGCTTGTTGTTGTGTTGTTTTCTATTTTATTGTTTTTTGAAATAAGTAAAGTTGTCATGAGGATATAACCCTTAAGCTAAGTGTGAAACTTAACTATCTTGTGAAACATTGGATCATCTTCAGATTGTGGGTTATCCATGGTGAAGATGAACCTCCAGAGCAGGTCATTTTTCTTATGAACCTCCTATAAACTACTAGATCAAGAAAAGGGATAGAAAATAATTGAAACTAAAAGATTGTTGATCCTAGGAGGTGATGCACCAAAAATCCTAGACTTATTCCTTTTTCCAACATCTTATAAACTACTAACTTGATCAAGAAAGGCATAGAAAAGAACTAAAACTAAAATATTTTTGATCCTAGGAGGTGATGTACCAAAAATCCTTGACTTATACCTGTTTCCAACTCACAAATTCCCTTCAAAAATCAACTTTATTGTATGTGCATCTCAAATTTCACAAGCTCACACAAACATTGTTTCTTAAGAAGGTTGTTCTTCAAGTTCTTGAAGGAAAATTGAATGTTTTCACAACTAAAACTTCTAAAAGTAACAACACAACCTATGACCTATATAATTCTTTCTTATTCTAGTATAGGCATGCTTTGCATTGAGACATAATTCAAGTATTGTGTATTCATAATCATAAAATTTAAATCAAATCATATACAAAGACACCTAACACACAAATTTAGAGAAGGAAAACTTACTACTTTTTATTTATAAGAGGAAATTTTTTTCCGATACAAATCTGAAAAACTACTTGAGAATACATAAATTGCTATCCTATAATTCTCAAAATGAGTTACAATACATTTATTTTGCATAAGGCAAAAAGAGGAATGGAATAACTAACTCTAAAAGAGTTGAATGCTTGATTTTATAAAAGAAATCTTCAGCTAAAAGAGGTTGGACCTCATGGAAGACGTTGAGTGTGCATGAAGAGTTGAACTGGATGTGAATTGGAAACAAAAACATGCAAACTTTGGTGTAGAAGAGTTGACTCAAACTGCTGCCATCTTTGAATTTTGCATGTATCTTGAAACTCCACCTCTAACTGAGATTAAATTGATCTCTAAAATTGCATGATGCTGATTGAAAAAGTTTCTTTGAAATACTTTGCATGAAACTTCAACTGGTTTGGCATACAAGGCAAAAAATCCTTTATTTTAGGGATTCAAAATGCATGCATATAGCTCCAAACTCCTCTTAACTTCAATGGTAACCATGAAGGCTTATAAAATAGGCCTAAATTGCCTGTAAGTGCACCAAAACTGAGCATGAATAGGTAGTTAACTTGTGGAAGCTCCCTTGCATGATAATAGGTATGTGAGCTACCTTGAGATGACTAGGCCTTCAAAGGTTTGTATTCCTTTTTCATTTTACTTGGTCTTTATCATATTCAAAGTCTTCATTAAGCACAATGATTAAATACAATATACTCATTTATGACTGTCATGAACTTACTGTATAACCTTGATATTGTTATTGTTTTTACCAAATCTATCATGACAGTCAATGCTTACCCTTGAGTGCTTGTATCAATATTATTTGAAACTCATTTTGACTATGACTGGAAACTTGATGGTAAAAATAATGATTCCCATTGTTCATTTATGGTTGTCCTCTTTAAATGTCATATCAAACTTCATTAGGTTTGAAACTTGTGTGATCTTCCATAGTCATTCTCAATGAATGTTTATCTTATTAGTCCTTGTTCATCTTATACCTTATGGAAGTCATAAATTACCTTTACTTGTCACCTTCTAAACCTATGATCTCTGCAAACCTTCTCTATGATTTGAATTATGCTTATTCATTAAACTCTACTCTCATTTACATCAAATCTCCAAATCCATTCAATGCATGACTTCCTTTATCTGAGCATTATAAATCAATCATCTATTCATAAGACAAGGGATTCTTGAATAGTGGTAGGGTATCAATTTTTTCTCTTAATATGTTAATGAAGAAATTTCTTCCCTCTTTACATGACAATGAAAACTTCTTGCCCACCATGATACGACAATGAAAAACTTGCTGCTCATGATGATATGACAATGAATTTTTTTTTGCTCATGAGTTGATATTGCTCAAGACTACTATCATGACTCAAACCATATTTACTTAAAGCTTTGAACTTATGATTATTTTCCCTTGCTCTTTATGACATGAATTTGATCAATTTACATTCATTATTGTCCTTTTAATGTGTGAGGTTGTTGTCCTTTTCATGTGTTTCATTATTGTTATGTTTCCACGATAATCTTTTATTGTTGTCCTTTGTAGGTAAATGTGACTATTATTTAGAAATGACATTGTTGTCCTTATTTTTCTTTAATTATTGTCCTCATATGGCATAAATGTTTGTCTTCATATGGAACTATTTTTTGTCCTCATTGGCACTATTTGTTGTCCTCATTTGACACTATTTTTTGTCCTCATTTAACACTATTTATTTCCCTTATTGGAATTATTTTTTGTCCTCATTTAGCACTCTTTTTTGTCCTTATTGGCACTATTTTCTGCCTTCTAAATACCTTGACTAATGACTGCCCTATGCTCATTGATGATTGTCCTTGCCATTTAATATTGATGTCCTCATACTATTTTTTCCCTCTTATTGGCATTGCTGCCCTATTGTCCATTAAATGTCTCCTTTTCCATGGCATGACTATCTCATATATATATTTATGACTACTCTTAAATAAATTTAATATGTCTTAGAGCTATACAAGATATGTCCTAGTTCATCCTTTTTGATTAGAGAGCAACATTTGGTGACTTTGGTTTGACATTCATTGTCCCTCTTCCATAGTGAACAACTTCTTTTCAAATATTTGGGTTGTACTAACATCACCATGCATATTTTTGTCATTTTGGAGGAATCAATGTGCTTTTTGATAGGGTTTTGTAGTGGTTTTGATAGCCCTATTATACCCTTATGAGAGTTATGATTGTCCTTTTATCATGTATACTTTCTTTCATGAAAATCATATAGTGGTTTTCCTTGGTTGTCCTTGATTGATGCATGGGTCTATGATCACTACCCAACTGTTATTTTAGGTCTTTAATGATCTTTGCCTTTATTTAAAACTATCTCCTCTTTATCAACTTGGTGACAACCCCTTTTTGATAGAAGTTAACTGTCCACTTTATTTTATCATGGTATGTTCATCTAATCGCCACTGTCTTTCAGAGTTGATTAACTCTATCCATCTATATAATTAATCTTCTCTTTTTGACTTGTGCAAGCCATGGGCTTGTTAAAATATTACATAGTAATCATCATAGTTATACCCTTTTCTATACCCATAATTATGTTGATCTCTTTCCAATATCCACTATAACTATCCTTTAAGTCACTTTCATGAAGTTCTTTCCCTTGATCATGTATTTCTCAGATCTATCATCATCTTTGTGATTGACACCTTGAATTGTCATGCTTAGCATCTTTTTTTCTTGTCTTAGACCTTCCACCACCATATAATCTATATTATGAAATTTAAGATGTTATTACTATCCTTGAGGACATTTATTGTGACTGTCCTCACAATCAAAGAGACTATCATTTGACCTCCATTCTTGGCTCTATGCTCTCATTTGTCATGGTAAGATGACTGTCATAAACCTCAAAGTACCTTGAAATGATTGTCCTTTATCAAACACTATCCTCCTTTCAAATATTTTCCCTCTAAGATTTGACTGTGGTCTTTCCTTTGTATAGTTCCTCCAAGTTCCATATTCTCCACTACCAAATAAGGTACTTGTGTATTTTAAAAACCATGTTGCTCCATTCTATCATCGAATTTCTTGACATTTTTCACTACAACTACCCAATATCTATCTTAGTTTTCATATAAGGAGTGTCTAGTACCATTAAATTTCACCAACTATCATGATTGGCATGCATATTGATATTTGTCTTTCTTATCTTTACTTTTTATGCTATTGTTACTTTCTATTTAATTTAGTGCCATTCACTTCATAAACCTCTCCATGTTGACCTATATCCAAAGGCCTGCATTTTCCTTGGGCTGCTTGTAGATCCCATATTTTCCATTGATAAATATAGCTCCACCAATATGGGTTCAAAGCATACATTATATTTGGAGAGTTGTTCCTTTACCACTCCAAAATATTGGTTAGATTATCTTCTTCTTGCTTCAACCATATTGAAGGTTTATTTCCATGCTTGCTAAACTCAAGAGCTAGTATATGGAATCTACATCCTTAGATATATGTTGTTTAACAACTAGATGGATGTTAAAGCTTCATTTCCAACCTCTTCATTCAGGTATATATTCCATTATTCCTTTCCCCATACTTTCATTGGCTATCCAACCTCCCTTGCACCTCAACTTTGTAGCTACCCAACCCTATGTAGGGTTTGTGACTTGGGGTAGTCTAAAACCTTCATTGGTGATTTGGAGATCAAAAAACCATCTCACTACCTTTTCCTCCTTCTCACAAGTGCTTTCAATGAGACTGCCCTACAATTTTGATCATCATAAAATTTTAATTGTTAAAAAGCTTTGAAATAAGGATATTTTCATACCCTTTTCTTGATGGGAGCTGGGAGTTGCATGAATCTTCATGGTTGACTTGCATGTTGATTCCTACACACAATGTTGCAAGTTTGGATAAGTTGGTGTTGTCATTGATTTCAACCACATATGTTGTCATTTGTGTCAACTGGTTGATGAAAGAGGTGCTATTTGAATTGTTTGGGTGTGCATGTATAGTTGAGATATTGAGGAAGAGTTGTGAGTACATGGAGCTATATTTATGATGAAGAGTCATAATCTAGAGATTATGTGATATGTTGAGATAAGATGATATGATGTCTCTGGTGCTTGGTTTCTAGGTTCTTTTGAGAAAAATTGAAGAAAAGAGAAAACAATGTGATTATGGTGTGTTCAATGATTTAGAATGTGCTCTGGAATGTGCTCCACATTTCTTCTGTGTTGATGCAATGCTTGTGCAGTTTAGATATGTTGTTAAGTGGTCTTTAGAGATTCTATATCTAGAATTTAGACTTCTAGATTGTTGTATACTAGAAGTTGTGTTCACCAATGTGTGACTGAGTATATTAGAGGTGTATGGGAGAAATTTTTTGGCTCTGCGTTTCTCCACAGTTATGCTTTAGGTCTTGTGATTCTAATGGTGTGTTGATGATGTTGGTAATTTACCTTAGCCAACAGGATTTGAAATTTGGTGGTTCAGAAGATAAGTTTTCAAGTAATAGTGTTTGGTAGAGTTGTTTGAGTGTACTAGGTTTGTACATTCTTTGGGTGGAAGTTGTTGTGAAGGAGTTTGATGGATTTAAAGGTGTTGGAGGAATATTATAGATTGTGTTCAAGCGTGGAGTGTGGTTTGCAAGTTGTCTTTGAGTTTGATGAAGCGTGTACTTAATTGATTAAAGGTGTTTGCACGAGTAATGGTTGACTTGGTGTTTACACTACATGCAAAGGATAAATATTATTTATGGTAGCATTTGGTTAAGTGGTATTATTTATTTGGGTCCCAATTAAGTTTTGATGTGGTCCGATTTTATTCCTATCCACCACAAGAATGCTTAGTGATGAACGATTTTTAATTTGTAAGTGTGAGGCATGTATGACTGACTTGAATATTTCTTTCACATCAAAGATGGTATAAATACAAGATGATTTGATGCGAGATGTGATGTGGAATAGATTTAAGTTGTTGTACCTAGGCCATATCATTAGTGCAAAGGGAGTTCGCATGGATCTGGACAAGCTCTGAGCTACCATTGAGTGGCCTACTCCTAAGAGTCTTACTCATCTCAGAGGTTTTTTGGGCTTGTGTGGCTTCTACCATCGATTGTGAGTGTCGTTGGAGCTATTGCAGTGGATTCTCTTTTTTATTGAGATCATGTTATTTGTGTAACGTTCCTTCTTATTTTTCCATTCTATTCTGACAATGAGCCTTGTTTGTGAGCCTTTTTGGATAGTGTGTCCTATTACGGAAGTAAGGCCTTGTAACCAGTTTTGCTATTACTTATATTGTGAGCTAATCCTCACCATGGTTTTTCCTTTCTTAGGTTTTCCATGTAAATTTGGTGTTCTCTTGTGCATGGTATTAAAAAGTTTTTTTAGTTTTAGTTATTTTCTTTTCATGTTAATTCATCATAACAGATTAAGGGTTTAATGAATGCATGTGGATCTGAATGTTAATGGGGTTTTGATGTTTTGATAAGATACAACTAATTCACCTGCCTCTCAATTTTATTTTTCATTTAAAAATTGGTATTAGAGAAAGGTTCCATGAAGAAAAGATTAATTACTTGAGGTAGATCTAGAATGGTGAACAAGAAGGAGATCCCTATGTTTGATGGGACATATTTTGCATTCTGGAAAGTAAAAATAGAAGGTTATCTAGTTTATCTAGGATATGATGTTTAGAAATAAGTGAAGAATAATTAAACCATATCTACAAATGGATCAAGAACAAGTGATGAGATCAAGGCCTATGAAACAAATGGTAAAGAAAGGTTTGTTCACTTGACTAGTCTTGCAAATTTTGAATTAGTGAAGGTTATGGATTTAAAAACTGCTAAAGAAATTTAGGATAAGCTAGAAAGTATTTATGAAGGAGATATTATGGTCAAACAAGCTAAGATGAATAATTTGAAGACACAATTTGAGAACCTATGAATGTCTAAAGAAGAAAATATCACAAGCTACATGCAGAGAGTTGATGAAATTGTCAGTGCAATCAAAGGTCTTGGAGGAAAGGTCAAAGAAGCTAAAGTGGTAAAGAAAATTCTTAGAACCCTTACTAAAGCTTATATTTATAAAGTTTTTGCTATTGAGGAATCTCAAAACCTAGATTAATATTCTAGAGATCAATTGTATAGCTCTTTAATTGCATTTGAGATGAGAGATTTTGGTACTACAATGGTGCAAAGATTAAGAGTACTTTTAAGGCTGCTAAAATAGAGAAGACTGAAGAAATAGTTCAAGAAGATATTAATGATGTGGAAGATAACTTTGTGAGAAGGATGAGAAGAGGTATTGATAAGTATGAAGGTAAATTACCCTTCAAATGTCTCATTTGTGGACAAATAGTTCACTGTGCTTCAAGATGCCCAAAAAGAGTTGTGAATGATATAAATAAGGAGAATAAAGGTAAGCAAGTTAAGACAAGCTATTATGTTAAAGAAGATGTTGATATTTCTGATGAATCTAATTATGGAGATCCCGATGATGATGAATGCTTGTTCTTGGCTTTAAAAGATGAATCTGTTTCTACTAACTCTGACAGATGTGTGAAGGAAAGTGCTCTAGAGACAAAGGAGACAAAGGTTAAGACTAAAGGTACTTTGTTATATGATTTTCATGTTAGAAAAGATAAGATATATTGCATCATTGATAGTGGATACTCAAATCATATGACTAGAGACAAGAGTAAGTTTGTTAAACTTGAAAAATATGATGGAATTTTTATATATGGAGATGGTTTAAGTGCTAAGATTTATGGAATAGGTTCACTCAGTTTTGATGGCAAGCATAATAATGATGATGTTTACCATGTCAAGGTTTTAAGGCATAACCTTTTGAGTGTTGGAAAAATGTGTAGCAGAGGATATAATCTTATGTTTCAAGATGATGGATGTGAGATTAGAAGATGGTTTGAAACTATGATTTCTACTGGGAAGAGGACAAATGGAAATGCTTATCAGCTCAAGGGTTCTGATGGTCATTGTTTTATGACTCAGATTCATGAAATTTGGTTATGGAACAAGAGAATGTGTCACATTAATTTTGAAAACTTGGTTAGGAATAGTTCAGTTCAAGCTGTAAGAGATCTCCCAAGGATTACAAAGCCTATCAATGTTGTTTGCAAGGAGTGTCAGATTCGAAAGCAAACAAGAAGTTTCAAGGGTAAAGAATAATATTCCACCAAAGTATTGGAATTGGTGCATACAAACCCTTTATGGTCCTAAAAGAGTGATAAGTATACAAGGTGACATGTATTTCATGTTTTTGATTGATGATTATTCTAGAATGACATGGGTTAGTTTTCTTAAAGAAAAATCTAAAGCCTTGGATAGATTCAAAGAATTTAAAGCTATGGTTGAGAATGAAATGAATTTTAAGATCAAATGTTTGAGGTCTAATAGAGGTGGAGAGTTCACCTCCAATGAATTTAACATGTTTTGTTAGAATCATGGCATAAAGAGGCATTTGTCTGCCCCTAAAACTCAACAAAATGGAGTGGTTGATAGAAAAATTAAGATTATTCAAGAAGTTGCAAGGACTATGATAAAATAAGCTAACCTACTATAGTTATACTAAAGAGAAGGAATTCATACTAATATTTACATACTTCACAAAGTTAAATCAAAGGAAAATAACACTAAGACTCCCTATGAGTTGTGGTATGGAAGGATACCTATTGTCAAGTACTTTAGAGTGTTTGGAAGAAAATGCTATATCAGAAGAGATGAAGAAAAATTAATAAATTTTGATGCAAGGTTTGATGAAGGTATCTTCCTTGGATATTCTACTAAAATCAAAGCTTATAAATGTTACAATAAAATATTGAGAAATATTGTTGAGATTGCAAGTGTTAAAAGTGAATGAAGATTTGTAGAATTCTATAGCGATAGACGAATATTGGTATATGTGCTTCAAGGTGTGCTTACACAAGTGCTAAGAAGACTTTGCTTGTCTTCTTCCAAGATCCTAATCTCCTCTAGGATCTCAAAAGGGTTAGATGATTAACTAGGGCCTCATCTAACTCTTCTCTAAGAGTCTAACCCCTCGTGCTTAGACTTGAAGGACAATCACCCTTAGTTTACTTCAATTATTTCTCCCACACTTAGAAGAGTCTAAATGCCATCATCACACAAACCATTGAATTGATTGTAGGGGTGTCAAAAATATTGAAAATATTCCATGTGTTTCCATTTGGATCCATCTTGAAGGATCTCCAAACCCTTCTCCAACCGAGTGCAAAAATTTGTCTTGAGGGGGCCTAATTCCTTGTAGTACTTTGACAGAGCCCTTTTTCTCGTTCCTGCCAAAACTTCCCAAACAACTTGAAAATCTAATCCCACATTCAAGTACCCTTTTGGATGTTCTGAAGGATTCAACAAATTGTAGACTCCTAGGTCTCTCGTGCATAGGCTTCCTATTATCTAGGTCAGATAGGGCTAATAGGCCTAGTTTGTAGGACCTTACTGGTTTCTTACTCAAATACCACTCAAATGGATTGGTAGTTTCTCAATCCTCCTATCATATCAATATTTATTCATATCCCACCTAGAACTATGGTTATTTCATACTGTACTTCAATCCCCTACCTAAATTCTTCAATTCATCACTATCAAACCTCTAACCAGGGACTCTGAGCTCACCTAGGATTTGACATTAAAAATAGTTGATTGACTCTTCATGAATCCTAACACTAAATATATATAGACCAATGGCTCCCCTAAAACATTCATCTACCCTTAGGAAGATCACGTGGCTAGATTTCATGGCGGAGCCATAGACAGACAAACAGGTCAGGACAGGACCAGAAAAACCTCTAGACTTTAACCTATTTATTCAAGACACTAAATCAACTCAATCAACTTGCTTACAGAATGAAAAAGTCTTAGTACTATCCTATGAATACAAATCTAACACTAAATCAAAACATTCAATCTATATCATATCACTGTCACACTGTAATGCTCGGTGTTCACACAAAATAGAGTTGCAAAGCAACCTTACTATTCCAAAACTTTGATTACAATCCTCTCCTCCTCAAGATACGAGCCCTCAGAGATCTTATATGTCATTCTCCATGTTTCTAGGCCTGTTAGTTGATCTCCCACTCCTATCTTTTAGGGAATCCAATGTTGTCGAGTTGCATGCAACATTTGCAATAAATTGCCAATGTTGTCATGACACTTTGTGGCATCTTTTACATTCATTAGGCCAACTAGAATATAGGACCTCTAAGCCATGTATTTCAAGGAACTAACATCATAAATGACCTTAAAGCATCTTTCCCACATCTCACATGTGTTTAGAACACATTAAGAAACTCAAATCCAACTTTAAGCTTCTAAGGTTAAGCTAACCAAAACAAGAAACAAATGACCAATTGGTGACCTTAGTTCTAGCACTAACTCACCTAGTCCAAACACAAGCAAGACCTTCTAAGGTCCAAAACAAACACACAACCACTCTGACTTGGCTAATGTTAGATACAAGCCAAAACAAAAATGACATAGTAATTGGAGGTTAGCCTAGGTGCTCTTACACCATCCTCCCAAAGTAAAAGATTTTAATCCACCCTTGGATTGAGTAAGTTGAGGTCAATGCCCAACTTCTTGAACTCTGATTCTTTGATCCATACTACATCAACATCAGGTTGACCATGCCACTTGATTAGATGTTCCTTTTAGTCCTTCTTCCTAGTCTTTTTGTAGACTCATGTATCCAGTATACTGTGAGCTCTCTTCACTGTAGTAGAAGGTAACTGGAGGTCATCCACATCTTGGATAACTTCAATCAAGCTTTTGTCTAAATTAGGCGTGGGTCCTTTATAAGGAACCAGGTTTGCAACATTGAAAATTGGGGACAATCGACTATCCTCCGGTAGCTCCACCTTATAAGCATTGTCACCATACTTTGCTAAGATAGGACAGGGACCTATCCTTCTCATTTGCAACTTGTGAGGGACACCCTTCTGCAATCTGGACTTGTTTAGATGCACCATCACCAAGTCTCTAACATTGAATTGGATTTCTCTTCTACCCTCATCAACCTTGGTCTTATGCTTCATAGTGTTCTCAGTCAATGTCTTTCTGACTGTGTCATGAATCTCCTACATTGCATAGGAAAAATCATCAGCATATCCACTTCCCTTAACTCCATCCTTTGAGTCTCTTAGCTCATAGACTCCCCTAGGATGTAGGCCATATACAATTTCAAAGGGACTCTTCCCTATGGACCTGTTTACAATGTCATTATATGCATACTCAGCCTGTCCAATTAATTGATCCCATTGTTGACCATATTATTTGGTCAAACACCTTAATAGATTTCCAAGGCTCCTGTTTACCACCTCGGTCTGACCATCTGTTTGAGGATGGTATGTAAATCCAAAGGATAAATTTGTGCCCAATCTTTTCCAAAGAGTCTTCCAAAAGTGACTCATAAACTTGGTGTCTCTATCTGACACAATGCTCATAGGTAACCCATGTATCCTTACTATCTCATTGAAGAAGAGAGAGGTTGTTTGGCTAGCATCATTGGTTGTCCTACATGGCACAAAGTGAGCCATCTTGCTGAATCTGTCCACAACTACATGAACACTATTCATGCCTTGTCTTGTCTTGGGTAACCCAACTACAAAGTCCATGCTCAAACATTCGCATGACCTAGTGGGAATAGGTAGTGGTTGATATAGGCCTGTATTTGAAGAAGTACCTTTGGCCTTTTGACACACAATGCAACTTTCAACATACTTCCTTACATTAAGGTTCATTCTTGGCCAAAAGTAGAACCTTTGAACAAGTTCTTGTGTCTTAGTGATCCCAAAGTGACCACTCAATGCTCCATTGTGCTTTTCCTGAATCAAATTCTCTCTAATGGACCCTCTAGGAACAATAACTGATTTCCCTTAAACAAAAGGTTACTCTACAAAGTGTATTCAATATATTTGCTATGAAAATGATTCTTATATTTAGCACATACCTTGTAAATGTTTGCAAAGTCTTCGTCATTAGCATATAGATCTTTGAAGTGATCTATTCCCATGCTCTTTAGTTGTATCTCTTGGATAGTGAGAGCTCTCCTACTCAAGGCATCTGCCACTTTATTTAGCACTCCCTTCTTATGCTTGATATTAAATGTGTATGCTTGCAGGTATTCAACCCACTTCATGTGCTTATGATTGAGTTTCTCTTGAGAGTTCAAAAAACTTAGAGCTTGATTGTCTGAATAGACTATGAAATCCTTGGGTAATAGATAGTGTCGCCATATCTTTAAGGCCTGAACTAGAGCATACATCTCAAGATCATAAGAAGAATATTTATTCTTGGCTTCACTCAACTTCTCTGAATGGAAAGCCATAGGTCTGCCCTCTTGGCTTAAAAAAACTCCAATATCCACATTGCTTGCATCACACTCTATGGTGAATAGCTTCTCAAAGCTTGGCAAAACTAAAACAGGTTGTGTAGCAATCTTTTCCTTCAACAACTCAAAGCTCTTGTTAGCTTGTTCATTCCATACAAACTTAGCCTTTATGCCTCCTTTAATGGTATCCAACATAGGAGCACAAATAGCACTAAATTGCCTTATAAGCTTCCTATAGTATTGAGCAATGCCATGAAAAGTTCTTACCTCTGTTGTTGTCCTTGGAGTAGGCCTATTGAGGATGGATTCCACTTTGCTAATGTCCACTTTCAGATTGCCATGAGATAGCACAAACCCAAGGTACACCAGTTCTGTCTTGATGAACTCACACTTATCTAAATTGATCATTAACTTCTCTTTATGTAGCTTCTTGCAAACCAACTCTAGGTGTTTGAGATGTTCTTCTCTTGTCTTGCTATAAATTAGTATATCATCAAGATATACCACTACAAATTTTCCAATGTAGTCTTTGAGGACTTCATTCATGAGCCTCATGAATGTGGAGGGGGCATTAGACAATCCAAATGGCATGACAAGCCACTCATATAAACCCTCATTGGTTTTGAAGGCTGTTTTCCACTCATCTCCCTCATGTATCCTAATTTGGTGATAACCACTCTTTAAGTCTATCTTGGTGTAATACTTGGCTTCCCCTAGACAATCCATTAGATCTTCAATCCTAGCAATAGGGAACCTATATCTGATGGTTATCCTATTTATGGCCCTTGAATTCGTACAAAGCCTCCAATCTCCTCCCTTTTTAGGTGCTAGGACAGTGGGTATGACACATGGGCTAATGCTCTTCCTAATAAGATCTTGGTTTAGGAGTTCCTGTATTTGTCTAGCAATTTCCTCATTTTGTTGAGGGGTCATCTTATAGGCTACTTTATTGGGAAAAATAGCTCTTGGTATGAAGTCTATCCTATGACTTATAGCTCTTTTAGGAGGTAATGCTGCTGGTTGTCCACTACTTACAATGCCTTCATAAGTTTGCGGCATGCTTTGTATCTCTTTAGGTAACTCTGGCTTCTTGGCTGCTTTGTCACCACTTACCTCTCTTGGCCTTAACACTAGTGCATAGCCAATTCCTTCTCCTTCTTCCAAGGCTTCTAAGAACTCTTTTTCATCCACCATGAGTATATTAGGACCTGATGTCTTCACCTCTGCATCCTCTAACAATGACTGAATTTGGAATGTTACCTTATCCTTCTTGAAAGTATAGGAGTTCTTCACTCCATCATGCATAGCTTGATGGTCAAATTTCCATGGTCTACCTAGGAGCAAGTGACATGCATCCATAGGTAACACATCACATAGTACCTTGTCCTTATACCTTCCAACTGAAAAATCCACCCAAGCCTACTCATTTACTAAGACATGTTGGCCTTTATTCAGCCATGTGACCTTATAAGGACTAGTGTGGGGTATCCTTGTCATATTTAACTTGCTGACTGCTTCCTCTGACACAATTTTGTCAGTAGACCCTAAGTCAATGATGACTCTACACACTTTGTTCATCATTTTACATTTTATTCTGAATAGGGACCTTCTTTGGCTTGGCTCCTCTTTAACCGGCTCCTTGATCAATGTTATCCTCATCATGAGGTTCTCACCTTCCACTGATGTTAGTGGTACCTCAGGGTGATTCACTGCTGCATTGGTCTCCTTAGGAACCAAATTAGTTCTCTGGTCACCTCCTTGAGAAGTACTACCTTTCTCTGGACACCTATAGGCAAGATGTCCCATTTGGTTACAATGATAGCATTTCATATTGGCAAAATAATTGCCTCTCCCTTATCCACCACTTCTTCCTCTAAAGTTAGAGCTTCTTCCTCTACCGCCTCTACTAGAGCTTCCCTCTTGTTGTTCAGTATATTTGACTTCTCCTTGAGTTCTTGACTCTGAACTCCTTCCAACATAACCACTTCTTTTCCCTCTACTATCTCTTCCTTTACCTCTTCCCTTTGAGGTTTGTTCCTATTTTCTTTTGCCTTTCTCCTCAATCTTCAAGGCCATCTAATAGCATTGTCATACACTCTTGAAGTTAACAAGACTCATGTCTTCTTGTATGGACCACTTAAGACCATTCAAATAACTTGCTAGCCAGATACTTTCATCCTTGACTACCTTTGACCTCAAACACAACTTTTGGAACTCCTCAGTGTATGCTTCGATATCCAAATATTTTTGCCTAAGGTTATGCCTTCTTCTATGCAACTAAATCTCATAGTCATCAGGTAAGTAGGTCTGATTCACCTTAGTCACCATGCCTTTCCATGTAGCAATAGGACTCTTTCCCTCCTGTCTTTTAGCCTGAAAAAACTTCCACCAGGTGAGTGCTAAACCTCTCAACCTAGATTTGGCCACCTTTACTTTTTGGGCTTCTGATATACCATCACATTCAAAGTGATTCTCTATATTGTCAATCCAGTCTAGGATTGCATCAGGATCCATTTGTCCATTGAAAAGTGGTACACCCTCCAAAGCTTTGCCACTTAAAGCCTTTAGTTCCTTCAAGAAGGGTTCTTCAGGAATAATAGGGTCAGGGGTTGGAGCTTCCTCTTCCAATTCCAACTCTTTTTCTATGGCTTCTTTCTCTTCCTACTGATCTATTTTATCCTTCACCTTATCTGCCTTATCTTGGACTTCACCCAAGAGTTGCTCCATTTGAGCCAATCTTTCTCTTAGTAACTTGTTATCCTCTTCTTGCTCGTCCACTTTATTGGCTAACTCAATGTTAGTAACCATTGTAGTACCTTCCACTAACCCAAATGATGGATTTCTCCTACCGATTTAGAAGGTTGCAACATTAACCACAAGCCTGATCAAAACAAGCTCTAATACCAATATGGTGTATGTGCTTCAAGGTGTGCTTACACAAGTGCTAAGAAGACTTTGCTTGTCTTCTTCTAGGATCCTAATCTCCTCTAGGATCTCAAAAGGCTTAGATGATTAACTAAGGCCTCATACAACTCTTCTCTAATAGTCTAACCCCTTATGCTTAGACTTGAAGGACAATCTCCCTTAGTTTACTTCAATTCTTTCTCCCACAATTAGAAGACTCTAAGTGCCATCATCACACAAACCATTGAATTTATTGTAGGGGCACCAAACATATTGAAAAAATTCCATGTGTTTCCATTTGGATCCATCTTGAAGGATCTCCAAACCCTTCTCCAACCGAGTGCAAGAATTTGTCTTGAGGGGGCCTAATTCCTTGTAGTACTTTGACAAAGCCCTTTTTCTCATTCCTGCCAAAACTTCCCAAACAACTTGAAAATCTAATCCCACATTTGAGTACCCTTTTGGATGTTCTGAAGGATTCAACAAATTGTAGACTCCTAGGTCTCTCGTGCATAGGCTTCCTATTATCTAGGTCAGATAGGGCTAATAGGCCTAGTTTGTAGGACCTTACTGGTTTCTTACTCAAATCCCACTCAAATTGATTGGTAGTTTCTCAATCCTCCTATCATATCAATATTTATTCATATCCCACCTAGAAATTTGGTTATTCTGTGCTGTACTTCAATCCCCTACCTAAATTCTTCAATTCATCACTATCAAACCTCTAACCGGGCACTCTGAGCTTGCCTAGGATTTGACATTAAAAATAGTTGCTTGACTCTTCATGACTCCTAACACTAAATATATATAGACCAATGGCTCCCCTAAAACATTCATCTACCCTTAGGAAGATCCCATGGCTAGATTTCATGGGGGAGCCATAGACAAACAAACTGGTTAGGACAAGACCAGGAAAACCTCTAGACCTTAACCTATTTATTCAAGACACTAAATCAACTCAAATCAACTTTATTACAAAAGGAAAAAGTATTAGTACTATCCTATGAACACAAATATAACACTAAATCAAAAAATTCAATCTATATCATATCACTGTCACACTGTAATGCTCGGTGTCCACACAAAACAGAGTTGTAGAGCAACTTTACTATTCCAAAAATTTGATTACAATCCTCTCCTCCTCGGGATACAAGCCCTCAGAGATCTTAGATGCCATTATCCATGTTTCTAGGCCTGTTAGTTGATCTCCCACTCCTATCTTTTAGGGAATCCAATGTTGTCGAGTTGCGTGCAACATTTGCAATAAATTGCCAATGTTGTCATGACACTTTGTGGCATCTTTTACATTCATTAGGCCAACTAGAATATAGGACCTCTAAGCCATGTATTTCATAGAACTAACATCATAAATGACCTTAAAGCATCTTTCCCACATCTCACATGTGTTTAGAACACATTAAGAAACTCAAATCCTACTTTAAGCTTCTAAGGTTAAGCTAACCAAAACAAGAAACAAATGACCAATTGGTGACCTTAGTTCTAGCACTAACTCACCTAGTCCAAACACAAGCAAGACTTTCTAAGGTCCAAAACAAACACACAACCACTCTGACTTGGCTAATTTTAGATACAAGCCAAAATAAAAATGACATAGTAATTGGAGGTTAGCCTAGGTGCTCCTGCATCAGATATGAATCAAATGAACCTTCTTGGAGAGAAGAAGAAGAGGAAAAAGATAAGGAATAGGAAGCACAAGATGAAGAGGAAGAAGCTCTAGAAAAGACCCCTCAAACCCATAATTACATGAAGAGAAATCATTCTGAAGAACAAATTATTGGAGACAAAAGAAGAGGAGTGTTGAAAAGAAGGAAAGTTGATGAAGAAGAGGTAAATCTATGCTTACTCTCTAAAGTTGAACTTAAACTAGTGAATGAGACATGCAAAGATGAAAATTGGATGAAAGCTATGGAAGAAGAACTTATGCAAATTGAGAAGAATCAGACTTGGGAGCTTGTCCCAAGACCAACAAACTAATACATAACTAGATCTAAGTGGGTGTTCAAAAACAAACTAAATGAGAATGGAGAAGTACTAATAAAAAAGGCAAGGTTTGTGTGTAAAGGATATACACAAGTTGAAGGAATAGAATTTTGGGAGAAATTTTATTTGGTGGCTAGAATGGAAGCAATCAGGATATTTTTTACTTTTGGAACACATAAGGATTTAAAATTTTATCAGATGGATGTGAAGTCTGCTTTCTTGAATAAAGAGTTGGAAGAAGTATACATGGAACAAGCACAAGGATTTCAGTTATTAGATAAACCTAATATGGTTTGTAGATTGAAGGAATTGTATGGATTGAAGCAAGCTCCTAGAGCTTGGTATGCAAGGTTGGATAAGTATTTGATACAAGGATTCAATAAAGGTACCACATATAGTAAAATTTACCTTAAAGTTCAAGAAGATCAAATTTTGATTGTAGTTGTGTATGTTGATGACAAAATTATTAGAGGCAATGAAGCTTTGTGTAAGAAGTTTTCAAAAGAGATGCAAAAGGAGTTTGAGATGTCTATGTATGGGGAGATGAATTTCTTCCTTGGGCTACAAATCAATCAAAGAAATAAATGCATATTCATTTCCCAGTCAAAATATGTCAAAGAGATGTTGAAGAAGTTTGGAATTGAAGAATCCAAAATGGTATGTACTCTTATGGTTATTGGTTTCAAATTGAGCAAGAATGATGAATTACCTAAGGTTGATAAAATAAAATATAGATCTATGATTGGTGGACTACTATATCTAACTATTGCAAGATCGGATAGCATGCATGCAATTTGTCTTATGGCTAGATTTGAAGAAGATCCTAGAGAGTCACATGTTGTAGCAATGAAGAGGATATTCAAACACCTAAAGGGAACTCCGTATCATGACTTATGGTATCTAAAAGATACTAATTTTAAATTAAGTGCTTACAAAAATGAAAATTGGGCTAGTTGTGTGTGTGATAGGTGGATTGGTATGGGCTGATTATGCTTGATCCTTGAAGAATCAAAGCATAACAAGGACACTAACACCAATCTCAACAGGATCAATCAAATGAAGATTAAACTAAACATTCTAAACTACAAAAGTGTTTAAATGTCTACTCTAATCCATTCAAAAATTATACCGTTGTGGGAGTGGTTTCGTGTTGATGTGTAATGGTGAGCCTTTCCCAATCTTGTGGATAAATGATCTTGTTTCACCTAGTTTTATTCAAGAAAATTGATGAAAGCATGATGAGATGTGTATTAAAACATGATTTATGCTAAAATAAACATGATGCAAAAGCTAATCTAGCATGTTTTATGCTAAAATGATTCAGATATACAAATGCTAAGCTAATCTAAATGAGATTTAAACTAAAAATATTGAAACCTTAGTTATCTAATTAGTTAAATGGATGCATTATGGAAGACATTAATGAAAGCTAAGCTATTATGCAACTAATTTAAACTAAAATATGCTAAATTTTTGCTAAATATGGGTGTGGGTGTGAGTGATTTCAATAACATAAGTTTTCTATTTGAAAGATATATCCATTTATCTCCAAATAGTGACCTATTTATGGGAAAGTAAATGAGAAATTGAGGGTTGAGATTGAAAAAGCTAATAAATGGTCAAGGATGGAGGAAGTTAGAGGTATGGATCATGGATTCTCATCAATGACTGAGAATGCAAGATGGAATTTAATAAATGTTTCTCATTCCTTCCAAACAAGGACACTTTTGACCTACACAAGGGGTCAAAAGTTAACTTGCACAAGAGGTTACAAGGTAACTTGAACTTGAAGCTAAGTGAGAATATTCCCTTTCTTAAATGATTGGAGGGGAAATAATATTCATTGGAATATTCATGGGTGAGAAAAAGGATACTTTGCTTATTAAAACAAAGTTTAATTGTGCAAACGGGGAGATAATATTCCATTGCAAGCGGAAGGAATTGGATTAATTAGATAATTTCTAATTAAAAAGGTTTAATCATGCAATTAGGGGAATTAGAAAAATAAAGTGATATTCATTAAATTAAATGATTTAATGAATGGGAAAAGGGTGAAATGACATTTAATTAAATGGGAAAACGTAGGGAATTAAATTAAATACTTTGATCTATTTAGTTTAATGAGAATGAAATATTAGCGTGAAAGGGGGAGAATTAACCCCATTTAATCAATTGGGTTAATAGATGCAAATGATGAAATTAACTAAATAACTTAGAAGCTAATATAGTCAATTAAGCGAAAAGAGGATGGGTTTTAGGATGAAATGATGTTAGTTAGCCAATGTGATCCATTGAGACATTTTTAAGTGTCTACATTTTCCCCCTCTTTGAAGCAATGTACTTGCTACTTTAGTTCAAAGATTGATGTTGATTTCAATGCTGATTTTGATGTTGATGACAATGTAGAAATGGATATCGACGATCTCTTTGAGATGTTGATAGCCAAGATAAATTTGATTGATCTAATTGATTGATTGATAACATTGTTGAGGATTCACAAAAATGCAAGTATTGTGTTGAATAACATGAGGATTAGTAGGGAACGATATATCCCAATGATGACTGATTTGATAATTTGATCAATATTTTCTAGCAAGGCTAGGAACAAATTTCATTAGATGATTTGATATTGATATGATTGAAAGATGGTTGGTTGCCCCCTCGAGAGATCGATCAGGGAATAAATTTGTCTGATTGGGCTCACAATAGGTGAAAATCAAACTTATGCTTGAGATGCTTAAGATTTCAGGTTACTTTTGAATCAAAGAGCTACAACTTTTCAGATTATTGAGTTGAAGATGATATAGATGACCCACTATGCCTCAAAAAAAGAGGGATTACTGGTGTGCTAGCTCAGATATTGATGTAAACCGATTTCATGATGTATAGACAGTAATTGGCCATGGGTAACCTCATGTGTATTTTGATAGATCACAAATATTCAATAATTGGATGGAATTGTTAGTAAAGATAGAAGAATAAGATGGATGGATTGACCATTGATTTTGAGATTGATTCAAAAAGTCTAAGAATTCCATGATCCATTGAGACTTTATTAGAGATGGTGATAGTAAATACATGGTGATGATGAATGCATGATGATGATTCTTAGGATTGGGGTTTTCCATCGTTCCTTATTGTTTGATATAACACATGGATACGATGCATCAAGATATTGATAACCAGGATGGTGTTGTATCTAGTGTAATAGACTTTGACTCTACAAAAGAATAGTATAGTTCTTGTTCACATCTTGACATACAAAAACCTCATCAAAATGCAAGTTAGAAGCCTAGAATATATTGGACCAAAGCATACACAATAGACAACAACATACTCCAAAAAAACTTCCTTCACACTACCAAGAAAGTATGTGCCAAGATTATTTTACAAGAATACCGACAAGCACAACAAACAAAAGATAATGATCGATGCCCCATTCCTTTCTTTCTAGATCATTTTGATAGACATCATCGAGAGGTCCTCAAAATGGGTAATTAAGATAAATCAAAAGAAAAGATCAAAGACAAACAATCAATGCTATCTATATCTCTTTCCATTTTAAATATAGCTAAGTTGATTTATGATACTAACATCCATTGTAGGAAGGATACATCATGGGACATGTTGATCAGAGGGTTGTTTGATGTTAGAATGATGATGAGCTTTATGTTAAGTCATTGATATAAACATCATTGATGCATTTACCTATGATCTAGACTTTATATTTTTTACTCTTAAGTTCTCACTTTACGACTTGCGATACTAGCTTTATATTTGTTGTATGAAAGGTTGAAGATGATGATTGATTTATTATGGATGAGGATTTATTGTGGGTGAAAGAAAAATGGGATGGATGGTTTTGGATTTTTTAGAGTATTTCAATGTTTTTGGTATTTTGCAAATGTTTTGAGGTTATTTTTGGTCTTTTTGAAAGTTCATGTGAATTTTTTGGTTTTCGATTATTTGAGGCTATTTTAGGGTTTTCTCGAAGATATTTGAGGCTTGTTTAGGTCTTTTGAATTTTTTCCAATGTTTTGGGGTTTTCACGATAGTTGAATGTTTAAGGCTTTTCCGATTTTTCAAATATTTAGGGATTTTCAAGAGTTTTGAAAATGTTTAGGGATTTTCAAGTTTCAACCAAGAACCTAACGTAAAAGACCTATCCTAGAGGCCTTGGGGGCTGATCAAATATTAGCCTTGCCTAAATTATACATCTTGAGATCATGTTGTTCGACTGACTTGACTCATTACAAATGATATATTAATAATTGATGGCTCCTCAGTTTATTACGACAAAATCCTAAAGGACTGACCTAGGGTGTCTTGGGGGAACATGAATGATGGCCTTGCCTAGATTAAAGCTCAGAGATGACATAGTTCGATAAGGGTACTATTTTTGGATTTTTGATATTTGACCTTTTTAGGGAGTTTGATGTTTTCTAGATGTTTTGGATTTTTCCTTTACAATTTTACGAATGTTTCTAGATTTTAGCTATACAGGATTTTGATATTTTTGAATTTTTTCATGAATGCTTTACGAATGTTTTTGAATTTTCAATAAGATTTTGAGGCAAATGATACCTAGATCACAATGTTGATGTCACATTATGAGGTATAATACATGGATCAAGAGTTATTTGAAAATAGGAGTGTAAGAACCTGCCCCTAGTGTGTGGGAAAGTTTTATAGATTAATGGACAACCGAGATAGGTAATGTATGTGTGAAGTGTTTAACAAAGTTTTATCATCCTAGATATGGGCTATGGGAATTCACGAGATAAAATGATAAAGAGCCTGTCAAAAGTTGGCCATGAGTAGAGTTGAAGTATACGCCAAATCTTTGTCAAGATCGAGATAAAGTGGAATATTTGGATAAATCTAGATTGGATGGATGAAGGGAACATTGGGTTTATCATGACAAGGATGAGATGCTTGTGTCTGAGAAGGATCATATAGACGGTTGATTCTAGTCATGATGCCTGTTTTCCAGGTTTTCATCATAGTAATTGCCCAAAGCGCCATTGTAGTGGTTTTCACTGGAGGATGATTTTTATTTTTACTATTTTTTTGATTTTAGATTTTTTCTTTTATTTTTTGGAAGTTTTACCCTCATGCTGGACCACCTGGTGGAACTAATGTAGAGGCCACTTTCATAATGTGTCATCGATATCCTGCTTGAAGAAGTTGCTTTGCTAAGATATGGGCACTTGAATTCAACGTTGAAGAACTCTGATTTACCTTGCTGGTATTGGAATTAACCTTATCTATGTGCACACCTCATGATAGATTTCCTTTAGAATCCTTATGATGAAGGGTAGCAACCAACACATGTTCAATGCAAGAATTATATATCATGAATAGAGTGGACGGTGACATGTATGAAGGAATATGAGATGTACTGGTTGATGGTTTGGAACCTTTTGTAGACACCCAAAAATTACCTATCACAATACTTTATCTCAACATTACATCATTTAGGCATCTCGTGTCATGTTTTTCCCTAGGTACCCATGTCATCATCTAATTAGTTAAATAAATCTTATTTATTTGAATAATTTCATTTATTCCCATCCTATGCATAATCCATCCATTCATCTAATGTTAATTAAATAATTTCTATTCATTCTTTTAATGTTAAGTTAAATAATTTATATTATTTAATTAATGAAATCATAAATTCAACATTAATTAAATAAATAAAATATTTATTTAATTAATAAAATCCTAAAAGGATATTCTCGCTTTCTTTCCAAAATATGAACTCATGTGTATCTAATTAATTTATTTAGTTAGATAAGTCATCATTTATCTTTCTCATCTATTTCAGGATTTATTTCCTTTAAAACAGAAAATCAATATCTTTCTATCTTTCAAATCTTATCTCATCTTGTTTTATTTCCTCCTTGATCAAATAAAGAAAAAATCAAATCTTATCTAATCTTCTTCTTTTTCCACATTGAGGCTCTATAAATATAGCCTTGCAGAATCCATTTGGGGATTAGCTTCTTCAAGTACCATCACTTTGTCAAAATTATTCTTTAATCTCTCATCTATTTCCATCTTTCATCCTTGATTTATCACCTTCACCCTCATCGTTATGCTGTTGAATTGAGCAACCAACATTCCTCCATCAACAATCCTTCAAAATCTTGCATTCTCATGCGAGGTTGAGAAGAGCAATGGAGATAAATCAAGCATAATATGGAGATCAATTTATGTTTGTGTTTATTATTTTTATTTTCCTATTGTCTCGTGCTTCATTGTGCTTGTTAGGGTTTTATTATTGATGTTTATGCATTTTACCCGGATTTACGATTTTTACCCTAACTACATTTGGTGAACTTGACTTTCTAACCCTTGTTCTTTTGAGCCTTTGTGAGTTTGATTTTGTAGGTCAAGGGTTTTTCTAAAGAGGGCTTGGAGATAAAGCTTTTATAGGAGTCCCAAACTAGAAAAATAGCCTCACCATTGTGATCACGGGGGCCGAGAGACAACTTTTGACATATAACTTGACATATTTTGCTTGCAGATTTTTTTTTAAAGTTTTCTTTTGATTTTTTTACTTGCAAATATATATACAGTGAATATACTTTTAAATTTTTTCTAGATTCACATAGATTTGAGGTATTTTGTTTTAATTTACAAATACATACACACAAGTCTACATCATTCTTGGAAGTTATTCACGTCAGATTTTTTTTTCTAACACCAAAAGTATATATACATACAAATTTACCCTCTTGTTGCAAGTATATATTCAAGGGTTTGTTACAAATATATATATATACATTTAAATTAAAACATGTGTGTATTGCACTATTTTTATGCATATGTAGTTGCAACATTTTCCTTTTGATGGTATTGATAAGTATTTTCTATGTATACTCCATAAACAACCCACAACACTTCCTTTTGCATGGTTGCACATGCTGCTAAAAAATCAAGCATACCTTTGTTTTTTAAAAGATAAGTTTTAAATCATTGCTTGAGTATAAGCGCTTAAACTTAGATTAATTTTTTTTATGATTACTTTTCATTTTATTTTTTTAAATTAACCTTTTTTATTTTTTTCAGGGTCTTTAACCCCTGGTCATATGGGAGACCAGGAGCTGTGCTAAAGAAATTATCAGCACTCAGTCATGCACTTGGTCACATGGGGCCAAATCTTAGGTGTTTGGGGGCTCAACTTAGAGCCCCTCTTTCTTTGCACGTCTTTAAAGAGGTAGTTGCACGAAAACAGACATAACTTTTGCGTAATGACTCAGATTATCAAAATTCAAAAAATGTTGGAAAGATGACTCGAAAAAATATGTAGTGGAAAAGACCATTTCAGGTGACTATATCATTTTTTAGGGTTTTTTTATGAGTCAAATTCAAGCTTTCATTTAAACTTTGAAAGAGCATATCTTGAGCAAAATTGATCCAATTTTGATGATTTTTTTTGAAAGTGCATGAAATCTTATGAATTTTCTGTTTATGTAATCCATTAAGCTATATTAGGTTATCTTAATCAGATTTTATTAGACTTCATCTTTTTCATATCATACTTTTGTATGCAAGTTTAATTGTTGTTTTTCGATTTTGTGACTTGTGGGTG
The DNA here is from genome assembly GCA_007115665.2 of Sequoiadendron giganteum. Lineage (NCBI taxonomy): Eukaryota > Viridiplantae > Streptophyta > Pinopsida > Cupressales > Cupressaceae > Sequoiadendron > Sequoiadendron giganteum. The sequence goes on along the minus strand of CM021107.1, from coordinate 317,066,462 downwards.
AATCATACGGAGCTCAAAAAGCATTTGGATCAATCACAACAACAATTTGGAAAGTGAAAATAATTAGGGGCACACATTCCATCTTTTATCTCTTAATCATTTCTTGTCGACACATTTCAATTTGGGGCATAAAAACAATCTTGTTTGATCACATCATTGAAATTGGCTAAAAAAAACTATTGTCTACAATCACATATCAAAAATAAGGTCTAAAATTAACCATTATCTTCCATCACATCTTGATTTGGGATCTAAAAAGAATGAGTGCTTCCATTGTCTGGTTCCACACATTTCATTTCTAAAGGGAAATTAACAAATTGTGAGTGTGAATCAAGTGTGCATGTGATAAACAACACCTCAATTGGTTTGCTTTTGTCAAACCCTTCATAGGAGGCCTACTAGGGGATTTCATCACCCCTAGGGATGACCTCAATCAAAGTGTGAATTAAAAGACACGCTTATTTGGGAGTTGTTGATGGTTAAAATGACACAAACAACATTAAAACAAAATATTTCTACTCTATTTCTCCTGAAAGAGAAAGACAACATGTAGTAGCCTAACTCCCAAGGTCCTGGTAGTTGGTTCTCAACTGTCTGATGTCACTCAATTGGTTCATGCAACTTTAATATTCAAGGGGCCTGTGCTGGTAACAAAGGATTCAAGCTATGACTCTTTTATCGAAATAGTTCCTATAAATCAATGGGTTTTAAATAAAAGAAAAAGATAGAACAAAGGGGTAAACCAGTAAGTATGAACCGAATTTATCTAGTATCTGGACATATACCTTCAATGATGTATGCTTCCTAACAAATCATAAAAACCATAAGATGACACAGTCTGTAGCATAATCTATACCACTGCATATATTTTAGGTGCTTAACTAGCTTCACAATTACTCTTCACAAATATTTCAAGGATTTTCAAAGCAACACACATTCATTCATCATCAAAATTATAGATCAACAGACTTTTTAATAACTTCAACTCAATGACAATCTAATAAGATGATCCTTAAATCTGATTCCTTCAAATGACTTTCATCATTCAAGAAACTCTTATGTTCAGCACAATCATTGCATACAGATAGATCATAACTTATCGGCCTTATCAAACAAACAATTTAATTCCAAACACCATCTTTCAAGTAAACCTGTAAGTCTATTAACTGTAAAAGATTTAAGTACAATGTATCTCTGCAAAACTCTACAAAATTCTATCTCTTAGCATTAGGCAAGCCAATCCAATTCTCAATTAGCCGACCTTTACAATGTGATACCCATCTAGTATTTATAGCTACAAAAGAAGTTTGAACTTCACTTCTATTTTAGGCTTTCCACCTTTTTAGGAACAATCAACTTTCTTGGAAACTCAGATCAACTTTGATCTTGATTCCTTACATTATATATTCAGTTTGATCTAAAAATAGAAGATAGAAATAGAAGAAAAGAATTCATGCACCCTCAAGACTGTCAGTGCTGCATGCATGCAACATGCAAGCAAGAAGAACATCATGCATGCAATATTTTTGTGCATGTGAAGCCGGATCCCATGAACTCATCAAAACTAGTGAAGACTTGTTGTAGCATATCCATATCTGACCCATCAATCCAATCATCTTCAAATTTGATCTGATCCAACTCAACTACAGCAAACTCTTTCATACTTTTAACCTTGATCAATTCTCTCCCTACAGCTTTTATTTCTTCTTTGACTTCTACAAGCCAATCTATCACCAAGTCTCCTCCATCCTCTTTCTCCTGCATGAGTCCTTGGAATCTTTCATTCCATTTCTCTCTAACCTGACTCAAAGGCATGCCATCTTTTATTTAAGTGAGACTTATTGGAGTCTTTATGCTTGCTATATTTCTCCAATGCCTTTGCTTCAATTAGCTGCACCAAGTTCTTGGGATCAGGAACATTAAATATGCTTTGGAACATTTGTGGAGTAAGATCTAAAATCACATTATTTTGTGAATCCATGCATAATCTTGTAGCAAGATTGTAGGTACTGGCTACTTTCAATATCAACTCCAGACACTGGACTGATACAGGAAACACAGTGATATGTGCAAGACCCGAATCAACAATCCTTTGTGTTCTCCCTATCAAGTTTTCTTGTTCTACAAAGATCTCTTCATGTAATTCTTCAAAGCTATACTGGCCCAGATTAGTATTTGTGATATCTGACCAGTTTGATTCCACCTTGCTCACTTTCACCACCAAATACCTATGATCATACCTCAACATATAAGGCAGCTGTTCTAGTTTCACCTTCTTTATTTTTGGTGTTGTCTTTGATGTTCCAGCCAGTTGATTCCTTCGAGTAGCCTCTCTTGAGGTTCCTGACATCTTTCAATTCTCCTGCAAGTGAACCTCTAATTAAATCTTTATATAAATCATCATAAAACATGCTTTTAAAACATACATGTTACACATACATTGGAGTCAGAACCAAATAGAATCTCAAAACAATCTCTTTTACAACACTGGCGAACTCGGAGCAAAAACCAACATGGAAACTTCACCTAATAACAAATGGGCTCGAAGTCGGAGTCAGGGAAGTTATTAGAACCGGGATCGGAACAAAAAAAGGGATTTGGTTTTCTTCAAATTTTCATTTTCTTCCATATTCTATTTCCATTCCACCTCCACCTCCGATTAGGTTATCATTACTTTGAAGAAAGACTTTCCCATTACACGCGGAGCCGGAAACAGGATAAAACATGGAATCGATACCTTTTGTAAAACAAATCTGTCAAGTCCAAGATCGATTCCAATCCTGCCTCCGCCATGATTGACCATGATATCCAAAGAAACCTTCTAGAACTCGAAGTCAGAAATAGGATAAAACATGGAATCGATACCTTTTGTAAAACAAATCTTTCAAGTCCAAGATCGATTCCAATCCCGCCTCCGCCAGTTATCATATACTTCAAGGAAACCTTTTAAAACTTGGAATTAGAAATAGGATGAGAACGAAATTGATGACCTTTGTAAAACAAAACATCTTAGGTTCATAATCTATTCCGATACCATCTCCGCCTATGTTATCATAACATCATCAAATACTTTATTCATTTTCATCACAACTTCATGATTAAAACCTAGGTCGCTATAAAATGAAAAAGGAGCTTAAAACTCACTACACTCATATGACCGTGGGGAATAATTGCATTCTAAGATATCATTTTTTTAATCATTTAAAGTAATTACAGAGACCAACGAAACCCTAATCTAACAAACCTGATAAAGACTAGGGCAAAAGTTTAAACCTTGCCATTTTACCATACGATGAAACCCTAATCAAGCAAGAAATCTAATCTACCCTAACTCACTATAAAATCTCTAATCTACCTCACTGTAGATTCTTAATCTAACAAACACCATTAAAAACCCTTAATCTAATCTAATCTATTGCAAACCAAAAACAACACGACGTAATCACGATTAAGACGTGAAAGCGACAATGCCCAAAAATAGAAAGAAACGACATGATAAAACAAGAAAACAAAAATTTAAAGTAAAACAAACAAGACAAAACAAGAACCTGCTCATTCAATCACATCGATGATCATAGAATTGCTTTAAAACATAATGACTGAACACGCGAGCAGATATAAAGCAAAACAAAATGAACACAACTACAAATAAACAATAAACAACAAAGATAAAAGACCTACCTCAAACACAAACAAACCCAAGCTAACTTTCTGAATCAATTCGCACACAATATCCCTTCTCTATCTCGACCTATTTGCTCAAACGAACTCTGCTATTGCTCTTCGCACTTTTAGACTTGTAATAATAACAATAATGATTGGCTTTAGCCCTTAATAAAGGTAAATATGTGAATTTTTACCTACATCAACAACCACCATTAATGCATTAAAACATAGTAAAGGCGGAGTCGAAATTGTAAGAGAACGAACACTGGTCTGCAGTGCAACTTCAGTCAAAAAGTCAACGAAAAAAAATGGTGAGGGTGGAACTAAAATGGAATCGGGATCTTGAATTTATAAAATTTCCAAACCTCATTCCCATTCCAGCTCCGCGTCCGACAACAAAAAAAACAAAACAACAACAAATACAAAAGTTTAAATAAAAGACCAACCTAATAAAACAAAACACAAGAACCGAAACAAAACAAAAATTAAAAAGCATCAGAAGGGGGATTGGAATCGATCGTGATTTTGCAAATTTTGATAACAACCATCCCAATTCCCACTTCGGCTCCGCTTCTGCTAAAGACCGAAAACAAAGGCAAAGAAAAGACTATTGGGATAGAACCAAAAACAAGCCTCAAAAGAACTTTTAGAACCCGATCCAGTTCTGGTTCCGATTCTGATAGAGAAACCAAAGAAAAACAAAGTATTGGCAAAACTAGACTCCAAACTAAGTTTCAAAAACATCTAAGTACAAAAATAACAAAGGGGGACCCATTTTGACCAAGGCAAAAAGATGGGGTAGTTATGCAAGGCATAACAAATGGCGACTCGGCTGGGAAAATGGTTTACCTATTTTCAAAATACCCAAAGAAAATTTTAGTCACCCAAAAACTACTTGGCTTATAAACACCTTACCTTGAATGAGATCAGATATTTGTAGGATAATCTTGAGTTTGAATCTCAGATGTTATGTGCTCATGAGTTATTTCTGAATCTGAGTGTGTGCTTATATTGTGCATCATTCTTTGTAGATACTTTCTCTGCTTGTGAACAACTATACCTAAGTTTCAAGCTACATAAGTTGAGTCCTTTAACTATCGTGCAGTAAAATCCTGGGTATTGCTCCGCTGCCAGACAGGCGTCCATAGCCCCGACGGAGATACCTCTAGTCCTCTCAAAGCATTGCTCTACTGCCAGACAGGCGTCCATAGCCCCGATAGAGATACTTGGTTACCCACTTGATATTGAGCTTGCTTTTCTTTCTTTCTTTCTCTTTCTTCTTTTTTTTTATGGATGGAAACTCTTTTATGCATCTCTCAATACTCAGATTCAATGAATCTAAAATGTGGGTTGAGTACTACAATGGATTTCATGATAGTCTTGGAATCTGATTTTTCACTTGAAACATAGATAGAGTCATTCTAAAACAAATAGGTAATTACTCATGCAGATGTTTTTCTAATTTGGTGACAGATCTTTGATCACAATTCATGAGATATTCACATTTACATCTTCTATCCTTAATAACTTTTCCAACCCAAACTAGAATGATCATAAAACATAAGTTTTAGAATGAAATCCTTTTCAATGATTATAATGAGAATACCTAAACCAATTTCTCTCCTAGTACCAATAGTATACTTTGAATAACAACCCCCTAACTTGAGATGAGCAAAATAAGAATCCCCAATGAAACAAGACACAACAAAACAAAGAAAGAAAACAAAACAAAATAAACAAAACAAGCAAAACAAAAACTAAAAAGTAAAAAAAACAAAAACTTAATTACATATGATACAATATAGTACATTCCTTTCTACCCCTGAGTGAGCCAAATTAACAGATTCATACTTGCCTCCCTCACTCTTTGTAGGCATTCTCTGATAAGCTCGTGGATCTGAATCAAATATCCTTTCCAATGCTATCATCCCTTTTGGAATGTTATTGCTCTTTAAATCCATTATCCCTTCTGGATTGTCACTTTCTATTTTGTCACTTTCTGGATTCCAGTCTCCTTGATCCCTATCAACATCATCAATTATCTGTCTTTGAAATACATCAGAACTCTCCAAAAAGGCCAAAATATGTTGATCATCATTAAACACCTGGAAGTGTCGAACATTGTCAGGAATTGCAGGGACTGAAATCAATTCCACAGAAAACCTCTTTAGATTTGAATCTTGCATCGGCTCTAATGTACTTGCTGCAACGACAAGAGCATCTGCTATTTGATTTTCTTCCCTTGGAATAAGAGTAATCCCAAAGGCATCAAAATCTTCTATTAAATTCCAGACCCTATTCCTATAAGCAGCCAATCTTTTATTATGGCAAGTGTATTGGCTACGTACCTGTTTCACAATTACCTCAGAGTCTCCCATCACTGTAAGAGCAGTTACCTTCTTCTTATGAGCAAACATAAGTCCTCTTGTAAGTGCCTCATATTCAGCCACATTGTTAGTGCAACCAAACTGCAATCTATAAGAAGCAAAATAAGTTTTCCCTTTCGGGTTAGTTAGTTCAATTCCTGCTCCACTTCCTGCTTTAGATTTAGAACCATCAAATTTAAGAGTCCATAACTGGTCTTTAGCTGGGAGCTCTTTCTTTTTAGAAACTACAGGGATTTTGTCACTTGTGACATGTGGCGGCTCGGACTTTTGTTGTTTATCAGAATTCGTGTTGAGAAGGAGTTTCAGTTAACGATTTTCCTAGTTCCTTAATTTGTTCAACAACTACCTCCTGAGCGATTTCTTGGGCTGAGTCAGGATCTAACTCATCTTCTATTAACTCTTTTGGTATTGGAAAAGCATCTGGAATAGGGATAGTGAAATGAAACTGAGATACTTCCACCTCTTCATGATCTGAAAACCCTAAGACCAAGTCTGTTCTACTGGTAAAGAAACTTCTTCTTGAGAAAGACTGATCCGTGTAAGAATAGTTGCATCCTTAGCTTGGAAAGAGAACTCATTGATGGGAGTCTCAGTTACCTCTTCAAATTCTTGCTTGGGTAGATCTACATGCCTTAGAATATCTATGCATGACTGACATGTCAACTCTGAATGGTTATGATAGTGTATTCTACACCAATTAGGAAGCAATAAAGTACTTAAATCAGTTTCTGTTCCTAAAACCAGCCTATCTTGTTGCAATTTCCTTATTAGAACTTGCTGGTTGATGCAAATCATCGAATAGTGTGGTCTAAGGATAGTGTATCCTCAGGACTAACTACAGAGAAAGTAAGGACTTCCTCTTGCTTGTAAACACCTATCTCAATCTCAAAGAATGCTACTTCATTTGGAGTATCATACTCTGTAATCATGTGTTTGAGCCTAGGTTCACTTTCAATTCTTATCTGGGTTGCAACCCCTTTCCATGGTAACCACATGTGCGAGAAGTCCAAAGACAGATACCCTCCTATGCTTTTCATTAGCTCTCTACTTAAAAGCATCCCATATGTTTTTGGGATGTCAGCAACTTGAATATCTATATAGATCTGGATCCTTGGATTTGATCCAAACTGCACATGCATGTTCTTCAATTCACCTAAAACATTAAATTTGGTTTTATCCAATTGAATCACCTTTTTATTGGTTGGAATAGGACTCAATCCTAACTTTTTACAAATTGAAAAAGGCATGACATTCCCTGATGCTCTAGAATCTAATAGGAAATTGTGTAGATTCTTTCCAAAGATTCTCAAACTTAACAAGAAAGGTGGGGTACTGGTCTTACCTTTATACATAGCAGCATTCATCTCCTTTGTGGGAGTCACTTTACCTTTCCATTTCAAGTGATTTGTTTCTTCCAAAGCTTTCAATACCACCTCCCTTTGAGCTAGGCACCACTTCATGATATCAAAGAAAGACAATGATGTCTTCTGCCTTTGTAATTCTACAACAAAATCAAACTCTGAATCATTCCTAAATTGGTACTTAGGAAAAGAGGGTTGATTACCTATATTCTGAGCATCAGAAGGTCCCTTTGGTGGGGGTGGATTGTTATCTGCATTCTGATTTGGTGGAACCATGTTGTAAGGGGGTGCAGATGTAGTGAATGGCTCTTTATTCTGGTTCCTCACAAAGTGACCACCCTTAGATTGGAAGGCTTGAGCATCATAGACATCTTCTTTCGGCTCATTATCCCCTTGCATAGGGAATTGATACTTTTCTTCAATGGTTTCATAAATCATGGCAATGCTGACTGGCCCATTGCCTTGATTGGAATTTCCTGCTTGAGGATGGGCATCAGCCTATGCCATCTTCTCCATTTCTGGGCAATTGACCTCAAAATGGGCTACTGTATCATGCAACCTAAACCAATTTGTCATAAAATTCAAATCAACAACATTAGCAGTATTTGATCTCTCTTCACTTGCTTGATAATTATGGGGAACTCCTCCATTATTAGGTCCAGTGTTCCACTGCCTATTATTGTTGTTGTTATTGAACCTTTGATTATATCCTCTATTTTGATTTTGATAATTTTGATTTGAGGAATTCTGACTCTGGAAGTTCCTATTGGTGTTCTGATTAGAGTAATTGCCCTGATAGTTATAACCTCCCTGATTGTTGTAATTCTGGTTTTGATTATTGGGAGGATTTTGCCTAAGCTGTGCCATGTCATTTGACATCTGAGAGAGAGTCTTTTTTAGAGTCTCTACTTCACTTGTAAGTTGAACAGTTTGATCATTCTGCACATTTTCAACTATGGCTGGGGAATGGACATGGGTTGATCCTCCCCCTTGTGGTGGTTGAACTTGAGGTTGATGTGTGGTATTGTGTATGCTATTGCCAAAGAAAGGCATAGTTGGTGGAGCTTGCAACTCAGATACAAGTCCATAATGGGAATAAGACGTCCCTGGGATAGTATTGTATAACAGTGGATTAGGCATCTGATAATTCATTGGAGGAAAAGTTGGTCCTAACCCTCCAGATTGCAGATTTGTCTACTGTTGCAATTTGATAGCCAAATGAAAAATCTTAGACAATGAGTCAATCTCATCAGGTTGATAAGTTCTTTGCAAGAATAGGCCAATCAAAGGATCAACAACTCTCAGATATGCCTGTATGGCCATGGCTCTTGTAGCCTATGATACATTCTATGGAACATAGTGTTGAACAAGGGCAATGGTTCATTATGCTCCTTTCTAATAGTGGCAAATTGGTGATACAATATTGTAGGGCCCACATAAACCCTGAATTGATTAATAAAAGTATTTTCTAAATCTATCCAACCCATGATAGATCCCTGGGGAAAATTTAGATACCAATTATATGCCATATCTCCTAGACAGTAGGGGAATAGTCTACAGACCACATCTTGATGAGAAACTTGAGCTCACGTGCAGACATCTTTAAATGCTTGTATATGTTCCTCTGCACTTCTTGATTCTCCATGCATGTATTTCAGACAAAACTTCTTTGGGTTCTTTGGTAGATCATGGACTTCACTTGGAATAGTCCCTAACGGGGAGGGATTACCCACAAAATAAGCCATTGGTGGGATTGGTTGGGCAGGTGGTGGTGATAAAGGCCGAATTGGTGGTGACAAAGGCCTATTTGGTGGTGGTGTGGATGGAATTGGTGGAAATCCTGGTGGAGTAAGCAGTGGTGGTAATGTAGGTATTTCTACCCTACGAGCATGAGGTCTTGGTCTAGCCAGGGTTTGAAGTTCTTTGAATAGTTCACGATTAGTAGAGGATCTAAGAACCCTCTCGTATCCCTCCGGTGAAAAAGATCTTCTGCAAGCCAGCTTATCTCTTTAGGCCCTCCTTCTAGTGCCAATTTCTGTTGATGGTTAAAATGACACAAACAACATTAAAACAAAATATTTCTACTCTATTTCTCCTGAAAGAGAAAGACAACATGTAGTAGCCTAACTCCCAAGGTCCTGGTAGTTGGTTCTCAACTGTCTGATGTCACTCAATTGGTTCATGCAACTGTAATATTCAATGGGCCTATGCTGGTAATAAAGGATTCAAGCTATGACTCTTTTATTGAAATAGTTCCTGTAAATCAATGGGTTTTAAATAAAAGAAAAAGATAGAACAAAGGGGTAAACCAGTAAGTATGAACCAAATTTATCTAGTATCTGGACATATACCTTCAATGATGAATGTTTCCTAAGAGATCATAAAAACCATAAGATGCCACAGTCTGTAGCATAATCTATACCACTGCATACATTTTACGTGCTTAACTAGCTTCACAATTACTCTTCACAAATATTTCAAGGATTTTCAAAACAACACACATTCATTCATCATCAAAATTATAGATCAACAGACTTTTTAATAACTTCAACTCAATGACAATCTAATAAGATGATCCTTAAATCTGATTCCTTCAAATGACTTTCATCATTCAAGAAACTCTTATGTTTAGCACAATCATTGCATACAAATAGATCATAACTTATCAGCCTTATCAAACAAACAATTTAATTCCAAACACCATCTTTTGAGTAAACCTGTAATTTTATTAACTGTAAAATATTTAAGTACAATGTATCTCTGCAAAACTCTACAAAATTCTATCTCTTAGCATTAGGCAATCCAATCCAATTCTCAATTAGCCGACCCTTACAATGCGATACCCATCTGGTATTTATAGCTATACAAAAGAAGTTTGAACTTCACTTCTATTTTAGGCTTTCCACCTTTTTAGGAACAATCAACTTTCTTGGAAACTTAGATCAACTTTGATCTTGAGTCCTTACATTATATATTCAGTTTGATCTAAAAATAGAAGATAGAAATAGAAGAAAAGAAGTCATGCACCCTCAAGACTATTAGTGTTGCATGGATGCAACATGCAAGGAAGAAGAAAATCATGCATGCAAGATTTTTATGCATGTGAAGCCGGATCTGCCATGAACTCATCATAACTAGTGAAGACTTGTTGTAGCATATCCATATTTGACCCATCAATCCAATCATCTTCAAATTTGATCCGATCCAACTCAATGGTAGCAAACTCTTTCATACTTTTAACCTTGATCAATTCTCTCCCTACAGCTTTTATTTCTTCTTTAACTTCTACAAGCCGATCTATCACCAAGTCTCCTCCATCCTCTTTCTCCTGCATGAGTCCTTGGAATCTTTCATTCCATTTCTCTCTAACCTGACTCAAAGGCATGCCATCTTTTGTTTAAGTGAGACTTATTGGAGTGTTTATGCTTGCTATATTTCTCCAATACCTCTGCTTCAATTAGCTGCGCCAAGTTCTTGGGATCAGGAACATTAAATATGCTTTGGAACATTTGCGGAGTAAGATCTATAATCACATTATTTTGTGAATCCATGCATAAACTTGTAGCAGGATTGTAGGTACTGGCTACTGTCAATATCAACTCCAGACACTGGACTGATATAGGAAACACAATGATATGTGCAAGACCCGAATCAACAATCCTTTGTGTTCTCCTTGTCAATTTTGCTCATTCTGCAAAGGTCTCTTCATGTAATTCTTCAAAGCTATACTGGCCGAAATTAGTATCTGTGATATCTGACCAGTCTGATTCCACCTTGCTCACTTTCACCACCGGATTCCTATGATCATACCTCAACGTATAAGGCAGTTGTTCTGGTTTCACCTTCTTTATTTTTGGTGTTGTCTTTGATGTTCCAGCCAGTTGATTCCTTCGAGCAGCCTCTCGTCAGGTTCCTAACATCTTTCAATTCTCCTGCAAGCAAACCGCTAATTAAATCTTTATATAAATCATCATAAAAAATGCTTTTAAAAATACCTGTTACACATACAATTGAGTCAGAACCAAACAGAAGCTCAAAACAATCTCTTTTACAACACTGGTGGACTCGGAGCAAAAACCAACATGGAAACTTCACCTAATAACAAACGAGCTCGGAGTCAGAGTCGGGGAAGTTATCCGAACCGGGATTGGAAGAAAAAAATGGATTTGGTTTTCTTCAAATTTTCATTTTTTTCCATATTCTATTTCCATTCCACCTCCGCCTCTGATTAGATTATCATTACTTTGAAGAAAGACTTTCCCATTACATGCAGAGCCAGAAACAGGATAAAACATGGAATCGATACCTTTTGTAAAACAAATCTTTCAAGTTCAAGATCGATTCCAATCCCGCCTCGACCGTGATTGACCATGATTGCCAAAGAAACCTTCTAGAACTTGGAGTCAGAAATAGGATAAAACATGGAATCGATACCTTTTTTAAAACAAATCTTTCAAGTCCAAGATCAATTCCAATCCCGCCTCCACCAGTTATCATATACTTCAAGGAAACCTTTTAAAACTCGAAATTGGAAACAAGATGAGAACGTAATTGATGACCTTTGTAAAAAAAAACATCTTAGGTCCATAATCTATTCCGATCCCGCCTCCGCCTATGTTATCATGACATCATCAAATACTTTATTCATTTTCATCACAACTTCATGACTAAAACCTAGGTCGCTATAAAATGAAAAAGGAGCTTAAAACTCACTACACTCATATGACCATGGGGAACAATTGCATTCTAAGATATCATTTTTTTAATCATTTAAAGTAATTGCAGAGACCAACGAAACCCTAATCTAACAAACCCGATAAAAACTAGGGCACAGGTTTAAACCTTGCCATTTTACCATACGGAAAAACCCTAATCAAGCAATAAATCTAATCTACCCTAACTCACTGTAAAATCTCTAATCAACCTCACTGTAGATTCTTAATCTAACAAACACCATTAAAAACCCTTAATCTAATCTAATCTATTGCAAACCAAAAATAACACGACGCAATCACGATTAAGACGTGAAAGTGACAATGCCCAAAAATAGAAAGAAACGACATGATAAAACAAGAAAACAAAAATTTAAAGTAAAACAAACAAGACAAAACAAGAACTTGCTCATTCAATCACATTGATGATCATAGAATTGCTTTAAAACACAATGATTGAACACACGAGTAGATATAAAGCAAAACACAATGAACACAACTGCAAATAAACAACGAACAAAAAAGATAAAAGACCTACCTCAAACGCAAACAAACCCAAGCTAACTTTCTGAATCGATTTGCACACAATATCCCTTCTCTATCTCGATAAATTTGCTCAAACGAACTCTGCTATTGCTCTTCACGCTCTTAGACTTGTAATAATAACAATAATGATCGGCTTTAACCCTTAATAAAGGTAAATATGTGAATTTCTACCTACATTGATGACCACCATTAATGCATTAAAACGCAGTAAAGGTGGAGTCAGAATTGTAAGAGAACGAACACTGGTCTGCAGTGCAACTTCAGTCAAAAAGTCAACGAAAAAAATGGTGAGGGTGGAACTAAAATGGAATCAGGATCTTGAATTTATAAAATTTCCAAACCTCATTCCCATTCCGGCTCCGCGTCTGACAACAAAAAAAACAACAACAACAAATAGAAAAATTTAAATAAAAGACCAACCTAATAAAACAAAACACAAAAACTGAAACAAAACAAAAAATAAAAAGTAGCGGAGGCGGGATTGGAATCGATCATGATTTTGCAAATTTTGATAACAACCATCCCAATTCCCACTCCGGCTAAAGACCGAAAACAAAGGCAAAGAAAAGACTGTTGGGATAGAACCAAAAACAAGCCTCAAAAGAACTTTCAGAACCCGATCCAGTTTCGGTTCCAATTCCTACAGAGAAACCAAAGAAAAACAAAGTATTGGCAAAACTAGACTCCAAACTTTGTTTCAAAAATAGCTAATTACAAAAATAACAAAGGGGGACCCATTTTGACCAAGGCAAAAAGATGGGGTGGTTATGCAAGGCATAACAAGAGTTAAAATCTTGTCACTCTTAGCTAAGCCCCAAAGAAATTTATACTTTGGTAAGTGAAGGTGAAGGGTGAGTTACCCTTTTCTCCCAATTGTGTGCTAGGATTTTTCTTTCAAATAATCCCTAGTCAACCTCGTGCATCCTAACTTAAGACATAATTGGCCATACCCACTTGACTAGCACTCCGCTTGTTGTATATTCGAGTGTTTGCTTCATCATTACATTTAATCTTGAAAGACAAATTTATCATTGTGTTTGGTGTGTGTGTTCATGGATTTACATGTGAGATCTTGTGTTTGATATTACCCAATTTAAACTTCCAATAAACACTTGCCACATCATCCAAATCATCCAATTTTGTCATTCCACATCATATCCTAATCATCATCATCTCTTTAATCCAATCAACATCATTTTACACCATGCCAACATTAGAAGACCTAGTACCCAAATTCCAAGACCTCATCCAATCACTTTATCAAGCACCACAACCCTTAGACCAACGAATTTTACATGGGCTCCAAGGCCTCATCCAACAATCTCAACTTTAAAAAAACCAATCACCTTAAATAGATCTCATAGTGCAAGCACAATACCTCATAGCCACTTGTAAAACCCAAAGAGCACATCATCCTCTATTCATTCAGCACCAACCAATTCCACCTCATTCCTATGTGGCATCTCCCTCCATTCCATATCAATTTAATCCAAACAATTCTATATCACCTTATCCTATATCCTTCCATAACAATTCCATGACCTTCTCCCACCTCTTTTCAAGTCAATCCTACATCAACCTATCAATTCATCCCACAACAAGCACATGTAAGCCAAATTCTACCTTCACAACAAGATCAAAATCCTTGAAGTATTAATGCCACCTTTGACAAGGGGAGTGCCAATCTAGCTCATGATACCTATAAATTTATTATACCACCATCCAATCAAATTAATATACCTAAGCCACCATGTCCTAGTCCTAATCCATTGGCCTCTCCACCTTCTAACCAATAAAACTCTTCATTACCCCCATCATCATCTAATCCTCCATCAAATCTATGCCCTAAATTCAAAAATTTGAAAATTAAACCTATGGCATTATCCAAATCCACCCATCCACCTACAAAGGATGTCACCCAAGGGCTACTAGAAAGGAATCAAACATCACTGTGTCATCCAACTCATATGTTTGAACCTACCAAAGAGTCTTCAAATATCATGCCTATTCTTACAACCCTATCATGTAGTCTCCCCCATTGAGCCCAAGTAAACCTCCATCATGTCTCCATGTTTTTGATCATCTAGAACATGTAGAGCCTATTCAAGATTCATCCCCTTCCACTTCCATTCAAGAAAAACAAGTGTTATATCAAGACTCTACTCCCAAGCATGTGGAAAAATCAAGCCCTAGTCCTAATACAGATCAAATCACTTTCATACAACCTATCCATAACCTATATATTTTATATGATCAAGATATTACATATGAAGAAGCTATCTATGAGCAACTTTATCCTATACCTATCCATGAACAAGGTATCTCAAATGCACCTTCACCTAGTCCTATCCATGATCCATCAACATCTACTTCCCTTGATGAGACAAATGCCTCCCAAGCACACATAAAAGATCAAACAAATACCTTGGATCTAAGTGACCACAATTCTAATCAAGATCCTAATGATCCTCCATCACCCACTATTGACCCCATTGCAATTCATCCATCATACCCGCTTGGTCTTTCCACCCTCATTCATGAATGTTCCCCCTTAGAATTGCAACCACCATTATCCACTTCGTCGTCTCCATCCATTAAGGAACTCATGTCTAGTTTTCCACCTAAACCTAGTCCCATTGTCCATTGCATACTCCAAAACATTAACTACCAAGGTAAAGGTTTAGGCCTTCATGAACAAGGTATTTTGGAGCCCATCCATGTCAAAGTCCCTCCATGCTCATTTGGCCTTGGATACCCACCCCAAGGAAAACAAGCTAAAGATTTTGATACTTCCTCCATCCATCCTAAGTCCTCTTTCCACCATAAATCCTATTATATTCCTAAAACATATGTTGCCATCCCTATTCCATCATCCTACAAATGTCAAAATAATGTGATCATACACATTTCACCATAACCTTTGCCTCCATTGCTTCCAACTCATAATATCCCTCCATCTAATCTACCTCCATTACTCCAAACACCTAATATCGCCATTATACAATCCCCTTATCCATCCATCCATAAATCGTCTAAACATGAAGCTTCACCTCATTCCATGATACCCAAGGGATTCAAAAGCAATAATTTAAATGCCTCTACCTATAAAGAAATAAATCCTAAGGGTCCTCATTCCCTAGGACATCAAAGCAAAGAATCAAAGAAAAATCCATCTAAAAATCTATATAAGCCCATACCTCCAAAAGAAAAGTCTAAAAACAAAATAGTTTAGGTACCTAAGCAAAAATAAATAAAGTCAAATAAGGCATAAAAATCACAAAAATCCCAACCATCTGCTTCCACCTCACATTCCCACTCTATGCAAGAATCTCATATTTCATCCCACAAGCAAAATAAGTCATAAAAATACTAAGTCTATGTGGGTACCTAAAGCACTTCATCATCCATATTTTAAGAAAACATCTCCATTGCTTCCTACACCCCTTCAAAATCAAAAGCTTCAATTTTTATCACAATGTGTACAACCATTGGTCATGGTTCCCTTCCATTTCACAATAATTCCACCTACCTCCATCTCCTCCCCCATCACCTTTCTATGGTCCATGCTTTTCTCTAAGTCCCCCCTTCCTCTTATCTACAAAATCCAGATCATAATCCAATATTCCCCATCCATCCTTGCATAAGCCTTTCATAATCCGCCATCTACCTAATCCATCTCACACTCATGTAATTCCTTACCAACATCTATGAGCACACTTGGCATGGTCAATGCGATGTCATACATCTAGCGGGACTATCACTTTTCATGGAACTAGACACTGGAGTCCCTCCTATCCGTATTCCCCTTCTATCCAAAAACAAAGAAAATAAATAAATAATAAAAAAAAGAGTAAAGAGAAATCCCTTCGTCCAACGGTGAAAACCTGGTAAACAAGCACCCTGGATAAGTATCATGATGAAAACCTGGTAAACAGGCATTATGAGTAGGTTGATCGTGTATGTTCCTTACACTTGAGGGCACAATTTCTCATCTATCCAACCTATCATTTTAATGTCATATCATGCTACCTTACCATCCTACCATCTTCAACCATCATACCTACCTATCATATTTGATTATGTTCATCCTCTCTTCCTCCTCTTGATTTTGATAATAATAGGGGAAAAATGTTGAAACATGCTTTGAATATCTTTTGATATACCCAATCCTTCCAAACAAGCCTATCATTATCATATTGCCATAAGCTTTGTCATGAAAAATCCTAAGTATTGTACCTAGAATAGGGCATGTTATTTCTATGCGACATAGTCTCTGGAGATCACATCCTTACTATCTTATGATGCATACATTCATTCCATTCACTATGACCTATGCTTTTTATCCATCCATATATCATGAGTTGTTTATCCCTTATCCTATCACACACCATTTCATCCATCAATCCCATCTATTTCCTTTCACCTAGAATTGGTTTTCTCTTGTCATTGGTATCTAGCACAAAGGCTACCCAAATCGTCATCTAAAACATTTCAAAAATCCAAAAAAATCAAAACATTTCAAAAATCCAAAAAAAATCATAAAGTGTCCTTAAAAAAATCCCTAAAAATCATAAAAAGTCCTAGAAAAAAATCCAAAGAAAAATTGAATATTCTAAAATAGAAAAAACCAAATATCCCCAAAAATACAAAAATCAAAATATCCCAAAAAAATAGAAAAAGGAAAAAGGTCCTAAAAAAAAAAGAAGACAAAAAAATCAAATAGCCAATAAAAATCCAAGCAATAAAATCAATCCATCCAATCACTTCTTCCAATTTCATCTAATCAATCATCTTCATCAAATCCATTCATCCATACATCAAATCATCTTCAATCATTCCAAGCAACAATCCAAATGCAAGTCATCATCAATCCATACCAATGAAGTCAATCTATCTTGTCAAATTATCCAATTTCATCAATGATCTTGATCCTAATCTTGTCATTAGCCAATTTAATCAATCAATCAATCAATCATCCTTGTGTTGATCTAGGGATATATCATTCCCCGTAATGACAACACTATCATCATCATTAATCAATAAATTAATCATTGGTTTACAGCTTGATAGGGGCAATACCTTGTTTGTTTTTGAATCATTTGTGCACTCTTGCTTCCTTGTGAG
This sequence comes from Sequoiadendron giganteum, assembly GCA_007115665.2. NCBI lineage: Eukaryota > Viridiplantae > Streptophyta > Pinopsida > Cupressales > Cupressaceae > Sequoiadendron > Sequoiadendron giganteum. The sequence goes on along the minus strand of CM021107.1, from coordinate 317,048,666 downwards.
TGTATCATTTTATCTTGCATTTGTATCAAATATGTATCATTCCAGCTAAGTGTTATCATTTTATCTTGCATTTGTATCAAATATGTATCATTCAAGATAATATTCATACCTTGTGTATGTTGGAGTAGCTTTTTGCACTATCCTTTGCATCTCACATCATACATTTTTTGCATTAGGAATTTAATGCTCTAAGTTTACTTCCTCATACATTTAGACAAGGTTATATTACGCTGGGGAATGATACACATCGCCACCCTTGTCCTGATACCTTGGTGCATAACATCTAGTGCTATATCAAACACCATGATTTCTCACTTTCTTGCAGCATAACATATTATCCATATTTTATCGTTTCATCCATTTCAAGAGTATACCCGTGTCCTTCCAACCCGCCCATCCTCCCGAGGGGGAATCATCATCCTCTTCTTATATCATCATCATCTTATCCCTTTTCCCATCTTATCATCATCCTATCTTTCTATCATTACCCATTTTCCTCTGTCCGTACCTTATCTTCTTTGAAATGATGTTACTTTGTCATAACATTACACCATTTAGGCATCTGGTGGCATGTTTTTCCCTAGGTACCCATGTCATCATCTAATTAGTTAAAAAAATATTATTTATTTGAGTAATTTCATTTATTCCCTTCTTATGCATAATCCATCTATTCTTCTAATGTTAATTAAATAATTTATATTATTTAATTAATTAAATCATTTCTATTCGATCTTCTAATGTTAATTCAATAATTTATATTATTTAATTAATGAAACCATAAATTCAACATTAATTAAATAAATCAAATATTTATTTAATTAATAAAATCCTAAAATGATATTCTCGCTTTCTTTCCAAAATCTGAACTCATGTGTATCTAATTAATTTATTTAATTAGATAATTCATCATTTATCTTTCTCATCTATTTCAGGATTTATTTCCTTTAAAACAAAAAATCAATATCTTTCTATCTTTCAAATTTTATCTCATCTTGTTTTATTTCCTCCTTGATCAAATAAAGTAAAAATCAAATATTATCTAATCTTCTTCTTTGTCTACACCGAGGCTCTATAAATATAGCTTCTGAAAAGCTATTTGGGGATTCACTTCTTCAAGTAACCTCACTCTATCAAAATCATTCTTCAATCTCTCATCTATTTCCACCTTTCATCCTCCATTTATCACCTTCACCCTTATTGTTATTTTGTTGAATTCACAAACCAACATTCCTTCATCGAAAATCCTTCAAAATCTTGCATTCTCATGTGAGGTTGAGAAGAGCAATGGAGATAAATCGAGCATAATATGGAGATTGGTTTGTGTTTGTGTTTATTATTTTGATTTTCTTGTTGTATTGTGCTTCATTGTGCTTGTTAGGGTTTTATTATTGATGTTTTTTGCATTTTACCCTAATTTAAGATTTTTACCCTAACTACACCTTTGACTCTCCAAACTTGGGAAGATGAGTAATGATGGGTGGGAATGGAGGTTTTCACAGAATTGGGACCAACCACTAGATATTTTGTTCCTTTCTTGAGAAGCCTACTTTTGTATTTGAGGACTCTTTTGATGGACATATTTCCCCTTTTGATTTTGCCCCTTAGTTTTTTTGACTAATATATTTTTGGAGGGATGATTTTCTTTATTTTTCTTTGGTATCCATTTTTATTTACTTTGTCCTTTTTTCTTTACTTCTTCATTTTATTTTATGATCGTCTCCTTGCTTTGATAAAAATATTTCTTTTTATGTTGGTCCCAATTTGTGTATGAGATGATGGGTGAATGTTAATTCATGATACAGTTAGTTGTACTGTTGACACTATTTTCATCATAAGGATTATTCATGCCCCATATGTTGATGTTTGTTGTAGAAAATATTTCCCCCAGTGTTGTGAAGGTATTGACAATACCTAATTCCTTTCCCTAATAATGTATCCTCTAATTCATAAGCATTGAAAATGACTTCTCATGAACACATGATATTGCTATGGGTTCCTACTATTCAAGAATACTAACTATTTGCTCTGATTCTATGACATAATTTTCTATTGATACTGCTTCAAAATATGTTGATGCACAATCACTGTAAGAATCAAGAATCTCGACTACTACATGTGCTCTTTTATAGGAATATCAAGAGTGAGAGACTCATGTTTTGGATGAAGAATGTCTATATGTCCATCAGAAAGAAACATCTCAAGGGTGATATCGAGGACATCTTTGGAGTTTAAAATGGTTTGGAAGGTGTCCCATAGCTCTTGGTGAAAATCTGGGGATAGGGGTTCTTAATCTTGACTTGATTTAGAGTGTCTTTTTTCATCCTGAAGAGCCTCCTCTTGAAATGACCCTTAGGTGGATGATATCATCAGTAAAAGACTCTTCACAATATTTTGTGGGTATGGGTGTAGCAAGGGATATTTCTGGCTTGTTTGGAACTTCTTCAGCATGCCCAATCATTGAGTCATATGTGGGAGATATTTCACATTATGATATCCACTTGATGTCATTACAGTATAAAATAGTGCTAAACATTGTTGATGGGTTTGGACTTTGTTTTAAAATAGTATCTTGATACATGTTTGATTCCTCATGTTGTGATAAATGAATATGTCCCACCATGGTATTACTAGTATTGTTTACATTTTTTGAGGTTGACGCCTTTCCTGAATCTTTTTCTTTGGTATGGTCAGGCATAGGGTTTGTCTAAAATTTTAGATTTTCATTCCTAGATTTTTTATCGACATGAATTTCTCCTTGTTCGACAAGATCTTCTATTAGATGTTTTAGTCTAACATAATTTTGTGTGTTATGAGCTTTGTATTAGTGAAATTCATAAAAATGATCTTCTCTATAACTACGAGGTTTGACTTGTGACTCTTGATAGTTTGAGAAATTTTATAGTGAGATGAGATTAGACCGTACAACCTCTTCAACACATCCTACATAGGTTCCCCTAAAGAAGTGAATTGTTATAAATAGGAGCATTGTTTGTTCTTTGTTGTCCATGTTGAGTGTTTGTAGCATTGATTGTTGGTTGAATGTTTGATAGTGATGTGTATGGTTGTTGTGTATTCATGGTTTGGGTGTTTTCTTATCTAGGAGTAGTTAAGACCACCTTTGCATTAACAACACCATCACTAGTAACATTCTTGTTCTTGGCCCTGTAGCGGGGCTTGTCATTAAAACTAGTGGATGGGCGATTGTATCTATACACTTGTGTGTTTCCCTTTGAGATTAGGGCTCTCTCAATGTTAAGGGATCTAGGGACAAGCTCACCATAAGATGCGATGCTTTGCATTTTAAAGTGGAAGGCTAGATTTGGATCTAGATTTTCTATGATAATACCCACTTGTTGTTTGTCGGGAAGTGGCCACTTGATTTTACTAGCTCTTTGCCTCCATCATTGCAAGAAATTGGTGGAAGATTCTCCTTTGTTTTGTTTGAGAGTATACAACTCTTTTATGCTTAAATCCATGCCAATGTTGAAGGAGAAGTGATCTACGAATTTGTGAATGATTTCTTGGAAAATTTTGATGCCTAGAGGCAATTGAGAAAATCAATCCATGGTAGAACCTGTTAAACTTCGAGGGAAGAGGTGCATTAAATAAGAATCATTGTAGGCCACCTCCATACACATGACGTTGAATTATTTGACATGGTCCATAGGATTTACTCTCCCTTTGTATTTATCAAATTTGGGGACCTCAAATCCGAGAGGAAAAGGTACCATTGTGATGTTTTGATCGAATGGATAAGGACATAGGTTTCTTTTTTACTAAGGAAAAAATAGGTTTTGAAGGGGCCATACAACCCTTTAACAAAAAAGAAGTGACATATATAGCAATAAACAATTCAAAATAAAGAAACAAAAGTTGTCTACAAAGAAAATAAAAAAGAACCAGCCCAAAGGCAACACAATAAAAAACTAGCAAAAACCCAACAAAAGTCTAGTCGCTATGCCAAATTCCTCAAGAATTCAACTGCCTCCTGCTCCAAATTATTCATATTTAACACTGCTTTCTTAATCTCCTGAATATTGATAGGGATCATGCCAACCTTCCTCTTTAGGTTCACTCTAGTTCTTTTGCTCGACCCAACACCCTCTACCTGGCTTTGTTCTTTCTCAACATCTAGATCCACAAGAGTCCTTACCTGATAAACATTCTCCAGATTTTCTACCATCATATTCATTGTGTTCATGGGGGATATTAAGATCTTGTGGCTCATTTTGATCACCATCTAGATAGACTTTTTTATGTTCTTAAGCCTATCCTCTATAGTATAAATCTAACCATCATGGTTACTCTTAAATTGCTGCAGGTATTCAACTATTTTCTTGAGGCAGACCACCATGTATTTCTTTTCATCCTCAGTCCATAAATCAGTGGCCTTTTCTCTATCTCTTTTAGTATTATCTATCATATCAGGCCTTTCCAACTTGCTGCTAACAACCCTTTGATTCAACTTAATTTCCTTAATCTCAAAGAACACCCATCTAATCAACCTAAAAAAATCCACAGACCTATTACGAGCAATAGCAAGGATGTCAGCGGGAAACTCACGTTCAACTTTGAAGCAATGTTCATCAACCTTGAGATCACTAGGATAACAAGGTCTATCCTCTTTGTTAGTGGCAAGGAAGCTAGAATACTCTGATGAAGGGGTCGATTGAGGATCATCCTGATTAGTTTCATATGAGGGATAGCTCCAAAAACTGGCTCTTACCCTTCTCTTGGGGGGAGACACTAGATTTTATTTCCGCCTTCAATTTAGCCTCTTCAGAACCAGGGAAAATAACATTATCTCTGCCTTTAGAAGTAATAGAACTAGGTTTAGGAAGGGAACGAGTCTTAGAATCACCTTTTCTACTACCCTTCCCTACCACCTTCGAGGGACAATCTTCCTCACCCTCTAAATCAGTTTTCCATTCATCCTTATCTATGTAACTAGTACCCAATTCATCCTTAGTAGAAATAGAGTGGGGAGAAGGGGCCAAATGAGACATAGCCAACATAGATTTAAAATTCTCATAGATTAAAACAAGAAAACCCTCATGAAGGATGGGGTACCTAACCAAGTTTGAGCTATGGTCATGAAGGCTAGCATTCAAAGAGGTGGAAAGAAAGAAAGGGAAAGAAACCCTAACCTGATGCCGAAAATGGTTGAGGATCACAAAATGGTAGCCAAAGAACCTAGTGAACCTTCTATCCAAAGTGATGTATTCCATGATCACCTTCAACACCTCCCACCAGAGCAATTTCATCTTCATGGAATCATAACTAATTTTGGTAGCCTCGCTCAGGTCCTCCTTTTCCTTCTCTATCTTTGTATTTTTTTTCACAGCCTTGTTTGAAAGTTTTCTTTTCCTGTAAAACTTGAGACCTTCCATGGGAAGCCCCATTACCTTAGCAATTAACTTCTCATCAATGGTGACCTTTCTCCCAAACAAATTAAGTTTTCCATTCTTCCATTCCTTGGCAAAAAACCTAGTGACCTTCTAGTCCCAACCATGGAATTTTTTGATGTAACTTGTAATCTCACCCTTATGTAGTAGTTGCCATACCTTAGTGCTACTTCTCAGCTCCTCACAATCCATTGGTTGCACACAGTGAAACTCACCACCCATGTTGAGAGAGTTGCAAGCTGCTCAAAAGACTCCTGAATACCAAATAACTTGATAACCAAAATGCCTAGAAAGCATGCAAAGCACAAAATATCGTAATAGCTAATAAATCAATGGTACTCTAGCCTTCGATGAGAAATAATGGAACAACAGTACCGAGATTGCCTGAAATGACACTCATCATTCATAATCATTAGTTGATAGGGGATTTTGAACCTTCTCATGAATTCTGTCATAACTCAATAGAGATATGATATCAACCTCCAGCTTGTCACTCCTTTGCCATGTAATTTTGTCATTGGCCTAAAATCCCTTATTGGCAAAGAAGTTTGTCACCGTATTAATTTCTCGGTAAGCATGGGAAATGAAGCAATTATCAAAAGAACTTATAATTCCCTTGGATAGATTAATCCAGCTCTCTATGGTCCATGAAGGATTTTGGAGGCCCTTAATGCATTGTATAATATTGTTTGAATCCCCTTCAAGTCACACATTTTTGAAGTTCAATTGATGGGAAAGATTTAAATCTTGGAAAGCCCCTATGGCTTCAACGATGTGGTTGGTTTGGGTGCCGAAGGGGAGCACCACTGCTAAAATAAAAATTCCATTCTCATCCCTAACCACTCCCCCACACCTAGTAGGCCTAGGATTACCCTTGGTCGCCCTGTCAAAGTTGATTATAACCCAACTAGGAGGACGAAGATTCCAATGGATACCATCTCTTGGTCCCTTAGTTGGTCTAAGAGGACAAGAAATATCAACATTAATCTTCCAAGAATCAACGACTCTGAGCTCATAATCTTGGCATCTAACCTTTCCTTTGGCCTTAGTATTGTAGTTAATAAAATTTAAATTGTCTCTCACAGCTCTGATGATTTTCCCAAAGATAATTTCCTTTGAAAGAGTAGAGTCCCAAAAGATTCTATTATTGCGCTCTTTCTAGATACCCCATGCAAGGTGTGGAAAGATATATCTCCAAAGAATTTTCAACACCTGATTGTTTGAAGGAGCCTTCCACTAGCAATAGAAGTCCAAAATAGTACCAAGAAAAACTAGTTGAGGTTCCACAACTGCAAGACCATGCACCAAATGTCTAGGAAAAATGATAGAGGAGAAAGAGATGTGAAAAAGTCTCAACATCCACACAACAAAGATAACATCTATTAGGAAAAGAGAAACTGTGCTTACACAAATTTCCATTAGTCAAAATTTTATTCTAAAGGAGGATCCACAAAAATATATTGACTTTGGGTATGAGGTTGTGCACCTAAGCCTTCGCCCACATAGGAGGGGGGGAGAGATGATGACAAGAGGCCACCACTGAGGAGACAAAAAAGGCTCTAGTAGAAGACTTTTTCCAAACCATAGAATCCCCCTAGCCCTATGGGCCCAACACAACAGATTTTAGAAGAGACTACAAGGGGGACAGATCCAGACTGATAGTAGAGATGTAAACCTAGTGATCATTCCTCCAATAGTCCCCAACTAAAGTACCAAATCTAGATTTTCACTCCTCCATATGATTCCTAAAGATAGAGTGATTACAAATGGGTTCATTCCCAATCTACTTGTCTTCCCAAAACAAGATTTTTTAACCATCTCCAAGCTTCCAAATTGCCCCTTTCCGAGCAAGATCCCTAGCCTTAATAACATTATTCCAAAGAGTAGATCCAGGAGGGAGATTCTGAGAACTAAGAAATTATTTGAGAGAAACAACAACCCGCAAATATTTTTTGTGCCATATAGCATTCCATTCATGATCATCAACAAAGGTTCTCTAGACCTGCTTTGCCAAGAGGGCTTTATTAAAAACTTCGATGTTCCTCAGACCAAGAGCCCCATATTTTTTGGGTTTGCACACATTCTCCCAAGAAACCAACATAATCCTCTTCTTCTCCTTGACCCTCGACCAAAGAATTTTTTTTTGAATCTTTTCAATAATTTCAAAAAATTTGGAAGGAATCTTGAACAAACTTAGAGCATAGACTAGCAAGTTCTGAGGTGAAGACTTTAGCAGCATAACTTTTCCAGCTTGACTTAAAAGGGCCCCTTTCCATCTAGCCAACTTTTGATTAAACTGATCCACAAGAGAAATCCAAAAAGATTCAGGTGGTTTGGTTCCCAAAGGAAGCCTTAGATAAATGGAAGGAAGGGAGTTAACAACACAATCAATAATATCAGTAATCTTCCTTTGTCTAGGTTCTAGAGTATTGAAAAATAAGAGGGAGCTTTTTGTCCTGTTAATTTTTTTCCCCAAGGCTTCCTCATAAAGAAATAGGGAACACTTCAAAGTTATGGCTTCTCCAATTGTTGAACTTCCCATAAGAATAGTGTCATCAACGAATTGTTGATGTGAACAAACAATATTAGATGATGAAAATTTTAATACTTTTAAACTCCCTTCCATCACCTTTTTGTGGAGTAACCTTCCCAGGCTTTCCGCCATCAATGTAAAGAGAATAGGAGAAATTGGATCTCCTTGTCTCACCCCTCTTGAGACTTTGAAAAAATGAGAAGGGGACCCATTGATGATAACAATAGTGCTGGTTGTGGAAATAATTTCCCAAATCAATTACAAAAATCTCTCCGAAAAACCAAAAGCTCTTAAGACCTTCAGCAAGAACTCCCAATCAACCCTATCATAGGCCTTGGAAATATCCAACTTTAGTAAAAAACCTTGGCTCTTAGAAATCTCTAAAGAATGAATATTCTCATGAATAGTGATAATAGAATCCAAAATCTGTCTGCCAAGGACAAAGCCATTCTGCTGGGGAGAAATCAACAGCGGGAGAACACCCAACAACCTAGTCGTAACAACTTTAGAAATAATTTTATAAATGGAATTGCATAAGCTGATCAGGCATAAATAATCAAAAGAATCAGCACCAGGGAACTTGGGGATGAGGGAAAGAAAAGTAGAATTAAGATCCTTCAATAGTTTCCTTGATCCAAATAACTCTTTGACAACATTAACCACATCTTCAGCCACTATCTCCCAAAAAACTTGGAAAAAGAACATAGGAAACCCGTCAAGACTAGGGGCCTTGTTGCCTTCAAAAGAGAAAACAAACTTTCTAACCTATTCCAAAGAAGGAATAATAGTCAAAGATCTATTTTGGTTCTCATTCAAAATGTTGGGGATATCATCAATTAGAGTTTGTTGAGCATTCAAATCCAGCCTCTCTTCAGTAGTTAAGAAATTAGCAAAGAAATAGTTAGCCTCACTCCTTATCTCATCGTCTTTATCAACTTTGATGCCATTCTTCAAAATATGAGTGATATAGTTAGATGCCCTATGTTTCATAGTAGTCATGTGGAAAAACCTGGTGTTCTTATCCCTAGAGAAAAGCCACATCGATCTTGATCTTTGTTTCCAAAATTATTCTTTTGAGATAATATCATGAGAGCTTGTGAGAATTTTGTTCTCTCTAGAGAGAAATTATTCAATATTACCATATTTCTGAATTATTTCCTATATATCCTTTAACTAAAGTTGGATGGAAGACTTAGTAGCAAAAATATCCCCAAACACTTCCTTATTCCAAAGCCTAACCTTAGTTTTGATCTCACTCAACTTTTTAGCCACCCGAAACATAGCAGTACCACTAACCTTAATGTTCCACCAATCTTGAATGCAATTAAACATTTGAGGATGAGATAACCACATTATTTCAAATCTAGAAGGTAAGTTCCTCTTACCTGAAATAGAGTCAACCACAAAACTTATAGGGAAATGATCAAAACCAATCCTAGAAAGAGCAGTTAAAGAGAAGAAATAGTCCTTCATCTAATTATTCGAAATTAAGGCCCTATCAAGTCAAACTTGAATAAGATCATTCCCAACCCTCCTATTAGACCAGGTATAGGCGGCCCCCTTAAGATCCACATCATGCAAACATTGGGAGTTGATAAAATCCATCAGGTCCATATTACTATCCATCTCTGTATGAGATCCTCCAAAAAATTTTGAACCAAGCAATGGGGTGTTAAAGTCTCCCATAATTATCCAGTTCTCATTAGGGAAGCTTAGTCATCTACAACACAATCCTAAATCATATTTTCTCCAAACACGCATGTTTGTAGGTGAAATAAGCAAGTTCACGTCACACAACTACATTGTAGCCTTAAAATAGGGTTTTCGTCGAACTCGATAGTAAATCGATGGAAATTGCACTTTCACAAAAACCGATTGAAAATAAAGATTCTTAATAGTCATCTACATTACAATCCTAAATCAAAGTTCTCCAAACATGGATGTTCATGTGTGAAAATTTCAATTTGGTGTGATTGCCATGTAAAGTGGGAAACCAAAATGTGTGTCTAAGAGCATAGTAACCCTACACATAAAGTCTTTAGAGACTGAGTCATAGCATGAAACAAAACATGCAGGAGATATACTACTGTGGAAACATTTTAGAATAAATTAAATATTGTTTAAGAAGCATGTAGACTAAATCTAATCCACGCCTATGATAGGTGGCACCAAGGATAAGAGGTGGTGCCATATTTAGTAGAGATTGTATTGCAAAAGAAGTCTTTGAATATGTATCAGCTTGCAAATTAGTGTTTTGAATTAGTTAAGTACAAACTTGGCATCATTTTGAAATTTCATTTGGTGGGGATGAAATTCATTTTGAAATGAACAATTGAGCCCGGTGCTTGTTGCTCTCCTGATCTATAAAGGAGACTTCAAGGCTCATTGTTGTGGTCGGATTTTTTTTGAGCCCTGAAGTTTAGACAATGTACAATTAGGAATATATTGTAGTATCTAGAAGGTTGTAGCTAGGAAGTCATTCTAGGTTGGGTATGTACATAAGATAAGCGTACTATGCTTTTTGTAATTACTGATATTGAAAGAAATCTAAAAAATTTAAGACAATTGCTCTCCTGTGTATGTATGACAAATTGTGAATGAAGTTATCAATGGTTACTTCATTCATCTTCAATGGTATATTTGAATATGTGATTCATTTTCTTGCTTTAACTTAATGAGTTAATCAAATGCTTGAAAAGAATTACAAATGTGTGGTAATATGCTTAGGATACGCTAAGAAATATTGTTTTGAATACTGAGAGTCTTATAATTTAAGGCATTATAAAGATAGTTCAAGGATATCAGGGTTATGTTTTATGTGACTCCCGCCCAGTTGAATGAGGCACTGGCTAGTTCATTCAAGATCCTTTTAAAAGTACATAATAGTCTCCCTAAATGTGAAGGTTCAAAGTCTGAACAGTTTTTAAAAAATCAAATTTTGTCTCACGTATCAATAGTACCTTATGTAATTGCGAGGCTGAGACACATTTTTCACAACATTGTTACAATCTAAAGGTCCATGGAAAATGTTAGATGCTCAAAAACCTAAATTCAACAAGGAATTTGAAGATTTTACTCATAGAAGTAAGTTATATGAAGACAAGAGACTCATACTCTTACATGTACTTGATAGTAACATCGTGTTGGATATTGAATGAGTATTGAGAGATAAATCTGTTGATGAGTTCCTCAAAAGTTTTGATACCTGGTTTTAACTTCGAAAACCACTCCATGCATGTTCCTCCCAAACTCCTTGGGAATAATCTCATTAAATAAGTTTCCTCTTGAGAAAACTCAAGACTCGTTGTTTTAAATTCTCTGATATGATCTATTGGATCCGTTCTTCCATTATACTTATCGTATTTTGGGATCTCACAATGTCTTGGAAAAGGTATCAAGCCGACTATTGCATCGAAAGGATAAGGACAAATGTCCTGTATCACATATCTCTTTGTAGTCCCTTCCATCATATCTTGTATTTGTTGCTATAAAATTTTCATCTGTGATGTTAAAGTAGCAACCAGATCTATTGTTTGCATACGTTGTAGTATCTCAGTCTCATTCATTTCCGATGTTTCTTTCAAATGGTTTACATCAAATTCTTTTGGAAGTTTTGCCCCTGATTCGGCTAACATTAAAATATATTTTTCCATGTCTTGTTCTAGAATTTTTTCCATAAATATATGAAACTTGGGATCTTGTTGAGCCGCTTGGATATCTTCCGGAGTTATTTCGTTCTTATCATTTCAGTTCAGATTGTTCCAAGGATTTTCCTCTGCCATTGCTTGGGATTTTAAAATTTCTTGTTCTAAGAGTCTTTGTTTTTGGTAATATTCTACTACAAATTTAGTGTAAGTGAGCTAGGAGTTTATGAGATTGAGATTTGCATTATTGCTTGATATTGATTTGTTGACAGTATTGGAGTGAAGCTAGCAGAGGTGTTTGAATATTTCATAGTAGAAGTTGCAAGCGAACTTGAGGAAAAGATTATTCAGTTGGAAGATTTTTAACAGGCATATTGATTTCTACCTCTTTATTCTTATGATGAAAATATTGTTATTTTATTGTCATGGTGAAATATTATCTTTTACATGTGTGAAATGCTTGTATATGCTTGCATGCTTCATTTTTTTTAGTATGTTGGAGAAACCTGTCATATTGGGTTAATAATTTTATATACCCTATATAGGAAAATAGATGATGATGTTCTATTTAGATTAAACATAGACAGTCTAAATTATACATATATAGAATGTGAAATGTGGAATATATCGATGTCATGAGGTGGCTTGACACTGTTAGTTGAAATGCTAGGTAAATCTTTGGAATAATGAGGTTAGCAGTACACCAATAATAATGGTATAAAAGACACGCCGTCGTTGAAAAAGATGTAACATCATGCAAACCATATTGTTAATCTATAATTGAATGATCACTTGATAATTTCTTTACTTATTGAAACCCTAGGTTGAGAATAACCTAATGGGTTGGGAAATTTACTTGATTAATGATTGAAACCTTAGGTTGAGTTTAACCTATTTGATTGGGTTGTTTATTTGATATTTGTTTAAAAGCACATAGGTTGAGATTAACCTATATGATTGGATGGATCAATGATTGTTGATTTTATCTTTGGTTTGAGATCATTTTTTGTTGGATATTATACTTTTGATTGTTGAAAATTTTACTTTTTGAATGAGGTCATTTATTGATGGGATTAAATTATTGTTGAGAATAAACTCTTTAAACGGGGCTTTTGTTGTTGAAATTATACTTTTGAAATAGTGTCATTTAAGGATTTGACATTATGTTTATCTACATGGTTAATTAGTAAGATAGAGTTACTTTGAATTAGTTGAAATACTATAGTTGAAATATATTAGTGAACTAGAAAATAATATAGGTTATTCTCGGGGTTAGGATAATCCAATGAAGGGGATAGCCTATGCATCTAGGTTATGAATAGTCATATATAAATCAAACTAGGAAGGTGGGTGAGCATGTGACATCCATTCCTAATTAGGGGTGATGAATAATTTGGCCAAAGTACTATATGTTATCACTGTATACACTGTCACTTCACTATGATCCAGGTTTCCTTACTTTTCTGCTTCCATAGTTTACTAGTTATTTAGTTTACTTGTTTCCATGCTTTCTAGTTTAGTAGTAATGTTTTCTAGATTAGTTGTATTATTCTTTTTAATTTAGTTTTCCTTGATTTTATTAGAGTAAGATCATTTTTGAGTTAAGTAGATATTAGACAAAATCTAGCTGAAATCATCTCTAATGTGCCTGAATCTAGTAGCCACATGGTTAGCATCTTCCCAAACCAGAGTGCCATGAAGATGATCTTGATTCCAAAAAGTTACTAAACCTCCAGATGCGCCCTCTGAACTCATACCTTGCACACCACAATTCTTGAAAATCTTAATCCTTTCTACTCTATCCTTCGACATCTTGGATTCTTGAACAATTAAAATATCAGGCTTATGGTCCCTAGAAAAATTGTGCAAAATGTCTTGTTTGTGGGAACTATTTAGCCCCCAAATGTTCCATGACATGAACTTCATTTATTTGATGGGGTGTTGCTTCGAAAAATCTTTGGGATGGTTCTTTGAACCCCATCAACAATATTTTAAATACATTCCTACTCACTATGCCACTTTGTTGATTTCCTAGCCAAACTTCTCTAGCTACCACAGTTTGCTTTTGACCTATTTCTTGTAGAAACCCGCACAATGTTTTTCCCTTTTTTTCTCTTCTTCTTTTCAAATTTTGTATATGAGCTATCCCCTTCCAAGTCCAAGACCTCAATTCCAATGAATTCTTGACCATCCATTAAATCACTTCCTATAGCAACTTTATTGATTGATGAATGTCCCAGGTCATTCTTCTCCTTATAGGTATCCACTGAAATCAAAAATATGGAGTTCACAAACTCTGGTGAACTATGAGATCCATCCTGGATAGAAGAAGGAAGATTCTTCTCTCCAACCGCCACAAATCCCTCCTCACAGCTTGCTTTACTTCCTGCCCCGTGCCCAAAATAAGATGTTTCCTCCAAATCCTCAACCAAGGTGTTTGGAACCATCTTTTCTAAGTTCATATTTTCATCAGACTTTCCAAAAATCCTTCCGTCTATCTTTTCATCCTCTCCCTGGGACCCCTTGTAGCTCGAGTCCATTACTTCTTTTTTTTTATTATTTTCATCTACTTTTGGACCTTCAAAGTTATCAAAAGCATTCCCTTTCAAAGGCTCCTCAAAATTATTAGCCCTCAGATTGGAATTATGGAAATCCTCATTCTTCTCCTGACCATCCCCATATTTATTCATCTCACCCCTATTCACATCATCTAGGGATTTCTCCAAAGTTTTAGCCTTCCATATTTTGGTCTCCTTGGCAACCAACTTAGCTTCAGAGTTAGACACATTGCTTGGGAATTTCCTAGCTCAATGCCCAAAGTTTTTAAAGGTAAATCACACAAAAGGAAGAGTCTCAAACTCTATAGTCTTAACCCACTTTCCAATTTTAGACACAATTTCTATAGAGGACGACAGGTCAGTAGAATGAGTTATACCTACACAAATCCTAGCAATAGCCAACCTTTTTCTAGCCGAGGTCATGGAATCTATAGAAAGTAATTCCCCAAAGGATTTTGCAATTCCCCTAAAAACATCCTCATTACAAAACTCCAAAGGTAATCCTAGTAATTGAACCCACAAAGGCACCGCTTCAAAAGAGGTATCTGAGAAGTCCATTTTTTGGGACTACTTTTTAATAGCCAAGGATGACTTTCCAATGACCTAGGGACCACCACAAAGAACTGTGAGCTTATCCTATTCATAGGAAAAAGAAAAGGATAAAAAACCGTTGGGCAGGTCCGCAACCTCAATTTTCCCTTTTTCTTTCGACTTTTTCCTAACAAAATCCCTAACCACTTCATTATTTCATCTCAAGCCCATAAATTTTCCCACTAGTGAGGAGGCCATCAACGAAACATTATGGTCAATCATTGGATTAGGAACCAGAATAGAAAATTTCCCACTCAAAGGGAAAAAAATATTGCTCACCGAGGGGAAAATTGACTTACCAGGAAGCTTGGTTCCAAACAATGAAACCCATCTTCTTTTAGAGTCCTCCCAACAGTGGTTTCTCGAGTCCTTAGCCACATCCTAGTTTCCCAAAAACCCAGTCCCACCAGCCCCACCATTTGAAGAGGGGCCAAAGAACACCTTATCTCCAAGGTCCACCTTACCACCTGGGTCCCCCCACTTCCCCGGGCCCTAGTCCTTTGAAACTGCTCCCCCCTGCTCCTCACTTTCATTCTCCTCTGCCGCATCCACATAAAGTCCACCCCCCAGCAAAGATCCAACTACCTTCAAACCAAACACCCATTTGTGAGCAGGAGAAAATTCAAACCCTCATTCTCGCTCACCCATTCCCACTCAAGGCATAAGG
Source organism: Sequoiadendron giganteum (assembly GCA_007115665.2). Classification (NCBI taxonomy): domain Eukaryota; kingdom Viridiplantae; phylum Streptophyta; class Pinopsida; order Cupressales; family Cupressaceae; genus Sequoiadendron; species Sequoiadendron giganteum. The sequence goes on along the minus strand of CM021107.1, from coordinate 317,033,268 downwards.
ATAGGACATAGGTTTATTTGTGTATGAGGCTTCTTCATGTTTCCTATTCAGAAATATTGTATTTCTTGTGATAACACCTTGAGTTGTGATGCTAGATCGTCCTATGGGTTTGGTGGAGGAATATATGTTGGGATGATGGATGAGTTGTAGGCAAGATTATGATATGATAAGGTTTTGTATGGTGTATACGATAGTGTGAGGTTATGTGAAGGTGATTGAGGTGTGGATGTATATGTTCCCAACGTGTTTGCATTGACGATGTTCTATTGAGGATTATAGAAGGAAATTTATTGTTGTTGTTGTTGGACATATTGTTGAGCTAGTAAGTCTTGTTGTTGTGTGACTAAGGTGGCTTGTTGGGCTTGCTATTATGGTTGTGCTACTAAGGCGGCTTGTTTCTATTGTTGTTGTTGTTGTATTGATAAGGCTGCTTGTTGTTGTTGTTGTGTTGCTAAGGCTGCTTGCTATTGTTGATTTTGTTGTGTTGCTAAGGCTTCTTGATGGGCTTGATGTTGTTGTTGTGCTGCTATTAATTCTTGAAGGGATTGATGTTGTTGTTGTGCTACTAAGGGTACTTGTTGAGCTTTTTTTTGTTGGATGACTTGTTGATAAACCTATTGTGGTTGTTGTAAAGCTAAGGTATGTGCTTGCAATGTAGGATTAGGTGGTTGTTGAGACACCTGTGATTTGTTTTGGGTGTTGATGTTTTGAGTGGGTTGTGGTTTTTTGATGAGAGGTTGGGGGTTCCCTTGGTTCAACATTCCTTGTAGGATAGTGGATTGAGGTGGAGGAATGTAAGTTTGAGGTCCCATTTAATTTTGCATGACATGGGGGACCAAGGGGAAAGATGATGTTGGTGCCATTTGGTATTTTGATGGTAATGGCACATTCATACCTTATAACTGATTGAAAGGGTTCCCTTGATCGAAGGGTAGGGGGTTCCCTTGTTGTATTTGAGGTGGGATCAAGGTATTTCCTTGGTTGATGGGATTCGTAACCAAGGTGTTGTTTTGATTTGGGTCAATGATAGATGGGTTTGATGTAGATGGTGGATTGACTTGAGTAGCTTAGGTAACCACTTGTTTCAATGTGTTAATGGGGTTGTTGGAACCACTTGTCAAGGGTTGAATTTGTGTGAGAGTGTTAACTTGCCCTTGTTGTCCTACTTGAGGCACTTGGTTCACATTACCTTGCATATCATTAGGCATACTTGGGGTATTTGTGATGATGGATGAAGATGGTTGTGCTCAAAATGTCAAATTTATTGTGGCGTCATGAAGTGTAAGTGGTTTGGAAAAGGTTGGTTTCCAACTTGTGTTTTGGGGAAGGTTGGCGGTTAATTGAATGGTTGTGTTGTGAATACCAACAATTGTGTTTGTTCCTAGACATGAAGTTAGACAAGGTTGGTTCCTAGCCTAGTTGCAAGACTAGATGTTAAGGGTTGACTTGGCACAAGAGATGGAGTTGGTTGAATCATAGATGAAGTCAAGCCTTGTGTCAATGATTGGGCAACAAAAGATGGGGAAAATGGAGCCACATTTTCTAAGGCTTGTTGTTCCATGATTTCTTCCCTAGTAAGTTCAAATGGATTGTTGATGATGTCCTCTATCTCATATGGTCTTGATGGAGATGAGGGTTGTTGTAACGGGGTGACTTGAATTCTTAGATCAAATTCTTGAGGGTTGGTATCACTGATGGTAGATGAGACTTTGGTTTTCTCCATGATTCTCTTGTGTTGTGATCTTGTTGTTACCATTAATTGTGGGTCACCTATGGGAGAGTTGTGTTGAGATTTATAATGTTTGAACTCTCTAGTTGACTCAAATCTAGGTAAAAGGAACACTCTAAGTATTTTGGGAGAAATGATGATAATGGGAGATGAAAAGGTGAATTATATGGGGGAAGTGATCTTTGAAAATGTTTTGGGACAACACTTTTGACTTAAAGGTTTGATTTTTGGATGTTTTGATAAAGGATGTTCATGAACTTGAGAATATTTAGGGTAGACTCGTGACCAAGACAAACTAGTTCAAAGACGATAACTAACTTAACCAAATGCATGGAAAAGGATTAATTTCACATACAAAGTAGCCAAGTTAGGGGTTGGTTTGATAGATGTATAAGTCAAAGAGTGTTAGTGTATTCATTTTCTTTGCAAAGATAGGTGAAGTGAAGGATGAAATATGATGAATGATGGATGAAATGTTTGACCCAATGCTGACCTAGAGTGAACCTTTATTTTGTAAGACTAAGGTAATGAGAAACGTGCTATACCTCTAAAGTGATAATACTCTAAGAACTCAATGATTTTGGTAAAATAAGACAAATGGTTTTGGAAATAGGACCCAATGATTTTGGACTCAATGTTTGCAATGTTTTTCTTGTCGCAATTTTCTTGTGTTCAGGGAGTCAAAGTTTGAATATACATAAATGTGGGGTATTCATTTGATTTAATCTTGGATTAATGAAGTTATTTTTACCACATACACTTGTATTTATTAAGTTGAAACTAAATGTCTATGTAAAAAAATCATGAATTTCACAAAGTCCATTTTGTGAGAATCATGAGGTTGAAGCCATAATTGCCTATGTTGTCTTTGGAAAATATGGATTGAGATATAAGTCAAGATATTTATAAATCTCTAAGGATGGAAATCCCTAGGATAAGCAGTAATATTGAGACTATTTCAAAAGGTATCCATATTTAGGCCAAAGTGTTTGAAATTTTGAGGAAGATTGTGAATGTTTGTTTTGTAACATTTTGGTAACCAAGAAATGTATTCAATTGACTCACAATAATTTACCACCTAGGTTTGAAATGGCCATACTTGTTGAGTCCCAGCTCAAATTTCTCCAAATAATAAGACATTGTGAATAGTTAGAGATTTGGCGACACTGGCTCACCTCCACGACACACACTTCTTGGGACCACCAAATCTCAAAATCTTGAAGATCCGAAGATCCTAAGGATTTTTTTGTTTCAACAATAAATAGTACAAATTTTGGGGCAGCTTTACAATGACTGTTCTTGCACCAACAAGTATTAAGGATTTTGGCTTGCTAAACAATTTTTTTTAGTAAAGGCTTTCATTCAAGGTGGCCATACACACGACAAGATTAGTTCAAGGTTATTTCAACCAAGAGACCTCCTAGTCTCTTTCTAAGAAGATATTTTAAGGGGTGGCACTTGTCAATGTGACACATCCGCACTTGTTGTTTATGACTTTCATCACAAACACATTTTTATATAGTGACTCGAAAGAGCTTGGCTTTAGCTTGTTACCGCTTGGGTCATTCCCTCCTTTCGAAAGTGGGGAGGAAAGCCCTCTAAAGATAAACAATAGCAAGGAAGTACATTTGTAGTTCGATCATCCCAATTCACATGAAACAAGGAGAGAACACACACCACACCTTTTCTCTACACTAGCAAGGGGTTCCTTTTTAGTCCAAATCGAAAGATGTGGGTGATTATACAATTTTTTTAAGGAATGTTTATGTTTCTTAAGATCACTGAGTGGCATGAGATAATTGCATACACTTTCAATAACAAAAGTGTAAATCACAAAACATAGCAAAAAATTGTAAATTTTAACCCCTAAGCTAATATTACATCATTTTATGCACCAAATAAAATGTGAAGTTGCCTTATTCAATTTTAAGCCCGATTGAAAGCTAGTTTCCCTAAGATTGTAAGTTTTAAAACCCAATGGAAGTTTAGTGGTCCTAAAACATAAACCAAAGTAGAATATGATGGATTATAATTGCCCCACAATTGTCAAAATACTGTTACAATAACTACAACTAAGAAAAACTAAAAAATTAAAAAATTGATTTTTTTTTTGGTTTTTTCTATGTTGTAGTAAATCAGTGTTTCAGAGGCCTTCAGAGCGGAATTTGGGGTCAAACTTGCGTTGTTCCCTAAAAATTGACTGTCATAGGCACTGGATTTTTAGGGACTGAATTAGTACTCTTGGAGAGATTTCCAATGGTGCAAATGGATTCAAATTCTGAGCAACGAGTAGAAGGTTATGACCCCAACAAGTTGGGGTAAAATTTTTCCTAGTTTTTCTCCAAATCTGCAAAACCAATTAGTCTAAAAAGAAAAAAATGAGAATTCAGTGACATGTTAACATTCAGATAAAGTAAAAAAATTTAAGTGCATGCTGAAAATTGATCATGATTTTGCTTACTAGAGATGGGCATCTCTATTCACGATAGCATCACTATAAGTCATTTGGGCATTGCTCTGCGAACAAACTAGAGAGCACGATAGCGTCATGATTTGGTCAAGCGCCACCATTTGCAAATCTTCGATATGTCTATATAGTATTAGCATCACTATTTGTTTAATCAACATCGATGCATTTAATAGACGTCGTTGTTTGAAATAATGATATAGCGTTACTATATGGCGACGCCTTGCAAAGGTGTCGCTGAAATTGAGTTGGGTGTCACTCTTTCCTACAAAAGTCAAAATGAATAGAATTCAAGCTAGAAATTGATTAAATTTGATCAATTTTCCCTCCTTCTAGCACCGAAATATGATAGGCGGATTAGTATGGGCCAATTATGCTTGATCCATGAAGAATCGAAGCCTTATGATAAATGAGAGCGGAATGGATAAATGAGCTTGTTTCACCCAAATTTATTGAATAAAATTGATGAAACCATGATGATATGTGTATGAAAACATGATTTATGCTAAAATTAACATGATGCAAAAGCTAATCTAGCATGATTTATGCTAAAATTATTCAGATATACAAATGACAAGCTAATCTAAATGAGATTTAAAATAAAAATATTGAAACCCTAGCTATATAATTAGCTAAATGGATGCATTATGGAAGCCATTAATGAAAGCTAAGCTATTATGCAACTAATTTAAACTAAAATATGCTAAATGTGTGCTAAATATGAGTGTGTGTGAGTTATTTCAACATCATCAATTTGCTATTTGAAAAATGGATCCATTTCTCTCCAAATAGTGATCTATTTATAAGAAAGCAAATGAGAAATGGAGGGTTGAGATTGAAAAATCTAATCAATGGTCAAGGAGGGAGGAAGTTAGAGGCATGGATCATGGATTCTCATCAATGGGTGAGAATTCAAGATGAGATTTAATCAAGGGTTCTCATTCCTTCCAAACAAGCACATTTTTTACCTGTACAAGAGGTCAAAAGTTAACTTGTACATAAAGTTACAAGGTAACTTGCACTTGAAGCTAAGTGAGAATATTCTCTTTCTTAAATGATTGAAGGGGAAAGAATATTCTTTGGAATTTTCATGGGTGAGAAAAAATATATTTTGCTAATTAAAACAAAGTTTAATTGTGCAAAAGGGGAGGGAATATTCCATGGGAATATTCCCTTGCAAGTGGAAAGAATTGGATTAATTAGATAATTGCTAATTAAATGAGGTTTAATCATACAATTAGGGGAATTAGAAGAATAAAGTGATATTCATTAAACTAAATGATTTAATGAATGAGAAAAAGGTGAAATGACATTTAATTAAATAACTTAGGGAATTAAATAAAATACTTTGATCTATTTAATTTAATGAGATGAAATATTAATGTGAAAGGGGGTGAATTAACCTGATTTAATGAATTAGGTTAATAGATCAAATTAATTAAATAGCCAAGCTAATCTAATCAATTAAGTAAAAAGAGGATGGGTTTTAGAATGAAATGATGTTAGTTAGCCAATGTGATCCATCGAGACATTTTTAAGTGTCTACATTATGGATGACGGAAAAATTACAAGTGGTGGTGCATTCTTTCTTGGATGTAGATTGGTGTCATGGATAATTAAGCAAGATTCAGTTTCTTTATCTATTGTAGAGGTTGAGTACATTGCAACAAAATCTTGTTGCACACAAGTTTTGTGGATGAGGCAAACATTAAAGGATATCAGAGTGGTGTATAATGAGCCAATTTCTATATTTTGTGATAATAAAAGTGCAATAAACATTTCAAATAACCCAGTGATGCATTCAAGGACAAAACATATTTCAATCAGATATCACTTTCTAAGAGAAAAGGTTGTGGAGAATGAAGTGAAGCTTGAATATGTACCTACAAAGGATTAGATTGCTGACATATTCACTAAGGCTCTTCCTAAGGATACTTTTGAGTATCTCTAAGAGAAGTTAGGGGTTGTTGCTCCTTCTTCTTTGAACTAGATTCATAGGAAGATGCATCAGTCTAGTGGATCTCAAGATCTATCCTTTATTTTGGACTAATGTCGGTGGCTACCTCTCAAGAGGAGTAGGTAGTGGTATTACAAATTTTTGTAGATTGGTGTGTACTCCTAAGTGGGTGTATTCAAAGTAGTAAAAGTATGTTGTAAAGTACTTTAAAGTAGGTTGTGTAATGTCAAAGGGGGAGAACAATGCAAAAAAATTGTCCTTTTCCATTAACGTCAAAGGGGGAGAGAGAGAATCATGTGAAAAAGTGCAAGGTATTAGGGAGAGAAATTGCATATGTTGTCTAATCATTATTCTTAAAGGGAGAGTGTGTATGTTGTCTTTGATGGTTTTTCACATCTCGTGTTGCTATCAATGACAAAAAGAGATTGTTGTAAGTTTGGAGAAGTTTGGAGAAGTTGGTGTTGTCTTTGATGTCAACCACATGTCTTTGATGTCAACTAGTTGATGGAAGATGTGTTGATTGAATTGTTTGGGTGTGCATGTATAGTTGAGATATTGAGGAAGTGTTGTGATCACATGGAGCTATCTTTATGATAAAGAGTTTGGAGATGATGTGAGATGCTCAGATAAGTTGTTGGTGCTTGGTTTCTAGGTGATTTCGAGAAATTTTGAAGAAAAGAGAAAATAGTGTGATGAAGGAGTGTTTAGTGGTTCATAATGTGCTCTGAGACGTGCTCTAAATTTCTTCTATGTTGATGATATGCTTGTACAGTTCAGATATGTTATTAAGTGGTGTTCAAAGATTTTATACCTAGAATCTTGGTTTCTGAATCGTTGTACAGAAGAAGTTGTGTTCACTAGTGTGTGACTGAGTATTGTAGAGGTTTCTAGGAGAAATGTTTTAGCTTTATGTTTCTTCATAGTTATGATTTAGGTCTTGATGGAACCCCCAAAAAAAATTTCTGGTTCTATCATGAAAATTGTGAAAAATCTGGCTTGGTCTCTTGTTTTCTAGTTTTAGGTCATGTTCCTTGTTACTATGATAGGGTTTTACTTTCATAAATTTCCCAAATTTTTGGCATAAACCCTTGATTTTTTAAATTTTGCATTGACCTGTCTTTCCCGTTCCCGGTCACCTAAGTTGTCACTTGTTGCATCAGAATCGTTGATTTACCAACCCCTAGTATTAGGTTGATGGTTTCCTCATGTCTTTTTAGGAATTAGTAGTCGAAGGTTTAATCTAAAGAAAATTTTAAATCCCTAGCCTTCTTTATGGGTCAACACCTCATTCACCTAGGAACACCCCATTTTTATAAATAACTTTTATGACATGTGCAGAATTATGCTTTGTATGAATCATCTGATCGAAGGAATCAATCTTGACCTCTCCCCATATATCCATGATGGTTTATCACTTCTTATTTTATTCACACAAGTTGGCGGGCCTCAGCCATGTGTTTGGTACGATGGTGAACCTGGTATCCTTATAAATTATGACTGGCTCATTTCAAAGATGATCGATGGTTGATTTATGGAGGACATGGCCATATCTTTACCATTCCCCACCAACCTATCATGTTTTATTAAATAATATTTTAAAGACACGGGCTAGCGAGCAATGGTCATGTGGTACTGCTTTATGGTGGAGCCTAAATCCTCGTGGGGTAGTGGAAGTTGTTTGAAGCATAATCAATGGAATATTTTATAAAATATGTTTTCATCAGGACCATTCCCTACATGCCCATATTTTTTCAGCATTAAGGAGGAATGGTCACACGGGTTGGTGGGTGAAATAATATTTTTCATGTTGATTGATCTACCGGACCTTGGGAAACCATTTTTTTCTTATTGAAAATCGATGGTCGATGGTAGGTGATGTGGATTAATTCTAACCACTCCTTGCCATCCTGTGTGGTTCCCGCCAATGTCCTATATTTTTGGTGGGTACATGGGCAAGTGCCATGCAGATTACTTCTACAATTCTAATAAAGGTGGATGCGGCTAGAGATAGTAGCTAAGATTGTTCCAAGGTAGGAAAAATGCTAAAATTAGAGCTAATTCTTCAGCACACTTGTGATATTGGTAAATAATTTTAGGGCTGTCGAATCCGTCAAAGGATGGTACACGTGGGAAAGTGAAAGTGAAGTAAGGCATGGTATGGGCAGATATGCTAAAGATAAATCATGATCGTTCCCCATTGTCCTGCTATGATGAATTACAAGCGAGTTATTTTCTACGGAAAGCGAGTAAATGTGACATGACATGTATGGTTGGAAAATTAAGTGTATAATTGACATGCAAGTTAAGGAAATACTTAAGTCTCTTGATTTGAGATGAGTATCAAATGCATGTGCTTAATCTTGTCATCATTAATAAGTTGGAATTTCTAATTGTTGATTTAGTTCAAAGTTTTAATCAATGGTTGATATTTGAAAACAAGGTTAGTTGATTGATAATTCTCTCACATAAGTGTTAGGAATAAGGTGTCTCAAACTTTGATAATTCCTATTCTTATTATTTGTTTTGTAAAATGTATTTCTTGAAAATAATGTAATTAAGTGTGAGTGTACATGTCTAGTTTGCATGTTGATGTGTCACTCCACTTAATGTGTCGGCATCTTGAATTGTGTGTAAGGAGATCATGGCTGAAACAGTTATGACGGATTCCTATGACACGTAAGAGCTATGTCTGGAAGATTCAATGACAGGTGAAGACATGTGGCAACTAATAAAGTTGAGTACTGTACACTCTTCCATGATAGTGGGGTTCGGGGCATCGCCCCGAAAAAAAATTTTCGGGTTCCTATTTTCTCGGAGAATGGTAAAACCCTAATACAGTTATCTTCGGAAGTTTCCCTAAAAGGGAAGCGCATGATATAAGCCTTTTTTAGGGTTGCGAAGATTTGTAATGTGAGTGTATTGTTGGAACGTTTTTGATGCTGCCGCATTTTGTCTTCGAGGATTGAAAATCTCCTGAAAGAACTTGCATTGCAAGTGTGTTGTAACCGTTGTGTTGAAGATAATACATTGTGCAGGTTTTGGAGTGCTGGGGTTTTTTACCGAAAGGTTTTCCCCAGGGTAAATCATTGTGTCATTCTTCATTTTCTGTATGTATGGTATATTGCTGCAATATCTTTGTTAAGTAGATTAACGAATCTGAAATTTTAAGGGTTTAAAACGAATTTGCACCATACTTTCCTTAAGAGATTAGTGTAGGAAGCTGTTTCCGCACTTGAGTTTCCTTACAATAAGCTCTCCTGGAAATTTAGTGCAAACACACACCAATTGCTCTATTTAATAAGGATCACTTACTTGATTTTCTCACTATCCAATCAAGAAAGAATCTAAGGTCTGTGTAAGGAATTGATTTTGAGATAGTCATTTCTAGTGAATTGGTAATTTTGTTTGGAGAAATTTTGTAGCAGAGTAGAAAATGGGGAAGATAAGTGTAAATGTCAGCCCAGTCGCCATTCCAAGAGGCTCAATCCTCTGGAATTTTAGAATTCTCCTGAGGATGAGGAATGTGGACCAGAGATACCAACAATGCCGGTGAAAAAGACAAGAGCTACCAAAGGTTCTGCATGAGGTGTTCTTAGGTGTGCCTACCACCTTAGGGGCCAAACCATCTCGAAGGAAATGATCAAAGGAAAAGGTAAAAAGGTTGAAAGGCCAAAAAGAGAGGTTGTTTAAAGGAATAGGTATCACAGTGCTCATATGGGATGTCATCATTCTCCCATTGATATTTCTGATGATCCTTCTGATAGTGGGGATGAAATTGATTCTGGCTATCACCAGTATCTTATGGCCATGAAGGATTGGGTCGATTCCAAGGATGAGGTGATGATGGCTACTCTAAAGATAAGAACACCAAGTGGGAACACCTATTCATCTTGTGACAAGTCAAATTAATATCCTATTACTTTCCTTTTTAGGTGCTCGGGTTGGTCCTGTGTGATGTTTTCTCTCTTGGGTTGGTGCAAGATGAATTGGGTTTCCAGCATTTTTGGCTTTTTGTGTTGATAAGGATGCTTTTCGAGGTGATATGGATCTACAGATTTTTGATGTTGCCACAATGACACTTTTGATGACTGGTGCGGTGGCTCCGATCAACAGTTCCTTAGACTTTATTTTTTGCTTTCATTTGAAGGTTGAATTCCCAAAAAATCAGTTGGGAGATATTTTCTTTTTTTTGTTGAAATTCACTTCGGAATGAAAATGAAATGTAATATGAAGTTTATTCCAGCCCAGTGCTTGTTTCTCCCTTGGCTTATAAAAGGGATTCTAAGGTTGGATACATGAGGGGATCAGGAGTTCAAGGAGTCAATAGGTATATATGTACTTATTATCAAGGAAAATAGATACAAGATCATGAATAGTAAGTTTTACAATAGCATATTTTAGAAGCAAGTCAACAAATATATGTTTTGGATAAGCAATATAGACAACAAAGTGATATTAAATTTCTATATATTCTCTTCTTCATACAAATTATACAAGCTATAAATATGATGATCAATGGTTATCTTGTTTATGTATGTTGAGTCCCAATGGATGTGTTGTTTCATTCTTGCTTGTTCATTCAAGGAATGCATGTAAATTCCCGAATTTAGCAGTAGGTTTGGTATAGTCTGTGTATGAGGATGTTAGTAAGAAGTTAATTATGGATATAATGGGTGGGAATATTTTAAGGCAATATCTCTAAGGCTATAGGTATTTTTCTAAAATACAAGGTTGATTATCCAATCATATAGGTTGATGGTTTGACTCTGTTTCCTAGAATATGGCACTGGCTTGGTTTAGTATTCATGCTCTCTTTTGGTAACTAACTTGACTAAAGATCACACAATATAATTAAATTTTTCTCTGAATGTTTCACTAGGTGTGAATGAATGTTCATGGGACCATATATTCTCTTGTTTAAGTTAATCATTATTTTGAAAGTTTTCCAAACTTTCAGGGTATGATGCTTTTAAGTATATAAGGATAACCATTTGTTTGTTTTGTGTTTTGATACTTGACACACCGATGTCTGGGAGCATAGTTGTTTTAGGATTACCCTCCCTGGTCTGATAGAGCCTAAAGAGAATAAGTAGAGATCCAAAATATTTTACTTATGTGTTGGCCAATCCTCCTTACTGATAATTGTTCGTGGCAAGTTCATAGGTTTGTGGTAAGAATATGTTTGGTTCTAAAAAAATAACCAATAGGTCTTGTGATTTTGAAGGTGTGTTGATGGTGTTTGTAGTTTACCTCAGTCAAGAGGATTTGAGGTTTGGTTCTTTGAAAGATAAGTTTTCAATTAACAGTGTTTGGTAGAGTTGTCTAAGTGTACTGGGTTTGTAGATTCTTCAGGTGGAAGTTGTTGTGAAGGACTTTGATGGATTTTAGGGTGTTGGAGGAATATTCTAGATTGTGTTCAAGTGTGGAGTGTGGTTGACAAGTTTTCTTTGAGTTTTATGAAGCGTGTACTTAATTGATTAATGTTGTTTGCACAGGTAATGGCTGACCTAGTGTTTACACTACATGTGAAGGATAAATATTTTTTGTGGTAGCATGTGGTTAAATGTTGTCATTGATTTGGTTCCCAATCAAGTTTTTATGTGGTTCACTTTCATTCCTATCCATCATGATAATTCTTAGTGGTGACCTATTTTAAATTTGTAAGTGTGAGGCGTGTATGGCCAACTTGAAGATGTCTTTCAAGTTGAAGATGGTATAAATGCAAGATGTGGTGTGGAATAGAGTTGAATGTTGTGATTCACAATTTAGAGTAGTGAAGTGCAGAGATGCAAAATGCAGTGCAAGCTATAATGAAAGATTATTGAATGCAGTGAATTGAAGGTGTCTTGATCTCTTGAGAGCTACGAGTGTTGTTGGAGCTATTGTGGTGGATTATTTCTTGCATTGAGATCATGTTCTCTGTGTAACATTCCTTCTTCTTTTTCCTTTCTATTTTAGTAGTGAGCCTTGGTTGTGATCCTTTCTAGATAGTATGTCTTATTCTGGTAATGAGCCCTTGCAAACAATTTTTCTATTACTTATATTATGAGCTAATCCTCACAATTGTTTTCCCTTCTTGGGTTTTCCACCTAAATCCAATGTTCTCTTATGCATGGTGTTAAAGTTGTTTCAATTTTAGTTATTTACTTTTAATGTTGATTCATCATAATAGATTAAGGGTTTAATGAATTCATGTGGATTTGAATGTTAATGAGGGTTTTGATGTTTTGATAAGAAACAACTAATTCACTGCCCCTCTTAGTTGTCTTGTTCATTCAACACACAAATCTTTGTATACCTCCTCTTTCATGCAAGAACTAAATATAATGAATAGTAAAACCCATTGTATTAGATTTACATGTCTCTTTCTTTCATTCTTGGCACTCAACTTCAGTTTTATTTTCTTTCCATTTTACATGCAAAATCCTGTAAAACCTGTAGACACTGAAAAATGTCCTAAGTCTATGAGCATCATTTTTCCTAGTCATCATCTTTCAATAATTGAATAATTTTAATTATTCAATTATGTTCGATCATATTCCTTTATTAATTAAATAGTTTTTAATTATTTAATTGATTCACCTTTTCATTTCTATCTTGATCAATTAAAATTATTTAATTGCGTCACTAATACCCCTTTCTTCAATAATTAAATAAATCATTATTTATTTAATTATTTATCTTTTATCACATGTCTATAGTCAGATAATAATAATTATTTGACCTTTTATCCTTTTATAATTAAATAATTGACAAAATTATTTAATTATGTGTCATTCTTCTCCTTTAAATAATTGATTTAAATCAATTATCCATATTTAATTTATATCTCCTCCTTTAATTAAATTTATGAATTTAATTAAATCTCCTTTTTCATTTCCTCCAAATAAATGATTTAAAATAAATTATTTATTTGCCACTTGTCCTTCTCCTCCATTTTCGAATAAATAATTTAAAATAAATTATTTATTTGCCACTTGTCATCCTCTTCCATTTTCGAATAAATAATTTAAAATAAATTATTTATCCCTCTATTTTGGTCAAAGATCCCCTGTCATTATTTCATGTCATAGTCTGCATGTCCTGCATGTCTGTCATAGCCGTCAGGCGTCATAGCCGTCGGCGTCATATCTTTTCCATGCATGGCATATTCTGGTTGCATCAATTCTCAACCGTAGATCTTGGCATCTTTCTAGAAACTCGATCTTGGCCATCCATTTCGTAACTTCCCTCTCATGAATCCTCATCCGTTGATCTTAGAATCTTTCTGGAAGATCAATCTCGTCCGTCCATTCGAATGGTTGTCTATAAAAGAAACCCTTCCCCTCCATTTTCAATTTAACAGTCATTATCTCCAACTTTCTTGCTTACTATTTGCAGGTATTTGCACAACTTCATCAACAAATTTGAGGGCAATATTGGCATAAGAAGAAATAGGAGAGACAAGAGAAAGAATCAACTTCAAAGGGGAGTGTTTTATTTCATTTGCTTTCATTTTTATTGCTCTCTTTGTTTGTATTCTCTTGTTTAGATTGGGATAATAGTTTAGAAGTGTTGGCTGTCACTTTATCTAATACTATTTGATTTTCCCCATCTTACATTGGTGAACCTGACCAATTTCATTCCAAACCAAACCAACACAAATCAATATGGCAATAAAGGTCTCACATCACAAGGCATCAATCATGATTCAAATTCAACCTATGACCTTAATGCTAGCATCATGGCACCAAGTCAAAGCAATGCAACACCATCACTTGCAGACCTCTTGATACAACAGGTGAAAACCCTTCAACAACAAATGACTAACATGCAATTGGTGACCAACAAAAAGACCTTTTATGTGGAGGAATTATGCCCCTTTCCATTCGATCGCAATTTATATATGCCCCCCTTTCCCCCTCATTTTACAACACCACCTTTGCCTAAGTATAAGGGGATAGGGGATCCAATAGAACACATTCGAGAATTCAACACATCATGCATGGAAGTATCATATGATCCAACTTATTTAATGAGACTATTTCCATGAAGTCTTATAGGGGCAGCTTTAGATTGGTTTTCATATCTTCCTCTAGGAATAAGAACATGGGGTGAACTAGCTAACAAATTCATTAACAATTTTTCCTTCAACATTAAAAATGATGTCACCCTTGCAACATTAAGCACCACTAGAAAAGAAGAAGGAGAATCCCTTACCTCATTCTACCAAAGATGGCGAGGTTTGGTTAGCAAATTCCCTTGTCACATTCCTGAAAAACAATTGGTCACCATGTTTGTGGAAAATCTTAATGGAGAACTCATGAGCCGAATTCAAATCCAATGTTGTACAACCTTTGAAGAGATCCTTGAGAAAGGCGTCCTTATTGAGAAAGGTCTTATTTCCAAAGGACTAGTCAAGATAAATAGAGAAAATCATAAATCCAACAATGATAAGAGCAAATACTGGTCCCGAAACAAAAATATAACAAGTGATGGAGTTGTTGATGCCAAACTGATAAATACAGGTTTGGCCATTCAACCTAAAGGTCCCTCGTTGTCTAATACATCAACCCTGCCAAACTCACGAATCCAGAGTCAAAACCAAACATTAAACGCTATCCAAAACAACCAACAACGAAGAGGACCTCCTCGTGCCAAGAGAACATACACCCCCTTGGGCGAACCTATTGAATCAATTCTCAAACGACTCTTGCAAACCAATACCATCACACTACCTGACACCAAGAATTATGAACCTTCCTTGATCAAACCAGATTGGTGGAAAGAAGATGAATACTGTGAATACCACCGTAGCAAAGGACACAAAACACCAAGATGTTGGACACTCAAGAACATTATTCAAGACCTCATTGAAGATGGAACTATATCAGTAGGAGATTCACAAGGAAAAACCAATATTGATCATACCATATTCAAAACTCCCTTGCAAGACCATGATAAAGGGAAAGCCTCCAGTTCAGGGAACAACAATAGTGCCAACTATGCCACAGTCAAACATGACTATAGCACTATCATTCTTAACATAACACCCTTTGATGATCGCATTGCTACCATCACCATAAACAAGCCAAACTCAAATTGTGTTGTTGCTACTCGCAAAACTAAGATAACTATTCCAGGACCTCCACCCAATCCTCAGCCCAAGAACCAATATAATCTCCTAGAGCAGTTGGGAAAAACTCCCGCACAAATCTCTATCTTGGAGCTCCTTCGCACATCCCCACAACATAGAGCTATACTTGACAAAGCATTGCAAGAAGCATCTATCCCTTCCAACCTAGATGTCAATGCATTTCAAGCCATGGTCGGATACCTAGCTATGCCACATCATGTCACCTTCTCTGAGCAAGACTTTTCTACACCAAAATCTGATCATAATGATCCCTTGCATCTTGAAGTTTGCGTTGATAAATGAAAGATTAGATGAGTCTTAGTAGATAGTGGAGCGGGTCTAAATATTTGTTCACTAAAATTGGTGAACGCATTGGGATACTCTGAGAATTGTATAGACCGAACGAAGAAAATCACTATCAAAGATTATGATGATGCTGAGCGTTCATCTGAAGGTGTCATTTCACTTCCTATAAGAGTTGGCCCAGCCATACAACATACAATATTCCATGTCTTGGATCTAGACTTACATTATAACCTTCTCCTTGGTCATCCTTGGATTCATGCTATGAGAGCTATCCCATCCACCTACCATCAATGCCTCAAATTTCCACACAATGGCACTGAAATCACCATTCCAGGCAACCCCAATCCTTTTCAGTATTGTTCAAACTTAAGAGGAACTATTGAATGTCAAGTGCCCATCAATCGAGAGGCCTCACCTTCCACTTCATCCGCCACTTCATCACACTACGTTGACCCATCTATGTTGGTCAAATCATCCATTCCATTCACCACCCCCTCCATTACTAAGATCCAGATCCAAGACAAAGGATGTGGAGAATATAACATGAAGAGTCTCTTTTTCATTGGAAAATTGCCTAAATCACCAAAGTCTTATGGAAAACCACATCCCATGCAGCCTAAGGTCATCTTTCATAATCCCCCTACCACCTTCACCAAATGGGGAGAACTTTCCAAGGAATCTCTAGATGATCACATTCTCACATGGTTGTACAGAGAAGAAGAAGACACTAAATCTAAGAGGTTGCCAGTTGAGCAGTATCCAAAAGGGTTCCCAATAATGAAATGACAAGGATATGATGGACACAGTGGTCTTGGCCTAAATAAACAAGGAATGATAGAACCCTTGCAACCTCCTAAGTTGATTAAACATCAAGGGTTAGGGTTTGTGCCTGTAAAAGTGACTATCCAAGGTATCGGATTACCTTCAAGTGAGGTTGCTAATGCTTCAAATGAGATCGAGACATATGAGTACCCTTGGGATTTTGATGCCGATTCTAATGAATATGAATGGGATTCCCTATCCTCCATTACCTTTATGGACTTAGATAAACTGTTTGAAATATTTGATGAGCCTCCTCTTGAAACATAATTCAGTCAAAAGCTTACAATTAGTTCCCCGTTGAGTCTACCAAGCCCTCGTCCCAAAGCCCCCTTAAATAAAGAAGAATGGATTAAACACTTTCAGGAAACCATCGATGCTGCCTCCTGGGAACCTGATGACTCTACATCTATCTTTACCCTCTCTACCTACACCATGACTCTTAATAACAATGATGATGGCTTACCCCTTGTCTACCCACAACTCATAGATTGGGATCAACAAGACCCACCAAGTTTGGACACTTTCGAGAATGATGAAGCAATCACTAAGTTTATGGGACTTCGTGAAGGAATACCTAGTGGGGATCATAAGGCTGGATTTTCCATAGAACTTGATTATACTGCATACTTTGGTGAGGCTATCCTATCCTCTAGTCGCAAAAATGAATATGATAAAATAAAAAATAGAAATAATAGGTCTTCAGGTGAAAACTGAAAGGCACCTGTTGATCGTGAAAAAGTAAAAATAAAGGACGTATCTCAAGGTGAAAACCTCCTTGAGGCACCTGAAGATGGAGGATTGGAGTGTCTCCCAATAGACCAAGAGAGATCACCATTGTTGATAGAAGAAATAGAAGAGGTGAATATTGGAACACAAGATAATTCCAGGATCATACAGTTAGCAGCATCTTTGACCGCCAAGGAAAAGCCCGAGTTCACAAAATTCTTTGCAGAAAGACAAGTCAATTTTGCCTGGTCATATGCAGATATGCCTGGATTGGATCCTAAATTGGTTTTACATCACTTACCACTTCTACCTAATGCCAAGCCATACAAACAAAAGCTAAGAAAAATGCATCCACAAATTGCACTCCTTGTCAAGGCAGAATTGAAGAAACTTCTAGATGTGGGATTCATTCATTCTATTGATTATGCAGATTGGATATCAAACCTTGTTCCTGTCACTAAACCAAATGGTCAATTTAGAATATGCACAGATTTTAGAGATCTCAACAAAGCTTGTCCCAAGGATGATTTTCCTCTGCCAAACATTGACATCATTGTAGACCTCACAGCTGGGTATGAAATGCTATTACTCATGGATGGATTCTCAGGTTATAATCAGATAAGGATTGCTACTGAAGATCAACAAAAAATAGCTTTTACATGTGCTTGGGGAACTTTCTGTTGGAATGTAATGCCGTTTGGACTAAAAAATGCTGGAGCTACATATCAAAGAGCGATGACCACAATGTTTCATGACTACATGCATGTGTTGATGGAAGATTATGTTGATGACCTTCTCTCTAAATCCATAGAATGAAGTGGACATTTAGCAGTATTAGAAAAGATTTTCACACGGCTCGAGAAATACCAACTTAGATTAAATCCAAAAAAATGTATTTTTGGGGTCTAATCAGGCAAACTCCTTGGATACATAGTATCACGCAGAGGAATAGAAGTTGACCCAGTGAAATTCAAAGCTATCTTAGAAATGCCACCACCAACCAACATCAGTCAATTGAGGACGTTGCAAGGGAGACTACAATCAATTCGTAGGTTCATTGCTCAGTTAGCAGACAAGATCCACCCATTCCAACATTTGTTACGAAAAGGCATTCCCTTCAACTGGACAGAAATGTGTCAAGAAGCATTTGATCAAATTAAAAATTATCTACTAACTCCACCAGTTCTAATGCCTCCAATTGATGGAAAATATTTGATATTATATGTGACAGCAACAACATCAGCACTGGGGGCATTATTAGCACAAAATGATAATGATGGAAAAGAACGAGTTGTATATTACATTAGTCGCACCTGGTTGGATATGAGGTGAATTATAGTCCTATTGAATGGGCATGTCTAGCAGTGGTATTTGCAGCACAAAAATTGAGACATTACATGTTGAATCGTAAGACAAAGCTGATCGCCAAAATTGATCCTCTGAAATATCTTCTCAGCAAAGCAGCACTGACAGGAAAACTAGCTAAATGGGTTATGATGCTAAGTGAATATGACATTGAGTATGTAGATCGAAAGGCAATAAAAGGACAAGTGATAGCAGATCAACTTGCAGATGCACCCGTAAAGGAAAATCATCCTTTGATATCCGATTTCCCAGATGAATCAATGTTTGTCATAGACACACCAATTACATGGAAGTTATATTTTGATGGATCTCACACAAGTCACGGTTCAGGAGCTGGAATTTTGTTCATCACACCCCAAGGAGACTCCATTCCTAAGTCATTTCGAATAGCATTCTCTTGCACTAATAACATAGCAGAATATGAGGCACTATTGACAAGACTTCGAATAGCAATAAAATGGAAAATCAAGGATCTTCAGGTCTATGGTGATTCACAGTTAGTGATAAAACAAGTCAATGATGATTATGATACTAAGGATGAGAAATTGATGCCCTACAAATGCATGGTGGATAGTTTCAAACTATACTTTGACAATGTTTCTTTTGAACAAATCCCGAGAATCCAGAACAAAGCAGCTGACGCAATGGCTACCGTTGGATCTCTCTTGGACATTCCCAATAATGCATCACAATATGAGTTCTTGGTAGAACAGTTGTTGATCCCTGCGTTCGATGTCCCTGAAACTGAATTTGTGTGTGAACTTGTTGGTCTTGATTCACCTTGGTACAAAGACATTTATGCCTATTTACATGACCAGATTATACCTCCTGACTTGTCCCTTAACCAACGTAAGACCTTTATCCGAAAAGCATCTAAATATGCCATCATCGGAGACACCCTTTATCGTCGTAGCCTAGATAGTACCCTCCTTCGATGTCTCGACTCAAATGAAGCACAAACAACCTTACAAGAGGTACATCATGGTATATGTGGAGCTCACTCTGTTGGTCCTACCTTAGCCAAAAAGCTCATGAGAACAGGATATTATTGGCCTACGATGGAACATGATGCCTATCATTTTGTGAAGAAATGTCACCAATGTCAGATTCATGGAGATCTCATACATGCACCAGCTCAGGAATTGCAGCTGCTTACTTTGCCATGGCCATTTTCTCAATGGGGACTCGACCTCATAGGAAAGATCCATCCCACCTCTTCCAATGGGCATAAGTTTATCCTTGTCACCACTGAGTACTTTACGAAATGAATTGAAGCCATTCCATTGACCTACATTACTGGTAAGCAAATAGCCAAATTCATCCTAAATTACATCATTTGTCGTTATGGTATCCCACACTCCATCATTACAGATAATGGTCGCCCTTTCAAAAACCAAGATGTTCACGAACTTTGTGACAAATTTCATATTCAACATCATTTTTCCACTCCGTATTACCCCCAGGGTAATGGTCAAGCTAAGGCATCTAATAAGACTATCCTAAAGATCTTAAAGAAGACTGTTAATGATGTTGGCCGTGACTGGCACTTACAACTTAACCCTGCTTTATGGGCCTATCGCACATGTATTCGTACCCCCACAAGAGCCACACCATATTCCCTTGTTTATGGATCTGAAGCAATACTTCCTATAGAGGTCGAGTTACCATCCCTACGAGTCTCTATGCATGGCTTGATTGACCAAGAAGAATACCGTGTATCCCGTCTACATGAGCTAGAGTTACTGGATGAAAAGAGACAAAATGCTTTGACACACTTGCAAGCATATCAGAACCGCCTTCGACGCAGTTATAATAAGAAGGTTCATCCTAGAAGTTTTGACATTGGTGATCTGGTCCTAAAGGAGAATCCAAAGAACCAAGTTGAACGAGAAAAACCTGGTAAATTTGAGCCTAATTGGTTGGGCCCGTACATTGTCACAATAGCATATGGATCTGGGGCTTATCAGCTTTCTACTCCTGAAGGAGAACCATTGTATGAACCCATCAACAGCATGCACCTTCACAAGTATTATACTTGATTCTCAGAGTATCCCTTAAAAAGTCAAAAATACAAAATAAAAAAATCAAAATAAAAAAAAATCAAAATAAAAAAAAATCAAAAAAATAGTAAAGAAAAATAATTCATCCAAAAGTGAAAACCACTTCGGTGGCGCTTTGGATAAGTACCATGGTGAAAACCTGGCAAACAGGCACCATGTGTAGTTGATCTATGCTCCTTTTTCTACTTTCACTCCATCTGGTCTTTCGTCCATTCACACCCATTACTCATCCATAATAAAGCTTTGTCATCTTTCCCATGGCCTAAAAACCATCGACATTTAGCATCCTTCACTTCCATATCCACCTGTCGCATTCACCACTTCCCCTCGTGCATAATAAGTTATTCCTATACCTGACTGGGGGGCAATTCCTTGACTTGCATCTTCATGGGAAATAATACATGGTATCAACCCTTTAAAACCTTTCAAAATCCAAAAAAAGAAAAAAACCAAAATATTTCAAAATCCAAAAAAAACCAAAATATTTCAAAATCCAAAAAAAAATCAAAACATTTCAAAATCCAAAAAAATCAAAAAGCTTCAAAAATCCCAAAAATAGAGTCTGAGTCTGAATCAGTTTTGTTAGAGTGGTCGAACTACGTTGCCTCTGCACGTTTGCTACGTAGGCAAGACTCATCTTAAATGAGCCCCCGAGGCATTAGGTCAGTCCCTTTAGGTTGTCCAAATAAAATCATGACCTAGTATTTTGTCAAATAAGACAAATTCAAGTCGTGTCGAACTACGAGGTCTCTGTGCACTGCTACGTAGGCAAGGCCATCTATCGATGAGCCCCCGAGGCCCCCTAGGTCAAGTCCTTTAGGGTTCATCGAGTTGGGTCGTGTGCTTGATCCGAGAGCAATCATCATTCAAACTACATCAAGAAACAACAAACAAATTAAATCTTTCATCAATCAATTATCCTATCATCAACTCAATCAAGTCACTAGTCTTATATCGGAATGGGGCATCATGTCATTTGTCTCATTTGGTCTTATCTCTTGTCTTTTATCAGGATACATCCTTCCTGGGATTGGACTTTCTCAACCTTGTCATTCACCTTAAGCAGGATGTGTCTTTCTTGCAGTCAGGGTGTCATGTCAACACTTGTCACTTGGTCAACTTTATCAGATGTGTCCTTCCTTTTGGTTGGGTATCATCACATCGCTTGGTCATATTCATCAAATCTTTGTCAAACAATCAAACAATCTTGTCAACTTTTTCAACCAATCTTTCCTTAATCAGGATGTGTCCTTCCTGAAATCGAGCATTATCATTATCAATCACCTTTGTCACACCACTCAATCTTATCAGCTTGGTCAATCAATCTTTCCTTCATCAGGATGTGTCCTTCCTGAGGCTAGGCATGGTCAATTAAATCACTTTATCGATCCTTATCAACCTATCAATCAACTCGGTCATCTTGGTCAACCTAATCAACCAACCAAACAATCATCATTATCACTAGAAAACACTCTCTTGGCAAACACTTTGTTGGTATGGATTTTCTTATCTTTTTGATTGGTTTTGGGTCATGTTACTAGTCTCCTCGAGGATGTCCTATCAATGGATTTAGAGGGACGATGATGGATCATGGCCTCTTTTCTCTGTTTGTTGCCTGTGGTTTGTCTTGGAAAAAAGACTGGGACAATCGGGTCCCTAGTATGAGATGGGGCATTCCTTGTCTTTTTTGATTGTTTGTCTCTCCCAAATGGTCACCTTGCACACCTTGGTTTATGTCATACCATGGTGTTTGTGGTCCATTTGTGACATTTTTGATGCCCAATGATGATAAATATAACAACGTAAGCGTGAAAGTTGGTTCCCTTATCATTTCATGTCTATCTTCTTTCCCCTTTTCACGCTAACATCCCATCTCCTTCATGCTAACATTTCTTCCATCTTTCATCCTCTAGTCTTCTCTTCCATTTCGAGAGCACATTCCTGTTCTTTGAACCTGCATGTCCTCTCGAGGGGGCATACCACAACCCTCTTGGTCATCCTTCCCCTTTCTCTTTACACTGGGGCATATTTCAGAATTAAATTTCTTTGACACAATGCAATGAACTACATTATGTCAAAGAGGGGCAAAATGTAGACACTGAAAAATGTCCTAAGTCTATGAGCATCATTTTTCCTAGTCATCATCTTTCAATAATTGAATAATTTTAATTATTCAATTATGTTCGATCATATTCCTTTATTAATTAAATAGTTTTTAATTATTTAATTGATTCACCTTCTCATTTCTATCTTGATCAATTAAAATTATTTAATTGCGTCACTAATACCCCTTTCTTCAATAATTAAATAAATCATTATTTATTTAATTATTTATCTTTTATCACATGTCTATAGTTAGATAATAATAATTATTTGACCTTTTATCCTTTTATAATTAAATAATTGACAAAATTATTTAATTATGTGTCATTCTTCTCCTTTAAATAATTGATTTAAATCAATTATCCATATTTAATTTATATCTCCTCCTTTAATTAAATTTATGAATTTAATTAAATCTCCTTTTTCATTTCCTCCAAATAAATGATTTAAAATAAATTATTTATTTGCCACTTGTCCTTCTCCTCCATTTTCGAATAAATAATTTAAAATAAATTATTTATTTGCCACTTGTCATCCTCTTCCATTTTCAAATAAATAATTTAAAATAAATTATTTATCCCTCTATTTTGGTCAAAGATCCCCTGTCATTATTTCATGTCATAGTCTGCATGTCCTGCATGTCTGTCATAGCCGTCAGGCGTCATAGCCGTCGGCGTCATATCTTTTCCATGCATGGCATATTCTGGTTGCATCAATTCTCAACCGTAGATCTTGGCATCTTTCTAGAAACTCGATCTTGGCCATCCATTTCGTAACTTCCCTCTCATGAATCCTCATCCGTTGATCTTAGAATCTTTCTAGAAGATCAATCTCATCCGTCCATTCGAATGGTTGTCTATAAAAGAAACCCTTCCCCTCCATTTTCAATTTAATAGTCATTATCTCCAACTTTCTTGCTTACTATTTGCAGGTATTTGCACAACTTCATCAACAAATTTGAGGGCAATATTGGCATAAGAAGAAATAGGAGAGACAAGAGAAAGAATCAACTTCAAATGGGAGTGTTTTATTTCATTTGATTTCATTTTTATTGCTCTCTTTGTTTGTATTCTCTTGTTTAGATTGGGATAATAGTTTAGAAGTGTTGGCTGTCACTTTATCTAATACTATTTGATTTTCCCCATCTTACAAAACCCATTTCTAGCAAACAAAAAACCCTAGCACCCTCCTTCATGTGGAGTTATCCCTTAGTTTTATTTTGTTCTCCCTATGTACTTAGCACTCAAATAAGAGTTTTTACCTTTTATCCTTATGCAATTACATTCTTTCCTTCTGATTTGGCATGAAAGACTTTCCTCCATTTTTCCTTTTTCACTTTACATGCAATTTCCTCTTTCTTAAGTTTGGCATGCAATCTTGAGATAAGATTTATTAAAAAAATTTAATTACCCAAACTTTAAAAGGTAAAAATATCTAAAACATAAAAAAATGTCAAAGAACAAAAGAATGGACTATAAGTACATTATTGTTATTAAATAAAGATTTATGAAAATGAACTTATCTAATAAAACAAGCTAACTATTTCCTAAGATCCAAGGAACTACAAAAAAGTGTTTTAAACTTAGAGAAAATTATAAAACTAATTAAATATAATTCTACCTAATCCACTCAAAAACTAATATATTATTATAATGAAAATAACTAAAAATGAAATAATCTTGACACCTACAAATTGATTAACCGAGGTGCTAGAGATTGGTGATGTTTTAGCAATAGCATCCTAAGGCGACCAACTTTGCCTTGTATTGTCTTCTTATCTACTAGGATATTCCTCTAATGGTAGGGAGAAATTTAAGAAAATTAATGTGAAGAGTATCAAAGAAAATAAGATATTATTATAGATTAATCTTTTCAATTGTTGGAGACTAAACAAAAATCTTGGAGGTTGTATGTATAAGTGTATGGAAATAGGGGAACAACAATGGTATTTTTTTTTTAAATTAGTAAATACTGTTATTCAACAAGTAGCTCAAGATGCCTATAATCAAAATTTTAATATGTGACAAGAACAAAACTAGTTGTGCTCAAAATAATGTTTTTAAACTACTATTTTTAAAAATGACAGAAATTAAGAGGGTCAAATAGGGAATGCACACAAAGTGGTTAGTTTTAGTCTAAAATATAACATAGTGTTAGATGTTCTCCTTCTAAATTGTTGACTTTTTAAAATTATTTTTTAAATCCCTTTAGTAGAAATTTAGATAGCATCAAGTAGTTATGGTAGATTTATTTTGCTAATTTTTAACCAAAATCATATTTTTTACTAGTTTTCAAAGTGGACATGTCTTAAAAAAAAGGCTGATCCCATTTAATCTTGAAAAAAATAATCATTTTTTTTACACATGTATGGAATGGAGTGTAGAATATAAAAATGTAGTCTATTTTGAATTTTGAATCAATAGATAAAAAATGACACCCAAAAATTAATACATGTGTTCTTGGTGAAAAATGAAGATTCTGACAAAAAGAATTGAAAATTTAAACCTTAATATATTTGAATAGTATAAAAAGTTATATGGTTAGAAAGTTGAGAGAGAGATTGGTGTTGTAGTGGGATAAAATTCCTTGTGTCAAAATTTAGGCCAACAAGAGTGCTTCTAGCATAGTATTTTCAATTGAAATAGTTTTGGAAAAATTGATTTTGGTTAAAAAGGTTTCAACCAAAAACACATGGTGCATACATGAAGGCTACATTTTTTAATTGAAAAAGTTTCAAGAGAAACCTACTTGATTAAATAGGTCTTGAGTGAAACTTATAAAAAAGAAATAAAAAAGTGCAATAAATCATTTCACTCGAAATGAACTCACACAAAAGTATTTCACCCTAAGTCATGAGTGAGCACCTATAACCAATGAGCATTGAGGTAGGTATTTTAATATTTTTTGGTCAATGATGATGGGTCCAATATTCTTATTTAGTAAACTTGAAGAATTTAAAAATGCTTAATGCTATATAAAAAGAGGGCAATATGAAAATTTTCCATTTAATAGCAAGCAAACCTTTCCTCATGCAAAATTATTTCTTTTCATATCTATTTTGGTCTCTATGCATTGGCCTTTGATCTTAGGAGCCATTTAGTGATAGTATTTAACCTCACTAACCATTCAAATGATTCCTCTCAATTTTCACACAAGGAATTTCAATGAAGGTAGAGAATGATATAGGTAGGGTTTCATCCCCACATGGAATTGATGAAAATATAGATGTACATTTGGATAACTAAAGACTTTTGTAACACTTGTGGCTTTTCATGCTCTTATCTAAGAAAAATATTTTTTACAAGTTGTGTGCAGGGTACAAATTGAGGTTAGAGAAAACATGAATGGTGCTTATGACATAAGCAATCAACCATGTAGTTTAAAATCATGAACATATGTGCTACTTGTCTTGCATTTAATAAATACCAAGACCATTATTAGAAGAGAACTTGCAAGTTAATTTATTGAATTGTTTGGGATTACATTTACAATAATCTTGTACCTTGCCCTAATCCAAGGATGATTTTTCCCTTCTTCTTTTTAAGCAAAAGTGGTGAACCACTATATGTTAATATTTAAGATAAGATATTTTGTACATATTGGCTCAAAGAGCATATCGGGAGGAAAGAGCGAGGATTATTTTTCCCTTGAGTATACAAGTATTTAAAATTATTGGAAATGTGTGCTAAAGTGACCTTTGCCTAGGCTACCAAATTATCAGGTTATGCTTTTAATTGTGACAAATATCTACATCTAGTGAACTATAGTGCAAATTTTATAGTTCTATATATGCATATTATTTATATGTAATAGTCATTGATTGTTGAATAATCTTTACAAAAAAATCATAAGTTGGTTCTATAAGATTAATTTATGTAAATATAATATTGTAAGGGATAAGGGAGTGCATTATGTGAATTATACATGAAGGCGTAATCAAGGAAATTCCTTTCCACTATTTGATGTCTCCATATCTAGCTAGAGTATCTCAAATGAATGCATTATTATGCCATAGGGATATTCAAGTCACATGTATTGACTTGTTGCATTGAGGATTGGTTGGTCTGAAAATATTACAAAATGTTTCAAATTCATTTTAGTAATAATTTACCTAATGCAAATGAGATACTTTAAATAAAATAAATTTTAAAGTAGATCCTTATATGATCTCTCTTTAAATTATTTATTTATGAATATATCTATCTAGTTTTATGCTTGCTTCATATAACTATTCATATTCTCTTGAATAATGAATTATTTTCCCAAAAGATAGGCATTAGTCTAAGATTATTGATAGGCCAAACATTTATATCAAATTTCATACATTTGTCTTTATTCTTAGCAATGAAGGAGTACCTAGATGAGGTTTTCTCCATCTATATACTTATAATATAACCCTATATTGAACTTGTTAGGTCCCAAAATTGTGGATCCATAGTCCTAGAAATTCTTCTTACTTCAAGGCTAGGATATGTCATCATCAAGGCAAAGTAGGTTCATTAATAAATTGTAGATGATTGAAGGTCTACTTTGAGAGTGGGTAGTCTCTCCTACACTTTGGGCTCATATATAAACTTGGTATGGTGTTCCCAAATGTAACTTAAATAGGTTTATACATCAAATAAAATATAACATGACTATACTAATCAACAACTATACCTCTAGATGTACACTTAACCCCAAAATTTGTCACTAGGTCAAGATAAACCAAATATATAAGACCTATATATAATTAACAACATACCTTAAACATGGACCTATAGATTTAAACTCAATGATTCCTTTAGATGTCTTCATTTATCATTTACATACAAAATGGAAAGGTGTAAACATGTACACAATTATCTAATGGTTTAAAGGATCAGGTTTGCTTAAGACTTATCCCTAGTTTATAACACAAAATCATATATAACATGTATAAAACCTAATATACTCCTATATCTAACCAAAACATAGATGAATTTAAGTGAAAATTATTGATCTAAAATCAATGTATACTAGTGTGTAATAAAATAACTTGCACAATAGAATAATATAATAGTAAATATGTTGTAAAAATACTTAATAATAAAATAGAATAATAATCCACTTTAAGGGTGGAAATTTAAAAATATCTCCAATGTGGATACAATATGCAATCTTATGATCAAATAATATTCACTACATCTTATATATACCTTTCATATGCCTTATATATCACCCAAGATGAGATAGATACCAAATGTAGAGTAGGGAGGTTCGTCACCTCAAGGCTCCAAGTAATGGGAGAGCCCCAAGGAATGAACTTCCCCAAACTACCTAGGGTTATTTGACAAGTGTTTTAGAAATTAGGTGAGTCAACCATAGAGATCTCAAACTACAGACCAAATAGCTCATTGTCTGTGGAAAATAGTGTAAAAACTGAAATCTGGCACAATGTGTTGGCGTCTTGTACGGATAGAGGTCTGGAAAATAGGAAAAAATGAAAAGGGCCTACTTACGACTTGTTTGACAAAGTTTTACATTTTGATAGAGAAAATACAAAAAATATAAAGTACAACAAGAAGAATACTTATAACTATTCTAATACAAAAAATACAACGAAAGAGGAGGAAAAGATACCACTCCACCCACGCTTCGATTCTTCAACTTTAACTTCAAAAGGATGAATCAACACCTACACACACGAAAACAAGAAAAATGTTGGGTTGTGTTTTGAGGTCTACCTTTGTCAGATCCTTGTTTTAGTATTCACACCTCCATAGATGGCCAGATATGTAATGAGATAGATAAATTGATAAATAAAGGAAAGGAAATGGATCTATCAAATAGAGTGCAAAGACAACTTGAATGCTACTATATACAACAAAATTATGAAAATGTATAACAAGAGAAATATCACCTTCCCTTCTGCTAGCACTTAAGGCTAACAGGAGATGATGGGAGGCTACACCTTGCCAAGATGATGAAGCTTCATCAACCTACAAAGATGGTGGAGTTGCAACAAGAATATGTTTGTAGAAGCCAAGTAGAGAGAAGATAAAAGAAAGAATCACCAAGAAGAGAGCAAGAGTGAGCTTGAGAGAGTGAGAGAATGAAAGAATAAGTAAGTTGCAAGAATTAGCATGAAGGAATGAAAGAATTGAGTTTGAATTGCTAAAATGGAGGTAAAAGGTCATTTTTCATCGATCAAGGGTTGATAGAAGATGTTACCTTCATAGCCAACCAAAGATGTAACGCTTCTATAGATTCCATGGGTAGGAACCCTTTCAGGATGAAAGTGTGACACACAAACATCTGTGCAGTGAACATGTGTTCCCAATAGAAATTCCTGCACTAAAACAAAAAGAAAAGGTCACATGAAAGGAATAAGTCAATGACGATGAGATTTGCATCATCGAATTTATAGTTTCTAAGGTAAGGATGAAATAAATGGAGAATTTTCATAGGGTGCAAATTCACGCCATTATATTTTACCCCCACTTTAGCGAGCATATGTTTCAGTGTGGATGCGAACTAAAGTAGAAATAGATTGAAGAGAATCTACCAATAGAATCGAGGAAGAAAATATTCGATCTGGTGCACCTGGATGTGAGGGAAGGAGAAATGGCTCCATAAGTTCTCAGTCTTGAAAAGCTAGCTAAACATGAAAGAGAGGAGGCTTCACAAATTCTCGGTCTTGCAAAGCAAGCTGTGATCTCACCACAAACATGTTAGGCTATAGAAAAAATATGTTAGGTAAAAAAACATAAAACACACAAGCGGACATGATAAGACATAGCCTAATTAGATACACTAGTCAGGTAAACCTACGATTGTTGAAAATTGTGTTGCAAGACAATCATAGAAAATATGAGTCTAGTCGGGTTGCCCTAAAGCTAGATGTGAAGATATACGATGTTTGACACCAAGACGCAATGACATTGAATATCAGATAAAAGATCCACAATTGCAAGATATCAATGAATTCAATTGAAAGAGAAGCTTTCAAAGTGGGTTCCTTCAATAGGAAACCATTTAAGATACCAAGGCACCCATTCAAAGGAACACTCTAATTGAAAGAAACCACATTTTCAACAAGTTATTATGTCATAAAAAAATCCTTTTGAAATATCCTTCATCAAGGAATCCATTGGAAAGAATGCTCCTTTTCAAAGGAAAATTTTCAAACTCTTTCACATATGGCATCCTTTTTGAAAGAAAATTTCATCCAAGAGTCTTGAGAGAATACAAAATTTTGGAAAATGAGAGGTTTCAATAAGGGATTCTTTCACCAAGGAATTTATTGTAAAGAAAATTAACACCAAGGAATCCTTTTGAAATAATTCACCTTACTAAAAATTAGAACATGATAGCCCCCCCTTAGGATGATACGTGTTGTGCAAAGGAGCACATGACATCCTAAGGAGAGAAAGGTGAGGCAGAGATTTTATGGCATGCAACACATAATGAGGACCTTTCCCCTTGCCATAAACAATGGATTTAGGAATTGTGGGAAAAATAGGAAGCTCAAAGACTTGACACTTTGTTTTAACCATGATATCACCATCACACTTCCCATGCGAGGCATGGTATTAGAGGTCGAAGGTGCCACAATAGGGTGAGAAGTAAAAGAAGGAGCATATGACATGAAAGAATAATTCCCTTGAGCATAAGCAAGCTTCCCCTTCCCCTCTTATTGGGAAAAAGAAGCAACCTATTTTTGTGCAATCATGGAAGCCTTCATAGAGATGACATAGGGGAGGTTGGATAGCTAGCCTTCAGCATCAATCCCCCAGTCTTATATTTAATATAAGATTTATACAAAAAATCTCCCCTAGGAGGGAGAGGTTCGATTGGGGCAGGCCAGAAGTGATCCAATATGAAACCCCCATGCGACACCAATGATTTATAACTAGTGTCATGCACTACATGCACAAAATATTCATGAGAAAATTTTAAACATTTATGAACCACAAATGTGACACTATTCATAGAGGCCAACCAGTGGATACCTAGCTTTAATCAAAATAGGCCAGAATCTGGAATGATAATGAATGAAACATCAACAACCTTGGGTCCTACCAAGACTAACAAAGAAATAGAGCCCATGAAGGCGACAAAGAGTCCATAATGCATATGGAGAGTGGTCTCCAACTCTTCAAATCTCTCCTTGTGTAAGCTATTTATAAAAAGAGTATCCTCCATTAGCACATTAACTTGACACATTGAATCAACTAAGATGCCAATTACAAAATTTCCATTGATCCAAGAAGGAATGTATAGCAGGGAAGGCTCTTTAGTAAGAGGCTCATCATGCAAGGTGAATGTTATGTTAGGTGTAGCACTCACATTTTTAGGAGGAGGAATACGTGTGAATGAAACCATGCTCACGTACTCAAATGGAACTAACTCAGATGGTGTAGAAGATTGTACTAGCAGATAGTGACCTACCTAGATTATGTTTCTAAATATCCAAGAGTCCTTCTACTTATGTATCTAGGGGTCATAGACTAGGTCACAAAGTTGCATGCTTCATGACACACAAATCTACAACACACCAAGGAAACAAGAGAAATATTCTCCAATACCAATAAATGAAAACAAGGACTTCAACTTGTTTTGCAAATGGGGTTGCAAGCTAAGTGGGATTAACCTTGGGGAAAAATCCATTATTAAGCACACTTAAGCTAGAGTAGTACTAGGATAGGTGACCTCATAGGAGGGCCTAGTGCTTCACCTCTATGATCATCACCTAGATGCAATGCGTGTTAAGTGGACCATTCATTATCATGAGAGATGGGTTCTTGTGAACCACTACTCATGAAACATGGGTCAATGAGTTTGACTCAAAAACTACATAGCTGAATCTTGATAGCAATATCATAAGGACTTCACATCGGGTTCACCAAAAATGTAGAGTAGGGGGATTCGTCACCCCAAGGCTCCAAGTCATGGGAGAGCCCCAACGAATGAATTTCCCTAAACTATCTTAGGTTGTTTCAAAAATCAGATGAGTCGATCATATAGGTTTTAGACTGCAGACCAGATAGCTCACTATTTGAGGATGATAGTGTGAGAATTAGACTCTATCATGGTGCACTAGCATCTTGTATGGATAAAGGTCTATAAAATAGGTAAAAAACCACAAAAGGGTCTACTTACGACCCAACTGACTGAGTTTTATAGTTTGACAAAAAATAGAAAAATATAAAGTACAACAAGAAGAATACTAAAAACTATTCTAATACAAAAATGACAAAGAAAGAGGAGGAAAAGATACCACTCCACCCACACTTCAATTTTCCAGCTTTAACTTCAAAAGGATGAACTAGCACCTGCACACATGGAAATAGGGAAAATGTTGGGTTATGTTTTGAGGTCTACCTCAACCAGACCCTTGTTTTGGTGTTCCCACCTCTATAGATAGCTAGATATGTAAAGAGATAGGGAAATTGATGAAGAAAGGAAAGGAAATGACACTATCAAATAGAGTACAAAGACAACTTGAATGCTACTTTATAAGACACAATGATGAAAAATGAATAACAAGAGCAATATCACCTTCCCTTTTGTTAGCACTCAAGGTTGAGAGGAGAAGATGATGAGACTCTATGCCTTTCCAAGATGATGGAGCATCGTCAACACAAATATGGTGGATTTGAAACAATAATACATTGTAGAATCCAAGTAGAGAGGAGAGAAAATCAAGAATCACCATGAAGAGAGAAAGAGTGAGCTTCAGCAAGTGAGAGAATAGAAGAATGAGCAAGACCTTGCAAAAATTAGCATGAAGTAATGAAAGAATTAAGTTTGAATTGATAAAATGGAGGTAAAAGGTCATTTTTCATCAGTCAAGGGTCAACAAAAGATGTTACCTTTGCAACCAACTTAAAACATAATGATTATGCAGATTCTAGGGGTAGGAATCCTATCAAGACAAAAGCGTGGCATGTGCATCTTCGACAAAAAATCCTCCACCGACATAAAAAGACAAGACCACATGGAAGGAATAATCTAAGGGCGATGAGATTTGCATCATCGAACTTATAGTTTCTAAGGTAAGGATAAAATAAATGGGGAATTTTCCTAGGGTGAAAATTAGCGCCATTACACCAAAATATAACACCTAGTCCACCCTAATTAACTAGATAAGAATATAATAATGATCATCTAACTTAATTAATAGTTAAGGTACCATATGTTGACTACTCATAACCCAATACACATTACAAGATTAATGGCATAGCATGCCCCATCTTCAAAGAAGCATTATCCTTAATGTTGAACAACTATGGATGTCTCTTCACAAAATATTCTTCCCATGTGGCATCTTCAATTGGTAAATTATTTCACTAAATGAGATACTTAGTGATTAATTGAGGTCTCAACTTGGATATAAAAATAACACTTCCTTCTTTATCTAACTCTCATAACATTGTCTTGGGTGAAAATTTGTGTGTATCATCCTTCATCATGTTAGAGACATGGAAGACTATGTATCACTTTATTAACTTAGGTAGCTTCAACTTGTATATTATATTTCTATTCCTTTATGAACCCTTATAAGCCTCATACAAATTGGGTCCCCTCTTGGTATCTAATGTATAGTGTTTCAAGGAAGGCTTATGTGGATTTTTCTAGTAATAAATATAGTTTTTAGCTAATCTCACCTTATTGTGTTCATGAAAAGGAGAAGCAATGGATGGTGGTGGGTTATTTGGTATTTAAAGGGCTTGACCTTGATCACTCCTTGTATATCCCCCAAAGTTATAACTGCTTACAAACTAGATGACGTAGGAATATTTGGTTGCACTTTTAGTCATGTCCCCTTTTTTGAAAAATAGAAATTAGAATTTTTAGTAAACCTAAACTTTAGAATAGCTAGTTAGGTCCTATAGATGAATTGGGTAATTTGGATTTCCAAGATAAATTTATTAATTTTTTTTGGGGGACAAAATAATAAATATTTTAAATTTATTTTTATGGGTTCAAATGGGGTGTTGGATTTTGTGTGGAGCAATTTTGGAGTATTTGTGGCTTTATTTGATGCAATGTTCTAGATGAAACTTGGCAAGTTTCATAGGGAATATTTATGATAGGAGTTACATTCAAGGCATGCAAGATTACCCAACTTGGGTGCCCAAATTAGTGTTGGAAAAGGGGATTGAATATAATATAATTTCCTTTACAAGTTTGCATTATTCTAGATTATTGTTTTCTTCCATAGGTTGTGGTTTTTCTTCAGAGGCTGGTAAACTGATGAAGAAAGGATCTCCAAGGTTGGTAAACCAAGGATATTGAGGCTCAAAGATAGTGATTTCAATGATCTCTAAGTGCAATTTTATCCAGAGATTGCCATTGTGTTGAATGCTCTTTAGTTTGGTAATTTTTCTTTAGTTTATTTATAGGGTTTGTTTTAGTTTAGAGTGTGTTTTGGATTTCAGTTGGGTAGCTGTAAAATGCAAAATATATATTTAAATTCGAGGTATTTCTCTTATGTATTTTGTTGCCCATATTAGTGGTATTTTAGTTCAGTGTGTTGTGTAGTGATAAATTTTAGTTTGGAGTGTGTGTTAGAGCTACTAGATTATGGATTTGGATCCAATTTGGTGTGATTCTTTCAAATTTTGGTTTGTTGTAAAATTTGTTTTAGTAGCATATGTAGATGATACTAAAGCATTTATTTATGTATCTATGTTGTACCTGATCTTTGGTGTGAAGTTTGGTGAGTTGGGTGGAGTTGGCTTTAGTTTCAGTGATTGTTTGTATTTTTAGTTAGATATCTTTTGTGTAACTTGTTGCAGTTGTTCATGGCCATTATATTTTGTATGTGATATAAAAATGTTGTGAATCCATGAATTTATCAATGTAAAGGATTGAAAATGTTGGCTGCATATCAGAACCAGCAATGAACATGTAATTTCTAAACTGTTTGATTTGACAATCCCACCGAGCATGCCAAAACTATTATCTACTAAAGTTGTAGAACTTAGCAGTTTAGAGAAAACATGGAAACACTCCTAGGTTGTGGATAACCTAAAATTTGGAGTGAAACTCTAGATGAGGTTGGCTCCTCACTAGTTATCACCTAAAACTACTAAAATTGTAGAGAAAAAGGGAATAAGGAATGCTTTAAGTGAAAACTAAAAATGAAAATGAAGGGGTGATACACCAAACTAACAAAGATTATGAAAATCCAAACTTGCATACACTTGGCCACTAATGATAGAAAACTAAATTGCACAACTTGTTATTGTAGTCTTATGCATAAATATTTCACAAGAAGGTTTGAATGCATTAACTTTTAAAGAGGAAAACAACTTTCATAATTTAAAAGACATATGCAACTTTTAAACACAACTTGCAACCTGCATAAAAATACTTTTGCAGAAAAGACATAAAGACATGAGACAAAACTACAAGGAGACAAAATACCTCACAAGCAACTTGATCAATCACTTGGTAATGCACAATACTACAAGAATAAGAAGGAAAAACTAGTATCCAAGGTGTTATCTGTATTTCATATTCCAAAAGAGTTATAAAGCATGCCCAAGTCTGAGAAAGGACTACAAAATATCTCTAACTCTAGAAAATTGCATAATAAGAACTGATTACAACGAGTCAACAAAAGTGACTAAATCACTCAACTCCCTCCAAAAACCCACTAAAAGTGGTTTTAGAAATAGTTGAGGTCAGATTCCCTCAAAAATCCAAAAATATAGCAACAAGATCTCCAACAAATGAGCTCCAATATGCAAAAAAAATCATAGCATGCCCATGTCCTCCATAAAGGCACAAGAAAAGTGCCTAAATTCGCTTCAAATGCTTCAAAAAGAAAA
The DNA here is from genome assembly GCA_007115665.2 of Sequoiadendron giganteum. Classification (NCBI taxonomy): domain Eukaryota; kingdom Viridiplantae; phylum Streptophyta; class Pinopsida; order Cupressales; family Cupressaceae; genus Sequoiadendron; species Sequoiadendron giganteum. The sequence continues at coordinate 316,997,815 of CM021107.1, read as the reverse complement.
AAGAAGCTCTCCTACATTCCCTCCTTATGTTTGCAAATTGAAAAACATCTCCAAGATTCTCTCAAAGCCATAACTGGGTCAAAATAAACCCCTAAATCTCCTCCATTAGTCAATTAACTACTTCTCAACCTCCCTATATGCACTCTATTTGTTTACAAGCATAATTCCATTTTGCATTTAAAACAGTATTTTAAATTAAGTGTTTGACAAGCTATCACTTAATTAAAACACTTTACATTCAATAAAGAAATGCAAAAAAATAGAAAACAAGGCTACGTCGACTCCTTTTAAATTTCTGAAGGGATCCATTCTATGAAATTTTGACTAGGGCATAAGACATTAAGTCATAGCCCACATGAGATATTAGTTTGTATTTCATTTTTTAAAACATTGATAAAAATTCCACTAAGGCATATGTCGACCTAGGGTTATGAGAACCCTAAAAAAAAAGAAACAAAGAAACTAAAATACCATTTCATTTCATTTGAAGCTTTTGGAGGAAGCTATGCACCACCATCAGAGGGTTTGTGAGATATTTAACCATGGTGGATTTCTGTAATTTCAGAGGCATTTCTGAGTAAAATCCTATCAATATTTTCAATGGAAAAATTGGTAAGCCGTTTTATTGAATAAAAGCTTTTTTTTTATGATTTTAGGCCTCTCAGGCTGTAGCTCCTGTAGCTTACCCTAATACATTTTTCAAAAAAAAATTCTTTCTATTTTCTTCTCCTTTTCCCGACCACCATGGAGACTTCTTTTTTGAGCCTTGGGAAAGCATTTTTTCATGGCAAGTCTTGAGAAATATAGAGCTATACTTTGCATTTTCAGAAAAAAGAAACACAGGTAAGCCTTTTTACTGAAAGTATTTATCCTTTTCTGAAGAAATAAGGCTTTGAAATCAAGCCATCATTAAATAAAATACATATTCTTTACTTCCCCATGCTTTCCTTATTGCTTCCATGCATCTATTTTGAATGCAAGCCACAGAAAAACCACATGTTACAGGTGAAAATGGCCTTGTTTTGCTCATGGTTGACCCTTGAGATTTCATTCTGGGCTTGAAACTTTTAAAACCCCAAGTGGGTCAGTGTGTATTATGAAAAATATGCCATCACAGGTTTTAGATGTATTCTGATTCCTTTGTTCTTCTATAACCATGGCCATATTTTGTTCTTCAGGAGTCAAAAAATTGTATATGAGTCTTCAAACCCACAACCACTCCATTGGACTTGCTTCCAATAAGAAAATAGAATAAAAGCTCCTTTCTGGAAAATGAAAACAAACCCTTACCCATTCCTCCATATTCTGGGTTTGAAACTTTGAAAATCACCTCTATCTTGTGGTCGACCTCCTCTCTGGAAGAAATCCATGGCTTGGCCCCTGCTCGATGCCCTCTTTGTTTTTACTTCACCTTTTATTCACCTTCACAGAAAGCTAATGCACTAAAATGCATATAGTATCTTACCATTTATTTCTATTTGAATGAGATTTTACTTTTGTATTTTTTTGATTCTCTCTTCATAGGTTTCTAGGGCTTCTAAAACCCTACACATAGATTATAAACCTTCCATTTGTAAAAAAGGCTGAGGGTTTTCTTTGGCATTCTGGAGTTTTCACTCTTTCAACCCAAAACCGAGGGTTTCACCTCCCTTTTATGTTTACAAAGTTCTTTAATGTTTTTGACCTATATGGATGTCTTTCCATATATCTTGCAAGGGATAGTCATCTGGAGTTTCATTAAAATGCATGTCATAGACATTTCACTTGTATAATAAGCACCAAATTTGCATGATGTACTCTGATGAATGCTAAGTCTTTACAAAACTTCTTTGAACTGTGAATGACTCTTGAAACAATCAAATTCCTCCATCTTCATGAAATGTGATAACACAACTGTCATAAATACATGGATACACTTTTGCATGGATAAACACATGTATTTTCATTAGCCTCATGTATTGATGTCAATATATTTTTCTTTGTATGGTTCTAGGTAATAATAACTCTCATTTTGATTCATCATGTGGCTTCTAAGAACCTACAAGTCACTACAAGATGACACTATTATCAAGATCTTGTCCAATGTACTTAGTACTTGCATCTTCCAATACCATGATAAACACTATCATCACAATAATTTTCTTTTAAGAAAAGGACACAACAAGCATAAGCAATATCATGCTACCTTTGCTTCAATATTTTTGACTTCTGATATATCTTGATAGAGTCCTTAAGAAACAAGGATAGGTGCCTTTAGCATAGGAATATTTTCCTCTTTAGTAATGATCTTCACATGATGATTAGCTCTTCAATCAGATTCTTTGCAAGTACTTAAATAACATGACTTGAGAGGTGGATATGCCTATGATACATATAAATGTTCTTGTGTCTTGACACCTATCAAACATGTAGATAAATAACACTTTTATGCCCATAATAATATGAGGGCAACATGTTGGGCTCAACCCTTGTGGGATCCCATTTCACTCCACATTCTATAATTTGATGAAGAAAACAACAACATAATTTTCCCTATGCCTGCACAGAAAGGAAACATGTTAGAAAAATATGTGCCTATGATAGATGTATTTAATAATCTTGTTGTTTTCTTGAATATCTATATGATGCTAACTTTTTTAGTGCACATGAGGATAAAATTGTATGTTTATAGATGCATGTGAATATATGGATTAGTGACCTTTCATTTCTCTAACAATTCTCTCTCTTTCAGATGCAAGCAACTAGGAGAAATAAGGGAGAAAAAGATAGATGTAGAACAAGCGGAAGATGAAAGATAAAAACAGGCAACTCAACCAGGACTAGGACTCGTCATTTAGGCAATGATGAGTCACCCTTCCTTATATGTGCATTCATTTTCTATAAATGTATAATATTTTATTTCTTTTTCATTAAAGCAGTTAGTCTCACGACTTGTGTGAGACCTTACACATTTATATTGTCAATGAAGATTACTTTTTCTAAAAAGATTTGTACAATATTTCTTATATTGCATGCATAGGCATAAATGTAGTTCAATAGTGTGATCTTTTTATTTTATTTTTGTTATACACATGAAGGAAATATAGCAGCATTAAAATGAACCCTACTTTTCATTTGAAAATTTTAAGAGCTCTACCTTATTGAACTAACAGTGAAATTGGGTAACAAAGCTATTGCTACCTTTTTTGACAAGACACATGGTGAACATCAAATAATTTATTCATTTGGAAAAACCAATTGGTGGGATATTTTCCATCAAAATTTTGCATATCCAACTTTGGCACAAAGTGTTTACCCATAAAATGTTGATCCATCTTTAGGTCTGATTCAAACCCAAAGGTAACCTTAGCCTTAGGAAAATAATCTTCCTCCCAATCCTAGTTGTGTGACTCCCTATGTTTATAATCTTTAGGATGTTGGCCATGAATAAATTTCTCCATAATATTCTCTAACCCGTGCATTCACTTTGTCTTAATTAAAAAATAATAATCCTTAATCTTGTTTGTTTATTTTTTAATTTATTCATTTTTCAGATTTATTATCTTTATAAATAATCTCCTTAATTTTCACATCTTCATTGCTTGAAGATTTTACAAGCATCACAAACATATTTTTGGATCTTTTTATAGGAATCACCATGATAGAAAAATACTTTTGTGATCAATCAAAAAATAAAGTTTAACTAATATGAATTTTTTATTGTGACTTACCAAGTCCTATATGTCAATTCCCAAAATAGATATTTAATAAATTTGTTGATTTGCAACCTTGCAAGAGAACATGGTGGAAGCCCAAATTTTAAAATAACTTCTTTCGATCTAATACAAAACTCTTCAAATCAATATTGTAGGTGTATGAATGCACCTATCCAACCATCCATAAATCAAGAAAAAATCTTTGAATTGTAGACCAAGGAGAAAATTTTGTGGAAATCCTAATTTGGAAGTAACTCCCTTAATTATTCTCTAATTAACAAATTGGGATAACAACAACTAAATTATATCCTTGAGTAACCCTAAAAAAATCAAGGAAAAATTTACTAAAATGAGAGATATATGTGCTTCCCAACATGACCTTCAAAACAAAAACAAATTACCTAATTTTTTGTCTTCATGGTGTCAAGATCATGCTTTGATACCTCTTGTAATGCAACAAATTGCACAATGGAAGAATATAATGTGAAATGTTTTGTAAATAATTGATGAAAATATAAAATAATAAGCCATTTCGAGGGGGAAGACCTCCAAATATCTCCATTGATAACACAATTCATAATATCATGATCAACTAACACTCACTTACTCCTATATATACCCTATTTATGTGTTAGATATCATTCATTTCAACTTAGATACCGAAATATAACCCATAGGCCAACCTAATTAACTAGATAAGAATATAATAATTATCATATTAATTAATTAAGAGTCAAGGGAGCCACAAGCCAACTAATCATAACCCTATACACACTATAAGATTAAGGGTATAGCATAGTGCCTACTCCATTGGAAAACCATAGTTGTGAATAGCAAAATGGAAGGGAAGTATTTGATACAACATCAACATAAATAGTGTAGACACCTAAATTTGACTAACACATTTCTTTCGAAACATCATCATTTTCTATGACCAAGTCTCGTTAATTCATCTTTAATTAAATAATTTCATTAATTTAACATCATTCCCCTCTCATCTTGAATAATTCAATAATTTTAATTATTTAATTACTCAATTATTTAAATTTCAATTTTTTCGCTCCATTTCTACTATTAATTAAATAGTTATGAATTATTTAATTTATTCATTATATCATCACTTTTCCTTTTATGTTAATTAATTTACTAATTATTCCTCATCTCTAGATTAATTAAATAATTTATTACTATTTAATTAATTCATTTCTCATTTTCCATTTCTCAAATTAAATAGTTATTTTAATTATCCTTCTCAACATTAGCCTCTTCTAATATAAATAAAATTGTTTATTTTATTTATTCCCCCCTTTGCACATGAAATTAATAATTATTTATTTATTACTCATGCATTTCCACCTCACCAATCAACTCCCACTAACTTTGAGTTCACTCAATCAATTTAGTCCTCTAATCAATCAAATTTGTTTCACTAATAGTTAGTCACACTTATCTCTTCAATCAATTCTCTTAACTAACCCATATAATCAATTAGCTCCAATCAAGAAGTCAATTAACTCTTCATCAATTCTTCTCAAGACAATCTTAGTCATTGATCTTTTCAATCTGACATTTGATCTCAATTGTTAATTAGTATCACCTAAAATCTATAAATTCAGCTATCATATTATCTATTATTTCATTCTCACTCATTGTAAGAAATATATACACATTATTCCAAAGTGATTTGTGGTAAAAAAATAAGAGCAACCACCATTACACCTTTCTTCAAGGTGCAAATAGGAGAAAAATGGAGTTAAGTGAGGTTGTTTTGTAAGGAATTTGTTTGCAGTTTTGTTGTATTTCTTGTTATGCAACTTTATTTTTCTCTATTGATGTGATTTATGAGTTTGATTGTGAGTTTTATTTATTTGTTGTTATTGTTCACTTTCATAGTCCATTTTTAGGTCATACATTTTGGCACACACTATGGGACCCATGTCTCATTTATTTTAACATTTTTTTCTATGTCTTAAGAGATTATAGGCTCAAATAGGTAATTGATCAAGAATTCAGTATATCTATTTGACCAAACAGTGCATATGATCCTATACACAATAGAAAAATTTCAAGCTTCAACACATTTGATTGACCATTCAGTACATGGATCGAACTTTTAACACAATTGATTCATCATTCAATGTATTTGATTCTTATGGGCACATGATATTTTTTAAATCTGTTTACAGGCTCAATTTATCGAAATTGCCCATTTGATGCAAAAATTATGCAATTGAAGCTAGAAATTATGCAATTGATGTTAGAAATTGTGTAATTGATTTTCATTCTATAAATGTACATTGGATTCTAGAATGATGCAAATGATTGGGGAAATAGTACAATTGACTAAAGAAATTATGCAATTGATTGAAGGAACTACATAATTGACTGAAGAAACTACATATTTTACTAGGGAAATTGGACAATTGATTGAGGAAACAACATAAATGATCAGGTAAATGGCATAATTGATCAAGTGTAAGATTCAACTCTCTATGTATTTTTATTAATTTTTATCTGATTTCATGTATGTGATTCTTTTTGTTACACAGTTGATTCATATAATTGCGCAATTGATCCATTTGGTTGTGTAATTTATCTATGTTTTTTAGTTACAATATTTATTGTTTTCCTAGTTACTAACTTAATCAATGTAGTTGTGGCTTTCGTTGGCAAAATATCAAACTCTGAAACTATTGACATTTTGATGTAGGGTCTTATGTTTTGATTTGTTAGAATAACTCACATTTTAATAAATTTAAGGGAAAAAATCTTGGTTGTTGTGTCTAGTGGAGTTGTTGGTGTGTATTCTTTCCCCTTGAACCTAGTATGATCTTGGGGACCATTTTTTTTGAGTCCACGGCTTTGTTATTTCACCCAAGGAGCGTTATTTGTGTATGCTCTCCCCTTGTTCGTAGTGCGAGCCTAGGGATCGGAAACAATAACATCTTCCTTTTTTAATTTAGTAGGAGGCATGCTTAGGGAACACATCACCCCAAGGGTGATCTCAACCATGTTTTATGGTGGGGTATATAAAAGGGAGAGAATGCAAATTGTACCCCAAGGTGTGGCTAACATCATTCAATCCAAGCCACAAAACCCTCGATATGTCGAGAATTTTTATGTGAGGAGAGTGGGGGAGACCCTCCAATCTTGGGAACTACAGATGATATCACTACTCATAGAAACCACCGGTACCTTCTTATTAGAAGCCTAAGACCATTGATCATTGAGCTAGTGGGGTGCAATGTACAAAATCATGCACAAAGTTACCTAACATGTACCATCCTAAGGTGAGATAGAATTCTTTTAAGGATGTAAACATCCTTCAAGGGAAGGAGAAAATTGAGCCCCGGTTCCACTGGAGACCTATCTATCACCCTTTAAGAGTGGAGTATGTGTATCAACACAACCCTACAATATTTTATTGCTTGGGTCTTTACTAATAAGACACACCTTATTTGAATAGCTAGGTTATATATCATGTTTGGCATGTCTTTCATGTGCTAGAATAGTAACAATATTTTTCCTATTACCTTGGAAATATCAAACAAATACTTTGTCTTAATAGATTGATTTTTCTTGTTCTTTTGAAAATTCTTAGAAACTACAAAAAAATCCAAAAATTTCAAAAAATAGCGTAATTAACCTATAAAAAAATTGTAACTACTTATATTTTGTTGCAACTATTTATCCTTTTACACAACTAACTGTACACATAGAGTCCAAAAAACTATTATTTCCTGAAACTACACAAATTATTTACTATTGTGCAATTGATCCTTTAAACTATGCAATTGACCCTTTAAACTGTGCATTTGATCCTTAGAATTATGTAGTTGACTCTGTGATGCAGGAGCATCTAGTGGTGTAAGGGCAATCCTACATCACCCAAAATATCTTTAATTTCATTTAGCTTTTTGTAGATGTTTTTGCATTTCTGGATACCCTTTTCGTCAAAAATGAATTTCCAACTTTCAGAACTGCTTTTCTGCCTTTTCTGCTCAACTGCTATTTTGAGTAGGTGTGAATTTGAAGGTGTGTGAAGGCATAAATTTAAGGGAAGCTTTAGGACATAAAAATAAGCACTTTGGTGAAAGAATTAGGTCAAGATCATTCCTAGTTTGAAAGTTATTCGAGTTTCAGTTTCTGCTTTTTGCCCTAAAAACTCTTTTGAGCCCTATTTGAGGCACTAAACGGTCCCATATGGGCCCAAAAATCATCAAAACCAATGGAGTGGGTTCTTAATGCATTCTTCACTTCAATACCTTTCCAACGGTTCAAACGGTTTGAAAAATGGAGTCCCGGATCAAAAGTTATGGCTTCCGGAAGTTGCTCAATTTCTAGAAAATTTCCAATTTTCGAATTAGGACTTAATATTTGAATTTCAAATTGTAAGTTTGGGCGCCAAACCGCCAAAAATCATTATTCAAAGGTGGTTTTTGGCTCCAATTAGGACAGTGGTTTATTTAAGGGGCCAGTTTCTGATTTTTCGGTAGCTTTTGGGGGGAAAGAGCGCATAGTGAGAGAAGGGGGAATTTTGGTAGTTTTTGTAATTTTGCATGTATTGTAGAACTCGAGGATTTGAGATCCTTTGCATGTAATATTTTATTATTCAGAATAATAATAATAATCTCTAGTTGTGAATGTTATTTTATGTGTCTTAGGTTGCACCCTCATCAAGTGGTATTAGAGCGGGTTTTCTTGAGCCTGTGGACAAATCACCGATCGTGAGGCAATTCACACCAGGACCGTGGTTGTGGGTTTGAGATATTCAAGATGCCTCCAAGAGTGGTGTGTGTTAGGCGAGGTGCTGCTAGAGGTGCCAAAAATGCTAGTGGAAGAGATCCATTGGCGGTCGAGGATTTTAGAGCCCTCCAGAGACAAACTGGTGCATTGCAGGGAGAGTTGAGAAGAGGGGTAAACCTGAGAAGGAGAGAAGAGAGTGAGGATGAAGAAGAGATGGGAAATTCATATGTAGAAGAGGAAGAAGAAGCAATTGATCAAGATCAAATGCTCCTGATAAGGGCCATTTCAAAGATCGAAAAAAGACCTAGAGTAGAAGTTCCTAGTTTTTCTGGAAGTCTGAACCTGGAAGAGTTGATCAACTGGATCAATGAGCTGGAAGAGTATTTCGAGTATGAAGAATTAGAGGACCCAGATCGGGTTAAGTTTGTAAAAAAAAAGCTGAAGGGCCACACCAATATCTGGTGGAAAGAGGTCCAACTAGAAATAAATAAGAGAGGAAAAGGAAAGATCACCAGATGGGATCACATGGTGGAGAAACTGAAGAAGCAGTTCATAGCAATGGAATATGAATTAGATCTATTGAAGAAATTGTAAGGGTCGAAGCAAGGAAGTAGATCTGTGAAAGAATACACAGAAGATTTTCACAAGATGATCATCAGAATGGGACATGTAGAGGCCAACAAGGAGAAGGTAGCCCGTTATCTTAATGGATTACGTCCAAGCATTCAAGAGGAGCTAAGCCTAGTCAAAATGACCACCATTGAGGATGTGTACCAATTTTCTCTGAGAGTTGAGGAGAAGCTAAACAGAAGATTTGACAGAAAGCAAAAAGGATGAGGAGGCCAAAGTGGAAGGAGTAGTGGAAGATATTCTAGAAGCCGAAATGAGGATGAGAAGAAAAATGAAGATGTGGGTACCAGTCGAAGTCAAAGGAATGACAACTTCTACTGCCCTCATGATCAAAACAGTGGTGATCAAAGAGGTTGTTTCAGAGGAACTTGTTTTTGGTGTGGTGAAGAAGGGCATCAAGCCTATGAATGTCCACAACACCAAGGAAGGAGAGACTAAAGGACAGAAGGCCATTCAAGGGTTGCGCATGTAGACGAGGAGGCTTAATCTGAGCATTCAGATGATGTTGAAAGGGGAGAAGCCCTAGTGGTTAGAAGAGCCCTGGTGACTGAAGAGAAGGAGCCAGAATAGAGGAAGAACCTATTCTGTACAAGGTGCAAGTGTGAAGACAAATGTTGTGATGTCATTATTGATGGTGGGAGCCTTGATAATCTAGTGTCAGAAGAGACAGTTATGAAGTTGAAGCTGAAGAGGGAAAGGCATCCACATCCATATTGAATTTCCTGGTTGCAGAAAGACCATAAAGTTCTGGTCAATGAACAGTGCCTGGTGAAGTTCAAGATTGGAAGCTATCTTGATGAGGTACTCTATGATATCATCCCTATGGATGCATGTCACATGTTTCTTGGGAGGCCATGGCAGTTCCACAGGTGAGCTATACATGACGGCCATGCAAACACTTATTCCTTGATGAAGGATGGAGTCCACCATAAGTTGAAACCCTTGAAGAAGGCCGAAGAAAAGGTATGCAGTAGTGCTAGAATTTGCTATGTTGATGGAAGGAAATTTTTCAAGGCATGAAGCATGAGCATGTGTGTTATGCATTGATTCCTAAAATGGATAAGGAGGATAGTGTGAAGGTGCTAGTAGAATTTTCTAGGTTATTGAATGAGTTTCAGGATATTGTTTATGATAATGTACCTGAGGGTTTACCACCAATGAGGAAGATCAGTCATCAGATTGACTTGATTCCTGGAGCCAGTTTGCTAAATAAGGCAACTCATAGAATGACTCCTCTAGAAAATGAGGAGTTGAACAGACAAGTTGAGGAGTTGTTTAGAAAGGGTTTGATTCGAGAGAGTCTCAGTCCATGTGCAATACCTGCAGTACTAGCACCAAAGAAGGATGGGGAGTGGAGGATGTGTATAGACTCCCAGGCCATAAACAAGATAACGATCAAGTATAGATTTCCCCTTCCAAGGATGGATGACCTGATGGATTGTTTGAGTGGAGCTTAGTACTTCACAAAGGTTGATCTAAAGAGTGGATATCACCAGATCCGGATTCAAGAGGGAGATGAATGGAAGACCACCTTCAAGACCAAAGAGGGCCTGTATGAGTGGTTAGCCATGCCTTTTGGGCTAACCAATGCACCGAGCACATTCATGCGGCTCATGAACGAGGTACTGAAATAGTTCCTAGGAAGTTTTGTTATTGTGTATTTAGATGATATTTTGATATTTAGTAAGTCACTGGATGAGCATATAATGCATATTGGTAGAGTCTTTGAGAAGTTAAGAGAAGAGAAATTGTTGATTAATCTGAAGAAGTGTAGTTTTGTGAAGAAGGAGTTAGTGTACTTAGGGTTTGTTGTCTCGACAGAAGGTCTCAAGATGGACCCAAAGAAGGTGAAGGCTATTCTAGAATGGCCTACCCCAAGAACTGCTACTGAGGTGAGATCTTTTCATGGTTTGGCCAGTTTTTACAGAAAGTTTATTAGGAACTTCAGTAGTATTTGTGCACCCTTAACTGAAACAATGAGAGGGGATAGAAAAGAGTTCAAGTGGAGCACTGGAGCAACAAAGAGTTTTGATCTATTGAAGCAGAAGGTGACAAAACAACCTGTTTTGGCCCTCCCAGATTTCAATAAATTATTTCAGGTGGATTTTGATGCCAGTGGTTGTGCTATTGGAGCAGTGTTAAGCCAAGAAGGTAATCCCATTTCCTATTTGAGTGAAAAGTTAAATGATGCAAAGAGAAAGTACTCTGTATATGATCAGGAATTTTATGCAATATTTCAAGCATTAAATAAATGGAGACATTATCTATTTTCGAAGGAATTTTTTTTGTATACTGGTCACCAAGCATTATAGTACCTAAGTAGTCAAGGAAAATTAAATTAGAGGCATATGAAATGGGTAGAATTTTTGCAAAGTTATACCTTTGTTTTAAAGCATAGGAGTGGGAAGTCAAATAGGGTTGTAGATGCTTTAAGTAGGAGGCATACATTATTGATAAAAATGCAGATTGAGGTAGTTGGGTTCGGTGAACTCAAGACATTTTATCTAGAAGATCCCAATTTTGCAGGGGCTTGGAAAGCTTGCAAGGAGCCTATTACAGTTGATAGGATGAAGTGGCTGGATTTCATAATCCAGGAAGACATGTTGTTTAAGGGAAGTCAATTGTGTATTCTGAGGAGTTCCATGAGGGAGAACCTGATAAAGGAGAAGCATAGTGGAGGAATAGCAGGACATTTTGGTCAGGATAAGACCATTGCCATTATCAGTGAGCATTATTATTGGCCTCAGTTATCACAGGATGTGAAGAAGTTTGTGCAAAGTTGTAGGGTATGTCAAATGGCTAAAGGAGTGAGCCAGAATACAGGGTTGTATTAGCCCTTACCTGTACTAGAGAGGTCATGGGAGGATATAAGTATGGAATTTGTTCTTGGCTTGCCAAGGACGCAAAGAGGGAATGATTCAGTATTTGTGGTAGTTGATAGGTTTTCAAAGATGGCACATTTCATCCCATGCCAGAAGACCCATGATGCATTCCACATTGCTGACTTGTTCTTCAGAGAGGTGGTGAGGCTACATGGTCTACCAAAGAGTATAGTCTCAGATTATGACACCAAATTCATTGGATACTTTTGGAGGACCTTGTGGAAGAAGTTGAAAATAGAGTTGAAGTTCAATTCTACACACCATCCATAGATTGATGGGAAGACTGAGGTTGTGAACAGAAGTTTGGGTAACCTACTAAGATGCTTGGTAGGAGATAAACCCAAGGGATGTGACTTGATCTTACCACAAGAAAAATTTTCTTACAACAATTATGTCAATAGAAGCACTGGTAGATCACCATTCTAGATTGTGTATGGAGGTAGTCCCAGGACTACTCCAGAACTAAGAAAGATGGACCAAGAGAAGAAGACAAGTACTGAAGCCGAAGACTTTGTAGAGCACATCAAGAATATGCATGAGAAGGTAACAGAACATATTAATAAGATGAATATGCAGTCTAAGGCTAAGGCTAATCAAAAGAGGAGGCATAAGGAGTTTCAACTTGGTGATGAAGTGATGGTCCACTTGAGGAAAGAAAGGTTTCCAGTGGAAACCTATAACAAGTTGAAGATAAAGAAGTTTGGTCCTTGTAAAATTTTGAAGAGGCATGATTCAAGAAACACATACAAGGTAGAGTTGCTAGATGGAGTCAACATTTCCCCTATGTTCAACATTGCAAATTTGACAGAGTATCATGATGGTGGTGCAGAGGAAGTACCAGCAATGGAACAGTGTGGCATTCCAGCACCTACTTCAGAGAAGGAGGAGATTGAAGAAATATTGGATAGCCATGTGCGAAGGAGTACCAGAAATAGGCAGCATGAAGAATATCTGGTGAAGTGGAGAGGAAGGCCTATGGAAGATTCAACTTGCTTGTCTAAGATAGAGGTTGACCGTTTGGGTTTTCCTCAACCATCTGAGACGTGACAGGGTCACTTCTCAAATTACCTTGGGTGTCTGATGCAGGAGCATCCAGTGGTGTAAGGGAAATCCTACATCACCCAAAATATCTTTAATTTCATTTAGCTTTTTGTAGATGTTTTTGCATTTCTGGATACCCTTTTCGTCGAAGATGAATTCCAAACTTTTAGAACTGCTTTTCTCCTTTTTCTGCTCAACTGCTATTTTTAGCAAGTGTGAATTTGAAGGCATGTGAAGGCATAAATTTAAGGGAAGCTTCAGGATAGAAAAATAAGCACTTTGGTGAAAGAATCAGGTCAAGATCATTCCTGGTTTTAAAGTTATTCGAGTTTCAGTTTTTGCTTTTTGCCCTAAAAACTCTTTTGAGCCCTATTTGAGGCACTAAATAGTCCCGTACAGGCCTAGAAATCATCAAAACCAATGGAGCTAGTTTTTAACGCGTTCTTCACTTCAAGACCTTTCCAATGGTTCAAATGGTTCAAAAAATGAAGTCTCAGATGAAAAGTTATGGCTTCCGAAAGTTGGTCAATTTTTGGAAAATTACCAATTTTTGAATTAGGACTTAATTTTTGAATTTCAAATTGTAAGTTTGGGTGCCAAACCTCCAAAAATCATTATTCAAAGGTGGTTTTTGGCTCCAATTAGGACAGTGGTTTATTTAGGGGGCCAGTTCCTGATTTTTCAGTAGCTTTTAGGGGGAAAGAGCGCACAGTGAGAGAAGGGGGAATTTTGGTAGTTTTTGTAATTTTGCATGTATTGCAGAACTCGAGGATTTGAGATCCTCTACATGCAATATTTTCATATTCAGAATAATAATAATAATCTCTAGTTGTGAATGCTATTTTATGTGTCTCGGGTTGCACCCTCATCACTTTGTCAAAAAATCAAATTGTAACCTGAAACTGAACAATTTTCACAAATTGTGCAATTAAAGATTTATGTTGCATAATTGATACATCCCACATTGTAATTGATCTATCAATTAGAACAACTGATTCTGAGTGTTACCAAATAAACAGTTATAAATCCTAAAAAAATAGAAAAAAACATGTGCACTTGATAAACCTAAAATCTACCAACATATACAAATAAACCAAATACTTTAAAATCCAATTTTTAAGTCATTTATCCTATCACCTTTTCATCCTTCTATCATATTCATGAGAAAACTAAAAAATAGGTTCAAACCTATACTAAATACAATCATTCGTTCATAACCAACAAACCATTTCCAACCAAAATTGATCCATAGATTATCTAGATCTTACATCCATTTATCTATAGTCTATCTTTTGCTTAGAAGTTTTCCTTCTCAAGTAAAAGGACCAATCATCTTGTCGGTGTTATACATTATCATAGAAGTCCATCTACTTCTAGGTTGATATATTTCACACCTTTATCTATTAATTTAAACTCATTAGTCTAGTTCAAATTTAACATATCAAATCAAATCCAAAATCATCATCTAAGATCTAGATACACTTTGGATCTTTCTTTTCGCCATCCCACTCATCAAACTCATCAAATTTATAGTCTTAAAATCTATCACATGCTAGTGGAAATGAGGTCTCATACTAAGAGAAAAATGCAACTTCAACAAAATCATAATATGGATCCCATAAGCATGGATCCTTTCTAATAAACATAAGGAGAGTCATCATAACTACTTGTGTCAAGAGGGTTTCAAACACCACCACCTAGTCCTAAGACTACACCAAATAAAGTTGATGACACAACACTCAAAGATTTGGTGGAAGTACAACAAGATGCTAATGCCATGAAACCTATAAATACTATTATAGTAAAAAAATTATGACCAATATTTCCTATCATTAACATAACAAGGTGTTAAGTTATCATCCATCTTCGACATGAAACTCATTCAAACTATCATAAATTCTACCTCATCACAAACCTTGGGAGGAATAAATTCAAACAAAATTCCACATCCACCTAATTTGTTTATTCAAACACCTAACACTTTTCCACCACAAACTAACTACATCCTACAACTACCTAAAAAAAATCATAATCAGCAACAAACCAACCCTTTCATACTGTTGAATAGAATAATTGAGAGCTGGCGGTGAATCGGTTGTCACAAATTATAAATTTTAATTCAATCATTGGAACTATTACTTAAAATTGCTTAAATGATTAATCATAAAATTCCAATAAAGAAACTCAAATCCAACACATAAACACTATGACACTAGATCCACTTGGAAAACCCAATGAGGAAAAAACCATGGTGAGAATTAACTCACACTATAGAGAATATCAAAACTGATTACAAAAAGGCTCACTACCTGAAACAAGTCTCACTGCCTGAGATAAGCTCACTGCCTAAAACAAGGACTCACTATCCAACAAGGCTACAACCCGGAGGGCTCACTGCCACAAAGATACAAAGAAGACAAATAAGACTTGTTATAGAGATACTACAATTCATAAAGCAACAAAGGATTCCACCACAATTACTTGATCAACTTGCATGAATGATAGAGTTCGCCTTCTACTCACTGGATCCGAAAACTCAGCTTTAAGCTTTGCACTGATCTTCCACACACATCTCACACACACACTTTCTAAATAACATCAATTTTTTATCTACTCTTTCACTTATCTTTCTTCTTTCCTCTTGTACATTTTTCATTACTAACTCATCCTATATTTATACTATCTCCAACCTTGAAAAAGATCCAAAATTGGCCATCCAATATCAAATTCAAATAAGGTTGGTGCCAAACATCCTAGGGTGGAATTAGAATGAGGGCAACTCAAACACATTCTTCACTAGGACCCAAAATATATCCAACATGCTTCATTAACTTTGAATATAGTGATTAACAAAATGTCAACCAAACTAGTGTAGAACACATAGAATAATTAAGCTCAAAACTTCCAGAAACCAAAAATATCTTTAATGCAACCAAAACATCTTAACTCTAGAATCACAAGTCAAAAGACTTCATCAAAGAGAAATCCTGACCAATAAAATTTCTCTCGGACCTCAACTAGAGCACAAAAATCATAGTTCACAACTGGTGAACACAACTCGAAATTCTCAACAAACTAACAACCAAAAATATGGATATAGCAGCCTTAAACAACCATAGCCAACATATATGAATCACATGAACATAGGGGAAAATACCAGGGCAACAAATGAATACCTGTAAACTTTCTTTTATACAATTTCTCAATATCCTCAACATATACAGCCAACAACAACTAGTAGATAACTAGTTGACCAATTGACATCAATGAAAACATCTACAATCCTTTCTCCATTCTTGAAACAATCTCCCCCTTTTTTATTGATGGAAACACATGACGTGAAAAACCACATGATGTGAAAAACCATCAAAGACACCATACCAGTTTTGAATATACTTCTCAAGATTTTAATTTTTGCTTCTCCCCCTCAGAAGATCATCTTTCTCATTACCTGCTTTCTCTTATTATCTTTCTTTCCTTTTCACATGCTTTCTCTCCCCCTTTTACATCAATGGAAAAGGAAAAAAGATATGTTCTTTGAATCTTCCTTTGACATGAAAACATAATACTCACAATGAAAACACTTAAAACTACCTGCTCCCCCTGAGAGGTAGCCACCAAAACATCAGTCCAAAAAGATAGAATGATGAATCTACCAGATTGATGCATCTCCATATGCATCTTAGTTTATGAAAGGAGGGGAAATAACCCCAAGCTTCTCTCAGAGATACTCAAAAGTATCTTTAGGAAGATCCTTCATGAAAATATCAACAATTTGATCCTTCATCAGAACATACTCAAGTTTTACTTCATTCTGTGTGACCCTCTCTCTCAATAAATGATATCTAATAGATATATGCTTTGTCCTCTAGTGCATCACAAGATTCCTTGAAGTGTTAATTGCATTTGTATTATTATAGAAGATAGAAATGGGATAATCATATAGCAGTGTGATATATTTTAATGTTTGTTTCATCCATAGAACTTGTGTACAACAAGATGCAACAACAGTAGACTTAGCTTCAATAGTAGACAAGGAGACTTAATCTTGCTTCTTACTCAACCATGCCACCGATCCACATCCAAGAAATAATGCACCACCATTGTACTCTTTCTATCAACTACACATCCAGCCTAATCTTCATCTATATAGGCAATAAGTGTAAATTCAATATCTTTAGGATACCACAATCCATAATATGGAGTACCATTCAAATATCTGAATATTATTTTAACTACAACAACATGTGTTTCCTTCGGATCTTCTTGAAATATAGCCACCAAAAAAACCACATGCATAATATCCGGTCTAGTAGCAATCAAATACAATAATCCTTCAATCATAGATCTATACTTGCTTTGATTAGCCTTAGGTGAATCATCATCTTTATCCAATTTGAAACTAGTCACCATAGGAATACATACCAGTTTGGAACCATCCATCCCAAACTTCTTCAACATCTCTCTCACATAATTAGACCTTGAAACAGAAATTCCTTTCTCTGTTTGATTAATTTGTAGCCCAAGAAATAAATTCATCTCCTCAAACATAGGAATTTCAAATTATTTCTACATCTCTTCCACAAACATCTTGCACATCTTTTTATTTCCTCAAAAAATAATATCATCAACATATACAACTACAATCAAGATTTTATCATTATCGATCTTAAAGTACAAATTACTATTTGTCATACCTTTGTTAAATCCTTGTTGAATCAAATACCTACCTAACCTTGCATACCAAGATCTAAGAGCTTACTTCAATCCATATAAAGATTTCTTCAATCTGCACACCATATTTGGTTGATTTGTTAACTAAAATCCTTCTAGTTGTTCCATGTAAACTACTTCTTCTAGCTCACCATTCGGAAATGCTAACTTGACATCCATCTGATAGAAATTGAAATCTTTATAAGCATCCAATGCCAAGAACATCCTTATAGCTTCCATTCTTGATACTAGGGTAAAATTATCCTAAAAGTATATACCTTCTACTTGTGAGTAGCATTTACACACAAGCCTCACATTGTTTCTAACAACTTATTTCTGAATACCCATTTTGATCCAATGATATTTTTTTTCTGTTGGTCTTGGGACCAATTCCCAAGTCTGATTATTCTCAATCTGCAAAAGCTCTTCTTTCATTATTTTCTTCTAGTGTTCATCTTTACATGCTTCACTTACTATCTTCGGCTCAATCTTAGAGAATAGACACAAATTTGCTTGAGCAACGTCTTTACTTCTAGCTAACACGCCTTTTGTCTTGTCTCCAATAATCTAATTTTATGAATGATTCCTCTATACATATTTCAATGTCCTAGGGGACATCACGGGAGCATCTTATTCTCTTTCATCCTATTCATCTAGCTTCTGTTGCTCATCTTTATCCTATTCTTCCATAATTTCTTCTATTATTGCACAATCATGTTCATCAAACACATATCCATCAATATCAATAGAATTCTTTATTGTCTCATCAACCTCCAAACTCAAGCTCTCTACAATTTTTCTTAGTATTTTATTGAAACAGCTATATGCCCTACTTTTAGTAGAATACCCAAGAAATATTCCTTCATCACTTCTTGCATCAATCTTACCTAAAGTTTCCTCATATCTTTTGATATAGCATTTACTTTTGAATACCTTGAAATATTTAATTGTAGGAATTATTCATGCCATAGCTCATAGGGATTCTTTGTACTATTTTATCTTGCTTGAACTTGATTGAATACATAAACAACAGTATGAATAGCTTCTTTCTAGTAAACTTCTGATAAATCAGCTTTAGTAATTATTGATCTAGCAACCTCTTGAAATGTTCTATTTTTCCTTTCAACAACCCCATTCTGCTAAGGATTTCTTAGAGAAAATAACTGTCTCTTTATTCCATGCACTTCACAAAACATATTGAACTCATGGGAGGTGAATTCTCCACCTCTATCAGATCTTAAGCATTTTATCGTCAAATTCACTTCATTTTCAGCCATAGCCTTGAATGCCTTGAATCTATCTAATGCATTTGATTTCTCTCTAAGAAACGTAACCTATGTATATCTATAATAATAATCAATCAAAAGCATAAAGTTCCTTTCACCAAGTAGACTTCACACTCTCATAGGACCACAAAGATCTGTATGAACTAAATCCAGTAGTCCAGTAGTAGATTATTCCTTTGATCTATAATGATTTCTTGCTTGCTTCCCAAACTGACAATTCCTACAAATAACATTAACAAGCTTTGTAATTCTTGGTAAATCTCTCATGGTCTAAACAACACTAATCCTTTCCAAGTTATCAAAATTCATGTGACACATTCTCCTATGCCATAACCAACTATCATTTATCTAAGTCATAAAGCATCATCTATCAACACCCTTAAGTTATAAATATTCCCTTCATATTTCTTTCCTGTAGCAATCAATTTTTTAGATCCTTTCTAGATCTCACATTTCTCATCCTTAAACATAAGATCATATCCTTTTTTGCATATCTGACCAACGCTCAACAAATTATGCCTTAATCCCTTCACATAGTAAACATCATCGGTATGATGCTTGCCATCAAAACTTACTGAACGTATCCCATAGATTTTAGCACTAGTATTATCTCCAAACATAACCAAGCCTCCATCATATTTCTCAAGCTTAAAAAACTAACTCTTATCACTATTCATGTGATGTGAACAACCACTATCAACTACCCAAAAATTATTTTATTGTTTAGCATGTAGGACAGAGATAACCATACCTTAATTTTTCTCCTCCTTCTTTGAAGGGCTTTCCTTAACCTATTTTTTCTTAATTAGTAGAATTAGGTTCATCCTTAATCACCAAGAACAAGCATTAATTGTCATCTAGATCTTCATATTCTGAATCTTCATTTGAAATACTAGCATTCTCATTCACATAGTAAGATCTGTTAATCTTCTTTCCTTTCTTTTCTTTGCCATAGCTTTGTGTATTCCTTTTAGCTCTTTCTGAATACTTTGCAATATAATGACCTATTTCTCCACAACTAAAGCATTTAAAGGGTAACTTGCCTTCATAATTACCAGAACCTTTTCTCATTCTTCTCACAAATTTAGCTTCTATTTTATCAAAGTTCTCTTCATATGGATCTTTATCTTTTGTAGATTTAAAAGTAGTCTCTGGTTTGCCTCCACTTCTTAGACTTGGCTTCCTCATTTAAAAAGATATAAAAAATCCTACAGTATATCCTTAGTACAAGTCTTATAATCTATAGTTTGCTCAATAGCACTCACCTTCTCACTATAAGCATTAGGAAATGTTCTGAGAATATTCTTTACAATCTTGGTTTCATCTATAGTAGCGCCAAGAGATCACATTCCAGCCACTACCTCATCCAATCTCTGAACATAAGCTTTAAATTTTTTGTCTTCAGATATATGTATAAGATCAAACTGTGTTTCCAAATTTTGCAATTTCACCTCTTTAACTCTTTCGTCACCATCATGTTCTCTTTCTAGAGCATCTCAGACTTCCTTAGCTGTCTTTAAGTTATGAACCTTAATCAACTCAAAATGTACCAAACTATTCTTCAAGATGAACTTCACCTTATTGTTCACTTCATGTAATTTTATTTCTTCTAGTGTACTCAGACCATTAGTAGGAGGAGTGTAAGGATTCTTGTAAGCTTTTTGCACATCATATCCACAATACTCCAAATATTCTTCCATAAAAAATTTCTAGATACCATAATTAGTTCCATAAAACCTCAAATAATCAAAGACCACCTTCCTCAAGTGGTTAATCTCTTCACCAAGGAACCAAGCTTTGATACCAATTTTTGAATAGGACAATTGAGAGGGGGTGAATCAGTTGTCACATATTTTAACCTTTAATTCAATCACTAGAATTGATACTGTGAACCCCAATCCTATGTCTACAAGAACATGAGAAACAAACACAAAATTAGGTTCATATACAAGTGAGAATCAAGATTCCCCATGAAATCAATTTAAATTACAAAGAACAAGAAATGAGATGAAGAACACAATCAAACATAAAAAAAAGCTATCAAATATTATTCAATGTAAATCAAACTCTTGATCCCATGGGGGAGTTGGTGCCAATTTATGTGTAGAAATTGGCCCTTTCCCAACTCCTTTGTAATCTTGATGATGATTGATCCACTTTGGTTGAATTCCTACATAACCTAGCTAAGAACTTGATAAAGAGAGATGAAAATGGATATGCTTGAAGATGAAATTGAGTATAATAAGTTTACTCAAATTATGGATGATCAATTCAATAGAGGAGGCCTCTATTTATAGATTTGAAGAATGGAAGATTGAAGGATTTGGATGAATGTGGGATAAAAGACCACCCAATGAGAAGAGTCCACTTGTCCACATGTGATTGGAGGAGCAATGAGCACATTTTAGTCAATGTGCATGATAAATGCTATGAGATTCAAATTTGAATGTGACAAGTTGGAGGGAGAGAGGGATGGAGTTAATGTCACTTGGCTCAAGGCCAAGGACATGTAAGAGGCATTAAATGCCTTGTTGGAAGTACCCATCCATTTTGGAGGGATTTTTGAATTGAAAGAATATTCCAAAAAAGATGCCCTTTTGAATGGAAATTGATGAATTTATAAATCAAATAAATTGATTTATTGTGCAAGTTGCAAAATCTAGAGGATTGAAGTGATTAGGATTAGATTTAATCATGATTTGTTCAAATAAGTAGAAATTAGGTGATTTGACAATTTGACTTAGATTTTAGGATTTAAATAAATCAAAGTTGAGAGGAATAATGATTTTAGATTTAATTAAATAAAGATTGATTTATTTAATTAAAGAAGGTGGTGTTGGATTAAATCAAATAAATATTAATTAATTTAATTTAAGGAGATGACTTTAGAGATTTAATTTAAATAAAATGAATTATTTAATTAAACGAGGGATTACCAGATTAATTAAACAAAATGATTTGTTTAATTAATAGAGGAGAATGATTTAATCGGATAAATTTGATTAAGAGATGGAATATGATGAATTTAATCAAACTAATATTATTTAATTAAATTGATTAGTAAAGGGGATGATTTAGGAAGAAATGATGTTAATAAGATCGGGATAAGGTGTGTAGGATCAACTTGTATATTTTTGTGTCTACAGATACTTAAAATTGCTTAAATGATTAACCATCAAATGCCAATGCAAAAACTCAAATCTAACACATAAACACAATAACACTAGATTTACGTGGAAAACCCAATGAGGTAAAAAAAATGGTGAGGATTAACTCACACTATAGAGAATATCAAAATGGATTATACAAAGGATCACTACCTGAAACAAGGCTCACTATCTGAGATAAGGCTCATTACCTGAAACAAGGAATCATTGTCCAACAAGGCTACAACTTGGAGGGATCACTACCACAGAGATACAAAGAAGACAAAGAAGACTTGTTACATAGAGACTACAATCCCAATGCAACAAAGGATTCCACCACAGTTACTTGTTCAACTTGCAAGAATGATAGAGTTCATCTTCTACTCACTACATCTGAAAACTCAACATTAAGCTTCACATTGATCTGCCACACACATCTCTCACACACACTTTCTGATTAGCATCAATTTCACATCTACTTTTTCACTGATCTTCCTTCTTTCCTCTTGTAAATTTTGTATTACTAGCTCATCCTATATTTATACCATCTCCAACCTTGAAAAAGATCCAAAGTCAGCCATCCAATTATAAATTCAAATTAGGTCAACACCAAACATCCTGAGGTGGAGTTAGAATGAGGGTGACCCAAACACACACTTCACCAAGACCCAAAATAGATCCAACATGCTTCATTAACTTCAAAGATAGTGCTTAACACAAGGTTGACCAAACCATTGTAAAATATAAAGAAAAATTAAGCTTGAAACTTCTAGAAACCAAAAAATCTTAACTCTAGAACCACAAGTCAAAAGACTTCATCAAAGAGAAATCTGGACCAACAACGTTTCTCCTGGACCTCAACCAAAACACAAAAAGGAATTTTTCACAAGTGGTGAACAAAAATCAAACTTCTCAACAAACTAACAACCAAAAATCTACATATAGAAACCTTCAACAACCATAACCAACATATTTGAACCACACAAACATAGGGGAAAATATTGGAGCAACAACTGAATACCTGTAAAATTTCTTTAATACAATTTTCTCAATACCCTCAACATATACAACCAACAACAACTAGTAGATAACCATTTGACATCAATGACAACACCTGCAATCCATTCTTCATTCTTGCAACACATACAAACCTATAATACCATATCCAAACAAATCTCCACTATCATTCCATAATCTATCATACCAAAAAATTTAACTCACATATTTATACCTTAGAAAACAACTCAACTATCTCCATATACTTTATAGATTACTAATCCACGTAACAACACCATTTTCATGATTAAAAATAAAGCACCTCCATTTACATCACACCTTCATCAAATTCTCCCATAAATTATAATATCATCCCACCTAAAAATAACTCCATCTCGCAACTTCAACACGTCATAACATCTCCATATACATCATACATATTACAAGCACCTCCATATAACCCCCTTCCAAATCAAAATGTCCTTTCAATAAATTATAACTCCATCTCGCAACACCAAAATATCATGTTGCCTCAAAAACCATTCCCTTCATCAAACTTATCTACTCACACGAACATTCCACCTAACAAAAACTTAATCCCAAATAATCAAATATTTGCTCGCATAATCCACATCAAAACTCCATGACACCTCCACAATAATTCACTTCACCAAACACATTCACCACATCAAATGCATTTACTAACACCTACTCTCCATAAAACAATAATACATCCCACAAAATAATCAGAAAATAGACTTCCCCCAAGGTTATTCATCTACAAATCATATCCCCATGTACAATTTGATATGCCCTTAACATTAGAGTACATTGGGTTATGAATATTTGTCTTGTGGCTACCTTAACTCCTAATTAAGTCATGTTATATTTATTATATTGTTATTTAGTTAATTAGGTTGGCCTAGGGCTTATATATGGTTATCTAAGTCAGCTTGGGTGATACCTTAGGCATAAATAAGGTACATATAGGTGGTTGTGAGTCTTATTTCATCATCAGATTATGAATTGTGTTTTTATTGGAGATATTTGGAGGTTTACCCCTTGAATTGGCTTGTTATTCTCAATTATTATCAAGTATTTGCACAATATTTTCTATAATATTCCTCTATTGTGCAAGTTATTTTATTATAAGTGGTATCAAAGCATGATCTCGACACCATTACAACAAGGAATTTTTTCAATTTTGGAGGTCATTTTATGAAACCCATATATCCCATATTTTAGCAATTTTTTGTTTGAATTTAAAGGGTTTTCAAAGGACATATTATACAAGCTACAATAAAAAATTCTGAGGAATTAGAGAAGAATTGAGAGATTTGTTATAAAATTAGGATGTTTGCTAATTTATTTGGAAAGTGTATATCTCCCAAATATTATAGAATTGGTTCCTAATTTTTTGTAGGTTTTTGAAGAAGTGATAGAGGAGACTACACTCGAAATTTAAGAGAATTTCAAGGTGAAATAAGTGAGTTATTAAAAAAATATGGATTTCCAACAATTTCTCTCTCAAGGCTGTAAAACACCAAAATTTTGGATTTTTTTTTGGGAGAGTATGACCTAGGCCTTGGTAAGTTTCAGAAAAACTTTTAAATTATTTTGAATATATTGTGTTATTTATTGCAAAATTATTTTCTACCATCATGATGGGGCCTACAACAGGAGGCAAAAAGAATGCTACCACATTAAGGAAATTTTTTGGTAAGGATGAGGTAGAAATTGAGGATATTAACTCTAATTATGAGATCAACAAAGTCAAGGGTGAAATTTCATCAGTTATGAATGATATAAGTAAATTTTATAATAAGTTGGACATGATTATTTAAGGGATGAAGTGTAAGGGCGAAGATTCCACTAGTAAGGTGGAAGATAATACTTTTTTGGACATGAATTCCTTGGGATTGACTTTGATTTTAAGAAGAATCCTTTAATAATCCTATGACAAGTAAATTCATACCCAAGTTGGATATGAGAAATTTTGATGGCAAGGATCCAACCAATTGGCTATGTCTAATAGAGTAATTCTTTGATCTTCATCATGTTCCTAGTCAACAAAAGGTGGTTATGGCATCATTGTACTTGGAACCAAACCAATTTATTTGGTATTGTTGGTTATGTGATGAGAAGAGAAATAAAGGTTGTGTGGTCACATGGTCAATTTTACAAGAGGAACTTGCTACCCCTTATGGAGATAATTTTATGGATAGCTACTGTTTCCAACTCGCTAAATTAAAGGCAAAAAACACGGTTAAGGATTATATTCAACAATTTCAAACCCTTTCTCTAAGAGTGGAGAATGTGAAAATAAATTTTAAAGGAACTATTTATATTTGGTTTAAAGGATCACATAAAATATGAAGGTTGTTCCAACCACACTCCTTATCACAAGAAATAGTAATGGAAAGACAAGTTGAGGAGAAGTTTTTGGCTAGCAGGCAACAAGGGATTGTAAATTTTAGTGAAAAGGGATCTCTTATACATTAATTACTACAACCTACTAGATTGAATCCACAAAAAATTGAGAAGAGAGAAAAAGGATTATTTTTAATTTTGACAAAAAATATAGTCAAGGACATAAATATAGTGAAAAGAAATTACTCTATATTGAAGATTCGAGTGAGGAAGAAGAGGAGGAACCAATATTAGAGGGTGATATGGAGTTAGATGATGAATCACATGATCCTTGGAAGTATTAAATTTATCTACAATCAAATTGAGGTAACCATTTATAGGGACCCTCACAATTTCCAATATTTCTAAATAGTAGCAAAAACTACTAGAAAATCCATCAAGTACCTAACAATGACATTGTATCATCTCATCATCCTTTATCGATACATCCACTTTAGCCTCATCATCCAACTCAAATGACCCAATTTTTAACATCAAGGTCAAAATACAGACAAAGGTTGTGGACACTATGATCTAAAAAGGTCCTTCTATGTAGGAAAATTTTTGTCTTCTTCTAAGATGTATGGTAAACCATAAAATATAGAGAAAACCTCTTCCATCATCAAATTTGAATCCATAATATTCTCTAAGTGGGGAGAGATAAATAAAGAGGTTACAGAGGAAGATATTTCTATATGATTTTACCAAGAATAGAAACAGTAAGCAACCCTACCAATTAAACACTATAGTAATGGTTTCCAAGTCATAAAGAACATGGGATTCATAGGTCAAGGTGACCTTATACTACATCAACAAGGAATAAGAGAACCCATATTACTAGAGAAAAGAAAAAAATACTAAGGGCTTGGGTACGGGTCATTATTTGACATGACTCCTAACATTAAGAGTGCCCTTAGTGAGGTAGTCGAAATATTTCTCGCAGTTGAAAATTCTAATGATGATTCCATTGAGGAATCTTCCATGTACATTACTCAATTATTTAAAAATACATCCATTAACACCATAAAAATATTATCCTTTATATACCCTTCACAATCCAATAGCCCTAAGCTCATTTATCCCTAAATTATCGATTGGGTTCAACAACAAGCAACAATTTGACATGTTAAAAAAAATGACACTATTGCTAAGTTTATGAGACTTAGAGATGACATACCACTTGGATACCATAAAGAAAGATTTTACATAGACCTTTATGAAAAAGAATTCTTTGGGAGGAAAATTGAATCTTTCAATCACAAAAGAGAAAACATAAAAATAAAGAATAGATCCCCTATTGAAAACCACAATGTGGCATACTCAGATTATGATTTTTTTTTTAAAAGGATGTATCCAAGGGTGAAATCCTCTTTAAGGCACCTGAGCATGGAGGATTCAACCTCCCTGGTATTTCTAAGCATAAAGATAGATCATCTATGCTAGTAGAGAATTTAGAGGAAATTAATATTGGAACAATTGACACTCCCAAGATAACATTCTTTGAAACATCATTGATACTCAAAGAGAAAATATTTCACGTCATTCTTAGAAGCACACATAATCAATTTTTCTTGGTCCTATACTAGCATGCCTATATTAGATACAACATTGGTAGTCCATTATTTGATTATCTACCTAGATGTTAAACCTATCAAACAAAAACTATGTAAGATGCATCCCTATATTGCACTACTAATCAAGGTTTAACTACACAAACTCTTAGACGTTGTTATATTCATAAGGCCAATTGATTATCCATAATGGGTTTCCAACCTTGCACTTGTTTTAAATCCCACTAGGGGCATACATATATGCACATGTTTTAGAGATATCAATAAGGGTTTTCCTAAGGATGACTTTCCATTGCCAAACATAGACATCATAATCAATTTTTCAGGCCATGCAATTCTTTCCCTCATGGATGGTTTCTAGGATATAATAAAATCCATATAGCACAATAGGACCAACATTAGGAAATTTTTATATACCCTTGGGGTACCTATTGCATGAATTTAATTTCATTCAGTCTTAAGAATGTAGGTGCAACATACTAAAGAGCTATGATATTGATGGTTCATGACATGTTTCATAACATAATGTAATAATATGTAGATGATTTACTAGAAAAATAAATCAGAAGGAAAGGAAATTTGGATGTTCTTACACAAATATTTAAAAGGCTAGAGAAGTATCAAGTAAGGATAAACCCCATTAAATGCATATATTGTTACTTTAGGAAAGATATTGGGATACATTATGTCTCATAAAGGTATTGAAGTAGAACTCGCAAATGTTACAACCATATTTGAGATGCCTCCTCCAATCACTCTAAAAAAAACTCATAGTATTCAAGGAATATACAATCCATTAGATGGTTCATAGCATAATTAGTAGATAAATGTGATCCATTTTCTCATCTCCTACAAAAATATGTCACATTCAAATGGGATGAGAATTTTTAAAAAGCCTTTTAGCAACTTAATGATTATCTATCTTCACCACCTATATTGATGCCTCCAATTCTAGATAGACTATTGATGTTGTATATTTTAGTTACATTAGTAGTACTAGGAGCTCTCTTAGCACAACATGATGAATTTGGGAAAGAGAGAGATATCTATTACATAAGATAAAAAATAGTAGGCTACATGCTTAATTATAGTCCTATTGAGTGAGCAGGTTTAGTGATTGCCTTTGCATCACAAAAGATATGAAACTACATGCTCAACAAAAAAATTAAGTTCATATCTAAAGTAGATCCATTAAAGTATCTATTATCCAAATCAACACTCACTAGTCATATGGATAAGTGGGTCATGATACTAAGTGATTTTGAAATAGAATTACAAATCTATTAGCTAAAGCACATTTATACTAAAATAATCCTCTCATATCATATTTTATAGATGAGGTAGTTTTCTCTATCACTACTATATCTCAATGGAAATTGTAATTTTATGAGTCACATACACAACATGGTTTAGGGGAAAAATTCCTATTCATCATTCTTAATGTGATTGTATCCCAGAATTATATCAGTTGGAATTTCCATGTACTAATAACATTGGTGAGTATGAAGCACTAATCATAGGACTTAGAATGACTATCCAATGGAAAATAAAAGAGTTGTAGGTATATGATTATTCAAAACTATTGGTTAGATAGGTTAATAATGAGTATCAAACAAAGGACGATAAAATATTACCATATAAGAGGATAGTTGAAAATCTCAAATAACATTTTACTGCTACCTCCTTTAAGAAAATACCTAGAATGAACAATAAGGCTAAAAATACTATAGAAACTATTGGGTCTCTCCTAGATATCCCACACAATAGTAAAAATATGTGTTTCTCATTGAACAATTATTGTTTGCTACCTTTGATATCCTTGAATCTAAATTCGTGCACAAAATTGTTGTTCCTAATTTCCCTTGGTACCAAAAATTTACACTTACCTAAAAAATGGTACCATAGCACCGAACCTTATCATGAACCTAAATAAAAAATTATCTATTAATAATATCACTTCACAATTATTGGTGACACCTTATATTGAAAGAGTCTTGATGGTAGATTACTTAGATTTATTAACTCGAAAGAGGCTAAAAATTCCCTACATGAGGTACACGAAGGTGTTTTTGGGTCACATTCTAGTGGCCCTACCCTTGCCAAAAATCTATTGAGTACATGATATTATTGGCCTATCATGGATCAAGAGACACACCAGTTTGCTAAGAAATTTTTAGTCTTAGTAGCATGGAGATATTATTCACACACCAGCTCGGGTTGGATCTTATTACTACACCATGACCCTTTACACAATGGGGAATTGACCTCATAGAAAATATTTACCCCACCTTATCCAAATGGTCATAAATTCATTATTACTACCACTAAGTACTTCACAAAGTGGATAAAATCCATCCCACTCACCTACATCACTGTAAAACAAATAATGAAGTTCATCTTTAACTATCTTATTTGCTAGTATGGTGTTCCCCACACCATTATCATAGACAAAAATACACCCCTCAAAAAATTAGGATATCTAAAGTCTTTGTTCTTAGACCATATCCAACATTACTTTTCCACACCATACTATCCCCAGGGTAAAAATCAAGTTGAGGCATCTAACAAAACCTTCCTAAAGATCCTAAAGAATACTATCAGTGATGTTGGCCATGATTGGAACCTCCAACTTAATCTGAACTTATGGTTTTATTATACAAGTATTTGAACACCTACTAGTGCTACACCATATTCCCTAGTCTATGGTATTGATTAAATATTTCCTATAGAGATCAAACTTCATTCTTTAAGAGTATCACTACATCTTGTCGTTAATTAAGAATATGGAGTATCCAAATTATATGAGATAGAGTTTCTAGATGAACAACATCGCACTGTACTAAATCATTTACATTCCTACCAAAATCAACTTCATTCTAGTTATATCAAAAGGATCAAGAAAAAAAACATTTAGGTAGGTGGTCTAGTCCTTGAAGAAAATCAAACAAACCAGTTAGATCAATAAACCAAGGAAGAATTTAAACCAAACCGGTTGGAACTATTTGTAGTTATAACAAGCAATGGATTAGGAGCCTACCGACTAGTAATTCCTAATGGTGATCCCTTATAATATCCCATTAACAACAAACACCTCAAGTGGTTCCATGCTTAACCCCTCAAAGTATCCCAATTTTTTTTTTTTTAAAGTAAAAAATAATTCATCTAATGGTGAAAAATACTTTTGTGGAAATTTGGTTAAGTACCATGGTGAAAACTTGGAAAATAGACACTATGTGTATTAAAAATCCAAAAAAACAAAAAAATAGAAAGCATAGTAAACATAAAAATCATCCTCTAGTGAAAACCACTTCAATGATGCTTTGGACAAGTACCATAGTGAAAACCTAGTAAAAAGGTGTCATTTTTAGTGAGAAAAATCTACCATATATAAAATTATTTTCCATTCCATCCATAATAATCCCAACATTCCATCCTCATCCATCCAATTACCTATCATATTTTTGCCTATGCACCTAGCATGGCTTGGTAATTTACCAGTATCTAGCATTATCCATCTCACTTAGTATCATAATAAAATCATTTTACTCAATAAATAATAAAATGATCCTACAACTAATTGGGGGTATTTTCTTAAACCTAGACATGGGATTGGATCCTTTTATTGGCTTAAATTGAAAACCCAAAAGCATCTAAAATTCACAAAATTCAAAAACATCCAAATATTCAAAAATCTAAAAATACAAAAAAAAAAAAATTCCAAAAACATTCACTTATTCTAAAAATTCAAAACATTCAAATATTTCAAAAATTTAAAACATTCAAATATTCCAAAACCAAAACAACCTCAAATATTTTAAAAATATAAAACATTCAAATATTAAAAAAAAAAAATCCAAAAAACCCAAAAATAATAGAAATTCCAAAAAATCTAAAAACAACCTTAAATACTCCAACAAAAATCTAAAAACATTAACATATTCCAAAAATTCAACAAAAATAAAAATCAACATAAACTTGCCCATCCACAATAAAATCGTCACCCATAATAAAATTATCATCAAAAGCACCTTTGAAAAAGTGAGTAAAAGCAAATGACACAATAATCAAAATCTAGAAGATGCATAAAAATTGCATGCTAGGATCATTATTGAAACAAAAAATTATATATATGTCAATTTCCTAAATCATCTAATTCAACATCCCAATCAATTCCTTAATGAATATATCATTTCTACAATAGGAATCATCTTGTATAATAACTAAAATCTCTTTGGAAAGAGATATGATGGATGTGTTATGTTTTGTCAATCGACCTTTTCTTTTGATTTATCTTTTGTCTCCTTCCACAAATCTTACTTGAAGCCACCTTGATCTTGTTGGCATATGGCTTGTAAGTGTTGTCATTGATGGTAACCTAAGTCATGCATATGATCTATAGTATAGTTTTGGTTTACACCAGCAGAACAGGGCATCCGGTAATAAGCATAAAATTTGATCTGAATACCTCACCAAACTATTATTTTGGGTTGTGGATCTCTGAGGAAGGTTTGTTGATATTTGTATTTCCTTATTTGTGAAGTATATTGATGCGTATTCACTAGTAGGCGATCAAGGAGATCTGGTGCACTAATTTGTTAGTCGACCTGGTGAATATAGTAATCGTGGATGTATAAGGAGTAATTAATTAAATTTTATCGTGCTCTATTATGTTTGTTTGGGTCCTCTCTTTGTCTTAATCAGCTTTGGAGGGTGCGCATAAAGAATTAGTAGTGGATATGTCCGACATTTGAAAAGAACTTAATGTTTTATAAAGCCGACATAAGAATGTTCAGATCCTTGATAGCGGATATATATATGAGATCGGTTTTATCATTTTGTGTGTGTCATAGTAAAGAAGTGTGTCGGATAGGAAAAATAGCGAATGTGTAGTGTGAAATTCAACAGAGTAATAGTGTGAATTTTTCTATGTGTGATGCGAAGAGCATAAAAGAGAATAGCAGAGCAAAGTGAAGTGGAGAGTCAAAAAGAAGATCCATAATCAAATCTATGAGCTTCACCAGAACTGTAACCTGGCATGAATAGATGCTACTATCTTAGTTCATCCTTCAGATGGTTTTAATTTGAACTTTTGTAAGGCAGTGAGCCTTCCCTTAAGCAGTGAGCTCTAGGAAGTGTGCCTGAATGCAAGTGCATTCTCTTTTGTAAGACTCTATTTGAGTACTCAAATTGTGGATTAACCTCCATCGTGGTTTTTCCCCTAACAGGGTTTCCACACAAAAATCTTTGTGTTATGGTGTTATGAATGTTTCCCTTGAATTCTTGCATCTTTCTTTTAATATAATATCAGAATGGCTTGAGTTTCAGTTTAATAAAGTTAAGATTTGTTGAACACTGATTCACCCCCCCTCTCAGTGTTTCGTTGAGTCTAACAATTGGTATCAGAGCTTCTGGTTCCTCAAAAGAATTTTAGTAGCTTGAGGTGGATCTTGGAATGTGATGGACTATGGTAGTCTTCAACAACAGCTTTTGGTGGCACTTGATGACCTCGACCAATCTAAAGAAGAAGTCTAGGAATTGAAAGAAAATCTTAGGGATGCTCAGAAATTCATTCAATCATTGAAGGATCATATTATTAGATCTAGGGAGAAAAGGAAGGATCTTTGAGATCAGATCAAGCAATAAGAGAGTGAAAACATGGATGATGCTCACCTGAATCAAACCTTGAAGAAATAACTGAAGAATGTGAAAATCTTGCCACCAAAAATGCTACTCTAAAGCATGAGATGGAATCTATGGTGATGAAGCTGGCTAAAGAGATTGAAGAAAGGAAGAAGAATGAAGAGAAACTAGCTCACTCCTTAAAAGAGAAATTTGATGAACACAGAAGAATGAATGAAGAATTCACTCAATTGGAAAGAGAACTGCAACAATCCAGAAACAATGAAGAAGAACTTGGTAAGTGGATTGTTATCCTCAGAAATGAACTTACCACTGCAAATGAGTACAAGGAGAAGTTTAAGATCAGTTCAATGAAGCTTGATGAGCTGACTCAAGGATAGAAGAGTGGAAATGATAAAAGAGGTCTTGGATATGAAAAAGGAGAAAGTTCCAGACTCGGACAAAATAATTTCAGACAAGAAAACCTGATGAACAAAGGTGGAAGGTATCTGGTAAGACAACCTAATGCTCAAAAATTTAATCGATATTGTTTTTCTTGCAATAAATTTGGCCATATGGCTACTTAGTGTAGAAGTAATATGAAATCAAGAGATTCATCATTTTCTAGTCAGTATTTCAAATGCAAAAAGTTTGGTCATAAATCAAATGAATGTAGAAATATGTCAAACTACTATGTCAATAGAAAGAATGTTGAATGGCACACATGTGGAAGATTTGGAAATATTTCTAATCAATGAAGATCAAGAAGAAATCAATGGAATGATTGGTCTAGACAAGGAAGCACTATGTGCTACAATTGCAATAAGTTTGGTCACATTGCAAGATTCTATAGAAACAAAAATGTGGATAGAAGAGTTCTAGTATACAGAAGCAAAAACATACAGGAACATGACAAAGGAAAAGGAAAAGTGACTACAGATGAGATAAGAGATGAGATGAAGAAGAAATGGGTAAGGAAGAATGATTCTGATGCTGGAAATGGCTCTGCACCGGAACCTGCTTCTGGTAATTCTTTCGGTAATTGATTTTAGGCCACTGGCCTAGGGGGAGTTTTTCAAGAAAATATTTCCTCCCCTGTCTGTGGATGGTACAAAAACATGAAGAATGGTCAAGAAGGTGTATTTATGATGTGCAGAGGTTTTGGAGAACTTTCACAAGAAAATTCAAAGAATTCATAGGTCCACATAATTTTTTTCTCTCGTTGTCTAAGAAAATAGAGCACCTAGAAAACTTAGGGAAAATGCATTTATTACAAGTGTGTGAGCTATAAAATTCAAGTTGGAAGCGTCATTTGTCACTTTTCATCAAAGAAGAAAAGAAGGAGAGAACTCGATAGGATAATTTTGAAGCAGTGAAATTGATTCCTCGGCATTTCTCAAAATCTACCAAGTATTTCAATTGTCTTCAAAATTTTCATATAGTTTGGTGTGTGGTTGTTAAACCTAAGTACGAAAAATAAAATGGAACAAATCAAGAGGTCAATCATTTTGGACGAATACAACAGTGGAAAGATTAGGTCCATGAGGAATTTTTTGTTACCCAACGAATTGAAGCAATTGAGAGAAGCCAAACATAGGAATTTGGATATTTGGAATGAGTTTTTGTACATTGAGAACGCAAAAAATTTCAAATTCATCTTGAGAAGATTGCATGATGATACTTTAACTTTGGACAAACCCTACATCATCTCAAAGGAAATAATTGAGAATTTGACTGGATTATGCAAAGTCAGAGATATAGGAAGGAAGAAATCCATCTGGAACAAGGAAGTTGAAACCCTAACCGGAATAATC
The DNA here is from genome assembly GCA_007115665.2 of Sequoiadendron giganteum. Lineage (NCBI taxonomy): Eukaryota > Viridiplantae > Streptophyta > Pinopsida > Cupressales > Cupressaceae > Sequoiadendron > Sequoiadendron giganteum. The sequence continues at coordinate 316,963,267 of CM021107.1, read as the reverse complement.
AAAGATCAAAGTTCATTGATAGTTACGACAATCAAGAATCCTATTACAAAATACATTGTGCACGGAGTTTCATAAAAAGGCTTTTTCAGAAATCGAGAAGGAGTGACCTCATTTGGCACAATCTATATTTCTCACAAGATGATAATCAAAGGTGGGAAGTTTGACCTGTGTGGATTGATAAAGGATCAACTAATGGAGAATGTGCAACTAACAAAATAAATAGGCTACCCTTTTAGGTTCGGTACTTTGATTATATGCTTAGTAATGTATTTCTTGACTTGTTTGCCAAAAATCAACAATGTGGTGTGGAAAACAAATGAACCGATTTGTAGTCAAATATACTCATATTCTAGGAGATTCGCTGATTGGGATCTAGAATTGAAAATTTATTTAAGAATGTGTTTGGAAAGTGTGGTTAAGTTTATATTTCCCTTCCGGTAAGAACAATTGAAGTTGGTTCCTCTTCCTATGGTATGGAGAAAAAGCAGAAAAGAGAAAAAAATTGTTGAATAGAGCCCTCTAGAATGCAAAGTTCCCATAATTGAGGGAAAAGGAAAAGAAAAGGAAATTGTGGACATTCCAGATGAAGAATTTGATGAAGAAACTAAGGATCCATAGAAAAATGAATCAGAACTAGAAAAATATAGTGAGGAAGAAGATGATCTGACAAAAGAAAAGCTACAACTTATTCAGGAAGAAGGTGGAATGTATAAGATCGCTAATTTATGGTCTGTTAGACCATCATATGATCAAGACATGATTCTGAGTGTACTAAATGCTCATGTTGAGTATTGTAAGATCAAATTGGAAAGTTTGCAGAACATTCTACCTGAGGAAATGATTGAATGCAGTAAACAAACAATGAACTCTGAAGATAAAGACAAAGAAGAAGGTGAAGTTATCTCTCATTTGAAGGAGTAGTTTAGACTATCACTTACCAAACTAAAGAAGAAAATGAATGAGTTGAGGTAATGCATAAATTCAGCTAATAACATCTACAACTATTGCATCCGTTGGCCTCATGTTGTTAGTAATTACAAAGAGAAATTGGAACAGATTGAAATAGAGTTGAATGACATTGGAAAAAGCTTTGACATGTTTTGGGATCAAGATGGCACCATTAGGAAAATAATTCGGGAGCTACAATCTGAACACACCTAAGTTCAATTCACCAAGAACACACTTGTTGATACTTTTTGGAAGGTGAAGGATCTAACCGAATGCAGATTGGAGCAGATGGTGGAGATACTAAGGAAGGGTGAGAAACTGGATGGAGCAATTAAAATTCCAAAATCCTTAACTGAAATTGTCAATAAAACATCCAATGACAATAGTTTGATCATTATCATTGCAATCACATTAGATGATTGGAAGAAGTTCCTTCTGAAAATGAAGAAAAATCATAAGATAATTTTCTAAAGTAGCAGTCAATTATTTTCAATTTTTTGAATTTTTGGTCTAAGGGGGAGAATTGTCAGTATATATAATCTAAAGTTTTGGAGATTTTGAACACATATTTTTTATTTTTGGCATATGGTTTCTATGCTTTTTCATTGATGTAAAAGGGGGAGAGAGTGCAGTGAAAAATGTCTCATCAATCCTAGGGGGAGCTGTGTTTTGAAATATTTTGAAGCATAGGGAGAGAGAGTAGTTTGGCAGTGTACTTATAATGATTCTGATACTTAGTCATTTTTCACTAAGTATTGCCATCAATTCCAAAGGGGGAGATTTTTGGCATATGGCTTGTAAGTGTTGTCATTGATGGCAACCTAATTCATGCATCCGATCTATAGTATAGTTTTGGTTTACACTGACAAAATAGGGTGAAGAACAAGGCATTCGATAATAAGCATAAAAGTTGATCTGAATAACTCATCGAACTATTATTTTGGGTTGTGGATCTCTAAGAAAGGTCTTTTGATGTTTTTATTGCCTTATTCTTGAAGTATACTAATGCACATTCACTGGTAGGCGATCTAGGAGATCCGGTGCACTAATTTGTTGGCCGACCTGGTGAATATAGTAATTGTGGATGTATAAGGAGTAATTAATCAAATGTTTATGTGTTCTATTATGTTTATTTGGGTCCTCTCTTTGTCTTAACCGGCTTTGGAGGGTGTGCATAAAGAATTAGTAGTGGATCTATCCGAAATTTGAAAAGAACTTAATGTTTTATAAATTCATCATAAGAATGTTCAAATCCTTGATAGTGGATATATATATGAGATCGGTTTTATCATTTTGTGTTTCATAGTAAAGAAGTGTGTGGAATAGCGAACATAGCGAAAGATCTGTTGGTGTGTCTAGAGAAGCATAGAATGGGGCATAGTTATTGCTTTCATATGTTGTGTTTATGGGATGTTCTTATAATATGAACATGAATAATACTTGCCTTATATGTAGCAAGGTAGCTTCAGGCATAAAAACAACCATTTCATATCAGGTTCTTCATACCTTTGTGCATAGGCCTATCTTGCTCTGAGATTTAATATCTCACACATCTAGACAATGTTTTTGTATGTTTTTTATGAATAATGATACTCCTATTTGTCTGCAGAGTCAAATCCCATGCAATAGATATGACGCCACCCTGGTTATTCATAACTTGGTGCATATTTTCTACTTGCTATATCAAAATAAGGATTTCTTTCTACATTTTTTTAGCATCACAAAAAGAAAAAGGAAACCATTTTTTCATCCTATTTTCCAATAGAAATCCCAAATCATCCCAATAACCACAACTTTCATTGATATTTGATCAACATGATTCATCTATCCATCATCATCTTAAATCATTTCTTCTATCCTACTTATCAGCTAACTATTATATCTAGGTATCATGACACAAATTAAAAAAATCCATTGCATCCATGCATACACAAATCATTAGTATCAGCATAACATCGTATCTTTCCTACTTCCATAACTATAAAATTAGTAGGACATAACAACATCAATCATATTATCATGATATAGCCATCATATAGGTCATCATAGCATCATTAAAAATACAAAATCATAGAATTACATCATATCATCATCTAGTCCAACATCATCATAATCCATCACATCATATATCATAACATCAAATAATATCATCATTGCATACATATATTCATCACATAACATAATAAAATGAAAATAATTAGATGTATACATCAAATCACATAGATATGCATCACATTCATATAGAAAAACATTACATATAGTCATCATATGCACAACAAAATCTCATCTCATATATACATCAAAAAAGTGTCATGATACATCATCGATATATACAAATGTTTGTGCAAAGGCTACCAAGAGCCATCAATATATATAGAGGCATATGAAAAGTATCTACATTAAATATATACTGCACATGATATATATACAAATACTAACTACATAGATCTCCTTCCACCCTATGAATGAACAAGAGAGGGTGGATGAGGAGGAACAACCTACTATGACCCTTCTTGAGGACCTTTCACCATTGGTTACATTGGTGGTTGTGGTGGAACAAAATGGTGTTAGTCCTATTGAACCCCCATCAACTACCTACCCTACGATTTTGTTGATCATGAAGCCCCCAAATGACTCCTTAATGAAAAACTAGGTGCCCTCCTCTCTGCATGTACTACCACCTCATATAAATTCTTATAGTATGTGGCCTCTTAAGTAAGTCTCCTCACATCTCCCATATACTATTGTCTCACTCTTTTTATATCTCTATTAGCTATTGTAAGTGTGAAATAAGAATGAGTAAAATAACACTTCTTAATAAGACATTATATCAAAGATTCTACAAATTAAGCTAGTTTAAATCAAGAATCTACTAAAAACGTCATATTGTTTCCTATCTTTAAAGATTTATTAAATCACAGAGGGCTCTCAAATTTTGATAAGCTTTGTGACTGTTAAAATTCCAATCTAAAGAACGAAGTGATGCTAAATGTAATGACGAAATCCTATATGATAATATCTAAATGATCAAAGAAACTACTGTAATCTGAATTGACATGATACTATGACGATGAAGCTATAGTAAAACTGCTATGCAACTGTGATATGAATTCTACTAATGCTATGATGCTAAGATACTATTACTATTGCTATGATGCTTGATTGATTACTTGATTGCTTTCCTGTAGAGTAAGATTGCACAAAGATGGGATCCATTTCCTGTATTGTGAGGTTGTATTTATAGATTTCTCGACAGCTCATTTGCACAGGGGCAGCAAAGAAGAGGTTTGGATTCAATTTGGAGGATTGAATGGTGAGAGATGGAGAAGCATGAGCTGATCATGGGAATGGTTCCTCCCCATGAAACATCAGGCAAGAGGATAGGAAGGATCAGGGGAAGAAGATTGAGAGGATAGCCTACAAGCTTTCCCGTGAATGCCGGTCACATTAAATTAGACATTTGATATCTAATTTTGGTACGTGAGTGAATAGAGGAAAATTGATTTATGCCTTTATTTGAATTATTTTGATTTATTCAAATTAGCAAAAAGAGGATAATTAATTAAATAAAACAAACTATAGAAGTTGTTTATTAAATTAAATAGAAGAAATATGTTAATTAAACAATAAAGTATTTAACCTTTGTTTAATTAATTAAGATTAAATGATGTGATTAAGATAGAATAAATAGGGGAATTTGATAATTAAATAAAACAAAGTATTTAATTTTGTTTGTTTAATTAAGATGAAATAATAAAAGAATTAGAATAATTTAAATAAGAATTTAAATGTGCACTATATAAATAAATATTTCTATTTATTCAATAGTGAGGAATTTAGGATAATTAATCAAATAAGTCGTATTTAATTAATTAGATTCTCCAAACCATTTTTAGGTGTATACATTTTGCCCCTCTTTGAAGTGATGTGTGTACGCATTACTTCAAAGAAATTTTTGTTGTTGCTACTAGTATCAACGAAAAATTTTCAGTATGCCCCCAACTTTGATTTTCAGGTGATTGATGATTTTTTTATTTTTTTATTTTTTTTGGAATATTTCAATTTTTTCATGATTTTTTGATGATTTGATAATGATTCAATGAAGATTTGATGGTAAAATAATTTATCTCTTGATAATTGATGTAGAAATTTTTCCTGTGGATGAATTTTAATTAATCTCCCAATAAAAATTAATTAAAATCTTAAAAATCCCATCAAAATCCACCTCTAATAACCTATAAAAAGGTCAAAAGGGTCATTTTCAAACTCATTTGTGCATTTGAATTTTGAAAACTTTGTGAGAGAGAGCTATTTGAGCTACTTGGAGCAAGATGTTGATTCCTTACCACACCCACCAGTTCGAGCATGTGCGACATCACTAGCGCCCAACCACTTACGGACCTCCAGTACATACCCATAAACCTCCTCGTAATTTTTGTTTTCATATTTTTTGCATTATTTTATGTATTTTAAATTTTTTCGTAGTTTAGCCCTTCAATAACGTGTTGTAGCGCTTCAACACTCAGGTGTAGTGATTTTAGGTTATGTTTTGGTGCTTCGATGAATTAGCGCTTTGATCGTATATTTTAGCATGTTGATAGGCTAGTTTAGCGCTTTGATAGGATAGATTAGTGCTTCGATAGGTTAAATTAGCGCTTCGAGGGTTTTAGCGCTTTGAGCTACTATTTTGGTGCTTTGACCTTCTAAAATAGCACTTTGAATGATGTGGTACTTTGATAATCTTTTCTAGTGCTTATGACTGATGAAATGATGCTTCTGATCTTTTAGTGCCTTGAATGCCTGTTTTAGTGCATCCAAGTCAGATTTGATAAAATTTGTAAAAAAAAATCCTTGATTTGATCTATTTTGATCATGTCAGCCGTTTGGTTTGATATGATTTGATGATCGAATAACCTTGATGATTCATAGACAAGAATTATCCTCATGATAGGTGAGGAATAATTTCAAATGTGATGAACCTCATGATAGGCAAGGTTGATTTTGATAAATTGACCTCATGTTAGGTGAAGTACAATTAAATATTGATAATGATGACCTCATGATACGTGAGGATTGATGATACTTTCTCATGAGTTTTTATCAAAATTCTCACCAAGAGTTGATTAGATTTGATAGGATAATTGATATGTGATATTTTGATAAAATGTACTAATATTGAACATTTCATGATGATAGGAGCCTTTGGGTAACCTCCAGATATGAGAGTATTTTCCATGGACATTTGAATTGATTCCACAACTTACACTAGATGAGACATAGATCATTGTTCGGTGTGGACTTGCTTCACTTCTGGACATGCCCTAGATTAGGATTAATTGGGGTCTCCTCACAACTTTAGCTGAGCGGTGGCATAGTGACCATAACACTTTCCACGTACCCACTGATGAGATGATAGTCACTCTAGAGGATGTATGGAAGATTTTACAGATACCATTTATTGGGGAGATTGTAGTGTATGATTCACATGAGGTGGGTGGGATAGATGCTCTTCATAGAGTTTTCCAAGATGATCATATTTATGGGATGTGGATTCTGTGGTGAGAGATGGTGGATGCATATGCCACCCTACCTTCAGTTCTTGTAGGTTTTATTGGAGGGTTCCTTTGTCCTGATCACAGGTCAAAGGGACTATCTGTTGGATGGGGTTGTGTACTTGAGAGCACGATCGTGCATGGGACTAGATATTCTTGGGGGATGTGCATGTTGGCACATCTGTATCATGATTTACATTCAACTATATATTTGAGTGGGCATAGCTTATCATCGAGAGCCACTTTTCTTCAGGTTTGGGCATGGGAGCATATTGTTGTCACGTGACGACTGCCAACATGAGATAGACCTACCACTAGGCCATATGTTTTCAGATATAGGGATCGACTTACCTAGTCTAGGATGGGTAAGTTGGAGCATTGGAGGTGTTTACTGGATGATTTAGAGGCTATGACATGGCATTCCTATCTATATTGTGAGCACTAGGATGAGGATGATGTAGAGATGGGTTATTTGTGTGATTCTATGTACTTGATTGGTAGGACCAACTTCATTTTAGAGAGATTTTTATTGCAAAGGGTTTATAGATGGTATAGGACTGTTCAATGCATGCCCCAAGGTGTTGCACATTATGCCCGACAAAAGAGTAATGTACATAAGATTAGGGACCCTCTTTGTCATATGATACTATTGTAGAGGGATACCATGTCTTACAGCCTTCATCCTGGAACCTACGTCATGATATTGTAGAGGCACTAGTGACTGCAGAGTATGCGCAATATCTTGCATTACATCCATGCCCACAGATCACTATTCTTGATGAGCTAGCACCACTACCTGCAGAGGAGGAGGATGTGGAGGAGGAGCAGGTTCTAGATGTTGAGGCTGAGGATGTTGGTGGGGAGGAGGTTGTTGGTGAGGAGGATAGTGAGGAGGAGGATAGTGAGGAAAGCAATAGTGATGAGAGCAGTATTGATGGTGGAGATGATAGAGGGGATGGTGGCAGAGTGGTTGTGGCAGGTAGCACTGGTCCATCTACTAGTGTGCCTCATAAGAGGTAAGTAGTGGAGACATCTTCTTCAAATTATCAGATCTAGATTGTCGGCCTACAGGTGCAGATACAGACTCTATAGGGGTAGCTTGTTTAGGCTCAAGGGTTACTTGCTCAAACACATACGCAGTTATAGACCCAATCATAGGCTCATGCACAAGCCATGGCACAGATACAAGGATAGTTGGTCTCCACCTAGATGTAGATCAGTATATTGACAACAGAGCAGGATAGTGCTTGATAGATTGCAGAGCAGGCTCATACCACTATTGACAAACTATAGTGGATAGTCGAGGGCACGATTGTATCAGATTATATGAGACAGGTTCTATGTGTGGGTCGAGAGGTAGAATTTTATAGAGGTTGTTACCATGATGTACTCCCTATTGAGCAGAGATTTAGTTATGCCCCATCCCGATCAGGCATGACCCATTCTTAGAATGTTAGCGAGGGTGTGATTCAGCTGCCATGCAGAGATCTAGGAGGTACTAGTCCATCTGGTGGAGGAGGGACTGGTCCCAATATTCTTGCACCGTCTAGTAACAGTAGACCTTAGCTATTTGATGTGATTTTGTGATATATTTGAAACATGATGTACACCTTGGTTCAACCAGTTTTGATGATATATCTCTTTTATTTTAGACTTCATTGTATACTTGACATTGATGATTTATGATCTATATGATATGCAACATACTTTTATCGATCTATGATTTTTTCTATTATGATTCTATGATGGATGCATTTATTTTCCATGTTCTATATGCCATGTGATGATTTTTATATTATGATTATTTGCATGTTATGGATGTATTTAATGATCATGTGATATGCTATGATTCATGATGTTCTATATAATGAATGATGTGTGTATGTATTATGCATGATGTATGGGTGCATGATGTATGAATTTATGGGTGCATGATGTATGGATGTATGCCGTATGAATTTATGGGTGCATGATGTAAGGGTCTAAATAATTAATGATATGTGATGTAAATGGGAAGTGTATGTTTTATGTAAATGATGCAAATAAATAAATTATAATGATGTATGATGAATGATATGTTATATGAGAAATAATTGATGGATAAATGAAAATTCAAATAATGTATGATAATAAAATGTGAATGGGCGATGTAATGATTTGATATAATAAATAATTGATGGATGAATGAAAATGCAATGATATGATTTATTTTTGAAATTTTCTTTTAGAACTTTCATGTGATATGGAATATATGATATAGATGAATGCAAAATTATTTAATTGGAATGTATGAATGATGATATGATAAATAGAAGATTCTTTCTAATGTATGAAAAATGATCATGCAACTACATGGTTATGATGATGTTTTTGTTAATGTCAAGTATACTCAATCTTATTGATAGAAAAGATAATCATCAATTTGAATCCTTCATGATCTTTCTTAACAAACACTCTGTAGATGTAGAAACTATTATGAATGCAATCTAATTTTATCATGCAACTACATGCAAAATATTGGCATTTTAATAGTACTTTTGTGCTTTGTATCATCATAGAGCTTTAAAAATGTTAAAAGTGAGTACAAGCATCAAAGTTATATTTTAGACCAATGATGACCTAGGTACTACTTTCATTATTTTTGATATTACAAGTGAACAAAAGAATCTAGGTATAATTAAACCGAGATGACATGAGCATTTCTTGCGTAAAAAAACAAGGATTAATCACTTTAGTGTGTAAATTTTGAATGTCATCAGTGATACATTTGTGTAGCACGTCCCACGATAATTCACACATTAAAGAATTAATTCACAAACAACAGACAGCTGAAAATATCATTCTCCTTCCTTGCTTCTCTAGTTCAATACATCATCAAGTTACTCCAAAGAAATGATAACAAGAAATCAAAATACAACATATCCAACCTTTACTTAAAGTGTTTCAACCATTAGTTAGATTAGATCATCCATCCTATATTTTTATGATGTTTTTGTGATTTTTCTAATATTTTGAATCAAACCTAATCTAATGACCTATCCTAGGGGTCTTAGGGGCTGATCAAAGATTAGCCTTCCTACGTTATATACGCAGAGACTATGTAGTTCGACTGACATAGACTCATGTTTTTGAATTTTTGAGACTGTCTTCTTTTCGACTTGTTTTTGGATTTTCTGTTGTGATACAGACATCTAATGTGCTTCTGCTGGTGATTGATGTTCCATTTTTCTAAACTTGATGCTTTATTGCCCCCAGTGAGGTCCAGATGTTTCCCCCAAGCTAGGGTGAGACATGACCACTTACAATGATACAATAAAAAATGTAAAGTGATGGTGGTAGTAACGATCATGACATGCATCCAATAGATGGAACAACTGGTTAAAAAACAAATAGCGCATGTTTCTAGGTTTTCACTATATGTTGTTATTGCACTTTTTTATATATTTTTGTATTTTCCTCTTTTCTTATTTTTTGTATTTTTCTATTACCAAGATGCTTGTTTGCCAGGTTTTCATCAAGGAAAGCATTTTTTAGAACTTTGAAACATGCACTAGGTGATTCACGTGTAGAATTTTCTAAGATGGATGTTGTTGATAGGTTCATCAAACAAATCCCCTTCAGGTGTTGATAGCTGATAAGCTCTTGATCCATAGACTGATACGATGACAAAGGGACCTAGCCAGTTAGGTTCAAACTTCCCTTTCTTTTCTTTGTCTTACTGATTTCTAGGGTTTTCCTTTAGGACCAAGTCTCCAACCTAAAAGACTCTAGGCTTCACTCTGTGATTGTATCTCCTAAAAATTCTCTGTTGATATGTCATCAGATTATTGACAACTTCTTGATGATGTTCATCCAATAATTATAGTTCTTAAAGCCTAGATACTCTATACTCTTCATCTTAAATAATTCCCTTAAGTGACACATAGAGTGATGGAATCTCCACCTCAATGGGTAGTATGGCCTCTGATCCATATACCAAGGCATATGGTGTAGCTCTTGTCGGTGTTTTGATGCTGGTTCTATAGGCCCATAATGCAAGATTGAGCTGAACATTCCAATCACGTCCAACATCATTAACTGTTTTCCTGAGTATTTTTAGAATTGTCTTGTTGGAGGCCTCTGCCTGGCCATTTCCCTATGGATAGTACGGTGTTGAGAAATGGTGTTGGATATGAAATTTTTCACACAATTCCTTGACGTCCTGGTTCTTAAATGGTCATCCATTATCAGTGATAATTGACTAAGGTATGCCATATCGACAGATTATGTAGTTTAGTATAAAAGATGAGATCTATTTTCCAGTGATTATTCTTAGAGGAACTGCTTCTATCCATTTTGTAAAGTATTTTGTTGTTGTGATTATGAATGTGTGCCCATTGGATGAAGACGAGTTTATCTTTCCTACCAGATCCAGTCCCCACTGACAAAAGGGCCATGTTGATGTGAATGGGTATAATTCTTGAGCTAGTGTGTGGATTAGATTACTATGGATATGACACTTCTAACACTTCTTAAAAAATTGATAAGACTTCTTCTCCATGTTTGACCAGTAATACCCCAAATAGAGGAGTTTCTTTGCTAGACTTATCCCACTTGAATGAGTTCCACAAATACCAGCGGATTGGCGGATGAAGTTGCATTTTTGGTTTTTGGAAAGATCGGGATGAAGGATGTTGTCTTTTAGGTAAGCATAGGTATTTCCATAGAGTGAAGAATCAATGACATCTAAATGGCATAGGGGTTTGAGATTCGAGATTATCATAAGCAAGATTTGAGACTTGTTCTACCATAAACTCATAACGACCACATTTTTTTGGCAACTGCAAAAGAGAAGCAATTGTCGCCATAGCTTTATTTTCTACCCTTGGAATTTGCTCAAATTTGATATCTACAAAGTACTTTTTGAGATCATCAATCAGTTTATTATATGGCATCAACTTCTCATCTTTCATTTGATATTCATCATTGACTTGATAAATAACTAATTGTGAATCACCATATACTTGTAGTTATGTTACCTTCCATTCAATTGCTACCTTGATGCCAATAATTAGTGTCACATACTCAGCTACATTATTGGTACATGGAGACATGAGTGTATAAGACCTTGGGATGGTGTGTCCTTGAGGTGTAACAAACAATATTCCCATGCCAGATCCTCTTTGCGTGTATGACCCATCAAAATAAATCCTCTATTATTGTGTTGTTACAGTTAGAATGTCTACATCAGGAAACTCCATTGTCATAGGATGATCATCAGTTGATGGAGCTTTGGCTGATTTTTCTGAAATCACTTGACCTTTGATGGCTCTCCTTTCCACATACTAGATATCAAATTCACTTAAAAGAATGACCCACTTGGCCAGTCTGCCTGTTAAAGTAGCCTTGTTGAGTAGATATTTTTGCGGGTCAATCTTTGTTATGAGCCTAACTGTGTGAGTTAACATGTAATGTCACAACTGTTGGGTAGAAAATACCACCGCCAAACAAGATTTCTTGATGAAGGTGTAATTTATTTCATATCCATTCAAATTCTTGTTAATGTAGTAAATGGCTTGTTCCCTTCCTTCATAATATTCCTGTGCCAACAGTGCTCCTAAAGAAATGTTTGTTGTTGCAATGTATTGTAGAAAATTTCTACCTTTTGTAGGTGGCATGAGAATAGGTGGCAACATCAGATACTATTTTATTTGGTCGAAGGTTATTTCACACCCTTGATCCCATTTGAACAAGACATTTTTATGTAACAAGTGATTAAATGGTTGAATTTTATCTGCTAACGAGGAGATAAATCTCATGATTGATTGTAGCCTGCCTTGTAAACACCTGTGTTGATTGATATTCTTTGGTGGCTACATTTCCATTATTTCTTTGACCTTTGTAGGATCCACTTCAATACCCTTCTCTGACACTATGTATCCTAGGAGTTTTTCTGATGTAACCCAAAAGACACATTTCTTAGGATTTAGTCGAACATTTAACTTCTCTAGTCTTGTGAATATTTTTCCCAAGATATCTAGATGTCCTTCTCTAGAATATGAATTTTCTAAGATATCATCCACATAATCTTCCATAAAGGTATGCATCATGTCATGGAAAATTGTAGTCATTGCACCTTGATATTTTTCCCTTACATTCTTCAACCCGAAGGAATTGATGTTCCATCAAAACATTCCCCATGGACATGTGAATGTGGTTTTCTCCTGATCATCTGGTGCTATCTTGATTTGGTTGTAGCTGGAAAAACCATCCATTATTGATAACATGGTATGCCCTGTTGTTAAGTCCACAATGATATCGATATTAGGTAAGCGAAAATCATCCTTGGGACATGCCTTATTTAGATCTCTGAAGTCTGTACATATTCTAATACTATTATTTGGATTTGATACAACCACAATATTTGATATACATTTAGGATAATCGATAGACCTGATGAATCCTGCATCTAACAACTTCTTCAGCTCAGCCTTTACCATCAAGGTGATATGTGGATGCATTTTCCTTAGTTTTTGTTTTACAGGTTTGATTCCATATGGTAGAGATAGGTGATGCATTAAAATATTTGGATCTAAAATTGGCATATCAAATTATGACCATGCAAATTTAACTCTTCTTTCTTCAAAGAACTTGATAAAATCAAGTCTTTCTTGTTCAGTCATAGATTCTGCCAGATGCAAAATCTTTTCTTTTTCTGCTACGCCAATGTTTATAGACTATGTAGGCTCTACCAATACTGCTGACCTTTCATGATAATGCTCTGGAAGGGTGTCAAATCTCCCATCTTTCAGTGCCTTAGAGAGGTTTTCACCATCCGATGCATTCTTTATTTTTTACTTTTTCAAGATCTAATGCTACCATAGAATGGTTTTCACCATTAGATCCATTATTCCTATTTTTATTTTTGCAACTGGAAGATTTGACACCCTCCCGTCTAACCGTGTCATTATGAGATTTATGGTGAGAACTTGTGCCAGGTTCATCATAACAAAGGAAGTTTACAATAGCGTCATCATTCTCAAAGATGGGTACATTAATAGGTTTAGTGGGTTCCCAGTCAATAAGTTCATAATGTATTAATGGCAAAAAATCATCAGATTGACTTTGGTCAATGATATTAAGGATTCAAAAAATTATGGTGTCAAGGTTGTCATTAGGGATGTTGAGGTCTATGATATTAATTTCCTCCAAATTATGTAGCTCACTCAATGTATTTCCATCCTCACTTGAGTCATCAATATTTTGTGATTCTAATACAAGTGGTCTAGACCCTGAGCTTTGTCCCTCACGTGTGGGTGCATACTCTTTTATGATATCAATTTGGACATCTGTATACAATACATCAAAATATAGATCCCATTCATATTCATTGGAATCTATTTCATATCTATCTCATTTAAAGCATTCTTTCAACCGCCTTCTTATTCATTTCTTGTTTTCCTTCCTCTAAGTAATCCAGTCATGTCTTATCCTCTGAATAAAGAGTGAGAGGTTGAATGGGTTCTACGATTCCTTCTTTCCTTTTTCCAATAGATCCCTATCCCTCATAACCCATTTTCTCTAAAATAGCCTTTCCTTTGCCATATTGATCTATCTTTATGCTGATGTTTGTTGATTTCGATGCTTCTTCATCTTTGTACAAATAATCGAGGATGTCCTTGTCTTCTGATTCATCTTCTATAGTACCAACTTTCACAAATCTTTCCTCTATAACCATGGAAGGTTGTGATGGTTGTCCATATGACCTTGGAGATGGCATCAATTATGAAAGATTAAGAGACTTCTAAATAGAATATTGTCCCATGCCTTTGTCAATTAGCTGGACCTTTTCTTGAAATATTTGTGAGAGAGAATTTAGTGGACCCTGATTATCTGATAAAGTTGAATCAACAACACTTGTATCCTTTGATTGACCCTTTTTCCCAACCCACTTAGATGTAATATTCGGATGCTTTACACCGTCTGATGAACTAGAAGTGTTAGCTTCTCTATTGTGGGGTACAAAGGTGTCTTGAGTTGTTCTGAGTGTGTTACAATGTTGAGGATTGTTGAGTTGTTGTAAGTGTGAAATAAGTATGAGTAAAATAACACTTCTTAATAAGACATTATATCAAAGATTCTACTAATTAAACTAGTTTAAAGCAAGGATCTACTGAATGCGTCATATTGTCTCCTATCTTTAAATATTTATTAAATCATAGAGGGCTCTCAGATTTTGATAAGCTCTGTGACTGTTAAAATTCCAATCTAAAGAACAGAGTGATGTTAAATGTAATGACGAAATCCTATATGATAATATCTAAATGATAAATGAAACTATTGTAATCTGAATTGACATGATACTATGATGATGAAGCTACAGTAAAATAGTTATGCAACTATGATATGAATTCTATTGATGTTATGATGCTAAGATACTATTTCTATTGCTATGATGCTTGATTGATTGCTTGATTTCTTTCTTCCAAAGTAAGATCGCACAAAGATGGGACTCATTTCCTGTATTGTGAGGTTGTATTTATAGATTTCCCGATAGCACATTTGTACAGGGGAAACAAAGCAGAGGTTTGGATTAAATTTGGAGGATTGAATGGTGAGAGATGGAGAAGCTTGAGCTGGTCATGGGAATGGTTCATCCCCATGAAAACATCAGTCAAGAGGATAGGAAGGATTAGGGGAAGAAGATTGAGAGGATTGCCTGCAAGCTTTCCTGTGAATGCTAGTCGCATTAAATTAGACATTTGATATCTAATTTTGGTAGGTGAGTCAATAGAGGAAAATTGATTTATGCATTTATTTGAATTATTTTGATTTATTCAAATTAGCAAAAAGAGGATAATTAATTAAATAAAACAAACTATAGAAGTTGTTTATTAAATTAAATAGAAGTAATATGATAATTAAACAATAAAGTATTTAACCTTTGTTTAATTAATTAAGATTGAATGATGTGATTAAGATAGAATAAATAGGGGAGTTTAATAATTAAATAAAACAAAGTATTTAATTTTTGTTTATTTAATTAAGATGAAATAATAAAAGAATTAGAAGAATTTAAATAAGAATTTCAAAGTGAACTATATAAATAAATATTTTTATTTATTCAATAGTAGAGGAATTTAGGATAATTAATCAAATAAGTTGTATTTAATTAATTATATTTGTGAACCCCTAAACTTGCAATTGCACAAAAACAACAAACAAATCAAAATGTTAGATCATATGCAAGCAAGAATGAAGGATTCCCCATGAAATCGATTTACAAAGCTTAAATAGAAAAGAAAATGAAGAAAAATGTAAGAAACTAAATCGAATCTATCTAAGCCAAGCAAACTCTTGATCCCATGGGGGAATTGGTGCCAATTGGTGTGTCAAAATTGGCCCTTTACCAACTCATTTGTAAGCTTGATGATGATTGATCCACTTTGATTGAATTCCTGCATAACCTAGCTAAGATCTTGATGTAGAGAGTGTAAAATGGCTATGTTGAAGATGGATTTGAGTATAATAAGTTTACTCAAATTGTGGATGATAGAATGAGAGGAAGAGTCTCTCATTTATAGATTTCCAAAATGGAAAAGAGAGTGGAATTGAGCAATATGGGACAAAAGACCAACCAATGGGAGAAGACCACTTGTCCACATGTGATTGGAGGAAGAATGAGCACATTTTGGTCAATGTGCATGATAAATGCTATGAGATTCAAATTTGAATTTTGAATTTGACATGTTGGAGGGAGAAAAGAATGGAGTTAATGTCACTTGGCTCAATGCACAAGGACATGTAAGAGGAGTGAATGCCTTGTTGGAAGGACAAATCCACTTGAATTTGAATTCAAATTTGAGGGAATATTCCCCTTTTGTTCCATGTTGAGAGAAAATGGACAATTTAATAAATCAAATTAATTGATTTATTGTGCAAGTTGCATTCTCTAGAGGATGTGGCATAGATTAGGATTAAATTAACCAAAGTTTAGTTAATTTAATGGGAGATTAGGAGATGTGACAATTTTGACTTGAATTTATGAGTTAATTTCAATCAAGAATTGAGGAGAAAGATTTAATTAAATAAATGATTTGATTTATTTAACTAAAGGGGATAATGTTAGATTAAATTAAATAAGGTTTAATTTATTCAATTCAATAAGAAGACTTTAGAGACTTGATTTAAATAAAATGAATTATTTAAATAAACAGAGATATAAGGTTAATTAAATTAAATTGATTAATTTAATCAACAGAGGAGAAAGACTTAATTAAATAAATAATGATTAATTTAATTAAGAGATGAAAAGTGTTGATAAGATGAGAGTGTGATTCAAGAAGAAGTGTCATTAGTAATCAGGATCAAGTGTGTAGGATCGAATTATATATTTTCCATGTCTACAATATTCTCCAGACCATTTTTAAGTGTATAAATTTATCACTTGTGACAACTATGTGTCAACCTAGTATCATTGAGCTACCTCAACAAGCTAGAATAGAGCTATCTAGATATCTCTCTCAAATTTCCTCTAGATAAGCTAAATAAAGAGGCTATCCCTCTACTTCCTATAGCCATACCTCTCCCTAAAATCCTGGTCTCACATAGATAGGGAGACTATTAGTATCAACCCCATATCATCATCCTCCCCTCCCATCAACTCCTTCATCTCCTCCTCTCTCCTCCTCACCTCCTCCCCAACCCTCCACCATCACATACCCTCCTCCCCATCCATCATCTCCACCCCCCTATCCACCACTACCCCATTCCCTAAACTAGTCCTTGTCCACCACCCCACCCCCATCTCTACCATCTCCACACCTAAATTATCTCCCTCCACCTATTGTCTCAATTTGTGAGACCTATATAGATCGATACTGCACCTCCCTCTCTTGACTGCTCCACCATCTAGATATTTAAACCTAATGGGTTAGAAGGTTGTGCACCAAAGATCATAATACAAGGATGTACCTGCTTCCCTCATTGTTGATTCCCATGCCCACTGAACATACACCAGTGACTCAAATTCTCTAATAGTTTTCTCTAGGACTATCATATCCCCCCAATAACCAATCTCTCATTATGTGTGAATGTTTACTGGTGCACCATATACCTCTCCAAATTTATGCTTGATTTTCTTAGGAAAATATCTCTCAGTGATAAGTGGAGTCTGGATAATCAACCATCTTAGATATTTGTAGTAAATTAGATGCTCCACATCCTCATCCCAATCCTCATATAGAATCCATAGCATCCAAATGAATTTTTCTATGTCATCAAGACATCTCCTCTGGTAATCCAAATCACATAAATGATGATGTGTCAATGTTTAAGGGCATACAATCTATCAAGATGGGAGATGAATCAGTAGATCAAATAAATTTAAAAATATTTAATCCAACACTTGATAAGCTGTCATTAGGTACCATTACTTTATAAGATAAAAGCTTCAATATATCGACTGGGCAGTGTCTAAGGCTATTTCCAATAGAAGAAGACTTGACTATCTCCCTTAGATTTTCTAACTTTTTAGAGCTGCTAATGTTAATTCCTAACCTAAGGCCATTTAACTATCCAGCTGAAAAATAGTTTTTCTCCAGGAAAACTGAGAGTATATTAAACTAGGAAGCAAAAGATGACTAATCTAGAAAACATGATAACTAACTGAGAAAGCATGGAAACAACTAAAGTAAAAAGCGTATAAACTACAGAAGTAGAAAAACTTGTAAACAAACAATGAAACATCTAATTAAATACAACAAGTAACGATTCATAACAATTAGTGTACTATAGAAATAACAGACAATGAGTGCTCTAAAACTTCAAACTCTATAAAAACAGTGTTAATAACTTCTACAAGATTAACATGTACAAATGACTATAATCATAATTGTTATTCATGCAATAAAAACAACTGAAAGTAGAGTATTCATCTATTTAATCTACTCTCCCTTGAGTGGCCAGCTCGCGGGTTACTACGTTCATCCTCAGGTCACATACAGAACATTTTCGAAAGTTCTCTCATTAAAAAGAATTTTCATCCATAAATTCAACAACTCAAAAATTGATATGTAATAATCTCTTTATTTGTATATATTCAAAAAACATGTCGACAATATAACATTACTATTATGCATTGTCTTTTTCTTCTAGAGATTACATATTTATAGAAAAATCCTAACTAAGTCCTATATTTTAGATGGCTTAGATTACCACTAAAAAATTCTATAACAAATTACAAACAAAATTTATGTCTTTAAATGCCCATTACAGAGATATTAAAGAGGCTCGAGTTGAGCCATGAAGTCATTAAATTTTTAAAACATAACAAAATTTTAACCAAAATAAATTATGATTTTGGTCCATCATCCAAAAGTTCTGGAGCATGTTTCCAATGCATATCTTCAATCTATTATGGAGCGCGTTTTGGTTGAATTATTTTTATTGTTGTATGATGACCAATTATTATCCTACAAAATATTTAAAACAACCTATTAAATCTGCATTACCAAGATACTTCAATAAATCACAAGAAATAAAGTTTGTACTATTTTTCTTAAAAGATAAGCAACTATTTTTCCTAAAGTTTAATTAATTGGCAGAGCATAAGAATTTTTGCATATGCAAGATAGGGCTTTATTATGTTAACATGATGATGTTATTTTTACCTCATCATTTCCTCCCCTTCCTAATTCCTAGCAGGTCCTCCTACCCCTTTGTGGTATCATTGCCCTCCATCTCTGTTTAATTCTTCATACTTAGCATTAATATCATACAGGTCCTTTGTTGTTTTATCAAAATATTCAGATGCACTGAGGAAGCCTTGATGAAAAGTAACTCATTTTTTCCACATATCGAAAACCCCATCATGTTGATCTATATTAATATGAAAAGCAAGGGGTGGAAAGACCAACAAGGGAGGTCTATACCTCATCCCTATCCAATTTGTTCTAAGGTCTTTCAGGATTTTGGCCAAGCCATCTGCTCTTTTGAAGGACCATTTGATGTTAAGAGGGGAGATCACTTCTCTTTTCTTTAGATATGTTGGAAATGGAGTGTATCTTTCCTCACACGCATGCTAAGATTTACCAATCAATTTTTTTCCCTTGTTCTATGAAATGATTATAACAAAGTCAAAGGCTCTCATCATATCTCTGCTTCATAGTTTCATCCACTTTAACAACTAAAAAGGTAGCTTCAAAAGCTACAGGTCTACTGTTGGGACATCTTATCTAGAGACCCACATTTTTCTCCACTTGACAATATTCCCTAATGTGTTCTTTCCAATGAACCTGATTACACATGGTAGATAGCAAAGATCTCAATTGCACTTCTCCAACAAAAAGGTCAATAAAGAAATAAATATGTTTTTCTAATAGAAGATCATGAACAAAGAATTCACATAGCATATCTTGCTATTCAGGAGTTGATTCTATAAATACTTTAACAAATTATTTTTCATCAAGGTCATGTGGTTGGTCATGATAAATTCTTAGCAATTTCCATCTTAATAATTTTTCATTTAAAAACATTGAATACAACCTTGATGGTCTCCTACATGCTAATAAAAATTCTATTATTTGACATGCATCTTGGTTTTCCCTATAGACCCTATGAAATGACTCTTTCAAGAGTACTAACTCCTTCTTTAACCTATTATTCTCAATCTTAGCATCTTTCAAGAAATAACACCGTTCCATCCATTTAGTTAATAATGGGGGAATTCAAACTTGGAACCATTCAATGACAGTTGGCTCAGTTTGAGTTCCCTTTGATTCCATTATCAGCTTATTGGCACTTCCCTGCAAATCCTGTTCTAGTTCCACAATCTTACTAAGATAAACATTTAGTTCTTCACTCTGTGTTTTCTTTTCCTCTTCAAAATCTTGAAACATGTGCATAAAATTATTTTTCAAACTTTCAATTTGTTTGTCCCTTTCAGAAAGATTAGCATTGTATGTTCTATTTTCTTGATTCCATTTCGGAATCTGTATCTGCAATTCATTAATGAAAGTATCCTTTTCTTCTATCTATAGTTTCAAATTTTGAATTTCCAGATCTCTTTTTCCTATTATAGTAGTATGTATTGTGATTTCCTCTTGTTGCTATACAATATGTTCTTCATTTTTTTGCAATTGATTTCTTAACTCATCAATTTCTAATCTTAGTTTTTCTAATTCTGCATTAGCACCTTCATTTTCATCTGTTTCAACAACTTTATTTACAATGGGGGATAAATTTTCTAAAACATTATCCTCAACCTCCATAAAATGTGGAGATTTTTCCCTTTCCTCTTCCTATATTTCCTCAGAAAGGGCTTCTTCTTCATGCTCTAGATGGGAGGGAATTTCCTCAACAGGGATTTCTTTCTCTGGAGATTGATGGATTTGTTCCCTTGTTCCTCTTATTTCGATGTCATCAACTTGATCAATGGTTTCTAAGGGCTTTCTCTACTTCTTGGACTCCTTTTTCTTTGAACCACTTCCTATATTCTGAACTAGTATTTCTATAGACTCGGAGGACAATCTCTTGATTCTCCTCAAAGGAGGAGTATTTTGTAGAGTGACAGTTGTTCTTCTTTTCCTCTTCCTAAGGGGAATGTTTTCTACATTTGGATGAATAATTTCAACATCTTTTGGTTGATCCAGGGTTTTCAATTCCTTGGTTAAAGATTACGGCTCTTCCTCACCAGGGGTTGTGGGATTTTGGGCTTTAGAAGCTTTAGAGGCCTTAGGGGAAGTTCCTCTAGAAGGTAAAGCAACTTGTCTAGAGGATTCCCCTTCTTCTAATTTTCTTTTAGGTAGAGATTTTTCAAATTTCCAAAGAAATTTTTCCCACTTGTTTTTAGGTTTCTTTTGAAAATGATATTTAAAAAATAACTAAATTAACCCATGGTGCTTCAATGGCCCCGAACCAGTCTTATATCTCTCTATTGAGGAGTTAACAGAGTCACTCAAAAAGTTAGGCAAATTAACCCTAAGGGCGGGGTTTTCTTTCCCATGTCGCAAATGTATCAACATACGAAATGCAGGTCCTACCACAATAGTAAGTTGACCTTCATAGGTAAAATATTTTATAATCCATGCAACAGTTGTTCCTCAGGGCTCTAATATAGAATTTCTTTGAAACCCTTTATTGTGACCTCTAGTATTGATAACTATCATGGGCTGAGGGTCTCCCTCTCAAAGAAATAATTCTAATAAATTTTGATATGTAACTTGAGAAGCTTCAAATAATTTAATACCAGAATTATCTTAACCTTAGAGGTGAGAAATGACTTTTGGACTCACCTAAAAATGATTCCCATGAAGTGTCACCTAACCATTGGAGTAATTTTCTACAAATGCATTCACCAACTTCTCATTGTATCCCTTGAAATTTTTAATGAAATTCAACCATCCCACTTTTTCAAACAAACTAGAAATGTTGCTCAATCCCAGTAATTTTTCCACTAAAGCCGGCTCTGATTTCTTCTTTGCACCCAACATTTTTTGTCTCCAATCTATGATTCTGCTGAAAAATTCAACAGTGCGAGAAGCTTGTGCATAATTTTTTTTGAAAATATAATCAAAAAGTGATTATTTATTTTGCCTTTTCTTGGAGCTTACTGTGCAATGATGATAATTTGCATGGAGGAGTGCGAAAAGAGTGTCATAATAGCAATTAATCATTGAGTGGCTCAAGTTACTAAATTAGGAAGGGAGAACTCATGCCAATTAATTACACCTTATTCAAAAATAACTACTTAATTTAAGAATAAATTTGTACTCACTTACATTTTGTGATTGCCTGAAGACTTCATACCTTTACCGATTTAATAGGATGATGGAATGGTATTGGTTGAGGTGACGGCATATTTATTATGACATGAGTGAGGAATCTTGTGAATGACAGAGTCATCAATGAGGATAGGCTATCGTGGTGGATTTTATTTATGATGAAAAGATGGTGAGCATCAGCATAATCACCATTAGTATGAAGAAAAAGGCGTGTGTACATAGGTGTGACAAATAAAAGCATCGTTAAGAATTCAAATTTACATTAAGCGGCGGGCGAAATGGAAATGGATAAGTTCTATAGCATGCTTATGAACATGCACTTGAAATCGATGACTACATTCTGGAGCACACTTTGTGGCATGCATTCAAAATCAAGAAGATGAATAAGTTTTGAAGCATCACTGAAAGATGCAGCTGGAGCACCATCACAAGATGCAGTCGGGGCAGGAACTGAAGGAAGATTTGAGAGCATCATCACAAGATGCAGTCGGAGCAGCAACCGAAGGAGGATTCTAGAGCATCATCACGAGATGTAGCTGGAGCAGCAACCGAAGGAAGATTCTGAAGAATCATCACAAGATGCAGTCGGGGCAACAACCGAATGAAGATTCCAAAGCATCATTGCAAGATGCAGCCAGAAAGAAGAAAGATGGCTATATATGAATGAACTTGAACTGTAGGAGATTTTCTCTACCAATCACCATTCTGCAAGAACAACCTTCTGACATGATGAGTTGAGATGCAAGTTTTGGAGCATCTATGCATCAAAGCTCACAAGTTCCGGAGCACTGGGAATTTGGACTATCAAGTTTCAGAGCATCTTGGAAAGGTGCTCCAGAAGTTGTTTTTAACTTTATGAGGAGTCTTGCAAAATGGAGACAACATGTAGTTAAGTCCAAAAATAAGAATTAATGAAAAATGCTTTGAAACAAACTGGTACACATGTCTTTTTATTACAATTTTTTATGGTTTTTTTTAAGACAATAAACAGGGTTAGGTGAACTCTTCCTTGACAGAGTCAATGCATTGGATTTCTCCCTGCATTTCTACCAATTTTGTAAATTCTTCTTTGTTGATCGGTTTATGGTAGATACATATGTGATGACCATTTACCAAGAGAGTTTGTGTATCACCATCAATGGGTTTCAATTGAACTATTCCATTCGAGAAAACTTCAGAAATTTCATATGGGCCTAGCTAATGAGTCCTAAGTTTCCCTTTGTGGTTTTTATATCTAGAATCAAATAGCAAGGCCCAGTCACTGTTATGGAACTCTCTCTCTTTAGTGTGTTTTTCATGCCAAACTTTTTGTTGATGTTGAACCATATTAGTTTGATGGACAACATCTAAATGAAGCTCATCCAACTCACTTAACTGTAAGAATCGTTCCACTTGGGCTCGTTTCATATCTAGGCCCAGCTCCATAGCTGTTCTTAGAGTTTGGAGTTCAAAATCAATGGGAAAGAGAGGTTTCTTTCTGAAAACAAGCTCATAGGGGTTGAACCTAGTTATGGATTTCCATGTTGTGTTGTATGCCCAAATAGCTTCAGGAAAATTCCTACCCCAATGTCTTCTCCCTCAAGAAACCATTTTTGTCAATATTTTTTCTAACTCCCTATTAGTCACCTCTACTTGGCTATTTTCCTGAGGGTGATAAGGAAATGACTTCTTGTGACTCACTTGAAAATGGTTCATAAATTCCAAAAGAACTTTGGACATAATTTGGGGTCCCTGATCTGTAACGATGGTTCAGGGGGCTCCAATTCTAAGAAAAATCTTATTATAGAGGAAGTCAGCAACTTTTTCCTCTCTAGCGATGCATAGGGTTTGAACTTCTACCCATTTTGCCAGGTAATCAGTGCAGACAAGAATGTACTCTTTCCCTTGGGAGGAGGGATCTATGGGACCAATAAAATCCAATCCCCATTTTTCAAATGGTTCAAAGACTACTTGGGGCTGCAAGGGAATTTCAGTCGAAGCGGTTGGTCTTCCTACTCTTTGGCATTCATCACAGCAATGAATATACTTTTTAATGTCTTTATGCATTGAAGGCCAATAATACCCAGCACCCAAAGTTTTATGAGAAGTTCTTTTTACAGAGTAATGACCCCTAGAAGGATCATCGTGATAGGCCCTAAGGATACTATAAGTTTCATTGGCCTTGAAACATCTTCTCAAGACCATATCAGGTCTACAATGAAATAAAATCCCATTAATCCATTTAAATGGTGCACTCTCTCTAATAAGTCACTTCCTTTGTTTGGATGTCTAGGTGGTACTTCTAAAGTGGCTAAATAGTTGGCAATGTCAATGAACCAAGGTGTCTTTATAGAAATAGCAAACAGATTTTCATCTAGAAACTCATCTTGCACTGGTGCACAATCACCATCTTCTTGTTTAATTCGAGATAGAAAGTCTGTCACTACATTAAATCTCCTTGGCTTGTCAAGTATTGTTACATTGAACTCCTGAAGGAGTAGTAACCACCTCATTATTCGATCATTAACTATAGGTTTATTAAATAAATATTTTACAGCTGAATGGTTTGTATAGACAATAACTTTATATCCTTTAATATAATGGGGAAACTTTTTAATGGCATGAGCCACAACCAAGAATTCTTTTTTCTATTGTCGTCTTGTAGTTTTTCTCAACAAATGTCAAGTTTTTACTAATGAAATATATGGCATATTTACCCCCATTCTCATCTTCTTGCCCCAATACTGGACCAATTGCGTCATCCAAAGCATCAACATAAATATGGAATGGAAGGTTCCAATTTCCCCCACGTAGGATGGGAGTAGAGACAAGCTTCTCCTTTATTGTTTCAAATGATAGTTGAAACTCAGGTGTCTAATTAAACTCCACATATTTTTGGAGAAGGGAAAACATAGGGGCAGCTATTTTACTGAAGGATTTTATAAACCTCTGATATTATCCAGCATGCCCAAGGAAACTTCTAACACCCATTTGTGTCTAAGCAGTAGTTAGTTGTTGAATGACTTCAATTTTCTTAGGATCAACTATTATTCCTTTCAAGGAAATATGATTACCTAAGACTATTCCTTGTTCCACCATTATCAAACACTTTTCGTGGCTAAGGGATAGTTGGTGATCCTCGCAAACCTCCAAAACTTTATCCAATTTTTTAAGGGCTTCATCATAGGTTGAACAATAGACTGTGAAGTCATCCATATAAAATTCTACATAGTCATTGACAAGCTCAACAAATATAGCCAAAATGGCTCTCTGAAATGTTGCAAGAGCATTATAGAGTCCAAAAGGAAGAACATGATATGCAAATGTGCCCCATGGACAAGTAAATGTTGTCTTATCTTGATCGTCTAGTGCTACCTGTATTTGGTTGTAACCACTAAATCCATCCAAAAAGGAGAAATATTTCCTCCCAGCCAAATTATCCAGAACCTGGTCAACAAATGGTAAGGGAAAATAATCTTGATGAGTGGCTTTGTTAAGTTCTCTATAATCTACACATATTCTCCATTTCCCATATTTCTTTGGCACAAAAACCATAGGTGACACCCACTTACTATCAGAGATAGGATAAATAAATCTTGCACAGAGGAGTTTCTCAATTTCAATTTTGACCAGATCCTTTAATGCAGGATTGAGTCTCCTTTGTGGCTGACGTACAGGTCTGATGTTAGGATCAATATAAATGTGATGTGTAAAAACACTTGGATAGATTCCCCTCATGTCTATGTAGTCCCAAGGAAAATCTTTAGACCTCTTTACCAACACATTAAATAATCTATCCTCTTCTGATTCTATCAGCCAACTATTGATGTTCAAGGTTTTTCCCGACAACAACATAATTGATTT
The DNA here is from genome assembly GCA_007115665.2 of Sequoiadendron giganteum. Classification (NCBI taxonomy): domain Eukaryota; kingdom Viridiplantae; phylum Streptophyta; class Pinopsida; order Cupressales; family Cupressaceae; genus Sequoiadendron; species Sequoiadendron giganteum. The sequence continues at coordinate 316,937,163 of CM021107.1, read as the reverse complement.
TCTTCCCGAAAGTGACAGTATGGATTGGTCATAACAAGGTGTTGAGAGGACAACTATGAGGTATCAACTAATGAAATCTAGTAATGTCCTCAAAGAAATAGCTAGTTCTAGGAATCATATTGGAAAAAGGACAAGGCATTCCCATAGTAGTATAATTTTGTTCCAGCCCATGTACATCGATCAGTTGCCCCAAAATTTCATGAGCATTAACAATTTCCTCATCACTTGAACCTATGGAAAGATTCTCTACATCACTTACTAACTCATCCTCTAATTCTTCTCCATGTTGTTTAATGACTACCGTGGCTAACGAGGCCATATTGTCTTGATTATTATAACCTTCTGGTCCATCAACCTAGACTTTTTTGTATTCAATGGGTTTAGCAAGAGGGTACAAGAATAAACGTTTACTATCTGGACCATGAGAAATGGTCATTCCTCCTTCTCTGCAATCAATTTTAGTTACGACAGTGGCAAACCATGCTCTTTCAAGAATTATTAGATAGCTATATTTGGGTGTAATCAACTGGATGACCTAAAAGTCAACTAGGTATTCCCATCGATCAACTTTGACAAGGATAGTTTCAATAACGCCCTTTGGAATGGCTATGGACTGATTTTCCATGTGTAATACTATAGTTGTGGGATGTAAATCAGTAAGACCTAATTTTTCCATCACATCCACAATCATTACATTAATGGTTGCTCCTAAATCCACTAATGCATTAAGTATTGCTACCTCATTAATTGTGATAGTTATAAGTGGACTACCGAGATCATCATATTTTGGAGTGACAATCTTTCCAAACAAAAAGTCAGCTAACTAGCCATCAATGTGCATAGTATTTATTTTCTTTGGTTTCCTCCCCAGGGTTTTAATAAATAGTTGTTTGATCATATGATTCAACTCTAGAATTTCCTTTATTGCTTGCAGAAAAGGAATCTCTATTTTTAGTTGTTTGATGTCCTGAATTAATGCAGTTTCAGAGGTCAAGGACATTTTTGGAGTATCTTTCGAAGTGGTCGATTTCAAATGCTCTAGAAATGGTGCTTGAGTTTTCTCTTTTCGAGAGGTATACTTTCTAAGATCATTTGGAGACTGACCTTCCTCCTCCTCCTAAGGTAAGTCAAAAGCTCCTGTTGTTGAAGGAAGAACTGTATTATTTGTGGGAACAATGTGGTTGGGTGGAGTATCCTTCTCAGGAGTTTTAAGAGTAGGCTCATCTATAATTTCTTCAATGGTTGGTGGTTGAATTTTTCTACCAAAGCACAACTGAACATTTCCACAATGTATTGCATTGAGTCCGGTAACATTATCTTGTTCAATAGAGTATACCAGATTATTTTGTCGATTGTTCTTTGGATTGGGAAGTGGTTGCAATGGAAGATGAGGTTGATTTATCTATTCACTCTGAGGAGGATTCTTGGGTGGAGGTAACAAATTTTTCTATTGGCTCCTATGAGGCCCAGTATAGAATTATTTTTTCCCCTGATTCCATTGAGGAGTAGTATGTTGTGGATACCACTATTGTTGAGTTTGGGTTGGCCACTGCTAAGATCCCCATGAATGGTTCACCCATTCAGGGGATCCCCAATAGGGATTTCCCCAATTAGGTTGTTGAGGTGGTGGTTGAGGCCATGATGGGGTCCATTGATTACCAACCCAATTGTTTTAGGGTTTCCAAACAGGATTGGAATTATGTCCATAAGGAAATTTCCCTCCTTGGCGTTGATTTACCACATTAATTTCTTCCTCAACATGTGTAGTCCTCTTCTTGGAATTCCTGAGACTATTAAGGAGCTCACATTGGTTGGTAGGATGATTTTGTTTGCAAATTTGACAAACATTAGCCTTGTCTAAGGGATATTCTCACAACCGATGTTATTTCTGCATCTAGGACAGTAGATGTACAAATTCTCAAGATTACGTATCATAGCTTGTATGCCATCTAGTGTAGTGTTCAATTGAATGAGTATGTTTTAAGGTTTGATATTTCCTCATGAAGCTTGCCTATTTTTTTGGACCCTTTAAAAAAATAGTTTTGTAAATTCCTCCCTAAGTACGTGAAAAATTATGACACAAGTTACATATTTCATCAAGGCCCATCTGAGACACATCTCCTTTTCCCATTAGATCAAGGCTTTGCCTTGCATCCTCATTGAGTCCTTTAAGAAATATAGTCTTGAGAATCTCATCACTAATGGTCTCTTCTCCACATCGTTTACACAAGAAAAGAAACCTGTCTAGGTAGTCCTCCAGACTCTCATCCTCATTTTTCCTAAGTTTAAAGAGCCCCTCCTTTCGGTCACTCACCCTACAATAACTTTGGTATTTATGCAGGAAATAATTCTCCATGTCATCCCAAGATGTAATAGATCTTATGGCTAATCCCATAAACCAACACATGGCCATATCCTTCGAGGTAGAAGGAAACAACTTCAGTTTTTGGTTATCATTTTTATAGTTGTAGGTTTGATAGAGGACCTTAAATTCAAAAATAAACTGGTCTGGGCCTTCCGAGGACAAACCACAAATGGTCGATAGGAAAGCTGGAGAGATATTTTCATTATGGAATCATCATTTGCATCTAGAGTAATAGGATGAGTGAATGATTGAGGTGGCAGATGATCATTGTTATTATGGTTGGCATTATTTCAATTAGGCTCAACCCTACGATCACCCATAATATTGAGAGGAATATGTTCCTCTAAGATAATTTCTTCTATGACAGGTTTTTCTACTCGATGATCTTTAGAAAGATAATGGAAAGCCTCTGGTGGGTTAGGCTCAAGTAATTTGTCAACTAAGTGGTCCTCTGAGCCTTGGGCCTCCCTATGTATGATTGGAACGTATTTTTGGGGGGTCTTTGGTATAAATCTTTCGTGAGGGCCTCTTTTCCTGACCATGTAGAAAAGGAAGCCAAAGGGGGTATTTTGGCCTAAAAGAGGTAATTGAGGCGTCTCCTATTAACACTCAAGAAATAAATTTTTCCCCGGAAATGGTGCCAAAAAGTGATAGGTTGTCATTAGGTCCCATTACTTTAGAAGATAAAAGCTTCAATATATCAACTGGGCAATGTCCAAGGCTATTTGTAATAGAAGAAGACTTGACTATCTCCCTTAGATTTTCTAACTTTTTAGAGTTGCTAATGTTAATTCCTAACCTAAGGCCATTTAACTATCCAACTAAAAAATTATTTGTCTTAAGGAAAATTGAGAGTATATTAAACTAGGAAGCATAAGATGACTAATCTAGAAAACATGATAACTAAATGAGAAAGCATGGAAATAACTAAACTAAAAAGCGTATAAACTACAAAAGTAGAAAAACTTTTAAACAACTATGAAACATCTAATTAAATACAAGTAATGATTCATAACAATTAGCGTACTACAAAAATAATAGACAGTGAGTGCTCTAGAACTTCAAACTCTATAACAACAGTGTTAATAACTTCTACAAGATTAGCATGTGCAAATGACTATAATCATAATTATTATTCATGCAATAAAAACAATAGAAAGGAAAGTACTCATCTATTTAATCTACTCTCCCTCGAGTGGCTAGCTTGTGGGTTACTTCGGTCTTCCTCGGGTCACATACACAACATTTTTGAAATTTCTCTCATTAAAAATAATTTCCATCCATAAATCCAACAACTCAGAAATTGATATGTAAAATCTCTTTATTCATATATATATTTAGAAAACATGTCGACAACATAAAATTACTATTTTGTGCTGTCTTTTGCTTTTGGAGATTACATATTTATAGAAAACTCCTAACTAAGTCTTATGTTTTAGATGGCTTAGATTACCATTGAAAAAGTCTATAAAAAATTACAAACAAACTTTATGTCTTTAAATTCCCATTACAGGGATATTAAAGAGGCTCGAGTCGAGCCATGAAGTCTTTAAATTTTTTAAAACATAACAAAATTTTAAGCAAAAGAAATTATTATTTCAGTCCATCATCCTAAAGTTCTGGAGCATGTTTCCAGTGCATATCTTCAATTTGTTCTGGAGCTTGTGTTGGTTGAATGCTTTTTATTGTTGTATGATGACCAATAATTATCCCACAAAATACTTAAAATAACCCATTAAATTTGCATTGGCAAGATACTTCAATAAATCACAAGAAATAAAGTTTGTACTATTTTTCTTAAAAGATAAGCAACTATTTTTCCTAAAGTTTAATTAATTGGTAGAGTATAAGTATTTTTGCATATGTAAGATAGGGATTTATTATGTTAACATGATGAGATTATTTTTACCTCATCAACACTTATGTCAATCATGAAACTTGAATTAAAACAACTTATGATAATCAATAATCCACATAAGCACACACATTCACACATGAGAACACCAAATATATGTGGAAACCCAAGATAGGAAAAACCACAATGAGAATAGTTTCTTGGATCTACTATCCAAATCTAGCCTTACAAATAAATAATATAATCAGGGAATTTACAATATGAAGTAGGCACCAACCTATCAGGGACACCAATATCCAAATGCATTTTTAAACACGAACCTACTAGAGACATCGATCCCCAATACAAATATATGAGAACTAACTCAAAGAGTAGAACATCAATCCCACTAGATTATAAAGATAAATCTTGCAGATCTTCAGTATTGGTTACACAACTTACACAAGATATAAACTTGATTTAGACACTCCTCTCTACACCTTAAGATCTTCTAATGATGGCGCACAATGATTGAGATGCAATTCACATTGAATAAAACTCGCTCACACAACCACTTTGGTTACTCACATACTCATGTATATTCACTTACCACCTTCTCTTCAATTATTCACAAACAGAGTCATAAAAGAGATCCAAATTATGATGATTATATATACCACACTACAATATCCTCAATTCATGTTGGCTAGAGATCCACAATCAACTAAGATGACATAAAGTGGACCTAAATTCAAATTACATGAAATGTGAAATAGGTTGGTCCAAAATCAAATTAGTTGTCAACAAAATAATTTTATGTGTGCTTCCACATGAACCTTATCCCAGACATATTTTACCATCACACATTATCTCTAAATGTCACACACTACTAGCAGTTATTTCATAGTTCTAGGACATCGACTAGTTAACCGATAAGAACTGTGACCCTTCTGTCACTTCAATATTTTTTCATGCTAAGAATATATTTTCAAAACTATTGAATATGATATAAAATATTTATACATACTATCCATTCAGACCACAAAGAAAAAATTGCATCCAGAAGGAAATACAAAGCATCATTGTATTTCCATAAAAATCTCTCTACCCTAAGTCACTAACCTCCAACATTCTGGATAAAACTTTGAAATGACGTTTATCAACATGAATAGATGTAGTATGATACTATGGAAAATCCTCAATTGATTTTATTTATATAGCTAGCAATATATACTTCCACAATTTAAAATGATATGATAGTACAATTACATTTAATTCTCGTTGAACTTTTTACCATGTTCCTTTGACATTAGTGAGCACCTTTTACATCAATGACAACCTTTGTTCAACAATCTCCCCATTTATCATTGATGGAAAACAAAAAAATGTTGGCCACACATGAAGAAAAATTTAATATTGTGTAGATCAAGAAACAACCTAACATTGATTCCCATTTTCTTCCCTTCAAAATATTTTAGCATTTTGAGACCAATTTCTCCCCCTTTGACATCAATTGTAAAGGTCAACTGCATTTTTGACACTCTGCACACTCCATAAACCTATTTCCTATATGGACTTGTTGGCAACACAAGGGCAGACAACTAAGAGGGGGGGGGTGAATCATTTTTCACAAAATTTCAAACTTATTAAACTTATTAACCCTCATTCTTAGATCTGATTAATAACCATGAAAGCATAAATCAACAACACATCAGAAACAAACATAACACCAAGATATTTTGCGTAGAAACCCTGGTAGGGGAAAAACCATGGGGAGGTTAATCCACAAGTTATACCCTATTAAAAGCATAGGAAGAATAAATGGGGAATGCATATGCATTCAAGCACATTTCCTAGAGCTCATTGGTCAAATACAAGGGAAGACTCACTATCTTACATAAACATTCAGATTAAATCCATCTGAAGAATTTGAACTAAGAAAGTAGCATCTGCTAATGCCTAAGTACAGTTTCAGTTAAGCACATGAACACTTCTTCACTCTTCTTCACACTCTGCTCTAACTTTGAATGATCTGAACCTTATTCTCACATAGCACTCACACACTTAACACTTTCACACTTTCAAATGAAGAAACAATCACTTATATATATCTGCAATAAGAAATTAAATCGCTTCATGTCGACTTCAAAATAATAATAGAATGAATGCAAATTGTCAGCCCAAAACAATAAATATTATTTATGTGAATGAACCAAGGTCGGACACAACATAGTAGAGACACAAAAAAAAATTCTCAATCACAAAACACCTTCAAAAATTCTTCCTCAAAGATCCACAACACGCTTCAATCACCATGTTGGGATGAACATGAAAAACATGAACACACAAGAGAAAATCACGAACCACAAGCACAAAAATCAATGTGAACGTGTAACACAAATAAAACATGATCTAGAAACATTCGCAAACACCAAAGAAACATACACAACAACTCAGATTACCAGAATCACATTATCTTCTTCCATGAACACCAGCTACAATAACAAAATAATTGTCGGAACACACAAACTCATAACTCGCTGAAATATTCATGCACACCTCTGAAACTTTTGATGAATAAACTAGATAGGCTTTAAAAAAAAACCCTTTAATCCAGAACTTCTCACCATCAACATACTAAACTTTCCATCATACTGATCTTCACTGCTTCACAGACAACCTGTAATATATTTTATTAGAATTTTCTCAATATCCTCGACATATACAGTCTTAAATATAATTATGCTAATAGTATTGACATCAATGACAACCACATATCATAAATACAACCACAACATCCAACAATCTCCCCCTTTGGCATTGATGGCAACACATGATGTGAAAAAACCATCAACGCAATTAACTCCAACACTTATTCCCTCTTAGGTTCTGACTCTTCTCTCATGAATTCTTCCAATTTTTCACATTGCTCTTCTCCTTCCTTAATTCTTTAGGAGTTTTTCACATTGCTCTTCTCCCCCTTTGACATCAATTACAAAGATACACAAGCTCTGAACCACATATCTAAATCATCTGACTACTCCCCCTGAGTAGCCAACACCACAACATCAATTTGAATCAAGATATGACTATGAAATGCATGGACTGATGCAATGTATTGCATCTTAGTTCTGATTAGGAGGGGTAATCACCCCTAACTTCCCTCTAAGATACTCAAAATTATCCTTAGGAAATGGCTTAGTAAATATGTATGCAATTTGTTCCTTAGTAGGCATATACTCTAGTTTGACTTCCTTATCACTCACTTTGTCTCCCAAAAAGTGAAACTTGATAGATATATGTTTGGTCTTTGAATGCAGCACCGGATTCTTAAAAATGTTTATAGCACTTGAACTATAACAGAATGTGGCAATAGGTTCATCATACACAACTCTGATATCTTTCAACATATACTTCATCCACAATACTTGAGTACAATTGTTAGCAACAACAATGTATTATACCTCTATAGTAGATAAAGAAACAACATTCTTCTTTTTATGTAACCATGAAATCAGCTTCTTTCCCAAGAAAAATGTGCCACCACTAGTACTTTTCCTATCATTCACATCTCCTACCCAATCAACATCAATAAAGGCACTCAAAGTAAGATCATCATCTTTAGGATACCACAGGCCAAAATCAACTGTTCCCTTCAAGTATTTGAAAATTCTCTTCATAGTAGTCACATGAGATTCCTTGGGATCAGCTTGAAATCTTGCAACAATACATACAAAATACCTGATATCAGATCTAGTTTGAGTCAAATAAAGCAATCCACCAATCATTGATCTATATCTAGTCTGATTTTCCTTCAGAGAATCATCATCTATTTTCAACTTACATCCGATCACCATGGGTGTACCGACTGGCTTTGAATCTTTCATACCAAAATTATTTAGCAGTTCTCTCACATACTTGGACTGAGATATAAAGATCCCTTTATCTAACTGAGTAATTTACAATCCTGAAAATAATTTCAACTCTCCAATCATTGATATCTCAAACTCATTTTGCATCTCATTAGAAAAATTCATGCACAAACCATCATCTCCTCCAAAAATGATATCATCAACAAAGACTTCCATAAGCAAATCTTTATCATTATCAATCTTGAAATATAAATTACTATCAACAGTACCTTTGTTGAATCCAAGCTTCAACAAATACTTATCCAATCTAGCATACCAAGCTCTAGGGGCTTGCTTGAGTCCATACAATGCTTTATTCAACTGACACATCATTTCTCCCTGATCAGTCAATCGAAATCCATTAGGTTGCTCAATATACACTTCTTCTAATTCACCATTTAGAAATGTTGACTTGACATCCATCTGATAAACTTTGTAGTTTTTGTAAGTAGCATAAGCAAGAAACGGTCTCATAGCTTCAATTCTAGCAACATAAGCAAAAGTTTCTTCAAATTCAATTCCCTCCATCTGAGAATATGCTTTGCACAACGGTCTTGCTTTGTTTTTGATGACTTCACCTTGTTCATTCAGTTTGTTTCTAAACACCCATTTAGTTCCAGTTACATTTTTTTCTTAGGTCTAGGAACAATAATCCATGCATTATTCTTCTCAATTTGTTGTAGTTCTTCTTTCATTGCTTCAATCCAATGTTCATCTTTCCATACTTCATTGACATTACTTGGCTTAGTCTTTGAAATCAAAAAGTATTCTTCTACAATTATTCTCCTATTCTAGACACCTTTGTTCTTATCACCTATAATCTAATTTTCTAAATGATTTAATCTCACATACCTTGGAGTCTTAGAGTGTTCTTTAATTTCAAGCTCTTGTGATCTATATTTTGTACTTTCACTAGTTTCTCCTTCTTCTTGATCTTCTTGATTCGTTGAAATGATATGAACTTGATTTGAAGTCTAACTCTTTTTTTTATTGTCATTATGATCATCAAAATCATATCCATAGGTTCTGGATGGTCTAGCAATGTCTTCATCAACCTTAACATTTGCACTTTCAACTATTTTCTTCAATCTCTTTTTGTAGCACCGCTAGGCCTTACTCTTAGTAGAATAACCAAGAAATATTCCTTCATCACTTCTAGCATCAAACTTTCCTATATCTTCATCTCTTCTGATATAGAATTTACTTCCAAAGATTTTGAAATATCTAACAGTAGGTTTATGACCAAACCATAGCTCAAAAGGAGTCTTACCATTATTACTTTTGATTTGTACCCGATTGAGGATATAAACAACAATACTCACAGCTTCTCTCCAGTAGATATGAGGGACAATTCCTTCTAGCATCATAGTTCTAGCAACATCTTGAACTATCATGTTCTTCATTTCCACAACTCCATTTTGTTGAGGGGTTCGCAATACAGATAATTATTTCTTTATGCCATGTTCTTCACAAAAATAATTAAACTCATTGAAAGTGAATTCACCACCTCTATCTTATCTAAGACACTTGATCTTCAGACCTGTCTTTGTCTCAACCATAACCTTAAAGATCTTGAACTTCTCTAGAGCTTCAAATTTATCCCTTAATAAAGTAACCCACATCATCCTACAGTAATCATCAATAAGCAACATGAATTACCTATAACCTTGTAAGCTCTTATTCTAGCAGGACCATATAAGTCAGTATGCACAAGCTCCAATAATTCATTTGAACAATGTTGTTTGCTCTAAAATGAAATTCTAGTTTTCTTTCCTAACTGGCATTCCTTTCATATGGCATTAGTAGGATTTACCAACTTAGTAAGATCTCTCACTTCCAAAGAAGAACTCATCTTGATAATATTATCAAAGTTTACATGACACATTCTTCTATGCCATAACCAACTTTCATCAACTTCAGCAATCAGACAACTTTTACTAGCAACATTCAGATGAAAGATGTTACCTCTTGTTTTAGTACCTGAAGAAATCACATTTCCTAAACTTCCCAATATTCTACACTTTCCATCCTTGAATTGAAGATCGTATCCCTTATCAACCATTTTTCCAACACTTAAAAGATTATGCTTCAAACCTTCAACATAAAGAACATCATTAGTATTATGCTTACCATCAAATGAAATACATCCTTTACCATAGATTATACCACCATTGTTATCACCAAATCTTACAACACCACCATCGTAGTTCTCCAAACTTAAAAATTTGCTTTTATCACTTGTCATGTGATGTGAACATCCACTATCAATTACCCATTCATCTTTCTCTTCAACTCGAGCAACTAGGGATTTTTCCACATTTGTACAACTAGCAGATTTAGTAGACACGGGATTATGATAGCAATAAATACAAACTCATATTCACTTACATTCCCTTTGTCATATTCATCATTTGTCACACCTTCATCAGCAACATAATAACACTTCTTTTGAAATTTAGGCTTGTAAGGTCTTGGCTTAGGAACTCTTTCAGGACACCTTGATTCAAAATGACCTATCTTATTGCAAGAAAAACACTTAATACGAAACTTTCCTTTATACTTACCTTCTCCTTTGGATTCTCTTTTGGAAATAAGAGCTTCAAGCTCACTCAATTATCTTTCTTTTTCTTCAATCTATCTCATTTCTTCCTCATACTTGAATACCTTTCTACAAGAAATTTCACTCGGATCATATCTTTTCTTGTCTCTCCCAGAAGTAGTAGCTTTAAATGTAGATTCTATCTTAGGAAGGGCATCATTGAATTCACTCAACTCAAAAATAGTAAGTTTACCAATCAACATATCTTTGGTTACATTTGTCACTATCTGGAGCTCATCAATAGTTGTAGCTTTAAATTTGTATGCATTAGGAAAGGACCTAATCACTTTAGCAACAATCTTTGATTCATCTAACTCTCCACCATCACATTTGATACCACACAAAAGTTCACTCACTCTTTGCATGAAAGTAGTAATATTCTCATCATCACCCATTTTCAACATTTCATATTTCCCTTTCAGACTTTGTAGCTTAGCAATATTCACATTAGCATCACCTTCATACAAGGTTTCTAAATTTTTCCAGATCTCATAAGCAGTCTTCAGATCCATAACATTTGACATTTTAGAATCAGTCAAAGCACTCAACAATGCTTCCATAGCCCTGATGTTATATTCAACATCCCTAATCTCAACAATAGTAGTAGGACCATTCTAAGGCATAACATACCTATTACTTGTAATTTTCCAGTAGGATTCACCAATTCATCTTAGATAACACTCCATTCATTTCTTCCATAGAGAATAATTTATTCCATCAAATCTAGAATTATCCTTCTTATATGTCATCATCCCAGATCACCTCAAGTTGTTAAACTTCTTCCAAGGAACCTGCTCTGATACCAATTGTTGGCAACACAAGTTCAGACAACTGAGAGGGGGGTGAATCAGTTGCCACAAAATTTCAAACTTATTGAACTTATTAACCCTTATTCTTAGATTTGATTAATAACCATGAAAACATAAATCAACAACACATCAGAAACACACATAACACCAAGAATTTTTGCATGGAAACCCTGTTAGGGAAAACACCACGATGGAGGTTAATCCACAAGTTATACCCTATTAAAATTATAAGAAGAATAAATGGGGAATGCACATGCATTCAGGCACACTTCCTAGAGATCACTACTCAAATACAAGGGAAGACTCACTGTCTTATAGAAACATTTAGATTAAATCCAGCTGAAGAATTTGAACTGAGAAAGTAGCATCTGCTAATGCCTGAGTATAGTTCTAGTTAAGCACATGAACACTTCTTCACTCTTCACTCTTCTTCACACTCTGCCTTTGAATGATCTAAACCTTATTCACACATAGCACTCACACACTTCTCACTTTAACACTTTCAAATGAAGAAAAAATCACTTATATATATCCACAATAAGAAATTGCATCGCTTCATGTCGACTTCAACAAAATAATAGAATGAATGCAAACTATCGGCCCAAAACAATAAAGATTATTTATGCAAATCAACCAAGGTTAGACACAACATAGTAGAGACCCAAAAAAATGTCCTCAAACAAAAAAACCTTTGAAGATTCTTCCTTGAAGATCCACAACACGCTTCAATCAACCTCTCGACCATGAACATGAAAAACATGAACACGCAAGAGAAAATCATGGATCACGAGCACAACGATCAATGTGGGCATGCAACACAAATAGAAAATGATCTAGAAACATCCGCAAACACCACAGGAACATACACAACAACTCAGATTACCAGAATCACATTATCATCTTCCATGAACACCAGCTACAACTACAAAATAACTGTCGAAACACAAAAACTCATAACTTTCCCAAATCTTCATGCGCACCTCTAAAAATTTTGATGAATAAACTATATAGGATTGAAAAAAAACCCTCTAATCCATAACTTCTCACCATCAACATACTGATCCTCACTACTTCACAAACAACCTGTAACATATTCTATTATAGTTTTCTCAATATCCTTAACATATACAGTCTTAAAGACATTTATGCTAATAGTGTTGATATCAATGAAAACCACATATCAGCAATACAACCACAACATCCAACAAGACTCATCTTGAGTACATACCATACTGCTTCTAAAATAATTTCACAAGACCACCAAGTCTTCTTGTTCTATCATCTAGTTTTAGCGACAAACCTCGTATATGGGCCAAAAATAAGAATGTTACTAATAATGGGGTTGTAGATGTGAAGGTTTTCATAAATTAACCTTCTAAACCAAGCATATAACAAGGAGGTACACAACATGTAAATAATGTCAGCAATGTTAACAACCAACAAGAACAACCACCAAGACAAAATATGCTCTCTTAGGGGAGCCCATTGAAACATTCTTGAACAAGTTGGTACAAGTAAACACCTTAAAACTTCTAGAATGCAGACAATATGGAGAACCACAAGTTAAACCCTCATGGTATAAGGATGAAGACATAAAATTGAAAAATTCCATACAAGACCCATAGACAACGGTGAGGTGAATGTCGATCAACAACCTAAAATTTCTAGAAACAAGGATCTAGGTATATATAAGAATTCAATTCTTGACCATGGGCGAGGAAATAATGGAATACAAGTAAAATAATACAATCAAGTTAACCATACCTATGATAATGTTGTAGGTAACATACATTCTTACAACCAACATTTTTCTATTATCACAATTCAAGGTCCAAATCCTAAGTGTGGTTTCACCACACGATGAGGGAAAGTTACTATACAAGGAGATCCTCTACCATACAAAGTATCCACATGAGATAATCCCAAAGATTATAGCTTACTTGATCAACTCAAAAAGACCCCTGCCCAAATTTCTATTTTGGAACTATTGAATATTTCATTTTTCCATAAGGAGGTTCTAGAAAAGTCCATTTTATCATTGAAATAGTTCCTACCAACATTGATACTAACCAATTTCAAGCCAGGGTAGGTCACATTTCATCTACACATCGATTAATCTTCACACAAGATGATCTTCCATCCCAAACATTTCATAACTATGCACTTCATCTCAAAGTATACGTCCACAAAAACAAGGTTAAGAGAGTTTGATAGATGGAGGTGCAAACTTAAATATTTGTACCCTCTAGTTGATCAAACGGTTGGGCTATTTAGAGGATATGATCAAAAAGACAAAAGGGGTCACAATCTATGCTTATGATGATAATGAATGGAGTTCACAAGGAACAGTCAAGATGCCAATACAAGTGGGACCCACTATTGCAGAGACCATGTGTTAGGTCCTAGATCTTAAATTACCTTATAACATTCTCCTTGGTCATCCATGGATCTATGCCATGAATTCCATAGCTTCAATGTACCATCAATGTATCAAATTTCCCTATGATGATAAAGAAATCACAATTCATGGAGATCCAAAACCATTTTATTACTGCAAAAACATGGAGAAGTACTATAAGGTGCTCCAAGTTCCTAAAAATGATGAATTTCCAACACCTTCCTCCTATTTTGATCCTTCAACATTGGCATCTACATCTGGTACAAAGCAGACTTTTCTTGAAATCAAGGCAAAGATCACAGAATTGGGTTGTGTTGACTATGACTGAAAGGATTATTTCTTTGTGGGGAAACTACCATTAAATCCCAAAACATATGGTCAATGCAACACATCGATAAAGTATCAAAAATATTAAGAACACCACATTTGAAAAGTGGTGGGATTTACACAAAGAGAACATAGAGGAAGAGAACATATCTAAATGGATTTATCAAGATGAAAAGGAGAAGAAAGAAGAGCCTCCACTTCCAATGGATACAAGTAGAAAAGGATTTCAATAAATGAAGATCATGGGTTATACAAGCACTAGAGGCCTTGTCTTGAAACAACAACGAATGCTGGAACCAATAGTCCCTGATAAATGATCAAAGAATCTTGGCCTTGGTTATACCTTGCAAAAAAATATGGTCCCTCTCATCATGGATACCTTCATTGAGGAAGATAAATCTTCTTCTTGGTTAAGCACATCCCAATACAAGAACATTGATGACTTACCCTTTTTCATCACAAACCTCTTTAAGAATGCCTCTATATTCATGATCACCACATCCTTCTCCTCCCCAACCCAAGACAATGAGCTTACACTTATATATCCTTAGATTATCAAATGGAACCAACAACATGCACCAATTTTAGATTCATTCAAAAATGATGAGGTAATTTTTGAGTTCATGGGCATTAGAGAGAATATTTTTCTGGAGATCATAAATTTGGTTTCAGCATAGAGCTAGACACACAAGCCTATTTTTGGGATACAATTGAATCTTTCAGTTATAAAATAGCAAATTTTAAAATCATGAAAAAATTTCCAAGTGAAAACCACTAGATGGTACTTCCTTATTCTAAAAAAGTAAAAATAAAGGATGCATCCAATGGTGAAAACCTCTCTGAGGTGCCTACAAATGAAGGATTCAATATCCCTAACATAAAGTAGGAAAGATCAATTGTCTTGGTGGAGAAATCACAACCCATCAATGTGGGAACAGAGGAAGCACCCCAAGTCACTTTCTATGCTTCTTCATTAGATGATGAAGAATAGAATAATCTGGAAACTTTCCTTAGGGAAAGAAATATTTTATTTGCATGGTCGTATGTGAATATTCCTGGTCTCGACACATCATTAGTGGTTCATCATCTCACAGTTCATCCAAATGGAAAACTAGTAAATAAAAAATTAAGGAAAATGCATCCTCAGATAGCATTGTTAGTCAAAGTGGAGCTACAAAAGTTATTGGATGTATGTTTTATCAAACCCATTGATTATTCAAATGGGTTTCTAATCTTATTTCAATTTCAAAAACCATTGGGCACATACATACAGATTTTAGAGATCTAAATAAATCTTGTTCCAAGGATGAATTTATTCTTCCTAATATAGATATCATAGTGGTATTGGTAGTTGGACATGAAATTATTTCACTCATGGATGGGTTCTCAAGAAATTAACATATCATGATGGCTAAGGAAGACCAACACAAAACAACTTTTACTCGTCTATAGGGGACGTATTGTTGGAATGTAATGCCTTTTTGTTTAAAGAATGTTGGAGCAACATATCAAAGGGAAATGAACTTTATTTTTTATGAAATGTTCCACAAGATCCTTGAATATTATGTAGATAAAATCTTGGAAAAATCAGTAATGAGAAAAAGTCACCTAGAAGTGCTAACTCAAATCTTTGATAGGTTGGAAAATATCAGGTGAGACTCAATCCCAAAAAATGTGTCTTTGGAGTCACCATGGGAAAAATTTTGGGGTATATCGTATCCCAAAGGGGAATTGAGGTGGAACCTACCAAAGTCAAGGAAATAATGGAGATGGAACCACCAAAGACATTGAAACATCTTAGAAGCCTTCAAGGGAAGCTATAATCCTTTAGAAGATTCATGGCACAACTAGCAGATAAGTGCCACATGTTTACGCACCTACTTCATAAGGGTGTGGAATACAAATGGGATTGTCATTATGAGCAGTAATTTCAATAGCTAAAGGACTACTTGACATCATCACCAATATTAATTCCATGAATTTTTAGTAAACATGTGATCTTGTACATCTCAGCAATCTCAACAGCATTAGGATGTCTTTTAGCACAACATGATGAAGAAGGAAAGGAAAGAGCTATATAATACATTAGAAGGACCTTGGTAGGATTTGAGATTAATTATACACCAATGGAGAAATCATGTCTAGGAATTGTCTTTGCATCCCAAAAGCTGAGACACTACATGCTTAGTCATGAAGTTAAGCTTGTTTCTAAGATTGATCCACCAAAGTACTTACTATCCAAAGCTACACTCACAAGCTGCTTGGATCATGGTCCTTAGTGAATTTGACATTGAATATGTTGATCATAAGGCCATCAAAGGACAAGTCATCATTGGTCAACTAGTTGAAGCACCATAATGTGTAGATCATCCCCTGATATCAAAGTTTCTAGATGAGGCAATTTTTACTGTAGTATCAACAAACCAATAGAAATTGTATTTTGATGGATCACATACGCAACATGAATTTGGAGTGGGTATACTATTCATCACCCCATAAGGTGATTATAAACCTAATTCCTATAGATTGGTATTCCCTTGCATGAATAATATAGCATAGTATGAAGCCCTAATCACAAGGTTGAAAATTTCTATCCAATGGTAGATTCAAGAGCTACAGGTTCTTGGGGACTCTCAATTGATTGTAAGGCAAGTCAACAAATAACTATAAAATCAAAGATGACAAGTTGATGCCTTACAAAAATATGGTGGATAGCTTCAAGGAGTATTTCATTGATATAACCTTTGAACAAATCCCAAGGGTTAATAATAGGGAAGTGGATGTTATGGCTACCATTGGTTCATTATTGGATATGCCTCAAAATAATCTAAAATGAAAATTCCTCATCAAACAGCTTCTCATACTGGCTTTTGATGTTCTAGAATTAGAATTTGTGTGCGATGTTGTTGGCCTTGTATTGTCTTGGTAACATGAAATCTTCACTTACCTCCATAACAAAAAGTTTCCCTTTGATCTCACCCATAACCTCCGAAAAACCTTTATTCGAAATGCTTCATGCTTTGCCATCATTGGCAACACCTTATATCATAGGAGTCTTGATGGGACCTTATTGTGATGCCTTAACCAAGAAGAAGCTTATATCGCCTTGAAAGAGGTGCATGAAGGTGTATGTGGGTCATATTCAAGTGGCCTTACCTTAGCTAAGAATTTATTAGGGACGGGATACTACTAGCCGACTATGGAGCAAGAATCTATTCAGTTTGTAATGAAGTGTTTGCAATGTCAACACATGGAGACCTCATCCATGCTCCATCTCAAGAGCTTTGACCAATCACCACTCCATGGCCATTTTCACAATGGGAGATTGACCTCATAGGTAATATTACTCCTACCTCCTTGAATGGGAATAAATTTATAATCACTACCACTTTTTAATTTACAAAGTGGATCAAGGAAATCCCCATGACTTACATAACCGGGAATCAGATCTCAAAATTCATCCTCAACTACATCATTTTTTGTTATGGTGTTCCACAAGCCATTATCTCAGATAATGGAACACCCTCTAAGAACAAGGATGTGAAATATTTATGTAACCAATTTAATACCAAACACTATTTCTCAACCCCTTATTACCCCCAAGTAAATGACCAAGAAAACCATCATTAAAATCCTAAAGAAGATAGTCAATGGCAAGATTGGCTCTTACAATTGAACCCCACACTATGGGCATATAGAACTAGCATTAGAACACCTACTAGTGTAACCCCCTATTCCCTGGTCTACGGGAATGAATTTATATTGCCTATTGAGGTCGAGCTCCCATCTTTGAGGATATCATTGCAGCACCTGATAATAGATGAGGAATACAAAGTGTCAAGGTTGAATGAGTTTGAACTATTAAATGAATTCCATTTAGAAGCACTCAATCATCTTCAAGTGTACCAAAATGAACTCGGTGGAAATTATAATAATAAAATAAAGGGTCCACATTTCCAAGTTGGAGATCTTGCCTTGAAATAAAATCAAAAGAACATGCCCGATCAAGACAACAAAGGTAAATTTGAGCTGAATTGGTTAGGACTTTTCATTGTCATAACAAGCTATGGATTGGGAGCTTATCAGCTCACAACACCTAAATGATATCCCTTGCAAGAACCGCTCAACAACATGCATCTCAAAAGGTTCTACGCTTAGCCCATGGGGGGTATAAACACCAAAAAATAAAAATAGAAAATAGAAAAATCCAAAAAAAGTAGAAAAAGGATTTAAAAAAGTAAATAGAAAAATCATCCTTTAGTGAAAACCACCTCGGTGGTGCTTTGGACAAGTACTTTGGTGAAAACCTAGCAAATATGCACCTTGTGTAAATAAGTACCATCTATCATCTATCAAATACTCTACCTTCCATTTATTTTATAATAAAGTAGCATTCATTCATCTTCCATCCATTCATTTGCATCCCTACCATGGCTTGGTTTTTAAGTATATGTGCATTCTATTTGGTCCTATCCCCAAATCATCCTATTCATCCCATATCAAGGTGAATTAATAGTACGCTAAGGCATCTTCCTATACATGGTCATCAAATTGGATTCTTATATATTGTAGTCACCCAAAATAATATTTAACTAAATAAATACTTGTTAAATTTAATCTATGACCCTTATCCTAATGATTAATTAAATAAATATTTATTATTTATTTAATTAATTTCTCCATTATCCTTATAGTCTACCACATTTATTTAATTAAATCTGGCCTTCACCCTTATTCCTCTAAATCCCCTAACCTTGCTTAAGTTAATTAATCCTTGATTAATTAACTCTATCCACATCCTAAACCTCATTATCCCATTCTCCAAATTTTAACTCCACCTAAGTTAATAAACACTTGTTTTATTAATTCAACCCATCCTCATTAATCAATTAATCCTTGATTAATTGATCTAACCCTCATCCCTAATCATCATTATCATTATTTACTAATTTTAAATTCCTACATCTCACCTACCCCCACTAACCTCTTACACAAGCCACCCTATCTCTTACACAACTTTAATGCCTCTCTTCCCAATGTGTACTCACACATGTGTGAGAACACCTCCCCATCTCACCCCTTTCCATCTTGTGACACTTGTTACAAAGCTAATCAATCCCCATCCTTGATCCTAACCTCACCTTCTCAATCAATCTCAACCCTCCATTAGCCATTCAATCCTAGTCATTGATTCCTCTCACAAAAATTCTATATAATGAGGCCTTGGCTCTCATCATTTGAACATACATTCAGATCATCCTTATGATGTCAAATATATCCCTTCAATCCATCACTATCCTACCATCATCATCCTAAGATCTTGAGAAATCACATCCTTATCAACATTGGAGCAAATATGCAAGAAATGGGTGCTTCTTGTGAGCTCAATCCATGAAGAGGAAGGAGAAATGAATATAAAATCTTTTTTATGTGTTTCCTTTATGCATTTCATCTATTTCCTTTCATATTCATCTTTCCCATATTCATATATTAACTAGGTCATTTAACACCTTTAAAATATCAAAAACATTCAAAAAACATCAAAATTCAAAAATAAATAAAAAATTGTAATGTTTCAAAATCCCAAAACATCCAAATCATCTTGAAATCCCAAAGACATCTAAAACAAATCAAAAGAGTCAAAAACGTTATTAGCTCTAGCGATCGAACTACATTGCCTCTATGTGTGTATGTAGGCAAGGCCATCATCAACGAGCCCCTAAGGCTTAGCTCAATATTTTAGGAGTCTATCACAATAAACTATCACTTTTCAAATTTAGTCAAACAACATTGTATTTGCACATTCATGTAGGTAAGGCCATCTCTGATGAGCCCTTGAGACATTAGGTCAGTCCCTCTTAGCTCATGTTCTTGGTCTAACCTTGGAAAACAAAAAAACATAAGGAAATTTTGAAAATCAAATTAATTGTAAAAGGTTACACAAAACCTAAAACAACCTCAAATAACTTGTAAAAACTAAAACAATCTCATAATATTTGGAAAACTTGAAACTTCATAAAACTCAAGAGATTTAAAAACAACCTCAAAGCATTTCAAAATGTCAAAAATATTGAGAAAAATCATAAAACAAAATCACTCATCTTTTTTCCCGTAATAAAATTTCAACCATAATAAATTGATCGCCTTCACCCTTTGATAACACAAACAAAAACAAATATAACAATCAACAAAACACAAAAACCTTAAACGCAAAATTATTGATTTTTGATCGTGGTGAAAAAAGTTGGTTTACCTTCATATCAACAACCTTTTAACATTTAGAAAAAAAATCAGCATCCAAACATGTCTTACAGATATATCTTTCCTACAATAGACATCATTGGATATCACATAAAAATAATACTCTTTGGCAAAAGATATGAATAACATTGATTGTTTTTTCATTTGGGTCTTTTCTTATGATTTATCTTATTGGTCTATTCTAATGATCTCTCGATGATGTCTACACAATTATTGAGAGAGAAAGGAATGGGGCTTTGATCATTTCTTGTGTTTGTTGTGCTTGTTGAATGTTCTTGTAATACCACATTGGTGAATACTTGCCTTGTGTGTGTAGGGATAGTCTCAAGTAAAATAATTTCTAGGGCATATCAAGTTCTTCATACCTTTTGTGTATTAGTCTCACTACTTCGACGACTTCATTCTTTTACATATGATCAAACAAGGTTTTCATATGTCATGCTTGAACAAGGATACTCTTATCTATTTGCAAAGTCAAAATCCATGCATTAGATACAATGTCACCCTAGTTCCTAATACCTTGGTGCATTGTGTTTATTTTCTATATCAAAAATAAGGATTGTTATGATGAAATTAATCCTAGTCTAAAAAGAAAAGAAAAATCATCATCATATCATCACATATCCAATAAGGTCTCAAATAATTATATATTTGTTGGTATATTGATCGATATCATTCATTCTATTTTTATTATTCCACTTTACCTTGTTCTTACTAACATCCAAGTATCATGACATAATAAAAAAATAACATGTATAGACCATGCATCCACAAACTATCAGCATACATACATAGCATACGTCCTGCATGATCACCATATATCATATAAAGATATAAAAGGAATCATTCATAGCATGGCATTACATCAGTCCTACATCCATAAACCATTAGTCACATGCATACCAAATCATAATCATCATAATAAAGTTGATATCTATCTCATATCATGAATGTACATAACATCTCCATCCATCCATGCATCTACATAATGCATCCATAATCATAAACATATGCATAATCATGTTCATGCATCATACATCATAAAAGATCAAAAAATGCATAAAGACCATGTGATGGCCGCATCAAGGGTCGATCATCTCATATATATCAAAAATAAATGTCATGATACATGTGAAGTGTGTGATATATCTAAAAAATATACATAAGGCCATAAAAAATGTTGATGAATGAATATAGATGAAGTCTATATCAAAATTTGAATGCAAAATAGTTATACAAAAGTTATCCTTGTTACCTCGGTCCTCTCTACTAGTAGATGGTTGGTGTGATGGTTGCCTCTCATGTTGCCCACCCGAATTCCCTACTCCTCTTGACTGATCATGTGACTAACCCATAGAGCCCCCAACTAAACTACTTGGTGGTACCATGGTAATCCTCTATGAATAAGGTGGTTGCCTCTTGTGAGCTGGGATCTGCATCAACTAAATGGTCTTGTAATAAGACAACTCATCCTGAACGGTCCTCATCTCCTGAGTATACCTAGCCAAGGGAATGGTATCTCCCTATGCCTCCAACTGATAGCAATGAGAAGTCACTTGAGCCAATTGTAACTCTAAATGATTCCTCTGTGTTATCTCTAAATCCCTCTCCTGGGTGCATTGGTCTAAATATACCTTGAGTTGGTCCTACTCCTAGCGAGACCCATCCCTCTCTCTAATAGTTGTAGCCGAGTCATCCTGTAGTTGTTGAATGTATGGACCTGACACATGTTGTACCACCTATTGATCCTACTAATGATCCTATCCATGTACTGGAGGTGGTACATCAGGACCTCTCTATTGATCCCGATCTTGGTCAGGTACATGTGCCTATACCCTATCAACCTAAGGACCCTTTGCCTATGTAGCTAATCTCTATCTCCTTAGTTTGTTAGAATCTCTCCTCTATCTGCGAGTGTAATGGCTAGATCTAAAAATCTGAAAGGTCTCTGAGTCACAAACCATGTGTCATACTTTGCAGTAGTTCCAACATCTACTAGACATCTGGCATAATCCAAGGGAAAAGGAATAAGTTGATCAAATTCTATAGTGGTTGTTTTTACATCTTCCATATGGACCTAGTATCTCTACTCTTGATGGGTTTGAGAAAATAAATCCATATAGTCCACACAAGGAGTATTCTAAGCCTCCCCAAGTTGTCTCATGCATCAATCTGAAAGGTATCACTCAAGGATGGTGGTGGTCCGACCGATGAGCCATCTAGTCTGACATAAATAGAAAAGTGATCATCATCATCATCATCATCATAGGCCTCAAATCCTAGCCACAATCTCCAAGTGAACTCTACCATGTAGTCAATCACATGTCTCTAGTAAGACATCTCACCAATATGATGGTGAGTTAGGATACCCTCATATCTGAATACAAATGGATCCTCAATAGTCTGACGTAATGTACAAACAAGACGAAGAGCTTCAGTATGCTTGCATGACTAGATATTAAGCATAGTGCAACCTACAAAAAATGTCGCACCACCTGAGTATATGACCTAGTGCATATCATGGTAAAAATGCACAAGAATACATGGGCCCCATGTAAAGCAAACCTCATCCTCTAGCATACCCTTGAGCACCACACCCCATCTGACATTGAACAAGTGTGACCATCTATTTGGAAGTAGTATGCCCATAATAAGGATGACTAGCACAAGTGTAATGTCATCAATAGTATCAATGAAGGGTTGTAAGTCAACTTGACCCTCAATCAACAAAATATGTTGTACTCTCAATACTCATAGAAGATCCTGACCACCCCAAAAATAATCATACACAACATTTTGACCATGAATGGGTACCTTGAGGATGTGCCATACATCTTCCAAGGTGATAGTGTCTCACTAGTTGAGATGAAAAGACAATATCTTTGAATGTCATCATTCTATAATGGCAGTAATCAAGGTGCAATGAGCATGAATCTTTGGAATATGGAAAACATGGAATAATCCAAGAGCATGAAAGAAGATGGTCTCCTCTCAATCAAAGCTCGACATCTACTCCAGCGGCACTGATCTACGCTCTCAAGAGGTCAAGGGATGTAACTTAGCCTACACGCACAACATGCATAATGTCAAGTTTCAAAGAATGAAGAAAAAACTAAATTCAAAAAGTTAAAAAACACAAAAGTGTGCTTTCATACAAAAGTTCCTAACTGTCAAATTATATAAACACAACTTTATTGTAAAAGTGTGCACTGTTACAAATTCAGAAACGCACAAGGTTTCTACAAAATCACAAGGAAAATACATTAGCACGAAAATATAATTGAGGACTCCACGCCTTTGTAGATACTATGCGCTTTTGTACAAAGGTGTGGCATCAGTGACAAAGGAATGTGGAAATGAATTTGCGTTCTTTTGTTTCCCTAAATTCTAACCTACAATTCGCTAATTGAAAAAATGCAAAAGGAAGGTTTTTTGAAGTACATACCCAACCACCCAACCCAAGAAGGAATTGGAACTTGCAGACTTAGTCAATTCAATGTCTAGCATACATAATGAACTCCATTGTAGCAATTTCTCCAAGTCAACTCTCACAAATATCTCTCTAAGGTGTCAAGATATTCAAAAGAAAAGTGTAAATGAGAGGATTTTCATCAAATGAGCATATATAGCCCCCCAAAACTAGGGTTTTGACCCTAAAGCTCATTTTTCTAACATTTTTATCCATCCAAGTCAATATTTGAGCCTCTTTAGGACTATTTTTCCATCCCCTATGTTGTTGAACCACTCCTATAATAATGTTGTGAGTTTAACCAAAAATTATATTTTTTTGCTCGATCTCTCAAAGGGGCAACATACCAGCATTCTATCGTTTACTGGGGCACAGTGGGGCATCAAGAAAAGTAAAAGAAATTAAATTAAATTTTGATCTAAGCAGTATCATTTCTTTCAAGCAATGCATTAGGTACCTCACTTCAAAGATGGGCAAATGTAGACACCTAAAAATGTATGGAGTATATCACACACATTATTTCGCTTAATAACATCATTTCTCTCCTAATTCACCTATTTTCATCTATTTATTTAAATAATGTCAACAGTTTAATTAAATTCATCATTTTCTCCTATTAATCAGATAATTAATATTATTTGTTTAATTCACCCTTTCATGCTAAGTTTCATCTGATTTGATTAAATAATGAAAATTATTTAATTAATTCTCTAGAGTCTTCTCATTTGATTAAATAATGCAAATTATTTAATTAAATATCCTAAATCCCACTTTGATTAAATGATTTCTAATTGTTTAATTAAATCTCTAAATTTCCTC
Source organism: Sequoiadendron giganteum (assembly GCA_007115665.2). NCBI lineage: Eukaryota > Viridiplantae > Streptophyta > Pinopsida > Cupressales > Cupressaceae > Sequoiadendron > Sequoiadendron giganteum. Next base: position 316,912,371 of record CM021107.1, on the reverse strand, counting down.
CACTTGCATAATTAGGTAATTTTTTAATTATTTAATTGACTAATTTCTTATAATTTCCTCTAATCATTGAAAGAATATTCTCATGGAATATTCTCTTTTCAAATTCAAATATTTCCCTCCAAATAGAAATATCTCACACATAATTCTTAAAATTTAGGGAATTGATTTAGTCTCTCATGGATTTTAGACCATTGATTTGATCCTTGATCCATACCTTATGGATTATCAACCGTTTGATCCATCTTTGATCCATGTTCACCTCTCTCATTTGATTTCATCCCTTGATTGCCATTTTTGATCTTGACCATTGTTCATGATTTCCAAATTCTATAAATAGCAGACCATTTCATATAATAATCATTCACAAGTCTTACGAAAACTTACTCTCTTGAATTGATTACTCAATTTTGTCAATTTGAGAGCTTTTTGTGAATCATCCAATCCAATTCTCATCAAGTTTCTTTACAACGTCATGGATTTATTTTTAAATGATCACTCCACATCCACTTTGAACATAATCTCACAATGGGATAGAGGTTTGCATTAATAGTTAGATTCTTTGCATTCTTGTTTTCTCTTTAAATGCTTTGAATTGAATCTAGTTGTTGATTGACAAATGAATTCCATTAGAATTGTGTAATTTATTGATCATTTGCTTAGTTTTAAAGGTTTATTTGATGCTGATTAGTTAATTGATTTCATACATTTACATATAGTTTTATATTTTGCCTTTGTTTTTTTCTTGGTTTTGGAATGTTTTGATTTTTAATGATTTTTATTTTTTTGCAATTTGGTCAAAGATTAGAAATACACAAAGATATAATGACAAAGACAATGTGCTAGGCTCAATTTTGAATGAATATCTCCCCTTCAGTTTCAAGTGGAGATGGTTATTTAAACAATCAAACACACAAGACACATTAACAAGTCTACTCAAATGGGTATGGCCAATAATTTCTTACTAGGTTTTTAAAGTTAACTAGGGGTATCCTCTAGATATATCACAAGGGTATGTGAGACCTAATCTATAAATGAAAAGGAATAATTTTAAATAGTCAAGAACAGAGGGTAACCCACTCTCCACCTTCACTTCTCTAAGGTATAAAGTTCTTAGAGGATTAGCCTAGATTGACAAGATTTCACTTCCAAGAGGCATGTATTTTGATTCACCCCCTTGATCTTTATACTCCATTGGAACATAGGAGCTGAGGTCGTCCCCTAAAGTGATCACTTCTCTAGGAAACCCCCTAAAAATAAAAATAAGATCACTTATTTTTTATCCTCAAGATCACCACTAGGTGCAAGAGGAAAGCATATGTAACTAGATCTTGGAGATTAAAATACACTTTTTTATTTTAGATCCCAAATCCAAATGTGGGATTAAGTTTAGCTCAATTATCAATATGAGGAAGATAGAACAAGCAAGATTGATTGAAACAATGATACCAAAAAGATCAAGAAATAATGATTAATTTGAAATTTTAATCTCCAATATCTAGTTACATATGCTTTCCTCTTGCACCCAATGGTGATCTTGAGGATACAAAATTATGTAAGGGGAAATCGATATGTGTGTATAATCAAGATGAATGAAAGGAAACTAATCTAATTATAAAAAAAGTACGATTCATGCCCATTACTCACGAAATGAAACTACAAAATCAATGAATTCAAGAAACAAAATCAAAAGAGAAAAGAATAAATGAATTCACCAAAGTAGAATTACCATCCCATGTTGAAGTTTGTTCGCAAAGATGTTGGATTTTTCGTATCAATATGGAGCCTCCATTGTGTTTAGTGAAAGCTTCAAGAACGTGCAATGTCATTGATCAAAGATGTGTGTAAAAGGATGTGAAAAGGTCAATTGTGATTTTTGCATTATTTCATTGTATAAAATATGTTGATTCTTTGATCATTTTTTAAAAGAAAGATGGTTTTTATATATAATTTGTGTTTCAAAATGAATGTTCAAGATCGCATAGTAGAATATCCTGATCAACGGCTGAAAACCATTGAGAGGATTTAGATGGGAATCATTAGTGCAAATTGATTACGTAATCGATGTGATTGAAGAAATCATTTTGAGTATTCAATGGGATTGAGGAAATATATTGAATAATCAATGGGATTGAAGAATAGATGAATCAATCAAAAATAGATGGATCAATCAGCCAATCAGAGTGAGCAATCGGGAGATCGTAATTTGCGAAATCATGAAAGTGGGTGGGGATAATTAATTAATTGATTTAATTAATTAATCCTTTTGAGTTGAACGTGCAAATCAAGTTTTAATTTTACAAACAAAGGTGTATTTTTTTATTTGATTTTTGAATGATGTTTGAATAATTTATTTAATTATTCAAGTTTAGGGGAAAGTGATTTAATTAAACTATTAAGTGATAATAATTTAATTGACTTAGGGAAATAGGGTAAATAGTGACATAATTAAATAATTGATGTTATTTAATTAATAAGGAGGAATGACATAATTAAATAATTATGTTATTTAATTAATAAGGAGGAATAAATTTAGTTAAGACTTTATCAAATAAATAAATTTTATTTAATTGGTCAAAAATGATGAAAAAGCGAATTAATTAAATAATGTCATTTTAATCAATTAATAGAAGAAATTAGGGTTTTCAATTTAAATGATGTGAAATGTAGTGATATTAGGTAAAATTGATGCTAATGATGAGAAAATGTCTTTCAGGATGTGCGATATGTGTTAGGTCAATTTTACATGTCTACATTTTCCCCTCTTTAAGACAAAGTAGAGATTGCTTTATTTCAAATATTTTAATGTTAAGATCGAGATTTCAAAAAATTTATATGCCCTGACGGCCAACAAAATGATGGTAGTAGTTTGGGCCACCCCCTCGAGAGGTTGGCCAGAAATATCAATTTTGAGGTCGGGCTCACAACACTATTTCATTTCAATTCAGATGCATAGAGGATGAACATTTTAGCCTATAGGTCTCTTGTTGATAGTTCAAATGTTCTTGAGGGGTCTTAATTTCAACCTGAGAGTGCTTCGTAGGTAAAAATTAGGTTTTTGAGGGTTAAAATAGGTAATTAGGGTTCAAATTACCTCATTTGGACTTTGAGTCTATAGGAAATTCTTGCCTCTAGATTTCTTGTTTTTTTAGTTGTTAAGGAGCTATGGTGAGGATTCGAGGAGCCCCACATCACACGGATGTGGTTCGTGAGTTCGTATGGCCTCCAGGCATCGGTGACCTTGTATGTACCTGTTTGTTTCACATTTTTTACTTTCCATGTTTGTGTAATTAATGCATGAAGTCCAAGTTGTCGATAGCAGTAGGTTTATGAATTTTTCGCATATGCATCATTTTTTAGCACTTCTTCTATTTATGAATAGATCACTCTTGATTTTTTTGTTTACATCTACTTAAAATGTTCACATTTAACCTAAAATTTTGCATCTATTTTCACTTCTGTTTGAAAAAATTTCTTTTGACATTTATGTTTTGTATGCCCTTGTTGAAAATTTCTGCTTTTGAATTATATTTTCCTTTGAAATTTTTAAATTTTTCTTTCTTTATCGCTTTTGACTATAAAATTTTCACTTTTGGATGGTTGTTTTCTTTTACAAAAATTGTCTACTTTTGACAAAAAGATTTTCGCTTTTACCTTTTTTGGAATTTTTAGCCAATTTTTTCATCGTCATAGGTTCGTTTTATATTTTCATGGAAAATTCTTAACATCATGGGTTGAACAGTTAAGGTAGTTCTCAATTTGCTTATGTCAAGGGAGCAACAACCTTGAGAGTTGTTAGATTTGATCATTGGGTTTTAGGAGTTGGAGAGGGATTTTTTAGATGTTAAATTGTGACACATTTTCTTAATGCCAACTATCAGATGTCACAGAGCTATGATGACTGCTCTTGTGGAGAGGTGGCACTCAGAGACCTCCTCCCTTCATTTAACTACTAGGGAGGCCACCATCACCCTAGAGGATATGTGGAGGATCCTTCATTTTCCTATTCATGGAGATCTTGTTACATATTTTGTTCGATGAGGTACGCGCACTATGCATCGAGTACTTGGTGTGAGACATCTTCAAGTTCACAAGGCAGAGATAGACTTATCTGATTTTGTGGGTAGTGTCAATCTTGTTTCCCTAGTTCATTGTGGTTTGGTCATGGGGCTCATCATTCCTGATAGGTGAGGCAAATAGTTCCTAGTTGGTTGGGGTGTGTGCATTAAGAAGATTTTTGAGAATGACACTAGATATGCATGGGGCTCATGTCTCCTTGCTCACTCATATTGAGATATGCACAAGGTCACCTACCGTGGTGGTAGATCTATTTTTACAAGTGTCTCTCTACTACATGTATGCTCTTGGGAGCACATCCCCATTTCTTGTCCTAATGGTATTTTGGATCGAACTCTAGAGGACCCATATTCTTATTGTTATGGTGATTTTCTTCACTATACTTGGCTTGGAAAACTTCCTTACTAGCATCGTGTTTTAGATGATATTCCAGGTTTTGTATGGAGGCCATATTTGGATTATGAGGCTTGGCATGATGACTAGGAGCATTTTCCATTTTGTAGAAAAACTCGATGGTTCATTGGTCGCGTTCGCTCCTTACTAGAGACATATCTACTCGATAGGGTTTGTCTGTAGTTTGGTGAGAGGAAAGTCCATTTTATAGACACATATGAGGCTCGTTTTGGTTGGACTACTAGAGAGATATGTGTATGGGGTTTACATGAAAATTGTGATGTTGTCATTACGTATTTTAGATTTCTTTCCCCATTCAGGTGGAGTTTTCTAATTGGTTTAGTAGATCTTGGGAATACCCCAGATTTTGATCAGTGGTGGGCATGACTTATTTCGTTAAGGTTTACATATCCTACTAGAATTCCTACCATAGGTAGATTAGGTATTACTGGTCACCAAGGGGAGAGGCAGTGTGTTGAGATTATTGTAAAGAAGCTTTCCAGAGCTCAACAGGATGATAGATAGGGCAGACAAGATGGTCTGATGCAGTAGGATCAAGGATAGGTTTCAGGTCCTCCACCACCACCTAGAGATGGAGTGGTAAATTTAGCATAGATGACAACCATGAAGGACACAAAGGTAGTGTGATGATAGGTCAAGGAGGCTTAGGTTGCTACTATGACCATAGAGAGGAACAAATTGAGGCCAAAGCGAGATAGCGAGAGCATGCAATTTTGTGTTATAAAGGCTGAGGTACAATTGATTATAGTTGAGAGACATACTCTTAGAGTAGAGTGTGATTCCCTCTGTGTAGCATGATCATTTGTTACATAGGGTGACGTAATATCAAACTCTCTATGATTCCTTTATTCCTAGGTCTCAGCAGCAGCCATGCTTTGAAGAGACAAGTACTGCTATAGGCGTTGAGTTAGGTGGGCATTCCATTAGATAGCTTGATCCACAGCCTTCTCCTCATCCTATCTAGGATCCTTAGAGGTCCCCTCCTTCAACCAGGTATTAGGACACATGTCCTTGATCTTTATGTTGTTTATTGTTTAGAAACTCCTATTTTATACATGACTTGTTAAATATATTCATCGTCTTAAATGAGGCCTCGTATATATGTATATCTTATAGTATCTTATCACACATGTTTCATTATGATGATGCACCTGACATTCTCATTTTTTATGATGATATATATAAGATATACTTGTTTCGATTTAGCTTCATTATGTGTTATTCCATGATCATGGATGATGATGTATATATGCTTATATATGTTTTTTTGTACTTTTCTGATGTATGCATATGATGTAGATGGATGGATTGATCATATTTTATTTCATATAATGTTTTATTATTTATAGGATGGATGTTGATATATGATGGATGTATGTTGTATACATGATACACAATGTTTTATTGCTTTATTATCATCTCAATATGTATTAACAAAATTATGAATGTAGGCTGGATATGATACTAATGATTTTGTGATGCAAGATGGATGTTAGTTAGAAGAAATATTTGATGATAGATAGAAATTTGATATTTTTACTTTGATGATTTTTCTTTTTCTTTGCATAGAGGCTTCGAATATTTAACAATACTTTTTGATGTAGCAAATGAATTCTATGCACTAGGGTATTGATAACCAAGGTGACTTTGCATCCATTTCATGGACTTTCATTCAACATACAAAGAATATTCTTTCTCATACCAGACATACGAAAAAAAATTTAAAAAATTATGATTGGTTTGTGTTAAAACTTTTAGGAGCAATTACATAGAGAGGTATAAAATACCTAACATGCACCCATTGCATGAATTATTTCAAAACAACTTCCATACACTCAATAAAGAAAGTATTCGCCATGGTAGTATCATAAAAAAATCTTACAAACAACAAACTGAAATGACACTCAATTGCCCCCATTCCTTCTTCTCTAAACCCTTATGGACATCATTGAGAGATCCTAGGAATGTTGCAATATCACTTGCCATATCTTTTTTGAGGTTTCGGGCTATTATCCATTGCTGATCATGTCTATCATAGAAATAGATCCATTAAGGAATATCTCATGATGTTGTTTGTTAATTTGTCAAAAGATAGGTGGTTAAATTTTTTTCATTATTTTCATCTGTTTGTAATCAAATATTTATGATTGTTTGCTTGAAAGTTCTATATTTTGATGTTTTGTTTGTTTGTGTGTCTTGTTTTGTCAAAGGGTGAGTGTGGTGATTTGTTTATTATGGATGAAATGTTTATTGCAGATTGTGGTGATGGGTGTAGGATCTTTTTTTTTAATAAATTTGATGATGCTATTTTTGTTGTTTTCAAGGGAATAACCTTGGCTTCGGGGGCTCAACAAAGATAAGCCTTACCTATGTTGTGCATGTAAAGACCAAGTAGTTTGACTAGTTTTGACTTAAATAAATAACCTATTTTTGGAATTTTGATTTTTTACGACTTTGTTTTGATTTAATTATTTTCTACATGTTTTTTTTTATTATGATAGTTTATTACCATGATGGGACACACAAGGATCTAATCTTCTACCTGTTTTGAGAAGTTGCCCCTAGTTTGAGACAAGACTACCTTCTCTAGGAAAGATGAATGTTGATGGTGCAACAAGGTTCAATACTTAATTAGTCATCAATCCAAGGTTGGACACATGTTTTATCATGGGAAGAATAGGTGAGTGCCTCAAATAACATTGATAGATAGCGATGTTCATCTTATTCAAACGTAGCACCTATTTTCCAAATTTTCACTATGATACCTATTCTAGAAGTGCCACAACATGGTTTTCACTTAAAGAGCGTTTTAATTCTCTCTACTATTTTTCTTTATTTTTCATTTTTTTGGATTTTTACCCTTTTGCCTAGGGTATTTTGATGTGCTTCAAGTATAGAACTTCTTGAGGTGACTATTATTTAGCAGTTTGGTTAAGGGTTATCCTTTAGGAGTAGCCAATTGGTAAGCTTTAGATTCGTAGCTTGTTGTGATGATGATTGGGCATAATATTGATGGTGTTTTTATGCACTTCACAACACAGGTAATACATAGGTGCATTACCTCTCTTGAAAGACAATCCTCCACAATCAAACTGCAAAACACTATCCCAAGGTCTCTCGGATGTCAGGTCTTGATGATGCTTGGAATGTATCAGTTGTTTGATGTGATTTTTCTGGAATCACAAGGTAGTCTTACGTGGTTTAAAGTTGTAGGATAATTAGGTCAACAAATGGAGTTCTTTGAATATGAAATTACTGCACTTCATTGTAGGCTCGGACAACAGTCTTGGACTCCATTGTTTCATCAGATTTGGCTTTACAATGTGCAATGAACCTTAGCACAGGTTGTTTCTAAAAAAAAGGGAAAAAGGGTGAGAAAAAATTATGGTTCCTAGACCTACAACTACCGATGAATAGTGATCATGGAGGTTCCTGTTGTGGACAGTTTCCTTAAATAGAATTTCACTTAATTTGAATTCTCACAATGTCATGAAATCTATGCTATCTTCTAAGTACTATAGATATTCATCGTTCATTCGTCATGTGAATATGAACAAAGACAAAGTTTAATGAGAAGCTATGAAATTATAGTCGAGGCTAACTTTACATAGTCATTTACTAGCAGAAAATGACCAAAAGTATGGACAAGGAAAGCATACATACAACATAAAGATTCAAAACCAAAGACAACATACTAAATCCACTACAGCTAACTAAAGGAAACTAGAACATCAAAGTAATTTGAAGAAAAGTTTTAACTAAGGGGAGAAGAATCATGAAACATGTAGAGAAACCCAAAAATACACCAAGAAATGACTTTATTTTCTATTATAATTTTTGCAGCATGCCTTTACAACAACTCAACTCACTTAAAATGAGAGGAGGAGAGCCCTATTTATAGTTTTCAAAAAGCAAAATGAGTGGCCAAGATTTGATTCTATTGTATGGCCAAGATTCACTTTACACTAGGGTTTCACCAACCCCCAAATATATTTCATTTATAAAAAAATTCTTGTCTTTTCCCTATTTTGTCATCTACTGACAGCACTGTAGCAATTTCTTCCTTGTGTTGTTTGCCTTTTGCTATAGCTATTCTTTGAGGAATTCTTCATCGATGACTGGGTTGCCTTTGCATTTCTTTAATGTTGCATACTCCATAAAGCTCAAGATTAGTGGCTGGAATTTTTCCAGCTCCATGATATCAGACCGCAAAATCTGGTAGCTCCATTCCTAGGAGTTGTCGACGAGCTTCTTCTAGTTATCATCGTATTTGGCAGCATTATCTTTGAAAATTTTTGACTGGGTGAAGGCTCGGGCAGCAAAACTCATGAAGTCCATGGTAACCTCGGCCAACATCCCATCTTCCATGTTCTTTAAGAAGTGGGGCTTTATGCTTTCAGGATTAATTTCGATAGCGGGCAGCTCATACCACGTCATTAGCTTGAGGTACCGAGCGCATTCTTCTCTGGTCTCTCTGGCCCATTCGATATCCGACGCTACCCATTCCAAAATCTGCTCTAGCTTTTTCCTCCGATAATCAAAATCTCGCTTCCATACATCCACTAACCAGTGGTCATCATCCTTGAGGGCAAGGTCCCTCTTCCAAACCTTGCTTGGTAATGCGATTATAGCCTCAATTTTTGGGTAGGCTTTTATGTACTTCATTGGGAACCCCTCGCAAACCCGCCTCATACCCTCAAGAGTTCTCTATACTTCTAAGAACTTATTTGTTGTCCAGACAGCCAAGTTGATACCTATGTTTCCCATGTCTAAGACCTGTCAAAACCAGCTTTCCATAGTCTTATCCAAGTTCCTTCTCTTCTCTAATTTATTGATCTGCTCTTGAGATAGCAACTGAGGCAGGGTTGATGACGTAGTGGGATGCTCATCTGGGGATGACCACTGCTGAATATAGGTTGTTAGATTGGCCACTTGTTCTTTGAATTCTTCCTTAGAAACCTTATCCTATTGGATAAGATGCACCACCGTGGTGACCGATTCCTAGAGGTGATCAATCTTTTTCTCCCTTGTGGCCACTCCCAAGTCAATGGTGGAGATGTTATAAGTTATTTCGTGTTCTCCAACCATCAACATCACTATTTATACTGCCCTAGATCCTGAGGCATCCATGGTCACCTTCGATCTGATCTTTGGCTTTTTCTCTTTCTTGGTGCTTATTTGTGCTCTGGCCAATATGGCTTCCAGCCTTGCCTTAGGATCTTTTGGGATGGAATTTTTTTTGCTTCAACTGCCTCTCCAGCCAATCGAGTACTTGGGGATCTTCCCTGGGTGGTTCACTTTGATTCCTGTTGTCCTCCTTTTCAAGTTAAATGGCTCTGACAACAAGATCCCTCTCCTCAATTCCTACATCCTCCTTCTCCTCATCAGAGTCCCGTTCGATTGTGACACACTTAGTGGGAGACTAGGTGCACAGTTGCTCGTTGGAGGGATCCTCCCTTGTAGCACCCTTTTCTTCTTCATTTTTGCCACGTTCATGTTCATCGGGCTTCTCCTCTTACTCATCTTCATGGAGGGATGCCTCCTCATTGTGTTCTAGGGTTTGGCCACACCCCTCAGTTGGAAACCTACTGCCTTCCATCTCTGGAGCAGCAATTTCCTCTTCACGTGCAAGTCGATCCTTGGATTCCTTATCCTCAATCTCCTTAAGCTACTTGCCCCACTCTGCATTGAGTTCAGGGTCATTCATTTCCCTGATCAGTTCAGTATCCATCTCCTCACTGCTCTCACTAGAGGACCCATAGGCCACCTCATCTATCTCCTGGTGTTCGAATAGTGGATGCTCGTGGTACTCAAATTCTTCGTCCTCGGGCCCCTTTGTAGCCTCTAGTTGTCATCGCTCAAGTTCATCCGATATCTACATTTTCGCCTCCATTCTTGGTGGTTCGGTAGGGGGAGGGAGAGTTGGAGTGTGGGCCACAGCCTGAGCTATTGCAGCTTGAACCACTAGATTAGTAAGCATTCCTGAAAGTTCGGATGGCATATTTTGCATGTACTTCACCAAGGATTCTGAGAGGTTAAGGGAAAGCATCATAGCAGTAGAAATGAAGGGGAGGGAAGGAGACAGAGGAAGAGGAGACAAGCAAGGTCGTGGCAGAGGAGCCAGAGGAGAAATCCATGGGAATAATCTGCATGATTGGAGAGGTGGAAGCAAGGCAGATAGAGATGTCCACTACAGGTGGGAAAGAAGCGGAAATGGCAAGCAAAGAAAGTGGGACAGTGGCAACTGTAGCAGCGATTGCAGAGGATGGAGACCTTGGTGGGTTGGATCCCTCTCCTCCTTGCCCAAGGAGCGGACCTCTGGGTATTATAGTCATCTCCGCGGCCCTAGTTTTTTTTCTTTGTGTTCTTTGGTAGCTTGCCCTATGATTCCTTTCAAGCATAAACCTTTGGTTTGGGCAGTTGCTCACTGGCTTCTTTTCTCTTCTTGGTTTTGACTGATGGTGGGTTTTGGATGTTTCCCCAGTTGTAGCGGTAGCCACTCCACCATCGGAGCCACTTGGTTCACTTTCTAGTCCCTTAAACGTTAAGGGGACTCCTTGTTGTTTCAATCGGGCCACCTGTTGGTCGATCCATACCCTCATCCAGACCTCAACGGGTTTAGTGAGTATGTCGATTTCGTCAAGCTCTCGCTCATCCCAGTCAATCATAGGCAGTGTAAAATTGGTGACGACATCATATCCTGGATCGATCACTGTGTCCTAATCCTCTTCAAGTTGGTCAGGAACCAGGCACAAATATTTAACGTTGTGGAGGTGGGCATACTCTCGTCCTAGTGCCTTTCTAATATGTCTGTATGGGTCCATTCAAGGCCAAGGTGTAAATTGTCGGAAGTGGTATTCGACCAACTCCCTTTCTGAGTACCCCACACACTGGGAGATATGAATCTTGTACATCCCTTGGACAAGCCCAATGGGGTAAGGTCTACCCACTAGATGCTTGTTGCTCAAGATATTATGGATGAATTGTAGCTGCCAAGTCAGCTCTAATAGTATAATCCAGTTGTTGGGGTACCGGGGCAGCTTGTTTGGTCTTTTTGTGAATCCCTGGGCACGGATGTAAGTGAACCTTGGAAATTGTATGTATAGGAAGGCATATTTCTTGAGGAGGGCTCTAGCACTATGGGAAACTCTTCTCTGAAATTTGCCTCCTAGAGATCGAATGATGTGGGTGATGAATGCATCATTCACCCTGCAATAATCCTTCTTGAAGTTTTGGTACTGTAGTTGAGGGTATTGATCATAAGGCTTGAGCTCTACCCCTGATGCCTCACTGAGTACCACAGTTAATCCATGATAGTGTCATCGGTCTGTGAGGGAGTATACTAGGTAGGATGTCATGTAGAACTTGACGGTCTTCTTCATAGTTGTAAACTGTTCGTGGAAGCAGTCACTGATTATCTCCCCCCAATAGAAAGCAGTGTCATCATTGTGGAGAATCTGCTCCACAAAGTAGAACATTCATTCCTAGAAGAAGGTTGTAGTAGGAAGGCCCATCACTCAGCTTAACAAGGTCACGAGGTCATGGTAATCCTTAGAGAAATCACTTTGAAAAATCTCCTGAGCGAACTTGCCAGCACTACCCCGCTTGTCCTTCAACCAACACTAATTAATTAGTTTCTTACATTTCAATGGATCCTACTCCCATAATTCCTTGCATTCTTCCATGGTGGGGGTCTCCATGCTCTTAAAGGCAGGAATGTGGAAAGTTGTTATACCCATTGGGGACATATCCGCAAGGATATTCCCATCCCAATCCACTATAGTTTGGGTCTCAGGTTGGTATGCCTCTACACACGCCATTACCAATTCTGGGGCCACCAAGGCTGGTGAGAAGCCTGTAGGTTTGGCAATTCCGCTGCTCCTTATCAATTTCGCATTTTTTGTCTTGGGATTCACCTTGATTCTCTATGTAAATTCATCAACATCAACCTAATCGATATTGGTATGCATGAAATCTCTCCAAAGAGTGGTGATCTTGGATTGTAAGGGGACCCCTTGAAACTTGTACTTCATCTGATCCTTATCCTCCTTGCCTCGGGGTGCCTTGGCTATTCCTTTCCCCTTCTCCTTGGAGGCACCAGAAGTTTCTGCATCGGATTCCATAAATCCTGCACAAAAGACATGAATGAGTAACATTAAATATGACAAAATGGCCTTTGACAAGTCCCTGCAAATCAAAGTTAGCCTTGCAATCATTATTCATATTCGATAATCGCATAACATTTGATACATCTTTTAAAAAGCAAAGCAGGCAACCCGGGTTCCCAGGGTCGGAGTTCCCTTGGCAGAATGTCGTTTGGAAGGGAAAATTAGGTATGGAACTCCCAAAGGTGTTTCTCAATGTTGGTTTTGCTCAATTAAGGGATGCTATGAAGGAAGACCTAATTTTAGCAAGTGGGTTGAAATCCATTTTAGATTTGGACGTCATTTGAGCCTTCATTTACGAGTTTGGGTATCAACTGCAGGATGGCCACTGGAAATGGCGTAGGGGAGATGGAACTCCGGATGCTAGAATCCGGAGCTCCGACCGCTCTCATCGAGAAGCAATCATGGGTCAACCATCCAGGATGGTGAAATGCAAGAGGCAATCTGGGAGGAGAATTCCGGAAGACAATCCCCAGAGATAATTTCAGGAGTCGGGAAAACTAGGCGGCGAACAACGGGTCAGGACCCGGAGCTCGGGAAGTCATTTTGAATTCACCGTGTAAAACGGTGCCAGTGGAATGGAATCCTGAAAGTGGAACTTCGGGGTCGGGGTCTAAATATACTTTCGGTGCTGGTTCTTTGCTCAGATTTTTCACAAGGCGAAAAGGGGTCCGAGGTCCGAGACTTGGAAAGACGTTCCATGACAGCCGTATAGAACGGCAAAATCCACACAAAATTCAAGAGGTCAGGGTCTGGGGGTGCTTGGATTTTGGTTTCTACCTTGGAAATTTGAATCGAACTTTATGCGGTCGGGGTTTGAGGTCCAGAAGGATTCTCAAGACAGGACGTCAGAACAGCAAAATTAGCACAGAATTCCGGGAACGAAACTCTGAGGATCAAATCCTAGGGACAGTTTGTTTCTTTGCCGATTTTTTATTTTTTCTAAGTTTTGACATGGATTTCGTAGGGCTGGCATCCAAGAGTCAAAAATATGCTTGGGGAAGGTCGTTAGAATGGCAGGGGAACAACAGAAACCCACGAGGGGAAATCCGGAGGCTGGGATCCGAGACGAGCTTGGCCACATAAATTTTGGAGTTTAAGTTTAAGTTTCGAGCGGACGGCCATGGGAAAGTCCAAGCCAGGGTAAGGTGATCACCTATTTCGAAGAACAGTGACAGGGAGGTCCAACTCCGGTTTGATTTTTGACTCCTCAAATGATCGATTATTCACATTTCAAAACATGGGTTTTTAGGGAGGGTACTTATCTACCAGATTTTAACCCTATATCACATTTCTACTTCATTTAAAACTCAAAATTTGATGAAAAGGATGACAAGGCGCACGGATGGAGGACGTACCTTAAGATCCCGAAGAGGCTAGTGTTGAACGCATAGAAAAAATGGTCGGATGAGAGCTCAGGCTCGAGGGTGGAGAATGTCGGATGCGAGGAGCTCTGCAAATTTCTCTATCACTCTGTCGCGTGAAAATGACAACTGAAAAATCTAATTTTATAGCCAAAAATATCATTAATTCCACAAATTAATGCTTTGTACGGTGGTCTAAAAGGTTGGTGAGTTCAAATCTCACAAGCGACTTAGAGTCTGGTCGCCGAAGAGACGTCCAGCCGTGGCCACGAAGAACGGTGAAGTTCAGGCGAAATTCAGGATGCGAAAATCCAAGGTCTAGGGTCTAGGGTCAAAAAAGACGTTGGGCACTAAACGCCAATAGCAAAAAACTCAGAACGGGAATCCAGAGAGGGAAAATTGAGGGTCTAGACCCGAAAGGGGCTATGGACGTCCAAAGGGAATTTTGATAAGGGAAAGCCGAACTAACCTTAGATTTAGCATTTTCAAAGGGGTTTAGTTTGGTCAAACTTAATATGTGACTTTGGAGGGTGAGCTGACCTATTAGGACACAAAAATGGACATGCAAAATGAGGCAAAGCCAAAAGGACCCGGCAATCAAAAAGAGGGAAGGGAGGGTCCTCCTTCTGAACGGGGTGTGTGTGCAATAGGCACAACAAATGGTGACTCCGTTGGGAGAATGCTCCTACCATTCTAGAGATAAATATCCATTATGAACCCATTATCTCTGGTTTCATTGACCAAAGCCAACTTTCAAAGCTAAACTAATAATAGTTTAAGGAAGGTAGGATTGAATCAAACTGCAACATCATCATGGAGGTGTGTGCATGGTGAGTTCATTTCCTTTCCTCGGAGAGAGCACGAGAAACTACTGGTTGTGAGAGATAAGCTACGTAGTTTGCCTAACCCCAAAAGTAACATGGACATTGCTCCATTGCCAGTCAGGCATCCATAGCCCCGATGGAGTTGTCATTGTGACCCCACAAACATAGCTCTACTTCCAACCAGGTGTCCATAGTCTTGGTAGAGATATTCGCACACCCATACGGTTGTTATTTTCACTTTATTTATTCCTTTTATTTGATATTTATTTTCAGCACTTTCTCTTTTCTTTCTGTTCAACCACGTAAGCAATGAAGCTCACAATGGGCTTGGAAATCGCAGTGGTCACTAGAGTAGACTTTAGATTTTTTACTTATCCCTTCTTCCCAATAGTCACCATACCATTCTTCAGAAACATTAAAATGTGTTTTTGTGTGTTCCATGATAAATGCAGGGGATTCAAGCGGATAGCCATCCTAGGTTAGTTCAGAGTTCAAAAGTTTAAAATTGACGCTTAGGGGCTTTCAGAAGTTAGCAATAGGGAATGAAGCCTTATCTAGAGAATAGTGCAAGAGCAGGTAGCAGGGCCAACAGTTTGTCAAGCCAAGCACGGCCACCATAGCAAAATAGGGAGCCTCTTCCAAAATCAAGACAAAATAGCCAGGTCAGTGAGCAAAACTGAAGGAAAAAGTAGGAAACCTATTCTTACCTATGTAAAGGTATTTACACAGACAACTCGAAAGAGCTCAGGCCTGGAAGTAATGCTTAAGGTGTTGCCCATTGATAGGAAACTGGACGTCTTCACCAGTGAGAGTCTTTAGGCAGAAGGCATTACCTCCAAAGATTTCAGCAATCTGAAAGGGGCCAAGCCAAAGCTTGTTGAATTTGTTGTGTCCCCCTTTCTTTTCATGGGCCTTGTCCCAGTAAAGGACTAGATCAGAAATATGGAAGGCCTTAACTTTGGCTCGGTAGTCGAACCATCTTTTGACTACACCTTGATATTTGGAAAAATTTTCTAATGCATGATCTCGTACTTCTTCAAGGTGTAACAGCTCGGTGAGGTGAGCTTCTCTGCAGTCTCCTCCCTCATAAAATTTTTTGACAAACTGGAGGGTAGGGATTTTCAAATGTATGAGAAAGATAGGCTCTAAGCCATAGACTAGATGGTATGGGGAATCTCTGAGGGCAGCCTTGTGATGGGTGCAATCCGCCCACAGGGCAAAACGAAGTTGGGTATGCCAATCCTTGGGATTCCTATCTAGCAGCTTCTTGATTATCATGATCAAGTTCTTGTTGGTGGACTCAGCAAGGTCATTGCCTTGAGGGTAGTAGTTAGATGAAAATTTGAGGATGATGCCATAGTCAAAAGCCCAACTCGTGAATTTTAATGAAGCAAACGCAAGGCCGTTATCGCATACTAGAGCATATGGGCAATCGAAGTGATTTAAAATGAAACTTTCTAAGAAATTGGTTACGACTTCAGTTTTACCTTGCCTGCAAGTTATTGCCTCTGTCCATCTAGTGCAGTAATCAAAAGCAGTTAGAATGTACTTGTGTCTAGTAGATGATGGAGGGCTTACTAGGCTAATGAATTCAAGACCCCATTGCGTGAAAGGTCTTACCTCCAAAATAGGTTGCAATGGGATAGCAGCATTCCTTTCTCTAGCGGTAGCAGTTTGGCATATGTGGTAGGTATGAACATAACCATGAGCATCCTTGAAAACGATGGGCCAATAGTACCCAACTCTTAATATTTGGTGTGCAGTTGATAGACCCAAACCATGACCAGTCCTGAACTTGTCATGGAATTCCTTAAGAACACGATCAACTTCCTCCTTACCCAAGCATCTCAAATAGATACCTTCATGATTCTTTTTGTACAAGATGGCACCCTATAACATATAGCTGTTGCTTTTCAGCCTAAGGGCTCACCTTTGGACCCCCTGTAGATGAGGTGGACATCTATGATTCAACAGGTAGTACACTATGTCATCGTATGACTCCCCTGGGGAGACATCCTCCAACTGATACTGTTGTACCATGAGTTCAGGCCCAACATCAATAACTACCTCTGCCATGGTTTGGGCAAGTGCCTGTCCTCTTACCAATTTCATCAGCTGGATTTCCATGTCATATTCCTACAACAATGCGATCCATTTTTCCCTTTGTTCCCCTAACTCATTCTGCATAAGTAATTTTTTCACCACGGGGTCAGGCACTATAGAAAACACCTTGTTGCGTAAGATATAATTCTGGAACTTCTTAACTCCTTTGACAAGGGCATAAGCCTATTTTTCAACATTATGATAGCGTAGTTCAACATCCTTTAGGGGGGCACTCATGAAGGCGATCGAATGTTTGCTCCCCTCGTCATCCTTTTGTGTTAAGATACTGGCAGAGCAATGATCTGAAGCAAAGGAGTATATGTAGAAGGGCTTTAGGTAATTGGGGTTGACCAGCATAGGGGCGTTAGTGATTGATTTCTTGATTTCCCCAAAAACCTGTTTCACTTCGAGAGTCCACTCAACCTTAGTGTCTTATTTTAGCATGGTATTGAATGGTTTGACTATTTCTACAAAGCCAGTGATGAATTTGTGAAAAAAGTTAATCTTTCCAAAAAAATATTTTAATTCCTTCTTGCTGCCTGACAGCTAGATTTTCATGATGGATTGGATATGTTCGGGGTCAATATAAATTCCCCACTCTGACAAGACATGTCCAAGGAGCTTCCCCTCAGTGACCCCAAAGATGCACTTCTTGAGGTTAAGGGAAACTCCAAATGTGTAGCACCTTTCAAAGACCTTGCATAAGTCAGCAACGTGATTACCCCGCTATTTTGAAAACACTGTTAAATCATCCATGTAGATGATTATGGATTTTCCTATCAGGTCCTTGAATGCAATATCCATGGTGCACTAGAAAGTGGTGCCAGCGTTGATTAGCCCAAATAGCATTCTTCTATACGTGAAAGTTCCCCACTTGGTGGTAAATGTTGTCTTGTGTCGATCTTTGTATTGCACCATAACCTGGTTATATCCCAAATATCCATCCAGGAAGGACATCATCTAAGAGCCATTTACTACTTGTAACACCTCATCCAATGAGGGTACGGGATAGTTGTACTTCTCTAAGGCCGGGTTTAGATTGTGAAATTCCACACATAATCTGATTTCCTCATTTTTCTTTTTGACAAGAACCAAATTCGCTACCCATGTGGAGTGTCTAACCGAAAAAATGATCCTGGATGATAGCAACTTTTGTACTTCCTTATATATTATTGGTACCACTAAAACGTTGACAGGGCGTTGTCACTGCCGGAATGACTTTGCATCTGGTCTAAGAGGGATAGTGTGCATGATAATTGACGTGTCATATGTCTTGAGATCATCATAGCTCTAGATGATGACGTTGTGATACTTCTATAGCACTTCACTAAACAAATTTCTTTCTTCATGGGTGCACACTTTACCTATGAACACATTCTTGGTGTTTCCAGCCGTCCCTAGATTGTGAGTGTCACATTGGCCGCTGATGGTATCCTTCTTAGCTTGTCGGTCCTAGTCTCTAATCTGATCAAGGTCAAATATCCACTCCAATTAAACCATTCCCCTAGGGATGGTGTTGGTCTTCAGGTTCATAATCCCCTTAATATCTAGGTCCGTCTCTTGGGGTTTGACCATGTCGATTATCTATGTAGCAAACACATCCGAACTGGTGATGAAATCCAAGATATGTTTGTCATCATTGAATACCTGGAAATTAGCCACATTATTCGGTACTAACGGGATAGAGGTGAGTTCCACCATGAATCTTTTGAGGCCTGATAGGGACAATGATTGCAATGTGCTTGTTTCCTACACGAGGGCATTGGCAGTATGATTCTGAGCGCACAGAATCAATTGAATGTTGAATGCATCTAGCCCTTCTAGTAGATCTCATACGTGGTGTCAGTAGTTAGTGAGTCTTTGATCATAGCAAGAATACAGCTTCCTAACTTATTTTACAACTAACACTGAATCTCCATAAACTTGAAGCATTTTGACACCCTTCCTTAATGCCATTAAGAGGCCCAAGACCAAGGCTACATACTCTGTTACATTATTGGTACAATAAAATTGAAGCCTATGAGCAGTAAAGTATGACCTACCTTTTGGACTGATCAATTCAAAACCTTCCCCAACTCTATGCTTGGATTTAGATCCATCAAAGTGCAATGCCTAGAATCCAGGAGAATCCTTGGATGTAGAACGGGCAGCTCATACTCCTGCCTTTCAATGGAGCCTTCATTTCAGTAACGGCTTTAAGAGATACTAGGATGAAATGTGTTTGTTCGGGTAGTGTAGACGTTGTTTTCTCCATTGGAGTAGCCTATTTTCTAACATGTTCAATTGTTGCTTGACACAAGCAGTAGTCAAATTCTGAGTGAGTAGCATTGTGTACCCTGCACCATTTAGGGAGCAAGAGCTTCTGGAAGTCTATTCGAGTTCCCAGGCTAAGCTAGTCCTGAATACATTTTTCCATGAAGTCTTGGAAACCATTGAGCAATCCCTAAGTGTCATTCTCTCCTAGTTCTTCATCATCGGATTCGATCAGCACTTCAGTGCTCTGAGAAACATTGGCCAAATTAGCAGGCGGGCTTCATAGTACGAGGAAGACCTCACTTGTTCCTTGATCTTTAGGGTATTCCTATTCATTATGATACAATACCGTAGAATAATTTTCCAAACCTATTTCGGCATACAACACCTCGTTCGTGTTGTTATACTCAGTGATCATAAATCTCATATGTGGTTCTCGATCAATCTGAATCTGATTCGGCATCCCTTTCCATGGAAGCCACATATGTGAGTAATCAGTCGCAGTGTATCCATTCAATGCCCTCATGAAATCCCTTCCTAGGATTATATTGTATGTATCTGAGATATCGGCCACCTAAATGTCAATGGTCTATTGGATCTGAGGGTCAGCGGCAACTTGCATAGTTATTCTGTTAATTTCCCCCACTATGCTGATTTTGGTCTTGTTAAGTTGTGTCACCTTCTACCGGGAAGGGGTTGGCATTATTCTAAGTGTTTTGCACATGCTCAGGGGCATAACATTAGCCGATGCGCCTGAATCTAGCAAATAGTTGTGGAGGTTCTTCCCGAACACATGGATGGTGGTCAGAAAGGGAGGAGTTTTGAATTTCCCTTAGAACACCCCTCTAGAAATGTCCACCTGAGCGACTTGGCCCTTATCTTTCTCGTTGCCCTTGCTTTGGGTTTGTGCCTAATTGGCCACCCTATCGGGCTGCTTGTTTCCTTGTTGACCCATTGGTGGGTCAGCCTAGCCGTTAAAAATTTGTCTAACGATTGGCTCATTATGCTAATCACCAAAAGAAACCTTCTTTACTGGAGCTTCCTGAGTTGACCCCTATGGTGGAGTCCCATTTTTCATTCTAAAAAAGGCGTTCTTGACGGCAGGCACTTTTAGAAGTTCAAATACTGACACGCTTAGCTTTACCTTTTTAAATTCTTTAGCAATATACTCCCCCATCTGCTCAATTTCTTGATCACAAGACACATTTGGGGAAGAAGTGGCGGATTGGCTTTGGTTGCTGCTTTGTTGTTTATTTTTGTTAAGGTACCACATGGGTGTATGGGGAAAACCTAGGTTATTATTTGCACTCAGATCGAGGGGTAATAAAATTGTTCGGTGGAGTGGAGGTCATAAAAGGACCTCCCGCATGACCACCAGTTTATCTATTTCTAAGGTTGTAAGGGGTAGTCCGTTGGTGAAACATTTGGACTTCATCCTCCTTAGGCTCTTCTTCGTCATCTTTGGGACCATTATCTACTGAATTGAAAAGATGAGCTAAAGGACTTTTGGAACTTACCTCTTTCGTCGTATCATTATTGTTCAAATCAGCACTCTCTAGTTTAGGTGTGTTACATTCTGCCCTTGGGAAGGGAGCCTGGTTTAGTGCCAACACCAAAGAATCATATGGATCAGATGGAACAATGTCTCTACATCCCAAAATGTCGACTTCATTTTGAACTACTTGGAAAATCTCAGCGGCATTTTGGAATTCTGGACAATCTAGTTTGGAGTGGCGACTCATTTTGTGAATGCGACACCAACTAGATAAAGCAGCCTCTGCTAAGTAAAATCTGCTTGCGGGGTTTTCATTGTTGTTGTTGTTGGGTTGATCAAGAGGCGTGGGAACACCGCCGTTGTTGGGGCATGTATTCCACATCGGTTTTGCCTTTGGAAAGGCCTTCTTTTGAAGTTCTAACTAGAGTTCTGACTTCTATCATAATTCTATTCTGACGATGTGCTAGCATCCCAATTGTCTCAATTTTCATGATGATCCTGATTTTTCCTAATAAGGTTGGCTTGGATGCTCTTTTGCGATATCTATAGCTGGTTGTTCTAATTCCTTAAGTGTGTCATTTTGGTTGGCATCTTCTTGATCATTTATGTGAATTCATTGATTTTATCCTTTTCAGCATTGTTTGGTTGCGGCATGACATTCTAAAGGAACACGAGTTGTGTCATCGGCTGATTTTGATGAGTGGGTGGGAATTCTGCTACCAGAAGGTATGCAGGAACCTGGGATTGTTTAGGATGCGACTGTTGTTGTTGGGGCAACAGGTAGTGAGGCACTGGATATGCCTGGTTCATCGGATGCCTAGGATGAGGAACTAGAGGTAGTAGTGGCACTAGATTCAGCAAGGGCATCTAATGTTGCAAGGCTTGCATGAGTCCCTGAATCTGTGTCGGATGTGCAGTTTGCCCAAGAGAAGGCAATGGACCAGATATGTTCTACCCAAAATCCATGCTGACGATAATGGCTTCAGCGTATGCATCGACCAACCTAGCTATTGACGGTCTCATTCTTTTCACCAAGGTTGAAGTGAGATTGTCCAAGGCTACATAGTAAACAGGCAGGATAGCAGCATCATTGAAAATGTACGGGGCCTGCAGCCGAGTGTACGCTCTGTGGAAGTGATCATTGAACGAGCTGATCGGTTCATTGATTTCCCTTTGAACCGACATAAAGTGTTGATACGAATCTATGGGGCTGACCGGGGTCTTGAACTTTTGTAGAAGTGCATTCTTCAAAATATCCCATGTGTTGATAGTTTCAGCCAGTAAATTGACATACCAGTAGAATGCCTCCTCGCCTAAAGAGTAAGGAAAGCATCTGTTGGCCACATCTTCGTATATGATCTGTATAGTCTTTAGGGAAATTTTGAAAATCTTGACATGCTTCTCGATTGTCCTTTGTGGATCCTAGGAGTTGAACTTCGTGCAAAAATTCTCAAGATTCTTTAGCATATCATGGTAAACGTTGAAGGAGAGAGGTGACGAGTTATTACCCAGCCACACCATTGGGAAGGGCAGTGGAGGTAGCTATGCTAGATTGGTCTATAATTGTGATGGGGTGGTAGCAACTAATGAGGCAACAGCAAGGCTAGTTACTGTGTTTGGCTGGAAGGTAGTGTTCAGCCCAGCTGGAGAGGTAACCTAGAATGTCGTATGGATTAGATGAGCGGAAGGTGGTGCTACCAGTGAAGATAAAGGAGATGGAGGTGAAAGAGCAGCGAGCTGCTCTAGAAAATTGATGATGGATGGTTCCCCTCATTTAGCTCTATTAGCTCAAATAGGGGGCTGTAATTCCTAAAACTCCCCCTTGTTTGGTGTAGACCTCAAGACTCAGTGGAATCTCTCAGGGGAGAATGACCCAATTCGATCTAGCATTACCTTTCGGCCCTCCTTCTAGCACCAGTTTTGTTGATGGTTTTTTTATGCACTTCACAACACAGGTAATACGTAGGTGCATTACCTCTCTTGAAAGACAATCCTCCACAATCAAATTGCAGAACACTATCCCAAGGTCTCTTGGATGTTAGGTCTTGAAGATGCTTGGAATGTATTAGTTGTTTGATGTGATTTTTTTGGAATCACAAGGCGGTCTTACATGGTTTAAAGCTATAGGAGAATTGGGTCAATGAATGGAGTTCTTCGAATATGAAATTATTGCACTTTGCTACAGGCTCGGACAGAAGTCTTGGACTCCATTGTTTCATCAGATTTGGCTTTACAATGTGCAATGAACCTTAGCACAAGTTGTTTCTAAAACAAAGGGAAAAGGGTGAGGAAGAAGGATGGTTCCTGGACCTACAACTATCGATGAACAGTGATCATGGAGGTTCCTGTTGTGGATAGTTTTCTTAAATAGAATTTCACTTAATTTGAATTCTCACAATGTCATGAAATCTATGCTATCTTCTAAGGACTACAGATATTCATCATTCATTCATTATGTAAATGTGAACAAAGACAAAGTTTAATGAGTAGCTATGAAATTATAGTCGAGGCTAACTTTACACAGTCATTTACTAGCAACAAATGACCAAAAGTATGGACAAGGAAAGCATACACACAGCAGAAAGCTTCAAAACCAAAGACGACATACTAAATACACTACAACTAACTAAAAGAAACTAGAACAACAAAGTAATTTGAAGTAAAGTTTTAACTAAGGGGAGAAGAATAATGAAAAATGTAGAGAAACCATAAAAGACACCAAGAAATGACTGTATTTTCTATTATAATTTCTACAGCATGTCTTTACAACAACTCAACTCTCTTAAAATGAGAGGAGGAGAGCCCTATTTATAGTTTTCAAAAAGCAAAATGAGTGGCCAAGATTTGATTCTATTGTGTGTCCAAGATTCACTTTACACTAGGTTTTCACCTACCCCCAAATATATTTCATTTATAAAACATTTCTTGTATTTTCCCTATTTTGTCATCTAGTGACAACACTTTAGCAATTTCATCATTTTCATGTTTCCCCTTTGTTCTATCGATTCTTTAAGGAATTCTTCATCAATGACTGGGTTGCCTTCACATTTCTTTAACACTACATACTCCATAAAGCTCAAGATTAGTGGCTGAAATTTGTCCATCTCCATGATGTCAGATGGCAAAATCTGGTAGCTCCATTCCTGGGAGTTGTCGATGAGCTTCTTCCAGTCATCATCGTATTTGGTAGCATTATCTCTGAAAAGTTCTGATTGGGCGAAGGCTCAGGCAGCAAAACTCACGAAGTCCATGGTAACCTCAGCCATCATCCCATCTTCCATGTTCTTTAAGAAGTGGGGCTTTATGCTTTTAGGATTAATTTCAACAACAGGTAGCTCGAACCCCGTCATTAGCTTGAGGTACCCAACGTATTCTTCTCTGGTCTCCCTGGCCCATTTGATATCCAGCACTACCCATTCTAAAATCTTCTCCATCTTTTTCCTCCAGTGATCGAAATCTCGCTTCCATACATCCACTAACCAATGGTCATCATCCTTGAGGGCAAGGTCCCTCTCCCAAACCTTGCTTGGCAATGCGAGTATAGCCTCAATTTTTGGGTAGGCTGCTCTGTACTTCATTGGGAACCCCTCGCAAACCCACCTCATACCCTGAAGAGTTCTCTGTACTTCTAAAAACTTATTTGTTGTCTGGACAACCAAGTTGATACCTGTGTTTCCCATGTCTAAGACCTGTTGGAACCAGCTTTTCGTAGTCTTATCCAAGTTCATTCTCTTCTCTAATTTATTGATCTGCTCTTGAGATAGCAACTGAGGCAAGGTTGATGACGTAGTGGGCTGCTCATCTAAGGATGACCACTGCTAAATATAGGTCATTAGATTGGCCACTTGTGCTTTGAGTTCTTCCTTAGAAACTTTATCCTATTGGATAAGATGCACCACCATGGCGACCGATTCCTAGAGGTGATTGACCTTTTGCTCCCTTGTGGCCACTCCCAAGTCGATGGTGGAGACGTTATAAGTTATTCCTTATTCTCCAACCACCGACATCACTATTTGTACCACCCTAGATCCTGAGGCATCCATGGTCACCTTCAATCTGATCTTTGGTTTTTTATCTTTCTTGGTTCTTATCTGTGCTCTAGCCAGTATGGCTTCTAGCCTTGCCTTAGGATCTTTTGGGATGGGAGTCTTTTGCTTCAACTGCCTCTCCAGCCAATCGGGTACTTGGGGCTCTTCCGTGGGTGGTTCACTTTGATTCCTGTTGTCCTCCTTTTCAAGTTCAATGGCTCTGACAACAAGAGCCCTCACCTCAGTTCCTACATGCTCCTTCTCCTCATCAGAGTCTCATTCGATTGTTACACACTTAGTGGGAGACTTGGTGCACAATTGTTTATTGGAGGAATCTTGGCTTTCAGCACCCTTTTTTTATTCATTTTGGCCACGTTCATGTTCTTTGGGATTCTCCTCTTGCTCATCTTCATGGAGGGATGCCTCCTCATCATGTTCTAGGGTTTGGCCATGCCCCTTAGTTGGAAACCTACTACCTTCTATCTCTAGAGCAGCAATTTCCACTTCACGTGCAAGCTGATTCTCAGCTTCCTTATCCTCAATCTCTTTAAGCTGCTTACCCCACTCTGCATTGAGTTCGGGGTCATTCGTTTCCTTGATCAGTTCAGCATCCAACTCCTCACTACTCTCACTGGAGGACTCATGGGCCACGTCATCTATCTCCTGGTGTTCTAATAGTGGATGTTTGTGGTACTCAAATTCTTCGTCCTCGAGCCCCTTTGCAGCCTCTAGCTACCGTCGCTCAAGTTCATCTGATATCTACATTGTCGCCTCCATTCTTGGTGGTTTGGTAGGGGGAGGGAGAGCTAGAGTGTGGACCATAGCCTAAGCTATTGTAGCTTGAACCACTGGATTAGTAAGCATCCCCGAAAGCTCGAATGGCATGTTTTGCATGTACTTCACTAAGTATTTTGGGAGGCTAAGGGCAGGCATTGTAGTAGTGGAAATGGAGGGCAGGGAAGGAGACATAGAGGAAGAGGAGACCGGCGAGGTTGTGGCAGAGGATGAATCCATGGGAATAATCTGCATGATTGGAGAGGTGGAAGCAAGGTGGATAGAGATGTCCACCGTAGGTGGGGAGGAAGCAGAAATAGCAAGCGAAGCAAGCGGGACAGTGGCAACTGTAGCAGCGATTGCAGCAGATGGAGACCTTGGCGGGTTAGATCCCTCTCCTCCTTGCTTGAGGAGCACACCTCTGGGTATTACATTCATCTCTACGGCCCCAGTTTTTTTTCTTTGTTTCTTTGCTGACTCACCCTCTAATGCCTTTTGAGCATAAACCTTTGGTTTAGGCAGCTGCTCATTGGCTTCTTTTCTCTTCTTGGTTTTGACTGATGGTGAGGTTTTGGATGTTTCCCTAGTTGTAGCAGTAGCCACTCCACCATTGGAGCCACTTGGTTCACTTTCTAGTCCCTTAAATGTTAAGGCGACTCCTTGTTGTTTCAATTGGGCCACCTGTTGGTCAAACCATACCCTCGTTTGGACCTCAACGGATTTAGTGAGTATTTCAATCTCGTAAAGCTCTCGCTCATCCCATTCAATCGCAGGCAGTGGAAAGTTGGTGATGGCATCATATCCTGGATCGATCACCGTATCCTCATCCTCTTCAAGCTGGTCGAGAACCAAGCACAAATTTATTCTCCCCACGTAAAGAGCAATCATACACATGTAGTGTCATAGCTGCTATTCAAGATCATATTTACAATTAGCCCAAAAATATTCAACATTGAGTACCCTGCATACTGGAGGTATGAATCTTGTACATCCCTTGGCTGAACCTAATGGGGTAAGGTGTACCCGCCAGATGCTTGCTTCTCAAGATATTATGGATGTGTCATAGCTTCCAAGTCAGCTCTAATAGTATAATCCGGTTGTTGGGGTACTGGGGCAGCTTGTTTGGTCTTTCTATGAATCCCTAGGCACGGATGTAAGTGAACCTTGGAAATTGTATTTATAGGAAGGTGTATTGCCTAAGGAGGGCTCTAGCAATGTGGGAAACTCTTCTCTGAAAGTCACCTCCTAGAGATCCAATGATGTGGCTAATGAATGCATCATTCATCCTGCAATAATCCTTCTTGAAGTTTTGGTACTATAGTTGAGGGTATTTATCATAAGGCTTGAGCTCTACCCCCGATGCCTCACTGGGTACTACAGTTAATCCATGATAGTGTCATCGATCTATGAGGGAGTATACTAGGTAGGATGTCATGTAGAACTTTGAGGTCTTCTTCACAGTTGTAAACTATTCATGGAAGCATTCACTGATTATCTCCCCCCAATAAAAAGAAGTTCTATCACCGCGGAGAATCTACTCCACAAAGTAGAACCTCCATTTTTGGAAGAAGGTCACAGCAGGAAGGCCCATCACTCGGCTTATCAAGGTCACGAGGTCATGGTAATCCTCGAAGAAATCGCTGTGAAAAAGCTCCTGAGGGAGCTTTCCGGCACTACCCCACTTTTCTTTCAACCAATACTGATTGATTAGTTTCTTACATTTCAATAGATCCTCCTCCCATAATTCCTTGCATTCTTCCATTGTGTGGCTCTCCATGCTCTTAAAGGCAGGAATGTGGAAATTTTTTGTTATACCCGATGGGGACATATCCGCAAGGATATTCCCATCCTGGTCCACTATAGTTCGGGTCTCAAGTTGGTATGCCTATATGCACGCCATTACCAATTCTGGGGCCACCAAGGCCGATGGGAAGCCTGTAGCTTTGGTAATTTCGCTGCTCCTTATTAACTTCGCATTTTCTGTCTTGGGATTCACCTTAAATCTCTGTGTAAATTTATCAACATCGACCTGACTGATATTGGTATCCATGACATCTCTCTAAAGAGTGGTGATCCTGGATTGTAAGGGGACCCCTTGAAACTTGTACTTCATCTTATCCTTATCCTCCTTGCCTCGGGGTGCCTTGGCTATTCCTTTCCCCTTCTCCTTGGAGGCACCAAAATTTTTTGCACCGGATTCCATAAATCCTGCACAAAAGACATGAATGAGTAACATTAAATATGAAAAAATGGCCCCAGACAAGTCCCTGCACATCAAGGTTAGCCCCGCAATCATTATTCATATTCGATAATTGCATAACATTTGATAAAACATCTTTTAGAAAGAAAAATAGGCAACCCAAGTTCCCAAGGCTGGAGTTCCCTTTGCAAAATGTCGTTTGGAAGGGCAAATTAGGTATGGAACTCCCAAAGGTGTTTATCGATGTTGGTTTTGCTTAATTGAGGGTTGGAGTGAAGGAAGACCTAATTTTAGCAAGTGGGTCGAAATCCATTTTTGATTTGTAGGTCATTTGAGTATTCATTTAGGAGTTCGGGTATTAGCTTCAAGACTGTCGCTGGAAACGGTGTAGGGGAGACGGAACTCTGGGTGCTGGGAAGCAGTCACAGGTCAGCCGTCTGGGACGGAAAAATGCAAGAGGCAATCTGGGAGGAGAATTTTGGAAGACAATCCCCAGAGACAATTTCAGGAGTAGGGAAAACCAGGCGGCGAACAATGGGTCAGGACCCGGAGGTCGGGAAGTCATTTCGAATTTTTCGTGTTAAACGGCGCACGTGGAACGGAATCTCGGAAGCAGAATTCTGAGGATCGGGGTCTGAATATACTGTGGTTGTTGGTTCTTCACTCTGATTTTTCACAAGGCGAAAAGGGGTTTGGGATCCGAGACTTGGAAAGACGTCCCAGGACGGTTGTATAAAACGAAAAAAATTGACACGAAATTTTGGGAATGGAATTCTGGAGGTCGGGGTCCGAGGGTGCTTGGATTCTAGTTTCTGCCTTGGAAATTTGAATCAGACTTTATGCAATCAGGGTTCGAGGTCTGGAAGGATGCTCAAGATAGGTCGTCAGAATGGCGGAATTAGCATGAAATTCCAGGAATGGAACTTCGAGGATCGGATCTCAGGGACAGTTTGTTTCTTTGTCGATTTTTGATTTTTTCTAAGTTTTGACACAGATTTCATAGGGTCGGGATCCGAGAGTCGAAAAGACGCTTAGGGGAGGCTGTTAGAACGATGGGGGTACAACAGAAACCCGCAAGGGGAAATCCGGAGGTCGGGATCCGGGACGAGCTTGGTCGCATAAATTTTGGAGTTTAAGTTTAAGTTTCGAGCGGACGGTCGCAGGAAAGTCCAGGCTTGGGTAAGGTAATCACCTGTTCTAAAGAATAGCGATGGGGAGGTCCAACTCTGGTATAATTTTTGACTCCTCAAACGATCAATTTTTCACATTTCAAAACATGGGTTTTTATGGGAGGGTACTTATCTACCAGTTTTTAACCCTATATCACATTTTTACTTCGTTTAAAACTCAAAATTTGATGAAAAGGATAATGAGGCGCATGGACGGTGGATGTACCTTACGATCCCGAAGAGGCTGGTGTTGGACGCACGGAAAAAACATTTA
The DNA here is from genome assembly GCA_007115665.2 of Sequoiadendron giganteum. Taxonomy (NCBI): domain Eukaryota; kingdom Viridiplantae; phylum Streptophyta; class Pinopsida; order Cupressales; family Cupressaceae; genus Sequoiadendron; species Sequoiadendron giganteum. Next base: position 316,883,234 of record CM021107.1, on the reverse strand, counting down.
GACAAGAGCTCGGGCATGGGGGTGGAGAATGCCGAATGCGGGGAGCTTTGCAAATTTCTCTATCACACGGTCGTGTGAAAATCACAGCCGAAAAATTTGATTTTATACCCAAAATTGTCACTAATACCACAAATTAATGCTTCGTACGGTGGTCTAAAAGGTTGGTGAGTTCAAATCTCACAGGCGACGGTGGGTGACCCAGAGAGACATCCAACCACAGCCGCGAAGAATGGCGAAGTTCAGGCAAAATTCCAGACGTGAAAATCCGAGATCTGGGGTCTGACATCCGGAAAGACATTGGGCACCAGACGCCAGTAGCAACAAACTCAGAATGGGAATCTGGAGAGGGAAACCCGAGGGTCCAGACCCAGAAGGGGCCACAGACGTCCGAAGGGCATTTTGACAAGGGAAACCTGAACTAACCTTAGATTTAGCATTTTTAAAGGGGTCAAGTTTGGTCAAACTTAATATGTGACTTTGGAGGGTGAGCTGACCTATTAGGGCACAAAAATGGACATGCAAAACGAGGTGAAGCCAAAAGGACCCGGCAATCAAAAAGAGGGAAGGAAGGGTCCCCGTTCTGAATGGGGCGTGTGTGCAACAGGCACAACAATAACCAGTTGGGTTCAAACTTACCTTTGCCATCTTGATTTAGTTGTACCTTCTGATTCTCTTTGAGTACCAAGTCACAAACTTGAAAGTTTTTATCTTTGAACTTTTTATCATAGCTTCATTTGAGCTAATTCTAACAAACCTTAAGATGGTTTAACGTGCTCAAACGCCTTTTATCTAGGAGTTCCAACTCATTTACTCTAGATACCCAATACTCTTTGATGGGACTTTTAAAATTTGACAAAATTCTACCTAATTTGGGCATGACTGGTTACTTTTCAAGGTTGGAGGTCTAATGCTTAGGGTTCAGGGTTTTGTTCGCCCATGGTGAAATTGATTGGTACCTTTTTAACCCTCACATTATATTTTAGCATTGACCTATTGCTGAGGGTTACTAGTCTCTTAAGTCATCCGACTGAGCCTTTCTTTCATCCTCTTACCGGCCCCTTTTTACCCGACCTATCAATTTTCTCTTTGCCACTTGGGCCTAAATTTTTGTGCCATTGAGGGTTCTTTCCGGCTGACCCCCATTATATTTATTGTTATGTAGATGACGGACCGTCCGATCACAGGTTCTGATCGAGACCATTCCTCACTGACCTCGCATGTTTTCTATTGATGTAAATAAAGTGGTGCGAGGTGTGTGAGGTGCCGCCATCTATCAAGTACGAAAGGTTGGGGCCCTATCCTGATGTGCCAAGATGTGACAAGTGGATGTCTTTTCACCAGTGGGTATTAACTGACAAGGATTAATGATGATCGTCCCTTGCTGGCCTCGCACGATCGGATTAATTTTATTTGAGCTACCATGAGGTTTGCAAAATGGTCACACGTGGCTTGGCTCTTGGAATATAAGGGGTTGTTAGGGGCCTCTTGCTCGATCACGGTTTCCTATTTTTGAGGGGTGTAATTAGCTATTGTTTTTCCTAGGCAGTGATGTGGATTGTCAACGATCATTGACTCAATCTGAGTCATTTGACTTCCCAGGTCTCTTTCACATGAACGGTTTGAATTCAAAGGGTTACTGTTCACTCATGTGAGGATTTTTTATGTTCTATAGGTTATTTTCATTGGTGGTGCTAGTTTTTCAGTGGATTTCCTCATAATCTCCTTGTCTACAAGTAATATCCTCTTTATAAATGCAATGATGGGTTGTACGCCATTTTCCATAAGCCTGGAATTATTTTGTGGTGGAAACATCAGCCACTAATCGCTCGCATGCTTGTACTACAATTTTGGCAATTAATATTCCTTGCACCGATTTTCTCTATAAATGCTTGCTAAATTTCTCATCAGTATCATCACTTTTTGAATTGGTTTGTTTGTAGGTGAATGATTTGCTTACTAATTTTTGAGCTAGTATATTCAATGGATAAGTATGTGGTACGGTGAAGTGGTAGAGTGGGTGCAAGGAATTCATGACACAAGGAGGAACAACCTATTTCTAATGCTCCTAAAGCGGTTGTTCAAGGTGTGAGCAGGCGGTCTGGATGTCACAGTTCCTTTGTTATGCTCTCTTCGGGCTCTGGTGACGATAGATCCAAGACTAATTCAAACTATCGTTGTTTTCTCATGGCTATGACTGAGCTCATGGGGGTCGATGAGGAGGTCCTTGCAGTTTCCCCAATTGCTACAATGGCACCGTGTTGTGTTGTTGGATCTGGTGCCGGTATTGGAAAGAAAAAGGGAATGGTTTCACTTCACACTGAAGCGAGAACTAGGAGTGGTCGCCTCTATCGAGGCCGTGTGTTTGATAAATGATGCTGGAGGGTGATGTGGGTTGTTAGGGTGGTGTTTTTTGTTGTCTAGTATTGTTCTGGTGGTTCGGTTTTGATGTGAAAATGCGCATGCATGGCATGGTGTTTTTTTTTTCTCCGACTGGTTACTGGGGTGTAACCATTTTGATTTCTCGGTTCGATTATTGTTATTTCTAATGATGAGGAATTTTCTGGAATATGAATTCGAATTTTATTTCATTTGGATGAAATTCATTTTAAAATGAATAATGGAGTTTGTTTCTTGTTGCTCTCTTGTTCTATAAAGGATATTTCACGGCTCATTGTTAGGGTCATATTTTTTCTGTCCTGAAGCTTAGAGTATCTACAGTTAGTTTTTATTGTGGTGTTTTGAAGATATTAACTAGGAAATCTTTCTAGGTCGGGAATAGTATGAAACAAGCATGCTTTGCTTATGCAATGATGGATATTGAAGCAAATAAAAAATCTATTAAAACAATTTCTCTCCTGGTTATATGTCATGGATTGTGAATGAGTTCATCAATGATTTATTCATTCAGCTTCAATGGTATATTTGAATGTGTATTTCATTTTCCTACTTTAACTTAATGAGTTAATCAAATGCTTTAAAATGAGTTACAAGTTTGTGATAATATGCTCAGGATTCATTAAGGAGTGTTGTTTTAAGAAAATGAAAGATCTCATAATGTAAAGCATTATGGTGATAATTTCATAATGTTTGGGTTATGTTTTATATGACTCTCGCTCGATGGATGAGGCACTAGGTATTTTTTTCAAGATTCTTTTAGAAGTGCAGGACTATGGCTCTAAGTGTGGTGATTCAAGATCTAAACATTTACAAAAATAAAATCCTATCTCTTTCGAGATACAAATATTACATTAATGTTATTCTTCTTGCTCTAAATAGTTGTTATTGTTCTTTGGTTTTCTAGCACCAAGATAATTGTTATCTAATTGCGTTGGTGGGGAGTGTATATGTATGAAGAAGTGTTCTTATAGGCATAAACTATTTTTATGAACACACTTAGGAAAACCCTCCTTGGTTTCACAGAGCCAAAAGTGTAGGAGATCTCAGTCTTTGATTGAATCTCGTTAGTTGGCCATTAGCTTCGTAGTTTCTTGAATATAGAGTTTGGCAACCTCTTAGAGTATTATGAAGCCTTAATGGGTAAATTAAAACACCAACAGAATGGCGACTCTATTGGGGATGAACTCATAAGTTTTGGTTGCAGACGATGTTGTTATAGAGTCATTAAAGTTTTGAATTATTTATGTAACCAGAGGTTGATAATTATTGAATTATTTTCCCATCTGAGTCACCAATAGAATGGCGACTCTGCTGGGGATGAATTTATGATTGCAGAATCTTGCCTTAAGAGTCATTGCTTAGAGTCAAATGATTTTCCATTCTAAATTTAGTTCAAATAGTGAAAATTTCAACCCTAGAGGAAGAAGTTGTTGAAGTGAGCCTGAAAATCCTATGCTCTATGGTGTTCCGCTGGGGAAAGACTCAGAAGTTTTGATTGTAGGCATTATTATTATAGATTCATTATAATAACTGACATATTACTTCTAACCATAAAGGTTAAACTTGATAGAATAGGCTCTCTTCCTGAGTTATTAGTTGAATGGTGATTTTATTGGGGAGAACTTCTGAGAAATTTAACGAAAAAAGAGAAGAAAAACCACTGCAGTTGGAGGCGGTTGTCCAAAATAATTTGTTGAGTGGATCTGAATTTTAAGTTTGGATGGTGACAAGTTATGGATTTGGAAAAGATTGGTAGCAACATGATTTCAGAATATTTGAGGTATGACTCTGTTGTGGACAAAGACCCAGGATGTGACAAGCTTTGAAAAGGAATTTCATATTCTTTTGAAATTCAATCCTATGTTGATGAGGTGGCGACTCTATCTGAAGAACTAGTTGATATATAAATGAAAAGTCCTAGGTTTGTGATATCTACAGTCAGGGAGAGAAGATTGACAACTACTGCCAAATTACTAGGTATTCTCATTGAATCTAAACTGATCACTATTCTGATTGTGAGAGGTGTTCGTAACTAGGGATAATAAATGGTTCCAAATTAGATGTTCCAGCATCAAGAAAGGAATAGTGACTAGTCTTTCCATACTTCTAATAATACAATATGTAAAATTATTTGAGAAGTATGTTTATGTTGTAGTATACCTCTAAAAGGCTCAAGGTATGAGTATTTCTGTCAAAATTTTAGAATCATGGCCGAATTAGTAAGTGATGTATTTGATAGCCATGTATAAAGTTGATAGTGATTGAATGGGTATAAGAGAGTTTATGTATGAGATGTCAGACAAAAATATGCTAAGGGAACAAGTTTCATTAAGCCCTTTAGGGTATTTTTTAACTCAAAGGTATATGCCTTTTATTTTCAATAATATCAAAGCTTTCCCTAATCTGATTCCTAAGAAGATTAGGAAATATTTGCCTAAATACACAAGGCAAAGTGAAGAATATGCCTCTAAGCATCTCCAAGATTTTCATCAAGTCAATCATGAGGATGTTGTTATGAAGCTTTTTGTGCAATCCCTAAGGGGTGATGCCAGGGATTGGTTTTCATATCTACCTGCCTATTTTGTTAACTCATGGAATCAATTGGTGATAGTTTTTATTGAATAATTTGGTGAAAGAGTCAATCCCAACATAGTAAGAAATTTTTTTATGGGAATTCACATACAAAAAGATTAGCTAGTCACGTATTTTAATCTCAAATTTTCAAAAAAATTAAGAGAGATTCCTAGAGAAATAAGACCAAATGAGGTTGAATGCCTAATTGTATATCTTGGTGCTTTTGACAAAAGGATGCGTTACTTATTAAGGGATAAGGAACCTATAGCCTTGCACCAGGCATATCAAATGGTTATGGAGATTGAGAACAACATGAAGTACTCAATGATGAAAGGTTATCTGGCTGCAAGTGTTGATTACCCTGGCATAACTCATACTTGTAAAATTTTAGAGTTGGCTGCATAGAACATTCATGATGATAAAAGTTCTTTGAAAACTATAATATATCCACCATTACAAAGTGATGATGATGATGAGATCCAAGTTGAAGGCTAGTTCAACTTGAGTAATGATGATCAAATCTCTTTTGTGAGAGAATTGTATGAAATGAAGAGACAAGAGGAAGAATCACCATATGAGTTTTTCTTGAGATTTTTAGATGTTTTAATAAAAATTCTTAGAGGTCTCAGACCTGATGATGTTGAATGCATTGACTTGTTTTGTGAACTTTATGAACCGGGGTTGAGTGCTTTGCCAGAAGATTTGAAACCTGCTAACTTAACCCAAGTCCTTAAATGGACAGAGATTATAGAATCAGCTAAGAGTATATTTGCACAAAATCAAGATGATGCTTGCCATTTTGAAGAATGTTGGACAACTGCACAAGAGCTTGATGGGAAAAGAGATGAAGGATTAAGCGAGACACCCATTTTTTTCCTTGTCATGATGGTAATGCACATGTCACTGAGATTTTGTTACAGGCTAGTGATTGTGATTTTAGAAGTAATGCTTGTATTACCGAGGATGAAGTGGAGCCTCTCCCTTTACCAAAATTTTATGGTAATATAGAGCCTCATGATCTTATTTTCTTCCAAATGAGGGGAAAACTTTCAAATGATGAATGTTTAGAGAATACACCAGATGTGTTAGCAAGGGAACATGTTTTTTCTGTAAATGTTAAGGAATTTGAAGACAATGGGGTGTGTGTTCAATACGGTGATCTACAGAATAATATTGGAGATAACCGACATATTGATGAATATATTAGTACTATTGATTTTCTTGACTATTTGTATGAAGCTAAGATTGATTTTTTGTCACCTTTTGTCATTGATATTTCTAGTGAAAATTTTTCAGCTTATAATGAAGGTGTCATTGATATTGTTGGTGAAAAAATTTTAGCTTATAATGAAAGTGTCGTTGATATTGCTGGTGAAAAATTTTCAGCTTGTGCTGAAATTTTCACTTATAAATTAACACATACAGTAGGCCAGTACATACTGTTGTTTCTCTATTGCCCATGTTGAGGTTGATTTGTTTGAGTCGACTTTTGAGGTTTTTCATTTGGGAATGGATGATGGAATGTAGGATGAGATGTATAGTGAAGGGCCTGAGATGAATGTGTTCACACATTTCTTGGAGAAAGATATAACTCATATTTCCCACCTCTGTGGTATCAGGATGTGTTCCAGGATGTCTGAACGTAGGTGTTGGCAACCAAGATTATGTAGAAAGCACCAAGGTGAGGATTCCCCAAGTCATGTATCTTCCTTTTTGTGCAAAGAGGGTTTATGTAACATACACACAGTTTTCTATGACAGTTTTCAGTTTGATGTGCGATCTAATGTTGATACTAAGATGTGTGATCTCAAGGACCAGATAAATTATGAACGTTTCTATTTCTCAGCTCAATTGAGTAAGCATTCAATAAAGCATGACTGGGTGCAAGGCAAGGTAAAATGTCATTATGGTCATGTGTTGCAGTTAATGTTTGGATACAGGGTGTTGACTAATCAAATGCATAGGAGTATTAGAAAACATTATGATACTTCCAGCCATGTTGACTACTCAAGTAATGTAAAGACATTAGGAGGTAAAATTTGCAGACTTGGTTTACTCCAAGTAGCAGAGAATTTTGTTTTTGACAAGGGTAAAATCTGATTTCTCTTGTTTGGAGGCCTGGGGCCACCAAGTTGGATGTAAACAAGTTCCAATTGAAAAACATGGTAAAGTATTCATCAAGGTACTTGTGTGATTTGATGATCTGGTCTGTGAAACTAGAGATTCTGGAATCTTTCTATGCCCACAGGGGGCATACATCCCCAGTCAAAGCCACTAATGGGACTTTTAAAATTTGTCAAAATTCTGCCTAATTTGGGCATGACTGGTTACTTTTCGAGGTTGGACGTCTAATGCTTAGGGTTGAGGGTTTTGGTCGCCCATGGTGAAATTTTTTGGTACCTTTTTAACCCTCACATTATATTTTAGCATTGACCTGTTGTTGAGGGTTACCGATCTCTTAAGTCATCCGACTAAGCCTTTATTTTGTGCTCTTATCAGCCCCTTTTTACCTGACCTATCAGTTTTCTCTTTGCCACTTGGGCCTAAATTTTTGTTCCACCGAGGGTTCTTTCTGGTTGGCCCCACCATTATATTTATTGTTATGCAAACGGTGGACCAACCGATCACGGGTTCTGATCGAGACCGTTCCTCATGAACCTTGCAGGTTTGTTGTTGATGTCACTAAAGTGGTGCGAGGTGTGCGAGGTGCCACCATCTATCAAGTACAGAAGGGTGGGGCCTTGTCCTGATGCGCCAAGATGTGACAAGTGGATGTCTTTTCACAAGTGGGTATTAAATGATGGGGAATAATGATGATTGTCCCTCACTGGCCTCGCACGATCGGATTAATTTTCTCTAAGCTAACACAAGGTTTGCGAAATGGTGACATGTGGCTTGGCTCCTAGAACAGAAGGAGTTGGGTGGGGCCTACTGCCCAATCGCGATTTCCTATTTTTTAGGGTTGTGATTGGCTTTTTTTTTTCCCAGGAAGTGATGTGGATTCTCAATGATCATTAACTCAATCCGAGTCGTCTAACTTCCTAGGTCTCTTTCACATCAACGATTTGAATTCAAAGGTTATTGTTCACCCATGTGAGGAGATTTTGTGTTCTGTAGGTTATTTTCATTAATGGCATGACTCATTCAGTGGATTTCCTCCTGATCTCCTTATGTGTGAGCAGTATCTTCCTGATAAATGCAATGATGGGTTGTACACCGTTCTCCATAAGCCTGGAATTATTTTGTGGTGGCAACATCACCCACTAATCGCTCAGATGCTCGTACTAAAATTTGGGAAATTAATATTCCTTGCACCGGTTTGCTCTATAAATGCCTGCTAAATTGCTCATTACTATCATCACTTTTTAAATTGTTTTGTTTGCAGGTGATTGATTTACTTGCTGATTTAGGAGCTAAAATTTCAATGGATAATTTTGTGGTACGGCGAAGTGCTAGAGTGGGCACAAGGAATTCATGATGCAAGGAGGAACAACCTATTCCTGATGCTCCTAAAGCGGTTGCTCAAGGTGTGAGCAGGTGGTCTGAACGTCGCAGTTCTCCTATTGTGCTCTCTTCGGGCTCTGGTGACGATGGGTCTAAGACTGATTTGGACTATCGTTATTTTCTCGCGGCCATGACTAAGCTCGTGGGGGTCAACGAGGAGGTCCTTGGGGTTTCCCCAATTTCTGCAATGGCACCGTGTTGTGTTGTTGGATTTGGTGTTGGTGTTGGCAAGAAAAAGGGAATGGTTTCACTTCACACTGAAGCGAGAACCAGGAATGGTCACCTCTACCAAGGTCGTGTGTTTGCTAAATGATGTTGGAGGATGATGTGGGTTGTTGGGGTGGTGTTTTTTGTTATCTTGTACTATTTCACTGGTTCTCTTTTGATGTGGATATGCACGTTCCTGGCATGGTGTTTCTTTTTTTCTCTGACTGGTTAATGGGGTGTAACCGTTTTGATTCCTCGGTTTGATTATTGTTATTTCTAACGATGAGAAATTTTTTGGAATATGAATTCAAATTTTATTTCATTTGGATTAAATTCATTTTGAAATTAACAATGGAGCCCATTGCTTGTTGCTCTCCTGTTCTATAAAGGAGATTTCACGGCTCATTGTTAGGGTCATATTTTTTGTGTCCTGAAGCTTAGAGTATCTACAGTTAGTTTTTACTATGGTTTTTTGAAGATATTAACTAGGAAATCTTTCTAGGTCAGGAATAGTATGAAACAAGCATGCTTTGCTTATGTAATGACGGATATTGAAGCAAATAAAAAATATATTAAAACAATTACTCTCCTGATTATATGTCATGGATTGTGAATGATTTCATCAATGGTTTATTTATTCAGCTTCAATGGTATATTTGAATGTGTATTTCATTTTCCTGCTTTAACTTAATGAGTTAATCAAATGCTTTAAAATGAGTTACAGGTTTGTGATAATATACTTAGGATTCATTAAGGAGTGTTGTTTTAAGAAACTGAAAGATATCATAATGTAAAGCATTATGGTGATAAGTTCATAATGTCTGGGTTATGTTTTATATGACTCCCGCCCAATGGATGAGGCACTGGGTATTTTTTTCAAAATTCTTTTAGAAGTGCAAGAATATGGCTCTAAGTGTGGTGATTCAAGATCTGAACATTTTAAAAAATAAAATCCTATCTCTTTCGAGATACAAATCTTGCATTAATGTTATTCTCCTTGCTCTAGATAGTTGTTATTGTTCTTTGGTTTGCTAGCACTAGGATAATTTCTATCTAATTGCATTGGTGGGGTGTGTATATGTATGAAGAAGTGTTCTTATAGGCATAAAATATTTTTATGAACACACTTAGGAAAACCCTCCTTGGTTTCACAAAGCCAAAAGTGTAGGAGATCTTAGTCTTTGACTGAATCTCATTAGTTGTCCATTAGCTTCACAGTTTCTTGAATATAGAGTTTGGCAACCTCTTAGAGCATTATGAAGCCTTAATGGGTAAATTAAAACACCAACACTCTTCATTGGTGATCAATCCTTTTAGTGATATTCATGATGAGGGTATTTTGACTTTGATAGGTAAGATAGCTTTTGATCCTTACACCAAGGAGAAAGGTGTGGCACCTATAGGTGTTCGAATACTAATTCAGTAAGCCCATAGGGCTAGGTTCAGTTACAAATTCCAATCATGTCTGCTGTCATTAATGGTATTTTTTAGTATTTTGTGGATGGTTTTGTTAGATGCTTCAACCTAACCATTTCCTTGGGGGTAGTAGGGCATTGAGAATCTATGTTGGATAGAGAACTTGGAACAAATTTCTTGGAAATATTGATTCTTGAATGGTGTTCCATTGTTTGTTATGATTGTTTAGGGAATTCCATACCTACAAATTAGATAATTCAAAATGAAATTGGATATTTTTTTTTTGGTGATGTAGGTCAATAGAATTGCTTCTATCCATTTGGTGAAATATTCAATTGTGGTAATAATAAACTTATGCATGTTAGAGGAAGCAAGAGAAATATTACCTACCAAGTCTAATCCCCATTGTGAAAAAGGCCATGGTGTTGTAATAGGTCTCAACTCCTATGCTAGTGCATGAATAAGGTCACTTTATTACTGCCATTGATGACATTTTTTGGAATACTGAATACACCCTTGTTCCATGGAGGGCCAATAGTACCATGTTCTTAGTAGTTCTTGTACTAGGTTAGGTCCACTAGAGTGGGACCCACACACACCTTTGTGTAAATCTTGTAAGGAAATTTGTGCTTCTTCTACATTAAGACATCAGAGTAACATACTATCTAAACTTTGGTGATATGATGTATCTCTTAGGATCATGAATCAAGAATTTCTATGGGTATAGGTCTTCTTTTGGGTTGTTGTTAGGTCAGGTGGTATGAAACCATGCTAGATGCAATCAGATGTGTCTTAGTACCATGGAAAATTAGGACCAACAACAACACACACTATTTTTGATTCTAGGATATCGAACGCCGGTATGAGAAATTGCTCCACAAGGAATTCATACTTAGGAATGTTCTACAGAATATCAAGAAGTGAACCTATTGTTTCCATGGCATTGGTTGCTCTGTTGTTGATCCTAGTAATTTGTTCAAATATTATGGTGGTAAAATATTCCTTGAAGCTATCCACCATCTTTTTATATGGCATCAACTTTTTTTCTTTTGTTTTATACTCATCATTCACTTGTATGATTACTAGTTGAGAGTCATTGTAGACTTGTAGTTCTTTTATTCTCCATTCAATAGCCATCTTGAGTCTTGTGATTAAGGCTTCATACTTTGATATATTTTTCGTACATGGGAAAGTGATTATGCATGCCTTGGGTATACTATCTCCCTGTGGTGTGAGAAATAGGATACCAACTCCAGATTCATGTTGAGTGTGGGACTTGTCAAAATACAAGGTCCAACGGCTTGTCTGTTCTGTCAGCAATATACTTTCATCAGGGAAGTTTGTTGTGAGAGGCTTTTGATCTTCCATCGGTGCCTCTACTAGTTGGTCTACTATGATCTATCCTTTTATGGCTCTCCTATCTACATATTCTATGTCAAACTCACTCAAAATCATTACCCATTTAGCAATTATGCCTTTTAGAGTTGCCTTTGCTAATAGGTATTTTAGTGGATCTACCTTTGAAATCAAATTTACTTGTTTTTTTAAGATATAGTGTCTCATCTTATGTGTTGCAAATACGATAGATAAATACACTCTTTCTATGGGAAAGTAGTTCAACTTGTAGCCCACCAATGTTCAACTAATGTATTAGGCCGCTCTTTCTTTGTTATTATCATCTAGCTATGGTAGGAGAGCTCCCAATGTTGCTTGTGTTGTAGACACATAGAGTATCATTTCTTTATCTAGAATAGGTGGAATAAATATTGAAGGAGTGATTAGGTACTCCTTGACTTTATATAATGCTTGGTCACATCTCCCATTCCACTTGAATGTGATGTCTTTGTAAAAGAGATGGATAAAATGGTGACACTTTTCTTCCAATTGTGCGATGAATCGCCTGATAGATTGTAGCTTCCCTTGTAAACTTCTCAGTTGCTTCAATTATTTTGTGGAGGAATTTCTAATATGGCCTTTACTTTTGTAGGATCTACTTCAATCCCTCCTCTTAATACTATGTACCCTAGTAGCTTTCCATATTTTACTTTGAATACACACTTTTTTGGGTTGAGTCTCAAGTTATACTGTTCTAACCTATCAAACACTTTTACAAGGTTGATCAAGTGGTCTTACCTTTTGATGAACTTCACTATAATTTCATCCACCTAATCTTCCATATTTATATGTATCATATCATGGAAGATTGTTTTCATCACTGATAGATCACTCTTGTGTTATTTAGGATAAATGGCATGACATTCCAACAAAAGGTCTCCCATGCACAAGTGAATGTAATTTTATGTTGAACATCACGGGATATTTGTATTTGATTATACCTAGAGAAACCATACATTAATGATAGCATCTCATGTCTTGGTGTTAGATCCATTTCATATCAATACTTGGAAGAGGGAAGCCATCCTTTGGGAAAACATTTTTATGTCTCGGAAGTCTATGTAGATCCTTATGCCCCCAGTGGGTTTAACACTGCTACTAGATTTGATATCCATTTTGGATAATCAATTGGTCTATTGAAACCTAAATCTATTAATTTCTTCAATTCTACCTTTACCAACAGTGTTATTTGAGGATGCATTTTTCTTAGTTTCTACTTGATAGGCTTAGCTCTAGGAAATATGGAAAACTGGTGTACAACTAATGCTAGATCTAGTCTTGGCATGTTTGCATATGTCCACACAAATTTTATCTTTCTTTCATTGATAAATGTTCTGAAGTTTAATTTCTCTTCAGGATCAAGTGATGCTACACGGTATGTGATCTTTGGGTTTTCTATTGTGCCAAAATTGATGGATTTTGCTTCTTCCACTAATATTCAGATATAGGGAGATTTAATACTCCATCCTCGGGTGCCTTTGGGAGGTTTTCACCTTTAGATTCATCCTTTGTTTTCTTATTTTTAGGATCTAATAGAGCCACGTTGTGGTTTTCTCTAGGGAATCTCGTTCTAATTTTTACATTATCCTTTTCAATTTTGCAACTAGAGGACACAATCTCCCCATTGAAATGTGCTTCTTCTTTGAGTTCCATGATGAACCCTACTATATGATCTCATGTTGGTATGTCAACTCAAAGTCTCATAAACTCTTTTATTTCTTCATCATTTTGGAATTGATCCAAAATAGGTGTATGCTATTGTTCATCCCAATCTATCAACTGTGGGAAATAGAAGGTTAGGTTGTCATCATCATCAACAAAGCTTACAAAAGTTGTTGAGATGGTTAATATGGCTTTGGCATCATTTTCCCATTGGGTGTCTGGGTCATCATCACTGGAGGTGACAAAGGAAGGAGAATCCCATTCATACTTAGAGTCCGTTATGGAATAATAATAACCATTAGGAATGGTTTTGATAAGTTGGGTAGGGACTATACCTATGTTGAATTTTTCAAATAGGTCTTCAATTGGTAAATCAAAGTTTATATGATGGTAGATATCCAATTTCTTAACACTAGTAGAAGGATCTTGTTGATGGGTGTTTTTTTACTTCTCAACATAGATAACACACAACTATGAAGTCTTTCTTGAAAGGTAAAATTCTACAATTGAGTTTTAGAAGATCACCCCAAGGTCTCTTGGGTGTCAGTTCATGACTTTGAAAAAATAGCTTAGTTGTTGATGTGTTATTTTTTGGTAATCACAAGGGGATTTTATGGTTCACAAGGCATGGAGTTTCATGGGTCTGAGATGAAGTTCCATAATTCTAGAAATGAATGAATATTGATAGCAATCAGTAGTCTAAAACTTCTTTATGTCATCAAATTTGGATTTACTGTGATGCTAGAATTGTATATTTAACTCATATTTAAAAGAAAGTTCAAAAGATTAAAGGGTTTAGAAGTTATCTTAATCCTAGAACTATGATGAATAGTAAAAATGGTTGATTTTATAGTAGATAGACTCTCAAACTGAGTTTTACTTAACCAAGGGCAGCCTACAGTATAACAAAACTAGTGCAATGTTCTAAAGCTTAGATTTTCAAATTGCATCATGAATACTTAAAGCATGTCCATACAGAGTTGAAGTTAAGTGTTGTAAATGAACTATCTTAGACTAACTTTATACAACAATTTATCATCAAAAAATGGCCAAAAGTATGAGTTGGAAGTGCATCAAATACTATAGCATACACCCACCATTAAATTTGAACATGAACTACTAACATAAAGTAAACTTAAATAGAAATGAACAAAGGTGACACAAACTTTTGTTGATAGAATCATGTACACATAAAGAACAATACACAAGAAACCATCAAATTCAATATTTTTCTCATATATTGCAGCAATATGCCTTTACACAACAACTCATCTCTCTACTTGAAAATGAGAGGATGCCCCTATTTATAGTTTTCAAAAAGTAGAATAAATGGTCAAGATCACTTTACAATGTGTGGCTTAGATTCATTCTAGTTTAGGGTTTTCATATCACCCAACATGAGTACAAAATTTACAATATAAAAATATACTATTTTGTCTTTTCCCTATTTTTTCTTGTAGTCTATTTTGTCTTCTAGCTGATTTTTTCCTTTTTAGCTATTTTAACAAATACTCATTCGCTATTATGGGATTTCCAACTTCCTTTTGTAACAAGGCATACTCATCAAACTTGTCAATGGTTTCCAAGAGCTTATTTTGCTCAAAAAGGTCAAATTTGGAGATCTGGAAGGAAACTCTTTTGAATCCTTTCATTATTTGATCTCCATGCTTTATGCATTTTTATGTTGCCCTGACCATTTATTTTGACTCTGAGAAGGATCGGGTAGCGAAATCCATGAAATCTGTCAAAAAGGTGTGTTTGGCTTCTTGTTCTATCCTCTTGTGGAATTCACATTTGAAAGCTTCTCGGTCCAACTCCAGTGTTGGCATCTCATATCCCATCATTAGCTTCAATAATTCATCGCACTCAGCCCAGTGATCCACAAATTATTCATGATTAGCCTCTAGTTCAACTAGGAACTTCTCTAAAACTCCTTTTTTGTACTCAAAATTTAGCAACCATGCCTCAGGTAGCCAATGGTCTTCTTTGGACAGTGCCAATTCTTTTTCCCAAACCTCCTTGGAGAGATTTACGCTCTCTAGCTTCGGGTATGTGAATCTATAGAGCTCATGAAACTCTTTGCAGACACTAATTTCTTGTTCTACCTCCTTTTGCAAAATCCAAAATTCGTTATGCATCTTGGTTGCACAACTAATTCCCTTATCACCCATGTCAACAACTCTCTTGAAACAATTTGTGGACGACTTGTTCCAATTCCTCATCTTTTCCATTTTATTAACTTCTTCTTTACACAGTATGGTGGGTGTTGACAATTCTGTTGGAGCTTCTTCTCTGAATGTTGTCCATTGTTGTATGAAGACGGTCAGTTTTGCCACTTTCTCTTTTAGCTCCTCCTTCATTGATTGATCTTTGTTCATTTATTGGAGGATGAAGGAGACGGATCCCTAAAATTCATCAATCTTTTGAGATCTTCAGGTAGGGCCCAAATTGATGGTAGTCATTTGATAATCCTTTCCTTGGATGGTGTCTGTATCCTTAGCAGCTATAGTGGTCACCACTTGGGATATTTTGGACCTGAAAGCATCAGTGGTAATGTGTGACCTGATTTTTGGTTTATTATCCTTTCTAGTCTTTACTTGTTCTCTAGACAGTGTTGCTTCTAGTCATGCCTTAGGATCTATAAGCACTGGAGCCTTTCTCTTCAATTACTGCTCCAACCATGAAGGAACCTCTATTTGTTGGCTTGGGGATGTAGTGGTGAGTTCATTACCTTCCCCATCCTCTTTATCTGTTGAAGGCTCATTTTGTTCATGCCTAGGAGCATCTTCAACATTTTCCTCCTCTTCATCCTACTCCTCTTCTTGCAGTATGGCTTTTCCATTGTTTGGCTCAATAGACTCTTCATTTTCTTTATCAATGTTTTCTTCCAGTGCTACCCCTTTCTCCTCTTCATGATCAATGTCAACACTTTTATTAGGCTCAACATATTTTCTTTTATGTTCTCTTCTTCCTTTTCACCTTTCTCTTGCTCTCCTTCCAAAGGCACTTCTTCATGTAGCAAGCTCTCATCTTGGCTAGTTCTTGGAGGCTCATTAGTCTTTTCTTTACCAACATTAGTATCATTTTTCCCTTCATCGAAACAATGTTCCTTTGGGTTTTCCTCCTCGCCTTTTTGTTCTTTGGGTTGTTTGTTTTTAGGCTCTTGGTTTGAGGTATCAACATCTTAGTAGGCATCAAATTTACCTACATCCCCACCCTCGAGAATTTTTTACCCTTCTTCATTAGAGGCTAATCTATCTAAATCAATCCTTATTCCTCCCTCAGGATGCTCAAATTAGTCATTCCAGTCAGAGTCCTCCGGTTCCTCAACAATATCATCTAATTCTTCTTTAGGTTGTTGCACACTTATCCTCTCCATTTATTTATAAATATGCATAGTAGCCTCCATATTAGGTGGCTCAGTAGGAGGTGATGGAAGGGGCAAGGTAGCAACAAGTTGATCTATTATCATTTTGACTTTAGGATTTAAGATTACCTTAGAATGTTCGGATGGCACATTTTGTAGATATGAGGAAAAATCTTGTGGTAAATTTAGGGGTGCGATGGAGGTTATCGGTAGAGAGGGTGGAAGGGTAGAAATAGTGGGCATCAGAGGCAGGAGCAAGGAAGATGATAGTGGGGAACTGGTGGAGGAAGAGGAATCAAGCACTACCATGGGAGTAGTCAGGGAAGTGGAGGTGAGGTGGATAGAGATGTCCACAATAGGTGGAGATGAGAAGGGTAGTGATTGAGGAGTGGAAGGAGATGGTTCAGTAGCAGTGAAAGATGGGAGTGCAGTGGTGGTGGATGCTGGTGAGCATGGTTGTTTAGTTTCTCCCTCATTTTTGTGTAGAGATTCTTCCTCTTGGATGGTAGGCATTTCGAGAACAAACATTCTCACTCTCTTCGGCTTCTTTGGTTTCATTGGTCCCTCTATTGAATTCCTAGTGTAAAATTTAAGTTTTGGCTGCCATTCAAATGTGTCTTTCCTTTTCCATGATCTTGTAATAGATGGAGAATTAGGGGCTTCACTCGATGATCCTGTAGTAGCACCACTATCTATTTCAATTTCTATGTCATCTTCAACCTCCCCATAGGTTAGCTCAGCACCTTGCTCATGGAATTGGGTTATTTGATCATCTATCCATTACTTGGTTCTCTGTTCTATGGGGCAAGTGACAATATTTAGGTCTATGACCTCTAGTTTGGCCCTGTCAATCGCTAGAAATAACACATTATTCAAAGCATTGTATTTTTCATAAAGAACATTGTCATCTTCAACAATTTAATCTTGGAGTAGGTATAAGTTGATGGCCTTCACAAATTGGGAAATAACCCTCATTAAGTATCACTTCTGGACTTCGCATCCATCATCGCAGTTCACCCAAAAATCTTCAATATGTGGCCTATGAGCATACTTCCTTCCAACCTACTTCTTTAATTTTTTGAGAGGGTCCAAGCCTCCTCTCTTTGTGTGTATCTTTAGGTTGTATTTTGCAAGCTCCTTTTCTAAGTTCTCAACACATGGGGTAAAAGGGCAGGAATACATCCCTTGCCCAAATGTAAGGGGATAAGGGATGCCAACATGATGCTTATCATGCAACAAAGTGTGGGCAGTCTGCAACTATCGATTAATCTATTGAAGTAAGACATGTGGGGCCCAAATAGTGGAAGGGCACAAAGGTCTCGCTACAAGGTAAAGGCCAAGAGGATGCAGAGTTATGCACACGGATGCCCGCAAGGCTAGATCCACCATGGGACCGAGCCTTGAAGACCTTTTCAAAGTTTTTCATTGGTGAGGGCTAGCAGAGTAGGATACTTAAGGCAGAGGGTTGTGTTGGGTTAGGTGCTAAGTAAAATCTAGAATGGGGCATCTTTCCATCGACTGTGACCCACAGAGGTGAACCTACAATAGCCTTTTTACTTAAGGATTTTAACATTTGCACCCAAGTCTACAGCTTATGAAGGAAAAAGGAATGGAACTAGCATGGTAGGTAGCCCTAAGGGCTTCATCAGTCATGGCATCGACGAGGCAAAGTACCACATGAGGGCCTGCAAAGGTATTTCAACTCACCATGAGGACTATCTTCATTTTTGACAACTTTCTGAATGCAAGGTCGAAGGGCATAAGGGTTGTCATTAGCTTTTCTAATTTAAACAACCTTTTGAGGGCAGGCTTCCAAACTAGAAATTTTGTGAGGAGCACTTTGAGGGTTTTAGAACTGAGTTTTTTTATTGTCATTTCAAAATTAGATTCACATATTTCTTATAGTTTTAAACCCTAACCAATAACCAATCAAAAAATCTAATGGCGCCAAGATGATAAATGATAGAATCCAAATACATATCTTGCCTATGTGTATGAAAGAAGCAACTACAGTCGTAGCCTTTAAATCCTTATCGTGCGAATCTCTCCTCTTTGCTCCATAGATTTGAATTTTGTGAGTGAAAATGGTGTGTGGGTTGAGGGGTTTTTATAGGTACATGGGCATTAATGGACACATTAATTATAGGTATGGTAGGGGTGCAGGTTGGTGAAGCTATGAAAACCCAACATACAGAAGATGTCAAGCTAAATGTTGCACAGATTCATGGCATGTAGAAATCGGGTGTGGAAAGTCCGCTACGAGTAGACGTGGGAGAACTGCTACAAAGAATGACAAAGCAAGGATGAAAATTCGCTAAGGGAAGCCCACATCTATGGACCCACAAGCAGCGACAGATGGTGCGGCTTTCAAAGGATGAAAACCCGTAGGTCATTTTTCACAAAGCCTTAAAACTTCCCAAAACTTGGGTGAGTGACTTTGGCCTAGATTGATTTGGAAATTTTAAGGCTCATGACCAATTTAAGCTCAAAAATAGGGGCACAAAAACCAAGGCAAAGGTGAATCGACACAGTGAAGGTGAAACCAAAAGAGGGGGTCCACAATCTAAACAAGGTATGTGTGCAATAGGCACAACAAATGGTGACTTTGTTGGGAGAACGCTCCCAAGAATTCCTAGGATAAGGATTCATCTAGAATCCAGAATCTCTGGTTTCATAGACTAGAAGCAAGCATCATCAAACGAACTCAAGGCTTAAAGGAGAATAAAATCCTTAATTGAATTGTTTCACAAAATACCTTAGAGGCGTGTGTGTAATTAGTTCATTTCCCTCCCTCATAAACCATAAAGGATAGTGACTAATCAACTAGGATAAGCTACATAAGTAATTTGGCTCCAAAATTGGCCTAGACATTGCTTCACTACTAGTCAGGTGTCCATATCCCTGATGGAGTTATCGCTGCAATCCCCATGAACATTTTGCTATTGCCAATTAGGTGTCCATAGCCCTAATAGAGTTGTTCACACACCCACACAATTACCTATTTTTTCAATATTTTCTTTTCCTTTTCTTTTCCCCTTTCTTTCATTTTATGCTTTTCTTTGATACCCTTTTGCTCAACTATATAAGCAATGAAGCTCACAATGGGTTTGGAGATAGCAGTGGTCACTAGAGCAGATTTAATATTTTTCACTTGCTAACGCTCCACAATAACTACCATATAGCCCATTATGAATTTAAAAGATTTGTGTTATGTGAATACTGAGATAAGAGTGAGAGGATTCAAACAAGAGTTTTGTTCTAGGTCAAACCGGAGTTCAGGTGAAGAAACCTAATTCATAGAAGCAAATAGAAATCCTTGGTAACTCATGAAGACTTATCTATGGAACAAATAGGAATGCACAAGAAAGTGGTTCCTTTGAGGCCAAGCATAGCCACCGCATTAAGACCAAACTACACCCCAGCAAAAAAAGGGTCGACAAAACAAGCGAGAGCAAAGCAAAGAAAAATAAAAAGCAAAAGACCTACTCTAACAATGTACAAGGGTGAGCTTGAATAGCTCAAGTGAGGAAATAATGGTTGAGGTATTTCCCATTAACTAGCAATGATACATCTTCTCCAGTGAGCATTTTCAGGCGAAAGGCATTATCTCCCAAGATTTCAGAAATTTGAAAGGGGCCAAGATAGAGCTTGTCGAATTTATCATGTCCCCCTTTCTTCTCATGGGCTTTGTCCCAACACAACACTATTTTAGAAATTCTAATGGATTTTACCCTAGATTTTTGGTCAAACCATATTTTGACTACACCCTGATGTTTGGAAAAAAATTCTACGCTTCATCACGTACTTCCTCCAACTAGAGCAGCTCATCTAGGCGAGCTTCAAGGCGTTCTCCCTCCTCATAATAAGTGTTGATAAACTGCAGCATGAGAATCTTGAGTTTGATTGGGAAAACAAACTCCAATCCATAAATGAGGTGGTATGGGGAGGTTCCTAGGGCTGATTTATGTTAGGTGTGATCTGCCCATAGAGAAAATCATAGTTGGGTGTGCCAATCCTTTGGGTTCTTATCTAACAACTTGCGTATAATAGTTAATAGGTTTATTTTGGTGGATTTAGCTAACTTGTTACCTTGAGGAGAGTAATTTGGTGAAAATATCAGCACAATCTGATAATCCAAATCCCAACTTGAAAACTAAATGGAATCAAATGTTGGACCATTACCACATACTAATGAAAATGGACATCCGAAATGATTAACAATGAAGCTCTCCAGAAAATTAATAACTACCTCAATTGTGCATTGTCTACAAGAAATTACTTTTGGCCATATAGTATAGTAGTCAATCATGGTTAGAATGTACTTGTGACCCACAGAGGATGGTGGGCTTACCGGACCAATGAAGTCGAGTCCCCACTGATAAAATGGTCTTACCTTGGCAACTAGTTGTAGCGGAACATTAGCATACCTCTCCCTAGTGGAAAAATTCTAGTAAACATGGTAGGATCGGACGTGATTATGAGCATCTTTGAATAATTTCATCCAGTAGTATCCAACTCGTAGAATTTGGTGAGCAGTTGAAGGTCCTATCCATGTCTCATTCCAAATTTATCATGGAACTCCTTCACTACTTCAGCTACTTCTATTTTTCCTAGGCAACTGAGGTAGATCCCTTCATGATTCTTTTTATATAACATGGCTACTTTCAGCATATAACTATTTCTCTTTAGCCCCAGAGCTCATTTTTGGACCCCTTGTAGATGTGGCAGACATTTTTTATTCAAAAATTACACTATGTCATTATACCATTCATTAGGAGAAACATCTTTCAAGTGGTATTGTTGAACGGTGAACTCTGGTTTTGTTTCTACCATTGTACATGTGAGATCTGGTCCTCAAACCAACTTCATTGGTTGGATGTCCATATCATACTACTTTAGCAATGTGACCCATTTGGATCATCTTTCTCCTAGTTCATTTTGCACCAACAATATCTTAACAATTGGGTCTAGAACTATGGTGACCACTTTATTCCTCAGAATGTAATGCTTGAACTTCTTGACTCCGTAGACTAAGGCATATGCCTACTTCTCAACATTATGATAGTGCAATTCAGCATCTTTCAGCGGAGCACTCATGAAGGTAATAGGGTGCTCATTCCCTTCATCATCTTTTTGTGTTAGCATGTTGGCACATGAGTGGTCTGAGGTGAACGAATAGATATAGAATGGCTTAGAATAATCAGGTCTAACCAATATGGGAGCATTTATGATGGCCTTCTTAATTTTGGAAAAATCCTTCTTAGCTTCTAATGTCCATTCTACTTTAGCGTCTTATTTAAGAATTGCATTCAGTGGCTTCACTATTTCAGCAAACCCAGTGATGAACTTCCTAACAAAGCTGATCTTTTTGAAAAAGGATTTCATTTCTTTCTTACTGCCAGGAGGCTGAATCTTCAAGATGGCCTGAATATACTCCAGATCAATGGATATTCCTTTTTCTGACACCACATGTCCCAATAATTTTCGCTTAATTACACCAAAGATACACTTCTTCAAGTTCAGTGAGATGCCAAATTCCTTTCATTTCTAGAACATGTTACATAGATCGGAAACATGGTCCCCTCTTTTCTTTGAGAACACCATGAGATTATCCATGTAGATAATGATGCATTTACCAATGAGGTCTTTGAAATCTATATCCATGGCATGCTGAAATGTTGTACCTAGGTTAATCAACCCAAAAAACATCCTTTTGTAGGAAAATGTACCCCACTTGGTCATGAAATCCATCTTGTACTTGTATTCATATGGCACCATCACTTGGTTGTACCCTAAGTAGACGTCAAGAAATGACACCATTTGAGAAAAATTTACAATTTGCAATACTTCGTCCAATGAGGCAACCAAGTAATTATGCTTCTTAGAAGCCCAATTTAGATTTCTAAAATCCACACATAATCTAATTTCTCTATTTTTCTTCCTTACTAGAACTAAATTGGCTATCCACATGGAATGTCTAATTGGGAAGATGATTCTTGTAGAACACAACTTTTATACTTCTTTGAAGATGATGGGTTCCAATAGCACATTGATCGACGTTGTTGCTGCCTAAAGGGATTCACATCTAGCTTGAGGGGAATAGTATGAGTCATTATTGAAGTATATTATGTTTTGAGGTCCTCGTATCCCCAATCTATCACATCATGGTAAATATGTAATGCATTTATGGTTCCCTTCCTTTCTTCTGGAGTGCATAATTTTCCAATAAACACATTCTTTATCTATTTTGTAGTACCCAGATTATGAGCATCACATTGGTTATTTATGGATTCTTTCTTAGTTTGTTGATCTTGATCTCTTATATTATCTAGGTCAAATATTATTTCTAACTAAACCATACCCCTAGGTATTTTGTTTCTTTTCAAATCGATAACCCCTTCTATATCAATTTTTTCCTCCTCTGGATCTACTTCATCTATGATCTCAAAGGTGAATACATCTAAACTGGTGATGAAATCAAGGATGTGCTTGTAATCCTCAAACACATGGAATTTGGTTATATTATCTAGCACTGAAGGTGTAGGAGCAAGTTCCACAGTAAACTTATTTAGGCTAGTCAAGGATAAAGGTTGTAGGGTACTAGCTGTTGTAGACACATAAAAATGACCAAGACCTACAAGCACTATTTTACCACTTTTCGTCATGACATGATTATAACATTTTAATTATGTTTCTAACCCACATTTAACTATTAATTAAATAATTTATGATTATTTAATTAATTCATAATCTCTCATTCTTCATGATTATTAAATAAATAAATCTTATTTATTTATCTAATATATCCCTAATTATCAAAGTCTTCTTGCAATTAAATAAAATCTCATTTATTTAATTAATCCTTATCATTAATGTCCTCCTGATTATTAAATTAATATATTTTAATATATCTATTTAATATGTCACTAACTCCTAAATCCTCTCTTAATTAAATAAATTCATTAATTTATTTAATTAATTAAATACTTCTTCTAAATTAAATAATTATTTTTAATTATTTAATTAAGGCATGTGACACTTTTATATTTTTAAATAAAACAAATCATTTTAAAATATCTCACATACTTAACTGATTCTTCATTTAGTAATTAATTTCAAAAATCAATTACTGCTTATCTCACAAAATCCCTATTTTGAATTAATTTAATTCAAAATAGAAGTATTCTTCTTCAAATCAAGTAATTTCTAAAATTATTGATTTTCTAAAATCCCATCCTCTTGTCTTCTGATTTTTACTAATTTCATCTCCACTGTCACATTCAGTCTTGATTTAATTCATTTAATTAAATCTTATTTATACATATGGGTATTTTTCCCTAACCCTAATTGAGAGTTGCCTTATTGAATCTTGACCTTTGATTCTAGGGCATTCCTTAAACCTCTCATCTTGTCCATCCGTTCAAGATTGCATTTTCTATAAAATGACAATCTTGATCTCATTTTGGGATCTGATCATTGCTTAAGTTATTCTTACTATAGGCATTTCACTTCATATCTTAGGCTTTTATGTTAATCATTGCTTGCATATTAGGATCTATATTCTAGTTGCATAGTTACATACATTTTCATAAATCCTTCAAAGGCTTAGCTAGGGTTAGACAAATAGTAACTTGCTCACAAAACCTGAGGACATCATACTATTACAGCAAGCTTGAGAAGGTACAATAGAAGTCAAACATGGAGCGTTAGGAATGGGTGAGATCCTTGTTGTTATTAAATTCCTTTATTTACTTCCAATGCATTCTATTGTATAATGTTTTCATTAACTTGTAGGTACAACTAATCAGTTGTTGATGTTTGCAGGAATTTAACGTTATTACATTGGTGAACCTGACTTTCCAACATGATTTTTTTTGTAGGTTTTGTACGGCTTCAAACTTTTTTTTTTGCAGGTTCAGGGTACGGAATGATGCATTTACAGGCCTAAACGATGCAATCGCTTTGTCGCATCGCATTTACGATCGCGAGCGATGCAATCACTTTGTCGCAACGCATACGACATTTCCAGTGACGCATTTGACATCACGTGACACATCTAACAAAAAACCAAGCCACATCCGCTCTGCCGAGCCACAGGTAATTGTTAAAAAGAATTTTTTTCTGGTCATTATTGTAATCTGGATCCAATGCATCTACTGCCAGAATTTGATCATTTTCTTTTTGTTCTTGTTTTTTGGGTATTTAAAAAGAACCAACCCTAGGATAGACACATAAATTTCACCTTGAGTATGCACCTGGAAAAGATAAAAACATGGGCACCCTCTAGGGGGTGACAAGGCTGTGTGAGTCGACGTGATTTTAAGATGTGGGTTGTGATTGCAAGGATGACCCATTTGACTATTAAGAGTGAGTTTGTTTGAACATGCACTTCATATTTTGATTTTTGTGTTTTCCAACGGTTTTTCAACAAATTACAAATCACAAATTGGAACCAGAAAAAACTTGTCAAAACTACAAACATAAACTTGTCAAAATTGCAAACTACAAACTGCAAACTATATATTGTGATGCAATTGATCTTCTACACAGCAATCGCTAGCTACCAAGCTGCATCCGCTCTCATGAGCCACATTTGAGCCATCCAGAGCCGGATTCGCTCTGTTAAACCGCATTTGACCTATACAGAGCCGCATTTGCAACCAGTGAGCCACATTCGCCATACTGTGTCGCATTCGACACTTCCTGAACCGCATTCGATTCCATGAGCTGCATTTGCTCTATTGTGTCGCATTTGATGCAACGCATTTGCTAAAAATTGCAAAGCACCTCTTAACTGTCCAAATCATAAAGTCCACAACTTGCCTTCAAAATCAGTCAAGTCTTTCTTCACTGTTATAGTCCAAACGAGTCTTGGAATTGCTCAACTTTTCATCAAAAATTTCATTTTAGACACCATTTTAGACTCACCAATAGGTTTCATTTGGCCTTCCATTAGATTGCATTGGTAGTTTCACCATCTCCTTAGATACTCACTATTTTGTAGATTTTAGGAGTTGACTCTTATCACTCATTGTCCAAACTTTGCATTCAATACTAGGTTGTCATTGGACCCAATTACCCTTGTCATTTTGTCAAGCCTTTTTTGAATTATTTCCCACTCATTAGTCTAGTGTGGAAATTTCACTTTGTCCTATTTATAGTCCTTCCACGGTCCATTGGTCTTCCAAAAAATTAAATCATTGCAAAGACTTTGTTTGCCCAAGTTTGTCCTCTTTAGATCTCTCACTAGTAAGTACATCTTAGGATCCTTTATTTCATATCATTTGGCATCTCCCTTTAGTGTCACACCACTTGCATTCACAAGCCTTTAGTCTTACTTGCATTCATAGCATCCTTTAAAAAATCCAAAAAGAAACCAAAAACATAGTCTCATACTTAGATCATTCTCTCCATCATCCCAAGTTGAGCAAAACTTTGTATGGTTGAAACTAGACTACAGAAAAAGAAAAGACTTATGGATTCTTTTAGACAAGACCCCAACTTTCTTGAGTTCACAACTGGCATGGACTCATTTCCCAATACCATGAATAATCCTGGTTTTGACATGGAAAATTCCACAATCAATCCCTTTAGTGAGATGAACATTCCATCATCTCCCTCACATATTTTTGAACCATTTATCCGACGGGATCAAAATGGGGATGTCTTTGAAGAAGACATATTAGCTGCCACTCAACATCCAGAAGTTGTTGCTTTTGTAGAAGAAGTAGTCTTAAATGACTCTTCTAGATTCCTAGCTATGCTCCTTGACCAAGGGGATAAGTTACCAAAGGGATTTGACCTTAACACTCTTAGAGCAACTTCTCCCACTCCACCATCACACAATTCCTCCATGGGATCCTCTTCACAAAATGTCATCAACACACTCAATGCTACCTCCCTTGGTCATACTACCACCACAACCAGCACAACATCTATTGGGGGATCATCTTCCCAAACCAACACCACATCACAATCCATTCCACAATAAACATCCACCATTCCTTCACAAACAATGGGTGCAACCACATCAAACCTCTATGGAACTTCATCTAGTTCCATGAATACATCAGCAAACCTATTATTAGGTTCTTCAAATACTATGGCAACTAACTCATCTAACCCTTTTGGGAGAAATAAACGAAGAGTTACCATACAAAGCACCCAACCCACTTCCTCACAGGTTAATACCAACATTCTTGTGACTCAAACCACCAACATTCCTCAAGGCCACAATCTCCAATTTGGTCAAGGAAATCAAGGCACTCAATCATTCACTTCATTTGGGCATCAACAAGCTCAAAATCAACAAGTCCATCATTCTTTCACTCCATTTGGACATCAACAAAGTAAAAACCAACAAGGTTCTCAAATCCAGTCCAACATGGTAGGATATCACATCCCCACTTATACCTCTCAAGTCCATACGCAGCAGCACATCCCTCATCAAAATGTTCATTTCGAACAACTGCCTAATCACAACACTCATTTTTCTCACCGGCAACCCATCTCATCACAATAGTTGGGGACTCAAGCTGCCCCTATCACCAACATAGGTGATGCTACCAACCATCCCATGGTGGAAGCACTCACACAACAACTAGTTGCTCTTTAAACACAAGTGGAGACCTTGCAACAATCCAATAAGAAGTCATACTTGTTGCATGACTTGTGTCCATATCCATTTGACACAACTTTGTATATTCCACCCTTTCCTCATGGATATGTGGTACCCCATTTTCCCAAGTACAAAGGAAAAATGAACCCCATTGAACACATTAGAGAATTCACTAGTAGTTGTATGGACATTGCATATGATCAAACTTATCTCATGAGACTCTTTTCTAGAAGTCTTGCAGGTCATGCACTAGAATGGTTCTCACTTTTGCCTAAGGGAATAAAAATATGGGACGAATTGGCAAACAAGTTTGTCGAAAACTATGCTTACAACATAGACATAGACATCGACATCACCTCCTTATGTAGACTTACCCAAGAGGATGCAGGAGAGACTTTCATTCCATTCTTCCAAAGATGGAGAACCTTAGCAAGCAGATGTCCAGTAGAAATACCTGAAAAGGAGAAAGTTACCATGTTTGTTCAAACTCTCCTAGGACCGCTAAGGTATGGCCTACAAGTCCATTGTTGCACCACTTTTGTTGACCTTGTTGAAAAGGGTGTTCAACTTGAAAAATCCTTGATTGCCAAAGGTGAATTAAAATATGGTCGCAA
Organism: Sequoiadendron giganteum; assembly: GCA_007115665.2. Classification (NCBI taxonomy): domain Eukaryota; kingdom Viridiplantae; phylum Streptophyta; class Pinopsida; order Cupressales; family Cupressaceae; genus Sequoiadendron; species Sequoiadendron giganteum. The sequence goes on along the minus strand of CM021107.1, from coordinate 316,855,480 downwards.
AACCATCAACACCACCACCAATAATAACCCAAGTAGCTCAAACGACAAAAATAAATACTGGGTTAAGAACAAGCACATCACCAACGATGGTGTAGTTGATGCAAAAACCGTCAATGCAACAGGTCATGTACTCACAATCAAAGGAGTACAAAATCAAAACACACCTGTCACTACACCAACACCAACTGCTAACGCTATCCAAAACAACCATGCACAATCTAACCAAAGGCAGTTGCATCAACCCCGACAGTTCCAAAAGTGAACATACACCCCTTTGGGTGAACCTATCGAAACTATCTTAAAGAAACTTCTCCAAAATGGCATCATAACGCTGGAAGAGCCAAAACCGTATGACCCTGGTCAATTCAAGCCATCATGGTGGGATGACAGTTCAATTTGTGATTACCACTATGCCAAAGGGCACAAAACTTCCTCTTGTCGCCAATTGTGAAATTTGGTGCAAGACCTCATAGAGAACCACACCATTGAGTCGGGTGGTCAATCTTTTACATCCAATGCAGATCATACCATACACAAGAACCCACTATAGGATCATGGTAAATCTTCCTCATCTGGCACAAAGCATACAAACAATCAAGCCAACCACATTTGTTCGGCCTATAATACTACTTGCCCTGCATACAGTTATCCCGATGGCACTATTATTAACAATCTTCATGCTACTAATGAAGATGAATATGTTAATACCATCAACATTAAAAGAGCCCAGGAATGTAATGTGACTACGCGTAAAGGCAAGGTCACCATCCTAGGTCCTTCATCACGTCAACCGAAAATCACTATACCTAGTCCATCTGCCAGACAGTCCAATCCAAAACCAGAGTTCAACATCATTGAGCAGTTAAATAAAACACCTACCCAAATATCCATTCTTGAACTACTTTGTATTTCACCCATGCATAAGGCCATCCTCGATAAAGTACTGCAAGAGTCGTCTGTCCCAACCAATATCGATGTCAACCACTTTGAGACTATGGTTGGATACTTGAATTCACCTCACCACATCACCTTTTCAAACAATGACTATTCCTCACCCAAACCATCACATAACGATGCCCTCCACATTGAAGTCTTTGTCCACAAGCATAAGGTTAGACGAGTTCTAGTAGATGGAGGAGCAGGATTGAACAACTGCTCTCTGAAATTAGTCAAAGCTCTAGGTTTCTCTGAGGCATGTGTAGATGCTAGCAAAAGCATCGTCATCAAAGCATACGATGATGAAGAACGTGCTTCTAAAGGCGTTATTACAATTCCACTCTGAGTAGGACCAGTCATCATAGATACCACATGCCAGGTCCTAGATCATGACATACGCTATAACATATTACTTGGTCACCCTTGGATTCATGATCTAAAGGCTATTCCATCCACGTACCTCCAATGCCTCAAATTCCCTTTTGATGGAACTGAGATCACTATCCCCAAAGATCTCGATCCATTCCAATACTGCACCAACCTGCAAGCCACTGCTAAGCACCAGGTACCCATCAATCAGGAAGCTTCATCTTCCACCTCATCCAAATACATTGACCCATCAACACTCACGAAATCATCCATTCCATCACCTTCTACCACACCATCTTCATCGGCGTCCATCCCAAGTAAAGACTTTCAGATCTAGGACCTTGGTTGTGGAGAGTTCAAATTGAACACGGCTTACTATATAACCACAATACCGAAGCCACCAAAAGTCTATGGTAGACCTTGTTTTGCAATTGAGGCCAAAGTAACTTTCAATGTTCCACCAAAAAGTGTTTTTACACGATGGGGCGATATGGGTAACGAAGTCATTATTGACAGGGATAACTAGATCTACAAAGACCCAATAGAGTTATCTCCACTATTGCTACATCTCTATGGCAAAGGATATGATATATGCAAAGCCCAAGGTTTTGATGGCACAAGCGGCCTTGGAAAGAATAGTAATGGAAGAAGGGAAACTATCATCATAACGACAAGACCAAGATACATAGGGCTAGGGTTCGACCAACTCGGAACTGATGATCAATGTATCTATGAATTTTCAAGTAAGGACGTAATGGCAACAGAAAGTGTCGGGACAAGCAAAGAATCCCTAACCGAAACAGACTCAAACGAATGGGGATCTAACAAAACCATCAGTGACTATGACATTGATGAACTATTCTTGGAACCTGGCCAACCTTCCTTTGAAGAACTATTCCACCAGCAATATAACATTGACCCTATTGATCGACATTCTAAAGACAAGAAATGGGTAAGCATTCCTTGGAATCCAGAGGAACACAAAGTGTCATCAACAATACCTGAATCATCCCACCCCATTCCTAAGCCCACCCATGAGCCTGACCTATCTGAGCCCATTATCCATACTTCTGAAATGCCTACCACTAGTCACAATGTTGATAATTTCATCCCATATTATGATTTTGAATTTGATTCATCTGACTCAGAGTATGGACCATCCATTGCATCAGACACGGAAGTGGAAATTGATAACTTTTCCTTTACACTTGAGGCATCAATTTGCACACTTCTAGCATCTTCCCCATCCTTTACCAACACTGACGATGGAATCCCCCTTGTGTACCCACAACTAATCGACTGGGACCAACAAGATCCACCGGTGATGGACATATTTTAGAATGATGAGGCAATTACAGAATTCATGGGACTAAGAGAAGGTATTCCATGGGGGGATCACAAAACAGGGTTCTCCATTGATCTCGATTGTGCAGCTTACTTCGGGGAGACTGTGCAATCCTCCAGTCGCAAAAATACAAAAAAGAAAAAAGAAAAAGAAATGCCTTTAGGTGAAAATCGCAAGGCACCTTCTGGCAGTAAAATAGTAAAAACAAAGGATGCATCTAAAGGTGAAAACCTCTTTGAGGCACCTAAGGATGGAGGATTGGACTTTCTCCCTGTAACACAGAAAAAATCACCATGCTCATTGAGGATACAATAGAAGTTAACATAGCTACACCGGAGAATCCCAAAATGATTCTCTTGGCTGCATCATTATCAGATGAAGAAAAACTTGAATTTAAACAATTCTTCACAGAGAGAAAAGTTAACTTCACATGGTCATATGCTATCATGACTGGCCTGGATCCTGAATTGGTTCTACATCATCTTCCTTTAACCCCAAGAATTAGCTGGTTAAACAAAAACTGCGCAAGATGCATCCACAGATTGCATTACTTGTCAAAGTTGAACTAAAAAAGTTACTGGATGTTGAGTTCATAAGGTCGATAGACAATGCTGATTGGATATCCAATATTGTCCCTGTTACAAAGCCAAATGGACAAATCCGTATCTGCACGGATTTTAGAGATTTGAACAAGGCTTGCCCAAAGGATGACTTCCCCCTACCAAATATAGACATGATTGTTGACCTCATGGCATGATATGAGATGCTATCTCTCATGGATGGTTTCTCTGGATACAACCAAATTAGAATTGCAACAGAAGATCAACATAAAACAACATTCACTTGTCCTTGGGGAACATACTGTTGGAATGTCATGCCTTTTGGCCTAAAGAATGCAGGTGCTAAATATCAGAGGGCTATGACAACAATCCTCCATGACATGATTCATATTCTAATGGAAGATTATGTGGATGACCTATTAGCAAAATCTTTGACAAGAAAAGATCATCTCAAAGTCTTAGACAAAATCTTTAGATGGCTTGAGGATTACAAGGTTAGATTGAACCCAAAGAAGTGTGTTTTTGGGGTCACTTCAGGCAAGCTGCTAGGATACATAGTTTTAAGATGAGGCATTGAGGTTGACCCAGCAAAGGTAAAAGCAATTCTGGACATGCCTCCACCAAAGGGAATCAGTGAGTTGCGCATACTTCAAGGCAGATTGTAGTCTATTCACCATTTCATTGCATAGTTGGCAGACAAATGTCAACCATTCCAATATCTACTATGCAAAAGCATTCCATTTGTATGGACAGATAAGTGCAACATAGCCTTTGACCAAATAAAAGAATATTTGTTGACACCACCAGTGTTGATGCCGCCTATTGAGGGAAAACCTTTAATCCTGTATGTCTCTGCAACAACAAATGCATTGTGGGCATTATTGGTGCAAAATGACCATGAAGAGAAAGAAAGAGCCATATATTATATCAGTCGCACACTAATTGGATATGAGCTCAATTACACAACCATTGAAAGGGCATGCCTTGTAGTTGTTTTCGATAAACTTAGACACTATATGTTGAGCCATCAAACACATTTAGTGGCAAATATTGACCCATTAAAATATCTTCTGAGTTGAGCAGCATTGATAGGTCGTTTGGCAAAATGGGTCATTATATTAAGCGAATATGACATACAATATGTGGAGCGCAAGGCTATGAAAGGTCAAGTCATAGCAGATCAATTGGCTGATGCACCAATCCTTGCCACTCATCCTCTGATAACTAATTTTTTGAATGACTCCATTTTTCACGCAAAACCAACTCTACCATGGAAATTATACTTTGATGGATCCCACACTGGTCATGGCTCAGGAGCTGGCATATTATTTATCACACCACAAGGGGATTCAATTCCTAAATCATTTTGGATTGCTTTTCCTTGTACAAATAATATTGCGAAATACGAGGCATTGGTCATAGGTCTCAAGATAGCAATCAAATGGAAAATTTAGACATTGCTCATTTTCAGAGATTCTCAATTGGTCATAAATCAAGTGAATGATGACTATGACACAAAAGATGAGAAGTTGCTTCCCTAAAAAAGAATGGTGGATAGTTTCTTGATGTATTTCAAAATGATTGCATTTGAACAAATCTCGAGGACACAGAATAAAGCAGCAGATGCAATGGCTACCATTGGATCTCTCCTAGACATCCCTAAGAATGTGTCACAATTTGAATTCTTAGTGGAACAGCTGTTGATGCCTGCATACAATATTCCAGAATCCGAAATGGTCTGTGAGATTGTTGGTCCCGATTCGCTTTGGTATCAAGACATATACGACTATCTCAAATCCCAAACCCTCCCACCCAACCTATCTAACAACCAAAGAAAATCCTTTATCTGAAAAGTGGCTAGACATACCATCATCAATGACACCCTATACCACCATGTCTTTGACAACACCCTTCTTCGTTGTCTCGACACTAATGAAGCCCAAACGACTTTACAAGAAGTACATGAGGGTATATGTGGATCTCATTCAAGTGGTCCAACCTTAGCTAGGAAAGTCACTAGACTGGGATACTACTGCCCGACATTGCAAAAAGTGCTCTTCAGTTTGTCAGAACATGTAGGAAATGCCAAGTGCATAGTGACCTAATTCATGCACCGGCACAGGAATTAAGACCGATCACTTCTCCATGGCCTTTTGCACAATGGGGACTCAACCTCGTGGGTAAGATCCATCCATCCTCATCTAATGGCCATAAATTCATAATCACCACCATAGAGTATTTTACTAAGTGGATCGAGGTCGTCCCTCTCACCTACATCACCGGTAAACAAATTTCCAAGTTTATCTTGAATTACATCATCTGCCGGTATGGTGTCCCACAATCCATCATCACAGATAATGGAAGTCCATTAAAAAATTAGGACGTTCACGAGCTCTGTGAGCGATTCCACATCCAACATCATTTTTCCACTCTATACTACCCACAAGGTAACGGCCAAGCTGACGCATCCAATAAAACAATCCTTCGCATTCTGAAGAAGACCGTCAATGACGTTGGCCGAGATTGGCACCTACAACTCAATCCTGCTTTATGGGCCTATCGTACCAGCATTCGTACCCCCACTGGAGCCACTCCATTTTCCCTGGTCTATGGATCTGAGGCCATATTACCCATCGAGGTCGAAATTCCTTCTCTCTGAGTCTCTTTGAAAGGAATGATTGATGATGAAGAGTACAAACATACTCATCTCCATGAGCTAGAAATGCTACAAGAAAGATGGAAAAATGCCTTAAATCATCTACAGCCATATCAAAATCGTCTCTGTCGAAGTTATAACAAAAGAGTCATGGTGCGAAAGTTTGAAATTTGGTGACTTGGTTCTCATGTAGAACCCCAGAAATTAGGTGGACTGAGGAAAGCCTAGTAAGTTTGAGGCTAATTGGCTTGGTCCTTATATCATTATTGTTGCATTTGGTTCCGGAGCTTATCAGTTGGCCACACCTGATGGAGAACAACTGACAGAACCTATCAACAATTTACATCTCTGAAAGTTCTACACATAGCATCAAAAAATCTGAGCTAAAAACCTACAAAATACAAAAAAATTAAAAAATAGAAAAAACATCGTCCCTTGATGAAAAACTAGCAAACAGGCATCTTGGTGACACCAAAAAAGTTGAAAAATGGCAAAAATAGTAAAAAGAAATGAATTCATCCAATAGTGAAAACCTGGCAAACAGGCGCTTTGGATAAGGACCATGATGAAAACTTGGCAAACAGGCGCCATGTGTAGTCAATCATCACTTCGCCATCTACTGTTACTCAAATCAACCTTTACCCATTTGTCATAATCACAAAGGCCTCACACATTCACGACATTCGTCCTAAGTCCTGTCAATTCCGACCATGGTTAGCATTTGGTTGACATCATCCCTTGCATATCTTGGCCTTTTATCTGCTTATCTCCATATCATTGGACTCAGATGATCCTTTCTCTTTCTGGGGGCAATAATTTTATCATGTAACTACAGTGGGTACCGCACATGATCTTGCATTCTTAAAAAGTCCTGAAAAAATCGTAAAAATCTGAAAAAAGTCTTGAAAAAATACCTAAAAATCAGAAAGCGTTCTAAGAAAATACAAAAACATCCAAATCAATGGAAAAATCCAAAATCAAAGTCAATCTGATCAATTCAATCGATCATGTCATTTCAGTCTTCGTCCTTGTCTGAACTACATTGTCTCTGCGCTTTTGCTACGTAGGCAAGATTCATCTTTGAATCCCCGAGACATTAGGTTAGTCCTTCTAGGTTTGTCGCAAAGTAAATTATGATTCAAACTTCTGTCCTTTGGACAATTTCATTGATCGTGTCGAACTACAAGGTCTCTGAGTGCACGACATAGGCAAGGCCATCAATCGATGGACCCCTGAGGCCGCACTAGGTCAGTCCATTAGGGTTCATGGCAATACACATTCACACATGGAAAACTATCTTCGAATCAAGCAAATCTTCTGTCAATCTGGAACTATCAGTCTATCGAAAATCTATTTCGTCAAACACTTTCAATCAATTCAGCATGTCAGCAATGGCATGTAGTCAAAATCATATCAAGACAATTTATCATGGCAAAACTTTGGGATCTTCTTTAGATGTGTCCTTCTGAAAAGAAACTCTCATCACTTCTTTATGCTTTTGGATGTGTCCTTCCTAAGAATCATCATCATCATCTGGCATTTTGATAGATTCTCCTAACTCTGAGAATCAATCTCCTAGATATCAATGTCATTCAAGATGTGTCCTTCCCGAATTTGATATCGCTTGACATTTGACAAACATCTGACATTAAAACACTTGGCAAACACTTGGCAAACTTTTTTTCTATCTTTTGATGATTATCATGATATTAGTTCCTTATGTCCTAGGAACCATGACATATCATGATGATTATCCTTGTCTGCTTATCACTCTACTATTAGTTTCTCCAGGATGTCTTGACTTCAGGATTTGGAGAGGCAACAACGTAGTATGAGGATTTTACTGTCTGTTTTTACTATCATGTGGCTAGTTTCTCAAGGATGTCCTATCATCAGGATTTAGAGAAACAATGACATCTCATGCTTAGTTTGGTATTTCTAGTGTTTGGTCATGATAAAGTGACTAGGGGCAATTGTGTTCTTTTCCTGAGTCATGATCATCCTTTATTTGCGACTGTTGATCTACGTGATGGTTCAACCTTGCACACTATTGATCTATGTCATGTCATAGTGTTTGTTGACCATCATGACATTTCCGCCCAATTATGATTAAAGATCAACAACTAGAATAGCACTATAGCAAAGCTTTTGAAGGATTGTTAATTTCCACACTAACATCGCTCGTTGCCTTCTTTTCTCTCATCCTCTGATAATATCCTACGACATACAAAAATAAAGTTGCGTACATAATTGCATGAGCATTTCATATTCACATCTGCATATATCAAATACCATAATTCACATTGCATAAACGCTATCATTTATAGCCATTCATAAGACCATCATTTGCATCAAACATATAAGCATCATAAAGAAAGATTTGCATTAACATATAGGAATCACATCATTATCACATTAATGCATACATAACCACATCCATAATTGCATTCATAAACACAAGCATAATGCCCATACATCTCATAAGCATCATAAAAGCATCACATAAGCATCTCATAAAACATTAGAATACCATAACACATAAAATCATATAGGCCACATCAAAACTGCATCGCATATATAAATCTCATAAATAATGTCATGTCACAGGATAGAGTCATATAACATCCCAAAAATGGAGCTCACAGGCTCGAATATCAACACATACAAATGTCTAAACAAGCAAGTCCTAGGATGGTCCTCCTCCATCTCATAGAGGTGAACTGGGAGGTGACTGCGGCTGAGTCATAAGGTGAACAATCAACTGAATGGGTGTCCTCTCCTACGTCTGACTCTGTGATCCTAATGGATTGGTAACGAGAGGTTGGCTCTGATCTATCTGCTGCCCTAAAGACATGGACCTAGGCCCATGCTCTGATATGTGACTATGCCCTAATGAGTGCCTATGGGAACTGTGTGACCTATGCCCTAATGACTACCCTGATGTAGTAGACCCCCCAGCACTGGTGTAACTACTGCTATAAGACCTGCTACTATGTGTATGACTGCCACTACCTGTCCTGTTGTGGGATCGGGACAACCCTGGGTCTCATCTATCTAGAGGGACAACCTACTCATATAATGCACTGTACCAGCCCCTGCTCTCTACTACCCTGGCCAGCTCCCAGGCCATATCTCCTGTCGGCCCAGAGCATAACTCTACAAACTCTGAAACCCACTACTCTGACTCCTACCGCTGAATGACAGCCTAATCTCTCTCAACTCGAGTGACCTCCAACTCCATTGCCAGGGCCTTATTCTGAGACAAGGCCACATCTAGTCTTCTCTATAGATCAGTGATCCTCTAGTCAATCATGGCATCCACAGGCAAAATGGGTGATCTATCACCCTCATCATCTCTGAAGATCATGTGCTCCCGCAATTGCTAATTTGCCTCATCCTCCTCCTCATCTCTCTCCCCCTTGGCCCAGACCTCCTCCACATCTATGTCAAGAGGGTGTCCCCCAACAAGTGGATCCACCTCTACTCGCTCCTCCATCTCCACCTCTACCTCCACTCGCTCCTCTGCCACCACAACCACCTCCTCCTCAAACACCACCTCCACCTCCTCCTCATCACCTCTAACCTCATCGGCCCTCACCTCTGGCTCTCTCTCCTCCCCCTCCTCCTGAATGAGTGATAATGGTACACCACCCACTATCTGCCTCACTCTCTTGGGCTTCCTCCGCCCTCGGTCATCTCTCCTCCTCCTGGCACCCCTTCCATCTCCCCCACCTCCCCCATCTCCTCCACCTCTGTCATCGCCTCCACCTCCTCTATCTCCCCCATCTCGGCCTCTGGCCCTGCCACCCCACCCTCTCCTCAAAATTCATGGAATGATTGATCTATGATCTATTGGCGGTGGACCATCTGGATCTATCAATGGGATGGGCCTATGAACTTGCCACCAGGTGTCAAACTCGACAGACGTCCCTGAATCTGTTGGACCCCCTCTCCATGCCCACTGAACTGCCACCAAGCTATCTACCTATTGCTCTACCACGATCACTGATATGGGTGGCCCCCACATGGTCTCTCTGGAAGACCGAGCATACTTTGTCATGCCTACTGGCACAATCTGCTACTCCCCAAACTACCGTAGTACCCGCTGGGGCAAGTACATCTTAATGATCTGCTACGTCTGTACTGTATGGCCAATAAGGTACCAAAACTGTCTACAAAATGACAAGTGGTCATCCTCATCTGCCCATTAGGCACAATCTCTGTAGGGTCTCTAAACAAAACTGATCATCATGTCTATTTGATGACACCGGTACCCGATATCTCCAACACGAGTCTGGCTAACTGATCTTGCATACAGATAAACGTATGGCATCCCATCACCCAACTGCTGCATCTGTATTGGTGGTCAAAAAATGAGAATACGCTCCCATACCCAAATCATGAGTAGGGTGGTCCCGCAGCTGATACTGTGCCCCTAGAGATAGACTACCTCATGCAACTAGTGGTACAGCATGGCCAACAAGCATGGCCCTCAAGCGAAAACAATCCCCTGTAGTCACATACAAACTAGAACATCCCCCATCCAATGGGAAATCCATGACCACGATGATCTGGGATCAGTAGTCCGGTGATCAAGGTCATGAGTATGGCATCAAACCTGGAAAATCGGTCGGCTACAACATCCTAGTCAATCTCATAACCGTCTAGAGCCAATTGCGCACCATCGGCACCCTCATACCTCTTTGTTAGGACCTGTCGCCCTTGGTGTGGATCATAGACCACCCTCTCTCCGCTGATTGGAATGCGGAGAATGCGGTAAACATCCTCCAAAGTCACAATCACCTCTCTAGTAGGCAGGTGGAACGAGCAGGTCTCAGAATGCCACCTCTCACAAAGAGCTATCAGCAAACCTCTGTTTACCCAAATAACAGGCATGTAACTAACATGGTATAGGCCTAGGGCCATCAATTGTTGTCTCTATCTATCACTGAGATGATCTCTGAAAGCATACGTCATTGGTCGGAACTCCCGGGTATAGATGGGCACAAGCTGACTCTACACAAGGAAACGCCAAGAATTAAAACATATTGAGAAACATTATGAAAAGTTTACTACTACTGGCAAGTCAAAGGTACATAAAGGTTAATCTCAGTACAAGGTCAACAAAAGCTAACTATGGTCAACTTCAATTGCATCGCGTTGACCGCAAATGCGTCACAATGTTTCAATTGTGACTCAGCGCAAGACAAATGCATTGCAATATATCAAATGCGTCATTCTGACCAGAAAATGTGCAAGCAAACAACGAATGTGTCATTTAATCTATCGAATGCACGATTCAACAACATATGCGTTGTGTGACATGTCAAATGCGTCACAAATTTGCAAATGCGTTGCACAATATGGTGATTGCGTCGCACTTTTCCGATTACGTCATTTCAACTTGCGAATGCGTAATCGCACAAATAACCTATCCTACCCATCGCACTTGCGTCGCGACATAATCAAATGCGGCGAACACGAAGGCGTTTGCGACTTTCGTGATAGCATTTACGTCACACCGTAATTGTTTTCCCCCCATTTAACCCTCATAAATGCATAAAAAGTGAAATTTGACAAGTTGGATAGAGCACTTATCGATGCCTCTGCGCCCTCAGGTCGTCGGAATGTGTGCATGCGGTATCCATGGTGTGTAGTCGTCGGAATCACCATCGTCTCTCCGAGCTCTAGTTTCTGAAATTTCTATATGCAAAATGAGAAAATGACATTTGGATTGACCTTTTCAACCTATTTATAGGCTAAAAATTAGGGTTTTGACCTAGTAGGTCCTACTGGAGGCTCATTTGACCACCTTTGATCGACATTTTGGCTATCTTAATGTTCTTCATTTCTAAATTGGATCGCGCCATCACTTTTCTTGTCATTAATTTGACTATTCGGGATATTTTCCAAATTTTTCTGACCTCGGGTCGAAATTCAAAAATTTTCCTGAGGGGGCATAGGCACTCCGTACCTCCGTTGAGGCATATTTTGGACTTGTTTTCTTTGCCACAATGCAACAAGCTGCATTATGATAAAGAGGGGCAAATGTAGACACATAAAAATGACCAAGACCTACAAGCACTATTTTACCACTTTTCGTCATGACATGATTATAACATTTTAATTATGTTTCTAACCCACATTCAACTATTAATTAAATAATTTATAATTATTTAATTAATTCATAATCTCTCATTCTTCATGATTATTAAATAAATAAATCTTATTTATTTATCTAATATATCCCTAATTATCAAAGTCTTCTTGCAATTAAATAAAATCTCATTTATTTAATTAATCCTTATCATTAATGTCCTCCTGATTATTAAATTAATATATTTTAATATATCTATTTAATATGTCACTAACTCCTAAATCCTCTCTTAATTAAATAAATTCATTAATTTATTTAATTAATTAAATACTTCTTCTAAATTAAATAATTATTTTTAATTATTTAATTAAGGCATGTGACACTTTTATATTTTTAAATAAAACAAATCATTTTAAAATATCTCACATACTTAACTGATTCTTCATTTAGTAATTAATTTCAAAAATCAATTACTGCTTATCTCACAAAATCCCTATTTTGAATTAATTTAATTCAAAATAGAAGTATTCTTCTACAAATCAAGTAATTTCTAAAATCCCATCCTCTTGTCTTCTGATTTTTACTAATTTCATCTTCACTGTCACATTCAGTCTTGATTTAATTCATTTAATTAAATCTTATTTACACATATGGGTATTTTGCCCTAACCCTAATTGAGAGTTGCCTTATTGAATCTTGACCTTTGATTCTAGGGCATTCCTTAAAGCTCTCATCTTGTTTGTCCATTCAAGATTGCATTTTCTATAAAATGACAATCTTGATCTCATTTTGGGATCTGATCATTGCTTAAGTTATTCTTACTATAGGCATTTCACTTCATATCTTAGGCTTTTATGTTAATCATTGCTTGCATATTAGGATCTATATTCTAGTTGCATAGTTATATACATTTTCATAAATCCTTCAAAGGCTTAGCTAGGGTTAGACAAATAGTAACTTGCTCACAAAACCTGAGGGCATCATACTATTACAGCAAGCTTGAGAAGGTACAATAGAAGTCAAACATGGAGCATTAGGAATGGGTGAGATCCTTCTTGTTATTAAATTCCTTTATTTACTTCCAATGCATTCTATTGTATAATGTTTTCATTAACTTGCAGGTACAACTAATCAGCTGTTGATGTTTGCAAGAATTTAACGTTATTATAGCTACTTGTGTTAAGTTATCAGTAGTTTGATTCTTTCCATAGGGAACTAACTGGATTTTAAATGCATCAAACCCTTCTATAAGATTCCATACTCTATGCCTATAGTTTTCTAACCTCCAATCATGGCATGAGTATAATTTTCTAACTTGTTTGACAACTAGTTTGGAGTCTCCAAATACTTGCAATTAACCCTTTTCCTCAAAGCCATGAGTACTAGGGCCTCATATTCAGCTATATTGTTGGTGTAATAAAAATATAATATATGAGTAGAAAATTATGTCTTACCCGATGGGCTGATGAGCTCAAAGCCTGCTCTCACTCCTTGCTTGGATTTGGACCCATCAAAGTGTAGCACCTAGAATTTGAAAGGGTATTTCCCTTAAGAACATATAGAGCATACTTCATTGGTGGGCAGCACGTTCATTCCTTTCCATTTAGGTGATTGTTATTTGGACTAAACTTGGTCTTTTTGTTCCTTCAGAATGATTTTCTTTTTGATATGATCCACGACTGTCTAGAACAAGCAACAGTCAAACTCAAAATGGGTTGCATCATGTATTCTACAACAACTAGGTAGCAATAGCTCTTTGAAATCCATTCTAGCTCCTAATCTGAACTGATCTTGCACACATTTTTGCATGACTTCTTAAAAACCATCAAACAACCCAAGATTGCCATCATTTTAGAATTATTGATTATCAGACTCAACCAGTACTTTTTTCTATTGGGAAGAGCAAGAAAATTGGTAGGGGCATGACATAGCACAAGGACTTCTTCGGTGCTTCCTTCTTCTTCACCTTCGCAGGTGACCGAAAGGTAATTTCCTAAATCTGTTTCTACAAATAACATCTCATTCATATTGTTATACTAAGAGATCATAATATTCATCTTGGGCTTGTGTTCAATGCAAATTTGATTAGGCAATCTCTTCCATGATAGCCACATATGTGAATAATCAGTTGCAGCATATCCATTTAGGGATTGGGTAAATTCTCTCCCAAATATGATGTCATAGGTGTCAGGGATGTTTTCAACTTGAATGTCAATAACCTGTTGTGCCCTTGGATCTATCGCGACCTACATAGGGATCTTGTTTAAATCCCCCATGGTGTTTACTTTGGTTTTATCAAGCTAGTTCACCTTACGTCTAGATGGGGTTGGGGTTATTCCTATTGCTTTGCATACTGTGAATGGAATGACATCGGTTGAGGCTCCTGAGTCTAGTAGGAAGTTATGTAATTTTTTTACAAATATACAGATTGTCAATAGGAAAGGAGGAGTCTCCAATTTCCCTTGAAATAGTCCTATAGAAACACCAGCCTAGGCTACCTTAGCCTTATCCTTTTCATTGTTTGTATCCTTTGTTTGCACTGCATTTTTTTCCTTGGTTGGCTACTTATCTACTTGTTGAGTTTTTCTAGGTGGTTGATCTGTTTTCTTTCCCATGACTTCCTTGATCACAGGCTCACTACTAGAGGTGTCCAATGAGACTCTCTTTGCAGCTACCTCTTCAATTGGTTTTGATGGGGTTGTTTTGTCCAATTATCCATAGAGATCATTCCTGATGGCAGGTACTCTTAGCAGCTCAAAGGATGAAAGGATTCCTTTCACCTTCTTTAGTTCCTCTGTTGTGCACTCTCTCATTTGCTCAACTTCTGCCTCAGATGAACTGCCTTGGGAAAAATTGGCAGGTTGTTCTTTGGTCATATCAAGATGCCTATTCCTATTGAAATATTGAGTAGGAACTTTAGGGTAGGGTTGGTTATTGATAGCATTTGGATCAGGTGGCATATTGAAATTGTTGGGTGGGGTGGAGGTGGTAAAGGGACCACCAGCTTGTCTATTTCTTAAGTTGTAAGGAGTGGTACATTGGTGGAACATATGAACCTCTTCCTCACGTTGTTCTTCATCATCTTTAGGTCCATTATCTATTGAATCAAAAAGTTGAGATAAAGAGCACTTTTTACTTACCTCTTTTGTTTCACCTCCCTTTTTTGCGACTTCTTTCTTGGGTGTGTTCTTGGTACTTTGAGGGAAGGGTTCCTAGTTTACCACCAAAATTGAATCATGTGGCTCTAAAGGGACTATTTCTCTATAGCTTGAACCATCAACAACATTTTGGACCTCTACTTGAAATATTTTTGTAGCAGTTTGGAACTCTGGATAGTTAAACTCGAAATTCCTATTGGTTTTGTGAATTCTACACCATCTGGATAATGCTACCTCGACTAGATATACACCACTTGTTATTTTATCTGCACTACCAAGTGGGTCAAGAGGCATAGGCACCCTAGCATTGTTGGGTCTGGTGTTCCACATTCTTCTTTTCTTTTGGGGTTGTCTTCTTTCAAATTTTTCCCTATGTTCTCACCTCGTTCATAATTTTTTCCCAAAGAGGGACCTGAATCTCAGTTGTCTCTTTGATAGCTAGCTTGAATGCTCCTTTAAGATTCTTGCAGCTAGTTATTTTGATTCCTCAAGTGGGTTACTTCACTGCATAGCTTCTTCACTAATTCATCCAACTCATCAATTCATTCCTTGTCTACATTACTTTATGTTGGAACTGAATTTTGAAGGAAAATAGGATGTGTTCTAAGTTGATTTTGTTGGGTAGCTAGAACTTTTGATTATGTAGGTATAAAGGCACTTAGGACTATTGAGGATAAGCTTGCTGATTTGAAGCTTTTAGATAACTTGGCACTTGAGGATCTTGATTCAGTGGATGCCCTAGGTGTGGTAAGATGGGCAGTTGAGGAACCTAATTCATCGAGGGAATCTGATGAGCTAAAGCATGGCTAAACCCCTAAATTTGTTCTAGATTAGCAGTGGGTCCTAAATGACGGTAATGGACCAAACAAATGTTACCCCAAATCTGTGTTGGCTTTTACTACTTATGCATAAGCCTCTACCAAACTTGCGGGTGTTTGATGCATACACTTGACCAAGGCAAATGTAAGATAGTCCAAAGTAGCATAGTGCATTGCTCTAGCTAATCTCCCTGCAAGGTTATCTCCTTGAGATCTATAATCAAAATCCTTTTGGATTCTTTGGCATTTCATGGTAGTCGTTGAAAGACAAGGGTGATGAATTATTGCCCAACCAAGCCATTCATGGGGGTGGGGGTGGTGATGGTTAGGTTTCAACAACCTGTGGATAGGATGTGGTAGCTATAACAACACCTTGAATGCGATAGGTAAATGGAGAAAAGGTTGGTTGAAGTGAAGGAGAAGATGGAGATTGAGGGGATGGAGGTCAAGTGGGTGGAGGTGATGTTGAAGTCTCTCCTTTCTTAGCTCTTATAGCCCTGGTAGGGGTCTTTAACTCTTGAAATCCTCCCTTATCTAGTGTGGATCTAGTTACTTTGTGAAATCTTTGAGGGGAGACAGACTCAATTCGATCCAGCTTCATCCAACTACCCTCCCTCTAGTGCTAGTTCTATCGATGGGATTTTTTTCACTTCTCAACACATACAACTTAGTTTTAGAATATCACCCCAAGGTATCCTAAGTGTCAAGTCATGACTTTGCAAAAATAGCTCAATTTTTGATGTATGATTTGCTAATAATCACAAGGGGGCTTTATGGTTCACAAAACATGGAGTTTCATGGGTTTGAGATGAAGTTTCAGAATTTTAGAAATGAATAAATTGTGATAGCAATCAGAAGTTTGAAACTTCTTTAAGTCATCATATTTGGATTTATTGTGATGTTGGAATTGTATATTTAACTCATATTTAAAATAAAGTTCAAAAGGTTAGAGGGTTTAGAAGCTATCTTAATCCTAGAACTATGATGAACAATAAAAATGGTTGATGCTATAGTAGATAGACTCCCAAATTGAGTTTTCTTAACCAAGAGCAGCCTACAGTATAACAAAACTAGTGCAATCTTCTAAGGCTTGCTTATGATTTTCAAACTACAACAAGCATGCACGTACAGAGCTGAAGTTAAGTGTTGTAAATGAATTATCTCAGACTAAATTTACACAGTAATTTGTCATCAACAAATTCTCAAAAGTATGAGTTGGAAGTGTATCAAATACTATAGCATACACCCACCATTAAAGTTGAACATGAACTACTAACAAAAGGTAAACTTAAATAGAAATGAATAAAGTTGAAAAAAACTTTTGGAGATAGAATCATGTACACATAAAGAACAATACACAAGAAACCATCAAATTCAATGCTTTTCTCATATATTGCAGAAATATGCCTTTACATAACAACTCATCTCTCTCCTTGAAAAAGGGAGGATGCCCCTATTTATAAATTTCAAAAAGTAGAATGAATGGTCAATATCACTTTACAATGTGTGGCTTAGATTCATTCTAGTTTAGGGTTTTCACATCACCCAATATGAGTACAAAATTTACAATATAAAAATAGACTATTTTGTCTTTTCCCTATTTTTTCTCATAGTCTATTTTGTCTTCTAGCTGATTTTGGCCGTTTTAACTATTTTAACAAATTCTCATTAGCTATAATGGGATTTCTAGCTTCTTTTTGTAACAAGGCATACTTAGAAAACTTGTTAATGGTGGCTAAGAGATTCTTTTGCTCGAAAAGATCAGATTTGGATATTTGGAAGGCAACTCTTTTGAACCCTTCCATTATTTGATCTCCATGGTTTATGCAAATTTTTTTTTCCCTAACTATTTCATCTGACTCTGAGAAGGCTTGGGCAATGAAATCCATGAAACCTGTCAACAAAGTGTCATTGGCTTCTTATTCTATCCTCTTGCATAATTTGTGCTTGACAACTTCTCACTCCAACTCTAATGCGAGCATCTCATATCCTATCATTAGCTTCAAGAATGCATCACACGCAGCCTAGTGATCCATAATCCATTCATGATTAGCCTCCTGTTCAACTAGGGAATTCTACAAAACTCCCTTTTTGTACTCAAAATTTAGTAGCCATGCCTCGGGTAGCCAATGGTCTTCTTTGGACACTGCCAATTCTTTTTCCCAGACCTCCCTAGAGAGCTTAAGAATGCTCTCCAGCTTTGGGTATGTAATTTTATAAAGCTCAGGGAACTCTTTGCAGACCTTGATTTCTTGTTCTACCTCCTTTTGCAACATTCAATTTTTTTTACACATCTTGGTTGCACATTTAATGCCCTTATCACCCATATTGACAACTCTCTTGAACCAAATTATGGTAGACGGTCCAATTTCTCATCTTTTCCATTTTATTAACTTCTTTTGACAATATGATGGGCACCAATGATTCTGTTGGAGCTTCTTCTTTGGATGTTGTCCATTGTTGTATGAAGGAAATCAATTTTTCCACTTACGCTTTTAGGTCCTCCTTCGTTGATTGATCTTTGTTCATTTGTTGGAGGATGGTGGAGACAGACCCCTGAAATTCATCAATCTTTTTGTCTCTAGAGGTAGGTCCAAAATTGATGGTAGTCACCTGATAATCCTTTACATGGATGGTGTTTGTATCCTTATCAATAGAACGGGCGGCCACTTGCAATATTTTGGACCTAGAAGCATCAGTGGTGATGTGTGACCTATTTTTTGGTTTATTCTCCTTTCTGTTCTTTGCTTGTGCTTTGGCTAGTATTGCTTCTAGTCATTCCTTAGGATATGCGAACACTGGAGCCTTTCTCTTCAACTGCTGCTCCAACCATGAAGGAACCTCTATTTTTTTTCTTGGGGATGTAGTGGTGAGTTCATTACCTTCCCCCTCCTCTTTATCTCTTGAAGGCTAATTTTGTTCATGCCTGGGAGCATCTTCAACATTTTCCTCCTCTTCATCCTACTCCTCTTCTTGTAGTATGGCCTTTCCCTTGTCCTACTCAATAGACTCTTTATTTTCTTTATCAATGTTTTCAGTGTTTCCCCTTTTTCCTCTTCATGCTCAATGTCACAAGTTTTATCAGGCTCATCATCTTTTCTTTTATGTTCTCTTCTTCCTTTTTACCTTTCTCTTTCTCTCCTTATGGAGGCACTTCTTCATGTATCAAGCCCTCATCTTGACCATTCTTGGAGGCTCATCATTCTATTCTTTACCAACATTAGTATCAATTTTCCCTTCATCGAAATGATGTTCCTCTGGGTTTGCCTCGTCTTTGTGTTATTTGGGTTGTTCATTTTTCAGGCTCTTGGCTTGAGGTCCCAACATCATAATAGGCATAAAATTTACCTGCATCCCCACCCTCAGGCATTTTTTCCCTTCTTCATTAGAGGCTACTCTATCCAAACCAATCCTTATTCCTCCCGTAGGATGCTCGAAGTAGTCATCTTGGTTGGATTCCTCTAGTTCCTTAGCAATATCCTATGTTACTTCTTTAGGTTGCTCCATGATTTTCTTCTCCATTTCTTCAGAAATTTGCATAGTGGCCTCCATCTTAAGTGGCTCATTAGGAGGTGGAAAAAGAGGCAAGGCAGCAACAAGTTGGGCCATCAGTATTTTGACTTGAGGATTTAAGATTATCTCAGAGATTTTGGATGGCACATTTTGAAAATATGAGGCAAAATCTTGTGGTAAAGTGAGGGGTGCCATGGAGGTTTTTGGTAGAGAGGGTGGTAGGGTAGAAACAGTGGGTAGTAGAGGTGGGAGAGAGGAAGATGATAGTGGGGAAGTGGTGGAGGAAGAGGAATCAAGCACCGCCATAGGAACAGTCGAGGAAGTGGAGGTGAGGTGGATAGGGATGTCCAAAATAGGTTGAGATGAGATAGGAAATGATTGAGGAGTAGAAGGAGATGTTGTAGAAGCAAGGATAGATGGGAGTGCATTGGTGATGGGTGGTGGCGAGCATGGTTGTTCAGTTTCTTCCTCCTTTTCGTGCGAAGATCCTTCCAATTGGATGGTAGGCATTTTGAGAACAAAGGTTCCCACTCTCTTCAGCTTCTTCGGTTGCCTCGGTCCCTTTGTTGACTTCCTAATGTAAAATTTATGTTTTTTTTGTTGTTCATATGTGTCTTTCCTTTTCTATGATCTTGTAATGGGCAGAGACTTAGGGGCCTCACCCAATGAGCCTACAACAATGCCACTATCTGTATCACTTTCTATGTCATCTTCGAGCTCCCCATAGGTTAGATATGCACCTTACTCATGCAATTAGGTTATTTGACCATCTATCCATTGCTTGGTTCTTTATTCTATAGGGCAAGTGACAATATTTAGGTCTGTGACCTCTAGTTCAGCCCAATCAATCACTAGCAATGGCACATTAATCAAAGCATTATATTTTTCATCAAGAACATTATCATCTTCAAAAATTTAATTCAAGACTGGGTATAAGTTGACGGCCTTCACAAATTGGGAAGTCATCCTCATGTAGTGTTTCTTTTGGAATTCGTGGTCATCATCGTATTTTGCCCAAAAATCTTCGATATGTGCCATGTGAGCATACTACCTTCCAACCTACTTCTTTAATTTTCTAAGAGGGTCTAAGTCTCCTCTCGCTATGTGTAGCTCTAGGTTGTATTCCACAAGCCCCTTTTTTGATTTCTCAGTGCATGTGGCAGTAGGTAAAGAATGCATCCCTTGCCCAAATGTAAGGGGATATGAGACCCCAACATGATGCTTATTATCCAAAAAAGTGTGGGCAATTTGCAACCACCAAGTAATCTCCAGAAATAAATTTTTTTCATTAGGGTATCGGGGCAGTCGGTAGGGTCTTCCTAATAATCCTTCTACTCTGATATATGTCAATTTAGGGAATTGGATGAACTAGTACCTGAAACATTTCAGCACTACCTTAGCACCATGGGACATTCTCTTGTGGTAGTCTCCTGACAAGGTGTGAATGATATACCCGATGAAAGAATCATTGACTCTCTTGTAATCCTTCTTGAGTTTTTTTTTTTTTTTAGGTAATATTAGCAGTTATACACCATAAGTTTCCCCTTCTTTTTTCCTAGTGTCCCAACACAATCCAATCCTTTATATGGGAATTTCACAGCTAGGAGATAGACTAGATAGGAAGTCATGTAGAATTCTAAGGTCTTTTTCACCGCAACAAATTGATTATGTAGATTGTTACTAATAAGCTTGTCCCAATGGAACTTGGCCTCTCCTCTCAAGATCTCTTCAATAAAATAGGACATCCACTCCTCAAAGAGTGAGGAAGTGGGGAGGCCCATTACTCTACTCAAGAGAGTCACTAGATCATTATTTTCCTCTACAAAGACACTTTTGTACAATGTCTAGGGCACCTTGTTGGCACTACCCCTCATATCAAGAAACCATGTTTGGTTCATTATTCTTTTGCTACCTATAGGATCTTCTTTCCAGACATTTAAGGTGAAATATTTCTCAACTTATTCCATTTTATCAAACAAGGGTATCCCAAATGTCTTCCCAATGGACTAGGGAGTCAAATCTGCCAACACCCTTCCATCCCCCATGACTATCCTTTTGGTTTGAGTGTGATTAAATTTCTGACATGCAAAAACTAGTTATGGAGCAACTAGGGCAAGAGGAAAGCTTGCTGCCTTGGCAAGTCCACTCTTCTTAATTCTCAAGGCCTCCTTCGTTTTAGGGTCAACCATAACCCTTTGTTTGAACTCATCAATACTGACATGTCCTAGTTCTATATCTATCACCTTATTCTAGTTGGAGTTTGTCTTTGAGATGCACTCGACCTCATGAAACTCATAATTCATTTGTGTTTTCTCTTCATTTCCTCTGGGATTCCTTGTTGTCTTCTTTCCATTGTTTGCTTTCTCTACCGACTGCTCTGCTAGTTCCATAAATCCTACACACAAAAGGTGTACTAAGTGCTTTGACAAATTAAGAATGCAGAGCATTAGTTAAAACATACCAAAGTGTCATTAGATGCATTCACATATCCTTAGAAGGTCATTAAATTCATCATGTTTCATCATTTTAGGCTCTTTTGGGTATTTGCAAATTTGTGGGTTTTTGCCCTACGGAAGCCACCATGGTGAAAGTCATAAGGAACAATGCAAGGAAGACGAACTTCCACAAGCAGCCACCTGATTGTGAATTCCCACAAGGTTTTATTATTGAGTGAATCTAGCATAAATTCATCGTGCACGTCGCAAATTTGCAGTGGAAGCATTTGGAATGTTTTCCCTTCATTGAATCAGTCTTTTAGGTTCATACAGGGAACGAAGGTGTGGAGGTCGTTCATGGGATTTCCACTTTAGTTTCACTATTAAGATATGTCCTTAAGTAAGCGGCATTCTGCAAGCGAAGTTCCACATGGAAAAACCCATAAGGCCTCTTTACTTGGTTAATCTTGCTTGGAGTCCTTAAGCCAATGAAGGGGATCATGCTTGGTTGTTCCCTTTGAAAATGTCATCAATTTGCAAGTTATGGAGATGGGGCATGTAGAAGCAGCGAGGCGGGTTGACATTGAGCCTTTGTTGTTAGATAGCAGCCAAGATGAGCATCATTTCGCAGACAACAGCCCGTATGGGCGGACCTGTCATGACACTTTGACTTGTGTTTTCCATCGATGTTGCATTTGTTAAACTGACAGTGTTGGCAAGCGTGGGGTTTGTGAGGCAGGGAGGTGGTAGGTTTTTTCCATTCAACATGGTTGAGGCATGACGACCTCCCGAAAATGATGGTCTATGAAGGCACACCCATGAAAGATGCTTTGACTTGAAATTTTTGTTACTTGGGCTCAAAGATTTATCTACGCAAGTAAGACATGCAGGGCCCAAATAGAAAAATTGCACAGAGGTCTTGTTGCAAGGTAAAGGCCAAGAGGACACAAAGGTTTGCATGCAAATGCCCGCAAGGGTGGATGTTCCATGGGACCAGGCCTTGAAGACCTTTCTAAATTTTTTCGTTAGCAAGGGCTAGCAGAGTAGGAGACTTAAGGTAGAGGATTGCGTTGGGTTGGCCACTAAGAAACAATTAAAAAGGGGCATCTTTCCACCAATTGTGACCTGTAGGGGCAGACCCACAATAGCCTTTTGACTTAAGGATTTTAATGTTTGCACCCAAGTCTCAAACTTATGAAAGAAAAAGGCACAGAACTAGCATGGTGTGTAGCCCTAAGGGCTCTGTCGTTAGTCATGACATCGATGGGGTGGAGTTCCGCACAAGGGCCCGGGAAGGAATTTCAACTCACCATGAGGATTATCTTCATTTTTTAGAACATTTTGAATGTAGGGTCAAAGGGCATAAGGGTTTTCGTTAGCTTTTCCAATTTAAATGACCTTTTCAGGGTAGGCTTCCATACTAGAAATCTTGCTAGGAGAACTTTGAGTGTTTCATAACTGAGTTTTTGTTATCGTCGTTTCAAACTTAGATTCATAGAATTCTTATAGTTTTAAACCCTAATCGATAACCAATCAAAAATCTAACGGTGTCAAGATGAAAAATGATAAAATCGAGATACATACCTCACCTGTGCATATGGAAGAAGCAACTATAGCCACAACCTTTAAATCCTTATCATGTGAATCTCTCCTCTTTTCTCCATAGATTTCAATTTTGTGAGTGAAAATGATGTGTGGGTTGAGGGTTTTTTATAGGTAAACGGGAATTAATGGCCACATTAATTGCAAGTACAGTAGGCGCATGGGTCGATGAAGCTATGGAAACCTAACCTACATAATATTTCAAGCTAAAGTTTGCATAGAGTCATGGCATGTGGAAATCAAGTGTAGAAAGTTAGTTTTAGGCATGGGAGAATTTTCGCAGAGAAAGGCATAACAAAGATGAATCTCCGCTAAGGGAAGCCTTCAACTGTGGACCCACAAGAAGTGAGGGACAATGCAGCTTCTAAAGGACATAAACCCACAGGTGATTTTCTGCAAAGGCTTAAAACTTCCTGAAACTTGGGTGAGTGACTTTGGCCCAGATGGATTTGGCAATTTTAAGGCTTGTGACCAACTTAAGATCAAAAAATAGGGGCACGAAAACTAAAAGAGGGGGTCCCTAATTTGAATGGGGTGTGTGTGCAATAGGCACAACAGATCTCCTTTCTTAAAATAGGTATGTCCAATTTTTGGAGTAACCACGTCTATAGAACCATAACCTAGTCCCATGTTCTTTTTTATCTATTCCACTATAATGGGATCCCATCTACCTTGTTTGTATAGCCCAAGGCCATCTGTTCCAGTGTATCCCATTTGTTTCACTAGCTGATAGCCTTTGATAATAGGATCGATTAGAATGGGTTGTGGTTGTTCTAGTTCCTCTTGTTCCTCCTTGTAGATCATGGACGAAAAATCTTCTTTGAATATCTCCTCATCCTTCACATCTCCCCACTTGGTAAAAATTGTGGGTTTGACTACCATTGTCACTGCTTAGACATGTTTGATCACCTTAGGTCTTCCATAATCCTTGGGTGTTGGTAGAAGCATGTTCCAATGGAAAATTATTGATTGAAGTGATAATTTCCATTTTCCTTGTTAAGTACTTGAACCTTGATTCCGATTTTTGGTTTCTCGCTAGATGATGGTTTAGCTAAGGTTGATTGTAGTGTTGATGGGTTGACATATGAGAAGGAGTGAAATGAGATATCATTACTAGCTATATGTTGGATTTTGTTATATTTCTCCTCCAACTTCGCATAATAATGGAAGGGTTCAGGATCAACATATAATGTAGCCTCCTTTCCTTCGTGAGGAAACTTTAGAAATTTGTGGAAAGTTGAAGGAATTCCTTGTAATGCATGAATCCAAGGGCATCCTAGAAGAAGGTTATATAGTAGCTCAAGGTCAAGTACTTGACATGTCATTTTTGTGGTTGGCAGTCCTATCTACACAGGAAGCCTGATGGTTCCTTCTGAATTCCTTTTGAGGTCATCATAGGCCCCTATAATAATGCTTTTTTCCCTTATCTATCACATCGTCACAATACCCCAGTTGTTAACAAATTTTAAGGTACAAATGTTTAGACCTGCACCATTATCTATCAACACTCTCTTGACCATGTGTTTGTGGAAACCAACCTCTATGTAGAGAGCTTGATTGTGGAAAGACTTCTATGGAAGGTCTTTCTTGAAAAAGACTAAATGGTGATTGGTCATGATTTTTCCAACTATGGCTTGAAACTAATTTGGATTGAGGTCATTAGGGACTGATGCTTCTAATGCTTTCTCTAGTATCTCCCTATGTGTGGGTGATAATTTTAGCAGTTCTAGGATTGATATCAAAGCAGGAGTCTTCTTCAGTTGTTCAACAACACTATAGTCATTTGATGACCTAGCTACGGGTTTAGTTGGGGCTCCTTGTATTGTGACTTTCCCTCGATAGGTAGTTACGTTACATTCGAGGTCCCTACCTCGTATAGTCAATACATTTACCCTAGTATCATCTACTTGAGAGAGGGTACCTAGAATCGTATCACCATAAGTGTAGTTAGCATTGTGATAGTCTTGGTCATTTCCTTTGCCATTCTTCTTAGCATGGTTCAGAATTGGATTTGTGTATATCTGGAGGTCTTTGTTTCCATGACAATGTTTGATATCCAATTCTCCCTTATTGATCAAGTCTTGTATTATGTTCTTGAGTCTCATGCAGTTATTCATTGTATGTCCTTTGATTTTGTGGAACTTGCATAAGTCCTCATTGTATCATGGTGTTTTGAAGCTTGGCTCTTCATAGTTTGGGTGATCATTGACCTTGATGAGGTTTTGTTGCAATAGTTTGTGCATGATTGTCTCAAGGGGTTCTCCTAATGTCATGAATTTTCTCCTTGGTTGATCATATTGCCTTTGTTTCCCTCCCTGATTTATCTGTTGGTTATCTGCTTGATTGTTCTGGGGATAGGTGAGTTGATTATTTTGTGCATTATTAGGAGCATAGCTCGTTTGTGCAACTTGGGGTTTGTTTTGAGTTACATTGGGATTTTGTACATTCCATAATGCTCTAGCATCAACTACTCCATTGTTTGTAATGTTTTTATTCTTGGCCCAAATCTTAGGTTTCTCATTTGAATTAGAAGAATTATCTCGGGTTGTTTAGATTAATCATTCCCCTTGCTATGAGATCCCTTTCTATGTTCATTCCCTTCTCAAAGGCTTCTTCAAAGTTAGTGGGGCACAACATGGTGATTTGATAGTTGATTTCTACTTGGACATTGGAAACAAAGATATCTACTAGTTCCTTATCAGGAATAGGCTACTTGCACCTACTAGCTTTATGTCTCCATCTTTGTATGTAGGAGGTAAAGGATTCTCCTTGAATCTATTTAATCTTGTATAAACCTATGATGGTGATGTCCTATTCTATATTGAATAAGAAGTGGTTTATAAATTTAGTAGTCAATTCATCAAAACTTTTAATTCTCGGTGATAGATGGGTGAACCATTCCATAGAGTGACCAGTAAGACTACATGGGAAGAGCCTCATTGGGTAGGATTCATTATTTTTCACTTCCATGCAAGATAATGACAAATTTCTCACGTGTTCTACTGGATCTCCCTTTCTTTTGTATTTATCAAATTTGGGTATTTCAAAATTCTTAGGGAAGGGGAGCATAGTAATAGAACGATCAAAAGGAAATGGACATATATCTTGAAGGGTATAAGTCTTCTTTGGTTCTCCTATCTACATGTTTGATATTCTTTGATATCAAATCTTTTATTTGCTTTTCCACCTCTATTTTTGGTAGATTTGTTTGTAACTCCTATGTATAGTAGCTTGGTTGTCTCACAATGTTCATTTGGTCATAAGTTCGGTATGGTGGGGGTATTGAACCTTGGTAACCATGTTGGATGAAAGAAGGGTTAAGTACTTGTGTGAAAAGAGGATTAGGTCCTTGTTGAATGTAAGGAGGGTTAGATCCTTGTTGAATGTAAGGAGGGTTAGTCCCTTGTTGAATGTAAGGAAGGTTAGCTCCTTGTTGAATGTAAGGAGGGTTAGCTCCTTGTTGGATGGAAGGAGGGTTAACTCCTTGTTGAATGTAAGGATGGTTAGGTCCTTCCTATTGTTTTTGAAGAAGGTTACCTTGATAGTGCATTGGCGGTACACCTTGTTGTTGAAACGAACTGTATTGAAGGCCACCCTAATGGTGTGTTGGTGGGATACCTTGTTGATGGAATGAATTGGGAAGGGTACCATGTGGTGCACCTTGTTGTTGGGATGAACTATTTTGAAGGTTACCCTGATAATGTGTCGGTGGGACACCTTGTTGATGATATTGTAGATTTGGAAGGGGACCACGTGACCCACCTTGTTGTTGATTGGGAAGGGGACCATGTGAACCCCCTTGTTTTCGATACTGATTTGGAAGGGGACGATGTGACCCACATTGTTGTTGATTGGCAAGGGGGCCATGTGACCCACCTTGTCATTGATTTGGAAGGGGACCATGTGACCCACCTTGTTGTTGGTATTGTGGTGGAGAATGCCCTTTTTTATTTTGTATATTTTTAGAAGGTTCAATATATGAAGTGTTTTGAGGCATATATTGTCTTGGTGACATTATTACCTTGTGGTATGTATTGAGATGGACCCCCTTGATATTTTTGTGCTATTGTCACTTGTTTGATTTGGGTTGGTTTCCTAAACAAAGGGTTGTTTGTCGATTGATCATTGCCTTGTGAGAATACTAGTGGCATATTTGGAATCTCCAATGGTTTAGGTATTTCTCTCACAATTGAGTTATCTCCTAAGGGAATGAGATGAGGATCTTTAATACCTTCTATGTTAAAGTCTATAGGAAACTTAGCACCACTTTGTGCTAATTTGAAGAAGTATTAGGATCCTTTCTTAGGAGTATTCCCATCAATTTGAGCACCTTGGGATTGTTAGAATGTTGAAATAATCCTTAATCATTTATTTCTTCCTCACTATCCACTTCTTCTATGACCACGTCCCTTAGGTTTTGGTTTTCTCTATCCATCACTTCTTGTTGTCTACGAATTACCTCCTCCTCACTAGGTGATTGGTTTGATGTTGCCTTATATGTGGGTTCTTTTTGAGGAGTCACAAGGTCACTTGGTCTATAACTCCATGGGTCACTTTCACTGTTTGTGGTGTTCGTTGGGGGCATGCTTGCACTATTCTTGTTGGCCTCCATGTTTTTTCTACTTTTTGATATCGTAATTGACATAAACAAGTGCCAGGATTTTATGAACATTTGGTGATTTCTAAGCTATAAAATGAACTAATGCTTTGTTTTTGGGATTTTTTCATGTTTTAAGGAAATGAAGTTGCGCTTGTTTTTGGGATTTTCTATTTTTGAAAAGATGATATCTATTTCCATGTAGGAGGTGGTAATACAGACCTTCCAATCATAAGATCTTCTTTTCGCTCTTGTTTGTTTATGATATTTGTTGTGTTTCTCCACCGGGTTGGTGTTTGTTGTGTCTTGAATATGAAGCTCCTCAAACTACTGATAATATTTGTTTGTTCCCCCTCAATATGCTCAAACTTTGGTTGTATGATAGGTGTTGTTAGGTTTGGTTGTTGAACTTGAGCAATTGGAAGCCAAATGGTCATAAAGTGAAAGATGAAAGTGTTGGTGTTTTGATATGATTTTTGTGATTCTCAAGACCCTAAGGTTTGAATGATGTTTTGGGATGACGCTATTTTTGGAACCCAAAATGCTGAAAGGCTTGGATCGATATTTCACTTCTTTTTTTAGAGGATATGTTATGAGAAATTTACTTGAACTAGCCTTGAGGTTCAAGCTAATGTTGATATTTTAAAAGTCTGAGTGAAGGAATGATCCAAGTTGTTTGTTTTGATTTTGATTTCTAAAAGTAGGATGAGGTCTTTGATTTTACCAATGGATGATGGACTGATGTACTTTTATGACTTGTTTTGGGAGTCTAACTATTTCTCTCTTCAATAGATTTACAACCAGTTTTGAATTAGTTTTCTGATTTTCACTAGAAAACGGGGAAAAAGTGGTAGGCTTGAAGCAAAAGTGATTGAAAAATTCAATGTCGCTAGATTATGGTCAAGTGCAACCAAATTAGAAAAGCGAATACGGTAAAAAATTGTAAGTGTGGCCTCTATGTCAAGTTCTTTATATGATGAAAATTGAGTGCAAAAGCAAACTTTTTGGTCAAAAGCGGCTAGTATAAAGTCAATTGTGACTAGGAAACTATGTCAACTACAACAAGATTAGGAGCAACTACGAAAATTTTAGAGAAAATGCATTCCGTTTTCTCAAAAGTGCTAAATTTTTACCAGTAACTGTCATAAGACAAAGAGAAAAGGTGCCAGTTTTTTGCAAGTGCATCCAGTTTTAACTCAAGTGCAGCAAAAATAGCAGTAGTAGTAGTATTCTATGTAGATTTGTTTTCCAGTTTCTATGTTTGACAACTTTGGATAAATTTGCAGTTTTGAAGTTTTGCTTGATTTGATTTGAGATTTTTGGCAAGTGATATCATGCAACACAACAATCAAAAAAATTATTTGATCCTAAAATGTCTACAATTTTAGTCATGTTTCTTTCCAAAAAAGCTTAATGTTCATGGAAGTCGAAATGTTAAATTCAGAGTTTCCAATGTTTAAGTCATCCTTAATGCGACTTGAAATGTGAGCCTAAATATCCAGAAACCTTTAGGGATATTGTTTTAAGATATCCTTAAGGAGTGCAAATATAGGGCTCTTTTCAAAAGAATTTGCAATAAGTCAAAAGGGTTTGAAGTTTGAGAACCATGTTAAATGCTTGTTTTGATCTGTTCATTTTAATTCAAGCACAAATTTTGATGTTTCAAAGTAACCAAATAGATTTGGAAATTTTCGTGAAAACAATTTACACCCTAGGGATAGACGCTTCCTTTTAGGTGGGCTTAGCTCATGCCCCAAAGGGATCATTTTACATGCAACAAATGGAGAGTGTTTTAAGATCAGCCATAATTCAAACTTGGTAAGTAACTTCTCAGAATCATTTGTGGGGTTCTTTTTATAGCACCAAATTGAAGTTTTCTAACTATGAAAGCTTTGAAAAATTTAAAGCTTTGATCATTCGCCTTCTCTGCAATAAATGTATTAATTGTTCTTGGATAAACACATGCCATACTTCTATAAATCCTTCATAAACAAAATTAGCACCTGTCAAACATCCAAACCAAATGACTGTTAGTGTTAGAAATTGAAAACGTGACTTGCAGATTTTGGATAAAAAATTTGACAGAGCAAAAACAAAAAAAATTAGCAGAAGCGGCCCTGTTAGAAAGCAAGTGTGGATAAAAAAACTCAAAAGCGGATTTTGTTTTTAAATAGAAGCAGCTGAAAAAATCAAGTGCACCCCTGTCATTTTGGAAAAAGCACCAAAAAACATCAAAAGCGACCAAAAAAAAGTCAGGTAAGATAGAAACGTTAAATCGACCGTGTGATTTTTCTGTAGCTTTTGCGTGAAAAATTTTCAATTGCATTTTCAACATCTGCAACCTCAAAATTCTCATAAAATAGTTAGTCCTAAGAAACGTGGTCCCACCAAGCGTGCTAGAATGTGTAAGGGGGAAATTGCTATGCGTGTATAATTAAGATGGATGAATGAAAACTAATCTAATTCAAACCAAAACACCATTCAGGCCCATTATTCATGAAATGAAACTACAAAATCAATGAATTCAAGAAACAAAATCAAAAGAGAAAAGCATAAATGAATTCACCAAAGTAGTGTTACCATCCCATGTCGAAATGTGTTCACAAAGATGTTGGATTGTTCATATCAATGTGAAGCCTCCATTGTGCGTAGCAAAATATTCAAGAATGTGCAATGTTGTTGATCGAAGATGTGTGTAAAAGGATGTCAAAAGGTCAATTATGCTTTTGGCATTACTTCATTGTACAAAATATGTTGACTTTTCAATAGTTTTTGAGAAGAAAGATGGTTTTTATATAGAATTTATGTTTTGAAATGAATGCTCGGGATCACATAGTAGAATATCTTGATCAACGGTTGAAAATAATTAAGAGCATTTAGATGGGAATAATCAGTGCAAATTGATTACGTAATTGGTGTGATTGAAGAAATAATTTTGATGTTAAGTGGGGTTGAGGAAATAGATTGAATAATCTGTGGGATTGAAGAATAGATGAATAAGTCATAAATATATGGATCAGTCGGCCAATCAGAGTGAGCAATCAGGGGATTGTAATTTGCTCAATCATGAAAGTGGGTGAAGATAATTAATTAATTGATTTAATTAATTAATTCTTTTGAGTTGAACGTGCAAATCAATTTTGACTTTTACAAACAAAGTTGTATTTTTTTATTTGATTTTTTAATGATGTTTGAATAATTTATTTAATTATTCAAGTTTAGGGGAAAGTGATTTAATCAAACTATTAAGTGACAATAATTTAATTGACGTAGGGGAATGGGGTAAATCAGCAACATAATTAAATAATTAATGTTATTTAATTAATCAAGAGGAATAAAGTTAGATTACGACTTTATTAAATAAATAAAATTTTATTTAATTGGTCGAAAATGATGAAAAAATGAATTAATTAAATATGTCATTTTATTCAATTAATAGAAGAAATTAGGGTTTTCGATGTAAATGATGTGAAATGCAGTGATATTAGGTGATAATGATGTCAATGATGAGAAAATTTCATTCAAGATGTGTTATATTTATTAGGTCAATTTTATATGTCTACATTTTTTCAATGCAAAATGATTAATAGGGTGATCCTACAATGCTAGTTTACAATTTCTGGGAGATTCTGATTTTTGTTGAAATCACACATTTTTAGATAATATAATGATTTAAGCCTTTAAAAGTTACATTTTAAGGATTCCAATTGAAGAGGGTTTGATCAAACCACCTTAGATCAAAACCCCTTGGATAGAACCCCGCTAGTATTAAACCATACCTATAACAGAGTCTCCTTTACACCTATCAAAATGCTGATAAAAACCACTTTTGATTTGCCTTTTGGGGGATCAAATGAATTCATTTAAAATTTATTTTTTGTAAGTATGTAGTCCTTATTATAAGCTTCCCAAAAAGTATAATTTTAAATAAATTTAATTTTATTATTATATTTATTTTTTATTTCTTGTGAATGTAGGTTTTTCACCAAAAATCAAGCTCTTTGTTCTGTACATGTGGAAAAATTGAAAAATATGAGTGCACAAGATATTGAAGTCCTTGATCCAAAAAAAAAAAAAATTGAATTTCGATATATACAAAAAAACTTGTGTTATACAGTCAACCTATGTCTGAATTGTTGGTTTGACTTCGAAACTTGATTAAGCAAAAAATGTTCAATAAAACACTATGAAACCAATTGGAAGCGCTAGATATCATAGTCACAAATCTAAATTTGAAAAAATTAGAATTTTACTTCATGGAAAAAAAGATATATGTTATACGGTGAGCGTCACTCCTTAAAAATGGTGTTTACTAAAAAAAACTAGTTTTTGAAGGAGATGGAAAAAGAAGTGCAATCTGATTCCAAAAAAAATGAAAAAAATATATTTAGAATCTAAAGAAAAAATGTCACAAATCACTAGTTTGCATCATCTTCAAATTCCTCGTGGTTTAGCTGCTATAGGTGTCCGAAAGTGAAGATTTAGTTAGAAAAAAATCAGTTCAGTGTCCAGTTTGGCCAAAAATTGTAAACTAGTATTGTGGGATCACCCATTACGTAATCGATGTGACTGAAGAAATCATTTTGAGTGTTCAGTGGGATTGAGAAAATAGATTGAATAATTTGTGGGATTTTGAGTGTTAGGTCAATGTTTAGTTTTTGGAGTAATCGCATCTATAGAACCATAACCTAGTCCCATGTTCTTTTTTCTCTGTTCCACTATAAAGAAACAATGATTAATTTGAAATTTTAAGATAGAAATGGTGATTAGAACGAAGGTATTCAAAGCCCAACATTAAATTTGAGAAGATAATTTGATTCAATGTGAAGAGATTCAAACTAGCTTTCGCAACCCTTTGAATTTTCAATCTCCACACACAAAGATCAACAAACAAGCCTAGAAAAGAAAAGAAAGATCACTTTAAGGTGCAAGAGGAGAGCATACACAAGCAGATCTTAGGGATTAAAATCAAATGGTTTGCTTTAGATCCCAAATCAAAATGTGAATTGTAAATTTTAATCCTTAATTTCAAACGTGTGAAAACATGCAAAATAAGATAGTTTAAGGAAAATATATATATATTAGTGCGGGAAAAATTGGAAGGCTAGCAGAGCAGTGCGGCTATGAAGAAGGGAAAAGAAGAGCAGATCAATGTGGCTGCAAAGGCAGGAAGAGTGGAGAAGATCAATGTGGCTACGAAGACGAGCGAAACAGATCAAACTAGCGAGGCCAAAACAAGATGAAAGTGGGGGGATGAAGCGGTTCTGGAGGCCTCGGGGGATAAGCGACAGAAGTACTCTCCCCAATGGGTTTACTCTGGGGGAAGATCGGTGGACAAATGTCACCCATTCTATAAGAACCAAACCGAGAATTCCCAGGAAGATAGGGGATCTACGTGAAAAAGACATGATTCGCCTAAGTTATCATCACTACAACGGCAAGACCGGGTTTGGTGTACCCCACCTCAAAGGAAAAAGTTCTCTAGGAGGCGAAAAGAGAGAGAACAATGGCAGGGGAGACACAGATTGAATCCCAAGCATGAAAAGGAGAAAGATTTGGTGGCGCGGAGGCATGAAGCAAACTCGGGTCTAGAGGTAAAGGGAAACCCTAGCTAGGAGTTAAGGGAAGTCAGACTAGAGATAGATGTAACAAAGGAAATAAAGGCCGATGAGGGTATTCTGAAGGACTTCACCTTCATATGTCACTTTATTGGAGGAACTCTCGACTGAGCCTTGATCAAAAGATGGATACAATCGCAATGGGAGATGGAAGTCCTATTGAGATTTCTACCAAAAGTATTTTTCACTATGGTATTCGCAGATGAGGAGTCGAAAAGGTGTGCCACAGAGGGAGACCTCTAGTTCATGAATGGTATGCCCCGTACATGCAGCCCTGGAACCAAAATTTTGATCCATTGAAATTGAGGCCATATGACCGTCCAATTTGGGTAAGGCTCTACAATATTCCAATGGAATATTGGGGTGGAGATTGTTTAGAAAAAATTGGTTGCTCATTGGGAACACTAATGCAGATAGACATGGAAATGTTGGATGGCAACCTTTACAAATATTTCGGGATGAGAATTGTGGCAATTCACACTATCCCACAGAGGATATGCCTGTTGGTAAATGGGAACCATTGGTACCAAGAAATAGAAGTGGAGGAAGAAAAGTTATATTGCCTTGAATGCAGCAAGCGAGATCACAAGATCTCAAAATGTAGCAAAGTTTCAGGGGATGCAAGGAAGTTGAACCTACAAAGGGCTAGACCCTCTCCCGCTCTTAGGACAGCACAACTGGCACCACCAGAATCAAATTCCCCTAGGAACGACCCCTTGATGTGTGAGGCAGCCATGAAGATAGTGGAGCAATCATTGGAGATTTTGAAAGAAGACAAAGATGCAAACAATTATAAGCCATTGTCCCCACCAGTGGTGCAGATCAAGGAGGAAGAAGGGAAAGATGAAGTTGAGTTCGACTCACTAGAAAGCAAGGATTTAGATTCAAATGTAGACCTAGCTAACATGTTGGTTGTAATAGAGGACAGGTGCATATCTCAATCAGCAGTAGAACACTTAGGTTTGGGTAAAATCGGCATCTCAAGTGGGCACCGAGGAAGGAAATCAATCAAGCAATTGAGGGAAAAAGAGGTTGTTGCAAGGAAGTACATGAGCATCACCAAATTTTAAGTACCAAGGGAGGAAGCTCCTCCCTTGGGAAGAAATGAAAATCACAAATTGGAATGTCAGGGGCCTAAAGGCCCCTAACAAAAGACACCTAGTTAGGCATCATTAACAGAAAAGCACTAGTAGCATAGTACTATTACAAGAAAAAAAACTCTCTGGAAATGAAGGGCTGAATTTTGTAAAATATTGTAGGTCTTGGGAAGGATGTTTTCAGGATGCAAGTGGCTCAGCTGGGGGTTTAGGAATTATGTGGAAGACTTCAGCGGTGTCGTTGGAAATGTTGGGGATAAGGATTTGGTTTTGTCATCAAGATAGGCATCTAAAACAGTAGTGCCTTAGTGATTTTAATTCAAAATCACTCCAAAGACACACACTACTATACCATAAAGTGGAAGCAAGAAAAGAGTATCCCCCATTGATCCTCTGAGAGAAGTAAATGAAAAACAATAACAAATAACCATGAAAGACAAAAAGGATGACATGCAAATATACATGGGGAAAACCCTTTCGAGTAAAAAACCCCACACTCCAAAAGATTGAGCCATTGTATTATTCAGCAACAGAAAATAGTTATAATATAATATCAGGCTCATAGCCCATACAGGAGTCACATCTTGTTCATCTGGAGAATGGAAGGCAACATAAAACCAGAACCTTCACACTGTTTCAGCACCTTCATAGCACATAGTGTAGATTCCCTTCAGCTCCTCATAACAGACTATCACAGCCAACCACTCGGCCAGCATAGCCACTCGGTCTCACAATAGGTTCACATCATTTAGATCCAAGAGACAGAGTGTTCATAGTTACAATGCCTTAGCATACTACTCGAACACACTTCACATCTCTCTCTGTTAGTCAACGGCTCTCTCTCTCTGTCCCGTCACCTTTTGGTTTACATATATTAATGTATATCTTTGACCAAGCCATACATCACATTCAATGATCCAACCAAACATTGACCCTCAGGTTCATGCATTGAACAGCTAGGCACGCATCCAATTTACATAGATCTCCTTTGCATCGAGCCACCTAGGCAATAACTTCTTGCCTTAGTCAGGTTCTTGTTCGCCACCCTGAGTCAGCAGCAATAACTGCTTTTGGCTTTTAGCCAATCAACCTGCTAAGATGAGCCACGTGTCCACTATCCATTCGTTGGTCACATCTGACAGTTAGTCGAACCGGTCCAAATTGGTCAACTGAGTTATGAGCTCATCCGAGCTCCTACTGCGTTACCACCGAGCTCAAAAATACCTGACGCGGTATGGTGGTGAGCTCATCCGAGCTCACTCCACCATTTACCGCACTACCGCTGCCTTGACCGTTTCGCCTCACGGTATGCTGGTAAGCCATCTGAGCTCCTTCGAGCTCTGGCCCAAGTCATTCACCGTGCTCTGTCCCTTCATTGTCTTCGGCCAACCAGATGCTACCAACCTACCACGTGTCACCCTATCATTCACCTACCATTCTACTGCAACCCTGACAAACATGCCTCGCGGTATGGTAGTAACCATCATGGCTGACCATTGGTGGTCTTACCACGACCACCGAGGTTAGTCACTTGACTGACTGCGATACACCGGTAACCGCCAGCTAGGCCATTGGCGGTCTTACCGCGGCCACCGTGTTCAGTCACTTGACTGACCGCGGTACATCAGTAACCACTAGCCAAGCCGCTGGTGGTCTTACCGTGGTACAACGGTAATCGCCATCTAGGTCATTGGCGGTCTTATTGTGGCCACCGTGGTGATTAAACTCACCGACCACGGTGGTGGTGGTAACCACCAGGACCACCGTAGGCGGTCTCACCGCGCTACCGCAGTGAGTTGAACCACTGCCTGGGGTATGGCGGTAACCGCCAAAACCATCGCTGGCGGTCTCACTGCGCTACCATGCTGAGTTGACCCACCATCTGCAGTATGGAAATAACTACCAAAACCAGTCAAATTCATCACAGTAAAGGCCAGAAACATGAAGGAGAACACCAATTCCAAAGGGGAAACAAGCCAAAACGTTGAGGCATAAATTCCCAACAATCTCCAACTTGTCGAAGACTTTTAGGCTTCCTCTAAATATCCGAACAAGGACCAAAACCATGCTTCCACGCTCCAACCAAGACCTTTGCAATGACATCAAAAATATCCACCATCTCAGGCACCAACTCCAAACATAGGAACACGCCAAGGTGTATATGCACCAATCTCAGGAACGAAAGCAATTGACCCTCCAGGCGACAAAGGCAACAAAGCAGCAAACAACAAGGCACCAACACGAGCACAAAAAACCATTCTCCAGAACAAGAAACCATTAGTTAGAATAGCAACCACAAACTGACTGCCCTCCATCCAACTGATCAAACCCACACGACTAAAAACCAACACCCACAGCTCGTGTTGAAACATCCAACCACCCATACCTCAAAGGTATGATAACTAGTAGCAGACTCATGCCATCACATGACCACCCAACTCAGCAAGAACAAGCACCATGTGTCAACCAGTCAAGGAAGACCAAACACATCCAGGTACTCCCACTGCAACAGTACTGTCCAGATGAATGCAAACAAAGCACCATCACAAAATGATCCAGGCATACCAAGCCTACCAATCTCTGCACATAGAAATGAGAAACCATGTAGGTCCAAAATACATTCACACTGATCCGCAACCACCTGTTGCAAGAAACGTTTCTCTCAATTGTCTTCCATGGTTCTTCCAAACTCCTCCAAACTTGACTGAAGAAATAAGCACAGGCACCTTTGTGTCATCACTCAAGTGACAACACATGACCACAAACTGTGACCAACTCAGCACCACAAAGGCAACCCACATCTAAAGTCAAGAACAAACAGAAAGAATGAGACCAGATTAGAGAGAAACAACAAATCAAACCATGTAGCCACCTTCTACACACATTTCTAAATGCAAGTTGTGTCAAGAGTGATCTTCTTCCAATCCCAAAGGGAAAACCTTAACAACATCCAACAAAATGTAAGCTTTTCAAAGAAGATCAAACTAACCCATATAACCATCTCCTATCAGTCCTCAAAAGCACAAGGAGATCCACTATGCTATCAACCTTCCATTATGAATCCACTAGAATCTCAAAACAACTCAAGATTCATACCAATGAAAGATAAAGCATAACACACCTGAAAAGTATAACGGGCAAATACCTTTCATGGGAGCACTTCTGAGCAGACCAAGGAGAAAAGAAAACATGCTCATCCAGGATATACAGGTCATCGTGACTTACCCAAGAGCATTCTCCTTCAAGGTCTTTGTTGAATTCACATTCAACTAAGGTGCAGGCTTCTCGGACTTTCAGCTATAACAACAGCATTCTCAAAAGCATTCCAACCTCACCTTATTCTCCATGCATCCATGAGCACCAACCAACCTGTCATCTCATGCTAACTCCAAAATGCATTACTACAATAAACATGAAGTCCTTCAGCATATGACCAATGTACTCAAAATAAAGAGAAACCCCAGACCACTGTCAAAGCTTCAAAACTTATCATGACACCATGATCTTCACATCCCCGTTCAGAGATACCATGCTTCAGATGAACAAGCTATGGTCTCAAGAGAAAAGAAAAATGCCAAAACTCTAAGAAAGAGTAACCATGACATAAAGCAAACAACTCTAAACCAAAACCAACATCACCTATCAAGCACCACCAGCAACTCAGCCAAAACTAACAATGTCTTCCATGCTTCCAAGATGTTGCACTCCTTCAAATAGTGAACATGTAGATACAAAAGAACACAGCAACTACAACACCAAAGAAGGACACCATTCATTGCTAAAGCTCCCACTAAACTATGACACCAAGCTTTTCCAAGCAACAAGACCGGCCACCTGCCGATCTAATCATCCTTCAGGTACAACTGACAGCATGCCCTTCAGACAACAACGTCAAATAGCACCAAGATTCCCAGATCGCGTAGACTACACCATCACTATCAAAAGATTAAAAATCTCTCCAAGACAATGTGACTCATGCTATAGGTCCTCATCACTGACTATTCAGATACTCAGAATGCCATTCACCTTCTCATCTCAAAACAGCCACGCCAATGCACAAGTGACCACAGACAAGGTCAGCTAATAGATCTACAACAACATAGAAGCAATCACATGGATATAGATAGTCCACTCTTGAGTTGTCTCACTGTAGTCAATGGGTAGCTAATCCACCAGCCACACAACTCGGAGAACCACTTCAGCAACTGCAAATCTATCATCACACTGAAAAACTGCAAAACTGAGATCTCAAAGAGAATGGCCATGTAGACAACCATGACACAAACACCAGATCAAAAGACCAGATCTGATTTGCCAAAAATGCATCCACAACACTAGCACCATAGTCCAAGCAACCATAAAGCACACACCACAGGAATGTTGAATGAGAAAAACACATACCAAAACTCCCATGCAGAGAAGACATCACACCTCATCAAAGACATGTTGAGCTGCAACTATCTCATCCAGTCACACCCCAAAAACCAAGAATTGGAAAATAGCAGACAGCAGCACCACACAACACAAGTTTTCCTTGACTGTATAAAACCTAGAAAACCACAGCGTTTATAAAACACCCACGCATCTCCATCTTCATTGCTCATCTAGACGACTCAGGAGTCGACACACAACCATCACGGTTAACCAGAACAATGAAAGAACATGAAAATGTAACATATACTTTTTAGGAAAGTCTACACAAAACCTTCAGAGCCAAAGACATGGATCTGAAACCATGCAAGTGCAAGACATAGGCATATAGGAACAACAGGTCCATTTCAGACTAGTTCCAACACCACAGTCATGCACAAGAAAAAGAGAACCAGGCTATCCAGAAGTTGCAGACCATCAAGGTCACTTCATAGCCTCCATGTAATCAAAGTACCAGAGAAACTGCCTTTAGTGCTAAGTCAAAAAACACCCAGCACAAGCACAACTCTCCATAGCTGATCAGCAACACAAGCAATTCCATACCGCCAGGGAGCCTCTCACACAGACGTCCAGTATGAACACCATGCTTCACTACCACTCAGCCATGAACACATCTCACGCCCTTTGCATCAGGAACTTTATTATCAGCCAGGAGCTTCAGATCATATTGCCACAACATGATCAGCTCCATACTTCTCCAGCGTCTTTCAAACTATGTGTTCAATCAATGAAGCACACACTTCCACTCAATGAAGGATCAATCACCAACTGATTTCTCCATACTTCCTCAAGCTTTCCAGGCTAAGAAATCATCACAGGAGAAAACCCAGAACTTCAGCAACTAGGAGAAGACTTTGATACCGCTAGTTGGTATCATCAAGCCTCGACCTCCTTCAAACATGCTCTGATACCACTTGTTGGGGATAAGTATTTGGTTTTGTCATCAAGATAGGCATCTAAGACAACATTGCCTTAGTGATTTTAATTCAAAATCACTCCAAAGACACACACTACTGTACCATAAAGCGGAAGCAAGCACAGAGTATCCCCCATTGATCCTCTGAGAGAAGTAAATGCAAAATAATAACAGATTCAACATAAACAGATAACCATGAAAGACAAAAAGGATGACACATAGATATACGTGGGGAAACCCTTTCGGGTAAAAAACCCCACACTCCAAAAGATCGAGCCATTGTATTATTCAGCAACAGAAAACAGATACAATACAATCTCAGGCTCATAGCCTATACAGGAGTCACATCTTGTTCATCTGGAGAATGGAAAGCAACACAAAACCAGAAACTTCACACTGTTCTAGCACCTTCACAACACATAGTGTAGATTCCCTTTAGCTCCTCATAATAGATTGTCATAGCTAGCCACTCGGCCAGCACAACCACTTGGTCTCACAGCAGGTTCACATTGTTCAAATCCAAGAGACAGAGTGTTCATAGTTACAATGCCTTAGCATACTACTCGAACACACTTCATGTGTCTCTCTGTCAATCAATGACTCTCTCTCTCTACCCCATCACCTTTTGGTTTACATGTATTAATGTATATCTCTGACCAAGCCATACATCACATTCAATGATCCAACCAAACACTGACCCTCAGGTTCATGCATCGAACAGCCAGGCACGCATCCGATCTCCACAAATCTCCTTTGCATCGAGCCAAGAAATAACTTCTTGCCTTAATCAAGTTCCGGTTCGCCACCCTGAGTCAGCAGCAATAACTGCTTTTGGCTTTTAGCCAATCAACATGCTGAGCCAAGCCACGTGTCCACTATCCATTCGCTAGTCGCATCTGATAGTCGATCAACCCGGTCCAAATCGATCAACCAAGTTCTGAGCTCATCCGAGCTCCTACTGCGTTACCACCGAGCTCAAAAATACCCGACGCAGTATGGCGGTGAGCTTGCCCAAGCTCACACCGCCATTTAGCGCACTACCACTGCCCTGACTGTTTTGCCTCGTGGTATGGCGGTAAGCCATCTGAGCTCCTTTGAGCTCTGGCCCAAGTCATTCATCGTGCTTTGTCCCTTCATTGTCTTCGGCCAACCAGATGCTACCAACCTGCCACGTGTCGCCTTGTCATTCGCTTGTTGCTCTGACACCGAGTCTAGCTTGATCAAACTTTGCCCAAG
Source organism: Sequoiadendron giganteum (assembly GCA_007115665.2). NCBI lineage: Eukaryota > Viridiplantae > Streptophyta > Pinopsida > Cupressales > Cupressaceae > Sequoiadendron > Sequoiadendron giganteum. The sequence goes on along the minus strand of CM021107.1, from coordinate 316,814,096 downwards.
CTCATCCGAGCTCCTACCGCTCTACCGCAGCCCTGACCAACACGCCTCACGGTATGGCAGTAACCGTCATGGCTGAACCTGGCGGTCTTACCGTGGCCACTGCAGTCAGTCACTTGACTGACCATGGTACAGCGGTAATTGCCAGCTAGGTCGTTGGTGGTCTTACTATGGTGCAGCGACAACTGCCAGCCAGGCCATTGGTGGTCTTACCGCGGTACAGTGGTAACCGCCAGAACCACCGCAGGCGGTCTCACCGCACTACCGCGGTGAGTTGACCCATCGCTTGCGGTATGGCAGTAACCGCTAAAGCCACCACTGGTGGTCTCACCGCGCTATCGCAATGAGTTGACCCACCGCCTATGGTATGGCGGTAATCGCCAAAACCAGTCAAATCCGCCGCAAAAAGGCAAGAAACATGAAGGAGAATGCCAAGTCCGAACAGGAAACAAGCTAGAACATTGAGGCATAAATTCCTAACAGGAAATTTTTCATTCCGCTTCAAATTGGTTGGCTGTGAAGGTGTATGAGCTTGACCTCAATTGCCACTTTTTGATCATCAATATTTGTGGGCCAATAAAAACAGAAGAGAAGGCATCTTTATGGGACTCGGTGTTGGGGTTCGCTCTTCCTTATCTCAAGGACGAATTGGTCATTGGAGGAGATTTTAATGCCATTCTAGAAATATCAGAGAAAAGTGGCGGTGTGAGAAGCATATCACAAGTGACTTTGGACTTTAGGAGCTTTGTGGTGAAGGTTGGTTTGGTGGATTTCCCAATGGGAAACGGGTTATACACGTGGACCAATAGGTGTAAAGACTTCACCTCAATTGTCGAGAGACTAGACAGATTCCTAGTATCGCCGGCATGGTTCAACTCTGGGATGCAGGTGTCAGCAAGCATATTACTTGTTTCCATCTCTGACCGCTTCCCAGTGGAGTTGTGCATAAGTGGCGAGAAGGAAGTGGCAAAGGAAAGTTTCAAATTCCAAAACATGTGGTGGCGGGACCCTAACCTTCCTGGATTATTGGAAAGGTGGTGGAAAGAAGCTAAGGTGGGAGGATCGATCAGCTTTATACTTGTAAAAATACTCCAGATCATAAAACAAAAGGTCAAAGAATGGAATAAGGAGATATTTTAGAACATCTTTGTAGAAAAGGCAGTAGTGGAAAGCGAGTTGCAGGCACTAAATGAAAAAGTCATTAGGTAAGGAATGAAGAACGAAGAATTCCTCAAAGAAAAAGAGTTGAAAATAAGGCTTGCAAAAATTTTGAAGCGGGAAGAGATTTATTGGTGTGACAAATCAAGGAGGTATGGTTAAATGCAAGCGACTCCAATTCAAAATTCTTCCATGCCTCTGTGTTGGCTAGACATGTGAAAAATAAAATTGAAGAGATACAATCTCCTGATGGTAGCATTACTCGCGGTGGGGAAGAGGTTGGCAAGGCGACTGCTGATTTCTTCCAAAATCTCCTTGGTGGAGTGGCTCAGCAAATGGCAGGAGATGACATTCTGGACTCAATTGGCCGATGTGTGAGCAAAGCGAACAATAACATGCTTTGTGGGCCGGCCTCTAAAGAGGAGGTCAAGACTGCATTACTCCAGCTGCATCCAGACAAAGCGCTTGGACCAGACGGGTTTATGGCAAGATTCTTCCACGCATGCTAGATTTTCAGGGGAGATGAACTTTAGAGGCTATTCATGGATTTCTACAAAACCAAGAGGTTTGTAAAAGACTTGAATAACTCGGTGATCACTTTAATCCCTAAAAATCCTGAATGTCACTCTTTTGGAGATTATAGACCCATCTCCCTCTACAACACTATCTATAAAGTAATCTCCAAAGTTATTGCCAACAGACTCAAGTTGGTGTTGGGAAAGGTAATATCCATAGAACAGAACATCTTTGTTCCTGGTCGAGAGATTACAGATAGCATCGTGTTAATCATTGAGGCGGTTCACACTCTGAAAACAAGTAGAAAGGAAGGGGTGATAATAAAATTGGATGTCAACAAGGAATACGAAAAAGTGGATGTGAGGTAGGACTTCCTCCTGAAGGTCTTGGATAGATTGGGGTTCGACAATCATTGGTGCGATCTAATTCTCCAATGCATCTCTTCTGTTAATTTTTCGGTATCGATAAATGGTGCTCTCCACGACTTCTTCAAGAAAACCAATGATCTGAGTCAGGGCAATCCATTATCATCATTCCTATTTGTAATAATGGTTGAGTCCCTAAGTTGTTCTATCAAAAGAAGAAGTCAGTGTTTGGAGTGGGTGGGGGTGCGGGTGGCTCCCAATATGGATCCTATCACCCTCTCCCAATTCGCACACAATAATACTTTGTTCGGGGAGGCGAGTATTAGGGAAGCTAAATGCATTAAGGAGGTGCTTACAAGTTTTGAATCTCAGGCAGGACAAGAGATGAATAAGGATAAGTCTTTTGTTTATTTCTTTAATAAAAGGCCTCGGTTGCAACTTGCAATTGCCTCAATCTTGGGGTTCCAAGTCGGGAAGCTTCCCGCTAAAATCTTAGGAGTTCAATTATTTGAAGGGGTGTGCAAGGCTAAACATTGGGAGGAGGTGGTCAACAGATGCAGGAATAAGGCAATGGCTTGGAAGAATAGCTAGCTAACTTTGGCGGGAAGGATCACAATGGAAAAATTTGTTCTCTTAGTAATACTGATATATACAATGTCTTACTATGAGGCCCTAGCAAAAACAGAAAGTGATTTAGAAAAATTCTTTAAAAATTTTTTGTGGGAAGGCTCGAAAGATATCAAGAAGATGTCGTTGATAGGCTGGTACTCAACATGCAAAACAAAAGAAGATGGCAGAGTGGGGTTGTGTAGAATAAGATTGCAGAACATTGCGTTGGGTGCCAAGCTGTGTTGGAAAATGTATAGATACCCAGAAAAGCTTTGTGTCGTATATTACAGAATAAATACCTGGACAGCCTGGATCCATCAAGGATATTAACTGTTGCCAACATTGATGGGGGCTCGGCGATTTGGAAATATATAGGCTAATGCAAATCATTGATCGCTAACCATCTGTCGTGGAGAATTGGGAATGGCAAGAAGGCGTTGTTCTGGTTGGTCTTGTTAATGAGATATAGCTTCGGTCAGATACAAATGATGATTAATAAATAGCATCATCGTCATTTATATGTGATCGAAATTAATCCTTAACATATTTCTGGAAAAATAAGTTAAATCGAATTTATAAGCATCCATAAATTTGAAATAATAAATGATGTTCAAATTCTGCATTGAATAAAATCGGAACTCATAAAATATATATCCGCCATGTATGTGAGGGTATATGTGTTAAGGTTTTTAAACCGAGTGTTACTCGGTTGTCTTTGAAACACACGCGTCCAAAGGGACATGTCCCATGAGCGGAAGTGTCTCCACTTGTGGAGACACGTCCTCTCATGAGATGTGTCTCTTAGAGGTAGGTCTCCAACATATTAAAGGTAGTTCCCTCATTGATATGCAAACATCGAAATTTATAAATGTTCTGCAATCAGCGCATTTAGCATAAGAGAAGAAATATGGAAATTAGTATCTTGACTTAGAATTCTCACACAAAATTTCAGACCTTGGTAATTCCTTAGATTTCTTAGGATCCTATTTGATAAAGATTTGATTACATTTACATGGTATCAGATCCAAGTTGTGTGAATCCAAATCAAATCTAGCTATCAGATTGCTCTAGAAAATTCGTATTTTCTAAAATCGAATTCACATCACATTCTTCATAATGTCAAGTGTGATCAGATTTGAAGATCGTCTTGCAGGAGCAAACAACTTCACATCATGGAAGTTTAGAATAATGATGATTCTTAAGGAGAACAAATTAAACTCACTTGTGAGAGAAAACAAAAAGGAACCAAAGTTTTATATTGAGAAAACTTAATGGATTGAAAACAATCAAAAGGCCATGAAAATCTTAGTAGATGCAGTCAGGGATCATATAGTGCCCATCCTAGCAAAACATGAAACTACATATCAAATGTTCAAATCTCTTGAGAGCACCTATGAGATCAACAATACAAGTAGGACTCTTGCATTAAAGATGCAAATCAACAATATCCAAATAAACAAAGGAGAAACAATCAATGCATACTTCATGAGGATCATTGAACTAAGGGATCAATTATCCACAATTGGATATCAGGTTGATAGCAAAGAGTTAACTCTAATTGCACTAGTAGGCCTACCAAACTCATGGGAGTCATTTGTTCAAGGAATAAATGCGAGGTCTAAACTCCCCAAATTTGATAGGCTAAGAATAGATTGCCTTCAAGAGGAAACAAGACTCTCCACAAAAGAAAATAAACAAAAGAACATAGATGAAGACATTCATGTACTCAACACAATGTCTAATAAAAGGAATAAGAAAAACTCCTACAAGAGAGGATCTTTTAAAAGAAAGAGAAATTCCAATGGAAAGGGATCTTCTAAGAAGAAAGAAATATCTCAAGTACAATGCTTTAGATGTGATCAATATGGCCACTATGCAATGAAGTGCCCTAACAAATCAAAGCAACAAGCATCTTTTGCCAAAGTAGGAAAGACAAATTCAGATCATGAATCTGAGAACTTTGTGTTCTATATAGCCTTATCTAGTCAAGTATCTAACAACACCCACAACTGGGTAATTGATACTGGTTCCTCTAGGCATATCACAGGATTCAGAGAACACCTTGACACTATGACTAAAAAGACTGATGAAGAAGTAACCATTGGGGATGATTTTGCACACCCTGTAAAAGGGGTTGGAACTTGCTGCATCAAACTGAAATCTGGTCTTTCTCTTCAACTCACTGGAGTCTTATTTGTACCTGGAATAAAGAGGAATCTAATATCCATCTCTGTCCTTGAAGACAATGGATAAAGAGTTACCTTTATGGATGGAAAAGTTCTAGCATGGCCTAAGAACGCAACTATCAAGAAATCCCAAACCATAGGTTTAAGACAAGGGTACCTTTACAAACTTTTCACTGAAGTTAAACAAGCCCTTACCCTTGACATCTTTGATCCAAATAAGATTTGGCATAGAAGATTAGGACACCTTCATTTCCGTGCCCTACCTTCTATGGAAAAACTTGTAACAAGCTTACCTAAGTTAAAACCATCTCATGAAGGAACTTGTAAAGGTTGTGCCCTAGGAAAGAATACATAGGGATCCTTTCACAATAGCTTGAGCAAAACCCTAAATGTGTTAGAACTGGTTCACTCAGACTTATGTGGACCCATGTATGTACCCTCTAAAGCAGGATTTTTATAATATGTCATATTTATAGATGACTTCTCTAGGAAAAGTTGGATCTATTTCCTTAAGTGTAAAGAGTCAATAGAAATCCTCAAAAGGTTCAAAGAGTTCAAAGCCCTTACTAAAAACTTCTCCGGGAAGAAAATAAAAACCTTAAGGACAGACAATGGGAAAGAATACACCTCTGAAATTTTTAAGGAATTTTGCATGAGTGTTGGAATTAAGAGGGAGTTCACAGTTGCCTAAAACCCTCAACAAAATGGGGTTGCTGAAAGGAAAAATAGAACCATTGTAGAAGCTGCTAAAGCAATGTTGCTTGACCAAAACATTGAAACCTCTTTCTGGGCAGAAGCCTCTAGGACTATTGTCTACATCCAAAATAGATGTCCTCATTCTCATCTTGATAAAAAAACTCCTGAAGAAGCCTTTACTGGCATAAAACCGGACATTAGTCATTTTAGGATTTTTGGTTGTCTTGTCTATATTCATGTGCCCAAAGAGAAGAGATTCAAACTAGAACCTTCCAGAAAGAAGGGGGTATTTGTGGGTTATAGTGAAAACTCCAAAGCCTACAGGATATTTGTACCTGGGCAAAAACAAATTGAATTGAGCAGAGATGTCATCTTTGAAGAAGACATTGCATTCAAAAGGGCAAGAAGTTCTAGTGAGATAGAAATCTATTCCCCTAGAGTACCTGAAATGGAACCTGCTCCTGAGATTCAGAGGGAGTATCTTGAGGAAATGCCACATGAACTTCTATCTACTTCAGCTGAGAATACACATGACAACAGTAGAAAGAGGCCACTTTGGGCTAGAAAGATGATCAAGGAAGTCGAGAATCATGCAGCACCCAAAGGAACATTTAGGGAAAGTAAAAGACCCAAATGATTCTCTAGCTATGTTGCTCTAATGAACAACATCATAAACTCAGAACCTATCAATGTTACAGAAGCCTTCAGACATCAAACATGGAAGGATGCAATGATGGAGGAATATCAGTCCATTCTAAAGAATGATGTATGGGATATAGTGCTTAGACCAAAAGAGAAATTTGTTGTCTCTTCCAAATCGCTCTTCAAAATCAAGCATGTTGTTGATGGTAGTATAGAAAAACATAAGGCACGTTTTGTGGCAAGAGGTTTTTCTCAAAAGGAAGGAATTGATTATGAACAAACATTTGCACCTATTGCCCATTACATATCTGTGAGAGTAGTGTTAGCCATTGTTGCAGCTAAAGGCTGGAAGATCCATCAAATGGATGTGAAAATTGCCTTCCTAAATGGAACCATTGAAGAGGAAGTCTATCCGGAATAGCCTGAAGGTTTTGTGATACATAAACCTGACTCACATGTGTGCAGACTGAAGAAATCCCTCTATGGACTTAAACAGGCTCCCAGGGTCTGGTATGAAAGAATTGACAGCTATCTCTTGGGACTAGGATTTTCCAAGAATGAAGCTGACTCTAATCTCTACTTCAAGGTAATCAAAGGTGATATGCTAATAATTATTTTATATGTTGATGACCTACTGATAACAGGAGAAGATCACCTCATTTCTCAAGGAAAAAAGGATCTAACTTCCGAATTTGACATGAAAGACTTGGGCATTCTACACTACTTCCTAGGTTTGGAAGTATGGCAAAAATCAAAGGGCATTATACTAAACCAAGGAAAGTATACTATTGATATTCTAAAGAGATTTGGAATGTTGGACTGTAGACCGATGTCTACACCTATGGAAACCAACCTTCACAAACTGAAAGAAGCAGCAACAGAATCCAAGTGTGTAGATCCAACCCTTTATAGACAGATGATTGGATCCTTGATGTATCTGGTTAACACCAGACCTGATATTTGCTATGTAGTGAATGCTCTCAACCAGTTCATGTGTGAGCCAAAGGAAATTCACCTAATGGTTGTGAAACATATTCTGAGATATCTTCAAGGCACTATTGGATATGGTCTTCTTTATAGAAATGACCAACTAGATCTACATGGGTACTCTGATTCAGATTGGGTTGGAAGTTTAATCGATCGGAAAAGCACATCAAGATGTTGCTTCAGTTTAGGATTGGCTATGATCTCCTAGATTTGCAGAAAATAGTCTTCAGTAGCACAGAGCTCAACAGAAGTTGAATACATTGTAGCCTCTATGGAGGCAAGAGAAGCAGTTTGGCTTCATAAATTGCTTGTGGGACTCTTTGGTGAGCCCTTGAATCCTACAATTATTCATTGTGATAATCAAAGTTGCATCAAACTCTCTGTAAATCATGTCTTCCATGATAGATCTAAGCACATTGAGATCCCCTATCATTATGTAAGAGATATGGTGGAAAGGAAAGTGATTCAGTTGGAGTATGTTAGTACAAATGATCAAACTGCAAACATTCTCACCAAGCCTCTCTCCCGAATCAAGGTAGAGCACTTCAGGAAGAAACTTGGTATGGTTGAAATGTAATTTGATATTTATGTTTGAAATACAAATTGTTTATAAGTTGTACTAATATATAAAGATGTTTAATGTGTAAACTCTTTTGTCATGTGTGTGACTCCATGAGTTTATGGGCCTACTCCCCCTGTGTACATTATTGAAAGGTGACGATCTTTCTAATAATGAACACTTGTATTTGACATTGTAAAGTGACGACTCTACAATGATGAGTTGAACTCTCATGACAGATATCATGTGACTTGATATTTGTGGACATGTCATGATAGTATCTCTTGGACACTTTGATGAATATCATGAGACTTGATATCATTTGAAGATCATTGTGATCCTTAAGAGATAATCATGGTGGATAATTATATATCCATGGATATGCCATGAATTATGGTAGACATCGTGACCTGATGTCAGTGCACATACCATAATGAAGATGTGTTATGAAGAATGTCATGTGACTTGACAATATTGAGAAAACATATCATATCTTTGATATCACGTGTGAAGGTGATATCTCAACTTATTTGATTTGAAATATCTTCCCTAGCTAAGAGGGAGTGTTAATGAGATATAACTTCGGTCAGATATAAATGATGATTGCTAAATAGAATCATCATCATTTATATGTGATCGAAATTAATCCTTAACATATTTCTAGAAAAATAAGTTAAATCGAATTTATAAGCATGCATAAATTCAAAATAATAAATGATGTTCAAATTTTGCATTGAATAAAATCGGAACTCATATAATATATATCTACCATGTATGTGAGGGTATATGTGTTAAGGTTGTTAAACCGAGTGTTAGTCGGTTGTCTTTGAAACATGCACACCCAAAGGGACACGTCCTCTCATGAGACGTGTCTCTTAGAGGCGGGTCTCCAACATATTAAAGGTAGTTCCTTCATTGATATGCAAACATCAAAATTTATAAATGTTCTACAATTAGTGCATTTAGCATAAGAGAAGAAATCTGGAAATTAGTATCTTGACTTAGAATTCTCACACAGAATTTCAGACCTTAGTAATTCCTTAGATTTCTTAGGATCCTATTTGATAAATATTTGATTACATTTATAGGACTCATGGGACGGCCACAAAAGCCTGACTGAGATGTTCGGCTTAGAACAATTTGTGGATAGGCTGCAAAGGGAGTTTGGGGACAAGGTGGCAAACTATATTTGCTAGGAAGATGATTTAGTGGGGGGCCACACCAAGTGGATCAATGTAGACACCTTCCCCTTACCACAAGAAATAAAAGATGTGGTAGCCAGGGAACTAATGAATAGAGCAGTGAATCTAAGCAATAGAGGAGACTCCATAATCTGGTGTGGAGCTATGTCTGGTGATTACTCAAAAAAATGGGATATTGCCTTCAAACAGAACAAGGAAAGGAGAAAACTTGGATGGCGACTCTTTGCTGGAAGCGTGAAGTACTGCCAAAAGCAGGTGCTTTCCTATGGGTTGCCCTACACCAAAGATGTCTCACCGGGGAAAGACTAAAAATGATTGGAATTGTCGGCCCGTCTAGATGCGTTTTGTGTGAACAAGCGGAAGAAGGAATAGACCATCTTTTTTTATCATGCCCAATGGCAGCATGTTGTTAGGATTGGTTGCAGGGGTCCTTATGATTCCAAGGCCCAAGACAGTCAAAGCTCTGGGATTTCCTAAACAGCTGGCCAATAGCCAACAAGATGGGGTTCTGGTACGGGATTTGGGTAACTGCCCCGTCCCTGGTGATATGGGCACTTATAGAAGGAGAGGAATAGGAGAATATTCAAGGAGGTTTCGATAAACTGCGAACAACTAACTAAAAAGATACAAGGGGCAATCATAGAAACAATGAATAATAGATCCCATATCGAAGCTAAATCAAGATTTACAAAATGGGATGAGGAAATTCAGAAGGCCTGGCATGAACTCAAAATTCCCAAGTCCACGACTCTCAGACCGAGCAAGGTAAACAGGAAGGAGGTCCATTGGCTACATTTGGTACGATTAAAATGGAAGTTAAACTTCGATGGGGCAGTTAAAGGTAATCCTGGTAGAGTAGGGGTGGGATGTTTAATTAGGGACGCCTGGGGCAATTGTGTTTGGGCAGCATCAAAAAATCTAGGTGTTTGCTCGAACAATAGCGTTGAGATGGAAGCATGGCTTGGCCTACGCCTGTGCATCAAACATGGTTTTGACTTGGTGGAAATTGAGGGGGATTCGCAATTATGCGTAAAGGCTATCAATTATGGCCACTCTCCAAGTTGGAGAATAAGCAACTGGATCGGGCCAATAAAGGAGCTCCAAGACAAACTCAACAACTTCTCATTAGTGCATGTCTATAGGGAACCGAATAAAGTTGTAGATTTTTTGGCGAACTGGGGAGTTTCCCAAAGTGAGCGGGTGGTGGCGGCATCGTCCCCAACGCGTTGGCTGAGACTATAGGAAATCTTGGACCAAGATACTGCTGGGATGCGGGCCAATATGCCGTGTGAAAACACGGGCCCATGACTAGACGGTTCTCTTGGGAAATTACATGGTTGGAAGGTTTGGCAAAGCCAAGGAACCGATATGGATTTGGGGTGGATTCGATGTCGATCACGGGTCATCGGTCTCGACTGTTTTATACCCACGACAGCTTGTCTACTCTGCACCAGCTAGTGTTTGCAAACTCAGGTCATTCTAAGGCGAAGCAAGATGGTTCACATCTTTGGTCTAAGCTGCTCATGCTTTGACGAATCCTTACAGGCTCAATGCAGCAGGCTCTTTTCCTTCCAATGCCTGAAGGTGAGAGAAGCGGTAGTAGGCTTGGTATCGACGGTGCTAAATGTGGGCAATCACTAGTGTGACGGGAGGGTGTATGAGACAATCATTGGGCCTCTGGTTGATGTGCTAGACTCCAAGGAAAGGACGCTGCAACGGGTGTATAACGCCTGCAAACGCTTAGGTTGTGGCAAATGCAACACTAGCATTGGAAGGGGAGGGGTTGGTTAGTCATCTCCAGATGTTGTTCAACCTAGCACACACTGAACCAGCGAAGGACGAAGGAGAGATTTACGAAGCAGCTGCCTTACTGTAACGCAGAAAGGCACTAGAAAACTTTATGGAAAACGCATGGGAAGTCTTTTGGGTCGGGGTGATGAATTCCAACTTGGAAGTTTTCTCTAGATTCATGGACTCTGGTCGCTCGTGGCTGAGTGTAGGCAATCTGACGAGGGTGTTGGAATTTGGTAGATGTTTGTCAGTGATCTACAGCAATCTGAAGGCGTAGGAGGATAGTATATCTAGGCTTGTTTGTCTCTGATGTTTCTGCTTTATGGCTTGGCTAGTTTTAGCCCTCCTTAATGTACTTGAGCACTATCCCCTTGATAGCACTTATCAATTAAAAAAAAAGATAGTTTAAGGAAAACAATGATAGTACCAATGGATTCCTTATGATTTTAGAAATGATAATAGAACTCTTACAATTAGAAAATAATGTTACAAAGAAATAAATAAATGTTTAGAAAAAAAATATGCCCATCACAAATTTGCAATTTCAAAAAAAAAAAATACCTAATCAAACTAGATTTGATTATTTTACAATATTTTCAATCTCAAAATAAATAAAAATGCAAAGAATAAACCCTTACTAAAATTTTAAGAGCTTTCCAAAAATGTAAAAATACCTAAAAAAATTCTTAATTTGTACTCTAAAAAGTAGAATTATGGTGAAACCTTAATTAACAATGATCTAATTTTTTGTCACTATTTTGACCTTAAAAATTAAAATACAAAGAACAATCCCCTATTTAATTTTTGAGAGATTTTCAAAAATATACATTTTTTCAAAAAATTTGTTGATTTGCAATTTTTAAACCAAATCTATGAAAAACCATAAAATGGCATTAACTCGCCAAATATTTATGATTTGAGTCTAATTTTTTTAATATAGCCTTATGAGATGATCCCTAACCTTCAGTAAAAAATTTGTACAAAAAATCCAAGTCATTTGAAAAATATGATAAAATATTTGAAAATTAAGGTTTTTCTTTATTTGACAATTTCATCATTATTTTGACCTCAAAAATTAAAATACAAAGAACAAACTCCTATTTAGTTTATGGGTTTTCCAAAAATATAATTATTTATGAAAAAATCGTTAATTTGTTATCTAAAAATCAGATTTATGAAAAAGTCTAAAATGTCAATTAACACCAAATATTGATGATCTAAAACTGGTTTTTCGTTAGAACATCTTGAGATCATCCACAACCTTCAATAAAAATTGTGTAGAAAAATTTGCAATTGTTTGAAAAATATGGTGAAATCTTTGAAACCCTAAAGTTTTACCTTCAACCTACAAAAGTTAAGTCCAAAAAATAATTCTACATAAAAGTTAAAAACAAGCAAAACAAGGTTAGCAAAACCTTTAAAGATAAAGATCTAATAAAACGTGGCCCCACCAGATGTGCCAAAATGTGGATGATGAAAGTGTAAATCGCAAATAACAATGCAAAACTCACTCTTACAATCACGCAATGAAGTTTATGATTTTGACTCAAAATATAAAATTGAGATAGCAAGCAAAGTCATTATAGCTAAGATATTGATTTGCTACATTGTTTGTTGTTCTTCAAAGTAACAAACTATAAAAAAGCAATAATGATATGATGCAATGATAAAAATAAATGATACATATACTTGATAAATGACAATGATAAAATATTTGATAATGCTTCAATGCTTGATAATGGTTGAATGTTTGACAATGCTTGATAATGCTTGAATGTTGAAACACTTGGTAGTGATAAGAATGCTAAAGAGAATATATATATATCACTTAGCATTTGATCAATGGTGAAAATTGATTTGCAAGATCATGAATAAGAAAATTCAAGATAGAATAAGATCTTAAATTTGAATTTGATGGAGTAAAAGTTTGAAGAATTAAAACAAATTTATTTAATTCAAAATGATAGTTAAAAAAAAAGAAAAATTTAAAATTATTTTAAATTTATATAAAAGAGGAGCGTTAACTACCAAAGATTTAATTTAAACAAATTATTTTTAATTTATTTTAAAAAGGAGTGTTAGCTAATTAATTTTTTTTAATTATTTAATTATTAAAAAAATAATTTAAATAACTTATTGTTAATTTATTTAAAAGATGAGTGTTAGCTAACAAAATTATTTAATTATAGAGGACTAAAGATAAATTTAATTTAATTTTAATTAATGTTGGAAGGAAAATGATAAGAGATGAATTAATTAAATAATTAAAAATATGATAAAAAGGTTAAGATAAATAATTAAATACTATTATCAATGAAAAGAAGAAAATTTTAGTTTAATTCAAGAGTTAAAAATTATTTAATTAATATAGATAGAAGAAATGAGGATAATGATGAAATAAATGAAATTGCATTAGTCATTTTCAAGTGTCTACACTAATGCTACCGCTACCGGTTAGTTTGTTGACATTTAAATTGCTACAAAATCTTGAAAGAGTTTCTTCTTTGTCAAATTTTAGTTTGTGTCGAAATTGATAAAGTTTTGTCAAGTAGTATCAAATTTTGCTCCAAGCTAGGTGTTTAGGAGCAGAAAATAATTTTGAGTCCTCTTTGATAGTTGAGCACTCAATGAAGAGGCAAGAAAGTGTTGTTAGATTTCCTTGGGCAACCTTGTGAGGACAAGGAGCCTATTTGATTGTGCCCTCAGACTCCAAACTGTACAAAGGTGCTAGATTCAATGATGGGGTCTGATCCAACGTAGGTTGCGGTTCCCCCACAAGGAGAAAAGAAATTATGTTGCTATGATTGAGAGCCCTTTGATTGTGGCTCAATGCCCTTCAGTGAGTTTTGGTTTCAGACCTCCTTGATGGCTTGATGTCCTTGTTCTTTGTTTGGTTGTCTCTATGGTCTATTGTCTTATTTTGGGGGCTATCTAGGCCTGGTCCCATTATGATGGTCGTTCCATGTGCCTTAGCGTTGCTCTTGTAAAAGGTTTTGGGGTCCTTTCAAAATCCATTTCCAATTCATAGCTCCAGTAAAAAAACGTTTACCTTAATCAAAACAATTATTTTCACGAGTTTTTATCAATGAAGATATTTCTACCTAAGCAAATCAGAAAAGGTTTTAGTTTTTTCATAAAATGCATATATGCATGTCATATATTTGTTTGTATAACATACCTGAATGGCATAACTAACAATATGCTAAGCCTGAAAGGAAATACTTCTATGAACTACATAGTGAAAGCTGAAAACACAAAGAGCGTAAAGTTATTTCTACACTTCCATTAAAACAAATAAAAGAAAATTTTCTCTACACGGTTAAATCTCCTGCATGAAATGCAATGTACAATGCATTGCATCATAGAGCGCCTTTAGGAACCCGGAAAGTTCAAAGGAGATGGGTACTTTTTTCAGGTATACGGAATCATAAATGTCAGTATTCCAGTTAGAAATCATTATATCGTTCAATTTTAATGCCCGACTTCATTGAATAAGTGCAGCTTTGGAGTATTGTAAATAATACGAACACCAAATATATGTACATATTTTCAGGGATAACTATAGCCAAAGTAGCAGTACTTGATAATTACAAATTTGGCAGTGAGTATTTCAGATCATTTATTGTGTCTCTTTGACACAATAAACCACAGAAAATACTCTTCTAAATTTGGGTTTGAGTCAAGAAGATTGAGAAAGTTTGGAGTCAAATGATCCCACTTTCCTGCTTGTTAAGGAAGGTCTCATTTGAACAATAGCAGAATCATTGGCTCCAGCCTTCAAGGCCATCCTTCCAGCTTCCAAGAAACGAGCAACTGCATCCTGTACATAGCTATTTGCCTGTTTCACTGTCATAGTTTTGCCAATATCAGTGTAGCTTTTGAATAAACAATCCCCATTCAACTGCGAAGCAAGTATAACAAGCTCCTCCTGGAACTCTGTGATCTTCTTATCTTCATCTATTGGAAAAGGCCTTAATGCCTTTACTGGATCAGGAAGTGTTTCTGCACAAGCATTTGACAATTAACATATTTAGCAATCTAGGAAAGTATTAGCTTTTTTATGCAAGAAGATTATGGTTCAACAAAAGCGATAACAGTGCTACCAAGAGATCATCAACAACGCATGAGAAATAAATGAAGTCCAATGATAGGGTGGCATCAACACGCTCATATCATATGTAGTGGATTAATGACCAAATTTATATGGTCAGTTTCCTAAATTTTTATTCCAATTCTATGCTGGAAGTTCTATCCCCATCATTTACTTCACAAAGTGGTACCTAATTCAGCTACATAGGTCGAGTCTTGAATCAATTGGTTTACTTGTCACTAATAGAGCTAGCTAACTTCGATGATCAAAGTTCACTCCTATTTTTGTTGCTCATTCACTGCCTACCTAAGTGGGTAGTTTATGTGATAATAAGTCTGTTAAATGGACATCTGCATGTTCAAGCTATATATCGTATTAGGGGAGAGGGGCCCATAGTGGAGCACCCTAACTTCGCGTTTCTTAAAATCCTATGTGGACATTTCAAATCATTCCCAATTTTATACAGCAGTTTATTTGACAACTCACGTGTTTCTATATATCGTTTTTAAGGCCACATCATCAAATATGATGCCACATCAGCATGCTTTTTGTTAAGATATCCAAAAAGGACCAAAAAAAAGGTGAGACCGATAGTGGTGCACTAAGTCATGTTTTATTGGTGTGCTGATGTGGAATCACATGATTTGTTAGTTTGTGTACTTTATGGATAAAAAGTATTTTGCAATTGGATATTAAGGTGCTCCATTATGGGGCCCACTTAGGACTACTTTTATCCCCACAATTGAACCCCGTTCCACTATGGGCCCCTCTCCCCTAGACTCCTAGTAACTCTAAGAATTTTCAAGTTCCGTTATTTTATGTTTAGAAAGGTTGTCCTAAAAAAAATCGTAGTTTGCTGAGATCCATCAATTTTAACAGATTTAATATCTGTGACAGAGAAACAAATGATATGAAAATGTATTTTCAGAATAGGCAAAAGCATTTAACAAGTCCAAGCAAATAATCTAATACTTCCTAGAGGAAAAAGTGCCCCACCCTATAATCCAAGGAATGAAGACAATTTCTTATATGAAGTTTGTAACAACTCATCTCTGGTAAAATTTTAGGCCTATATCTTACAGGGTGATAGGAAGCGCCTTTGCAACTCTCGTCATGGTAAATGAAAACCACAGTAGATTAAAAAATCTATAGGCTCAGGGATGAGAAAAGATTATTAATGCCTCAATGGATAAGATAGCTAATTTTTACCATGTTCAGTCTTCAGTTAGCAACTTAGCATTACATGGGTTCTGGAAAGTCCTGTGGCTACTTGTCTAATTTGTTGCACGTTACCCCTTCAGCATCTTTGGTACCAATGTACTTTGAAATCAATATCAAAAGACTGAAACACAAATACATCAGGTTCAAAATGGCCTATTGCTTCAGATGTCTATTTTATTTTTGTCTCTCATTTTTGCCCGATTTGTTGCTCAAACTGTTTCTTCACTATTTAATGGAATAAAATTATCCATGTAAAAATTATTTATATAGCTACGAACTGAACATGCCAGGAAGAATGACTTGTGCCTTAATTATAAACTTATGCTGCAATATCCATCTCCATGCATGCCAACTTTTCAACATGAAAGTGTAAAATGTTTATAAACACCTTAGACAAATAAAATGTTTTAAGATGTACAATAAGTTATTTGGCAACCTAGATCAGAAGAGTTTTGACATGCATTGTTTCCATACACAGATGCTGTATCAAATGCATGCACACAACAAATTAGACAACTAGTATCTGGCTAGAAAAGAATAACCTCCCCAGTTCATGAAGATTGCAAGCATGAAGGATGCAACATGCAATTTGGGTATTTGAAACACCCTAGGGATTCAGCCTGGAGCTTCTGCTTGCACTTCTTTTCCTCCTCTATTATTGCTCACCTCATGTAACTTATGGAGTCAACACAAGGAAACTACAAAAGTGTATTATAATTACTTTGATTATCATGTTTAGCCCTACTCATGATATAGGACACAAATAGTCTCTTCCTTTATGGTTGGTCTCAAGCACATTGTTAGGGATTAGAACAAGATTTATCAAACCTTCCAAGGAGTTCCTATATTGAAAAATTCAAACAGTCAAAAAAGTGAATCACTTTATCCCTCCAAGACCCCATGATATCTTCACTTTAATCTTGTAATCATCCTTAGATTTCCAAATGATTTAGCTATGCAATATGCACATCCAAGATTGTACAAGAAATTAAACCAATTCATGAATGTGAAGGAAGCCTATGTGTCTGTTTGTAAAGGGAGACAACCCTGCCAAGAGTTACTTTAAGGTGGCCATAAATGCAATTGCGCTCAGCACCAACATGCAACAGCCTACCATCTCCATTATGGTCATAAGGGGTAGAGGGCCTCTCACCAGCAAGGAAATTTGTAACCAGCATAAATCATGCAAAGGTTTATATTTACATTCAAAAGAAATCCTTATACCATTTAAGCAGACACACACCAATATCCTCAACATTCTCCATACCATAGATTTGATGGCACTTGCTCTACAAGATCACTCTAGGGTTTATGTTCATTTGGTTAATAATGGTATCTCTTCATCCAATCATAATAATAATATGATTCCATCAGAAGCTGTTATGATTCATCATAGGCTATCATTATGTAATTATAAACCATTATAATTCAATATAAATTATCATTAAAAAAAGTTATGGTCATTATACATCATACAATATCAACGTTGAATCACAATGAGATAACTTCTTCAATGTCAAATAGACAGAAAAGGCAATGTATTAACTTTAAATTACAATTTTTAGCATATGAAATGGGTCAGTCATGGAATCTACCCAAACAGCCATTTTACATCGTCAAAAGACAGATATAGACCTCAAGAAGATGTTATTTTGTGATAAGGATGCAGTTAGGGCAAGAAACACGAGAAATGTGTGTGAAAGCAAACTGCCACATCCCATATCAATAAACT
Source organism: Sequoiadendron giganteum (assembly GCA_007115665.2). Classification (NCBI taxonomy): domain Eukaryota; kingdom Viridiplantae; phylum Streptophyta; class Pinopsida; order Cupressales; family Cupressaceae; genus Sequoiadendron; species Sequoiadendron giganteum. Next base: position 316,796,345 of record CM021107.1, on the reverse strand, counting down.
CTAGCGATTAAATGATAACTACACCAAAATTTGCAATATAGATAAGGAAGATTGCACACTATGTGAGAAGAATTTGAAAGAGTTCTTATGTATTTAAATGCACTTATTATAGAATGAGTGTTATTTTCTTGTTTAAGAGATTTATGCTAGCTCTAATTGAAATGCATGCTTATATTCTCTTAATCGACATTGTTTTATGGGTATTTTAACCAGGGCGTAACTTTTTATTGAGCCCCAGGATTATGTATGGACTTCTTACAATTTGTAAAGAGATCTATCCCTATGAAGCAGCTACTACTTGACAAATTTGAGCTATGCATAGTTTCAAACATCAGATGTTCTAACCGGACCAATTCAGCAATTTATTATTCTATTATCATGATAATTTTCCTCCATTTGGTATATCCATTGTCTGTGATGATGCAAGATTCTCTTCAACTGTTGCAGATTTCCAATTGGCCTCCCTTTGACCATTAAGTCGGATACTCTCTAATTTCTAGATTTCTTTATTTCCTCACTCTCATGAATGCTTCTTAGAGGTGAATGGTATTCTTATACAAGTCTACATAATTTGACAGTTTGCAGTATCTGACAAGTACTTAAAGAAAAAAGAGCAGAGCATTAGATGCATTTTAACATAAGGATGTAACCACAACTTTTAAGCAACTTCATTAACCTTCTAGATTATTGCTACTGATCTACAAAGTCTTTGAGATAGTCTAATGTTGAGTTCGCTTTAAATAAAGCATTATTCAGGTTTCCTTTCATCTTTACTTTATCACCTGCACTGCAGGAACAAGGGGTTCCATGTTGCCTTACATACAATTTGGTACTTCATGGACTCTTTCTACACTCTTTTTACATTCTCAATTTGAATGGAATATTTTGTAACATGTTATACTTAAGTTTTGCCCAAAAAATTGGCTATCTAGAAGCATCATGCTGATGCATTCCTCTGAAAGGGTACATGCCTAATACAAAGTGTTTGGTTTATTTTATGAAAATTTCACAAATGAGTGTTGCATGGATAGTGATGTAGGTGTGATGTGTGATGTCTTTTGACAAATCTTGGATACGATATGGCCGAATACAAAGATGTTAATAGAAAATCCTTTAGTATCAGAAACATAAGAAGGAATATATAGAACCTAACATGCTCCTGTATCCAAATTTTAATTGCACTTGATAGCCGAAAGGATAAAAAACACTACCATTGTTTTCCAAAAAAAATTAAGACATCTATGGCCACTCCACTACCCTCTTTTTGGGTTATAAATTGTTTTACAAGATTAAAAACAGTCAGAACTGAGTCATCCTTAACATTTTTCTCAAGCAATTCTAAACTTTCTTGTTGCATTTTTGTCCAATTTCATCCTTTTGTTTAATAGACTCGTTATTCACTACAAGTTTTCTACGAAAGATAACCAACCCATGCAATCTCCTAAGAACATGTAAACTAGTTTAACTAGGTTTCGCCATTTCCTAAGGGAAAAAAGTTGTCTCCCACATTTAGAGGACACCAAGGCAACAAGAGAGTTCTGAATTTGTCATATCAACGACTTCCCACAAGCGTATTACGAAAGAAAACTTTATTAGTAACAGCTGTCTCTGACAATCCACAAGCGAACTGTCTATGCATAAGAGCATCGAAGAAGGGTAAGAATTTTCAGACAAATATATTTTATCCACTACAATTCCTTTCATTACAAATCTATGGTGAATATTCAAGCTTATTTTTATAGCATTGTCAGTACCATTTCTTTCAAGCTATGTTCCACCAATTCCAAGACAGGGACAGTAGGGGACACAGGGATGTGTTTTCAGGACAGATTTTTCTGAGGTTATTTTAGGGGACGGCAGGGGATGGCAAAGGGGACAGCTATATAAAAAATAGGAAAATTTTAAAAAATTAGGAAATTTTCAAATATTCATATAATAAATTGATAAAACATTCATCATATACATTATAGAATCCTTAATACACAACATTAGAGTTGGCTTGAGAGTGAACATGAGAATCAAACAAATTAATAAATGTCGAAACTAAAAATTTGATTGCTTTCATAATTTCATTGTTGGTAAGATTGATATCTCTGTGATAGTGAACTTAAAGTCACTGTGACATAGTTCCCACTAACTTGATGTGGATATCTTGTAACTAGTTGTTAAGGAAGATCGGTACCTTCATATCAAGTGCATAAATTGGTATAAAGTTGTTTCAATTTTGCTACATTATACTGCTGACGTAGATTCTGTAGGGTACTATTACTATGAGCATTAATGAACTGTAGTAGTTGGATTATGAGACATAGTGCTAGTAAATTTCTATTATCATACTTCAATAAGAAAGTCGTATATGCATTGTTAGGTTGAACCATATGATATTGGGCCAAATTTATTAAACAGAAAAACATGAGTTTGGGTATACAATTATGATAACTTCCTTTGTAAAGAGGACTATGGAAACTTGTATATACACAAATAAGTTGATCTATTAAACAGTATTGATGAACTGTTATGTTTTTAAACAAAGGTTATGTACATGAAAGTATAGGTTGAGACCTATTATTGGAGTTGAACATTTAAATTTAAACAATGGAATTATTAAAATAATTTTCTTTTAATTTCAGATCTTTTTTTTTTTTGTTAAAAATGCATGCACTGCACAGTCATGGGGATAGCCAGCCATCCCCTGGACTCAGGGAACATCTGAAACGTCCCAAATTGTCCCTACATGTCCCTGATCTTTCCCTCCATTTCCAAGGCATTTAGGGGAAAAAAAGTCAGGGATGGCTAGGGGACATTCCCGAGCTGTCCCCGAGACAGGTATGCCTGGAAAAACCCAGAAGATGTGTCCCCAAGGAACATAGCTTTTAAGTTTACATGGGTTGCATAACAATATTTAAGCTCTCTTCGACTAACTTGAGCTCCATGCCATTGCTATTCTATAGGATTATCCTTACGTCATACCAAAATTATGTAAACTAGTATAAAGTCTCGCACAACCAACTTTGGGCTTCTAACTCTATTCTTTCAGATAGGCCCGTCGAGAATCTCCTTGAGAGTTTTTTATCATCAAGGTGGCAAAATAATATAAAATGTTTCTTTAGTCAAGAGATTCTACCCTTATCTAATATTGTAAGGTTGTAGTATATGCACACAAAAAGTTAGGAACAAGTTGAACAACTCAATATACATGCCTAAAAACAAATAAACTGCATGGGAAACAATTGCTTAAAGCTAAATGATATGGAAGCATCCCAACTACTCATCTGAACGATCCTACCTTAGTATGGTGTTACAATTCTTAGAATCTAGATCATCATCATAACTTAAGTCTGATATGAACTTGTTCTAGAAATATTATCGGCAACATAAATAATCTATAATTCTCAAACTGAATTTTTTTCCTGATTTTGCAATTTCACAATGGACAATGCATAAACCTTAACAACTTTTGATCATCAAGATCCCAACATGGAAAAGGTGAGAGCATAAGATGAAAGGGGCTAGAGTAATCATTGCAAAAAAAAAGGATGCTTGTTGGCAGCAAGCCACACAAATCAATATAACAATTGTTACAAAATCTGAAAGTAATGAAATGCTTATTTTGACAACAAGCCTTCCTGATTACAAATTGAAAACTGAAATAATTAAAGCTAGTCCTAGTGGCAAGCCTAGAACAAATTACAAACTTAATTTTAAATATAATAATGAACTACACAAATTATCATCAAAAAGCAGCGACCCTCTTGGTAAGTAATAAAGGCTGTGATTAGATGGAAATAAGATGCAGCAGCTCCAAATTCATGGAAATAATAATCACTACTTTTAAAAGAGTATGGCAGCCAAAGGCTGCGATTCAATCCCCCAAAAAGGATGTGGCTGGCACCAAAAGGTACAGCTAGCATCAATAAAAAGAAAATAAATATTATTATTAGCAGAAGTTAGATATTAATTTTGGGGTTGGGTTTGGGTTTGTTTAAACAAAAATATATGACTTTTTTAAATAAATAATAATCAGATATAATAAAATAAAAAATATATCTAATATCCATTTACATAAATATGAATAAAATATATATATACACATATTAATATAATTGTATATATGGATGATTTATGGACTTGAGGAAAAAATGTCTGCTGGCGAAAAGTGCAAGGAAAATTTGTTAAGGAGATCAAGAAGGGTCTGTGAAAGCAGAGAAGAGGATAGCAGTTACACAGATCTACCGGAAATCAATGTCACAGAAGAATCAGCAGAGGGCATCGACGTCCTAAACCAATCTGCAATCATATGCAGAATCATCGGACCTTGATTGGATAGGAAACAAATCCTGCAATGGGCATCCTCCAATTGGAAATCACAACATGTTATAAAATTTCTACCGAATGGATTTTTTATTGTGGTTTTTCTGTCTGAAGATGACAGAGGAAATACTGGCTGGAGGGCTGTGGAAGATAAGTGAGTATCCAATATACATGCAGAAATGGATTCCCAAATTCAACCCTAGAAACTACAAGCCCTATGATGAACCAAAATGGATCAGAATATATAATTTGCAATTAGAATTCCGGTCGGAAGAATGCCTGGAAAAAATAGGGAGATCATTGGGAACCCTAATTGGCATCGACACAGTGTTGTTAGAGGACAATTCATATCTATATGCCCGGATTCAAATAGTGGCAGTTCAAAGAATACCAAGCGATATTAGGTTTCAGTCCTCACTAGGAGAATGGATACAGATGGTAGATATAGAAGACCAAAAGTTCTTTTGTCTAAATTGCAGAAGAAGGAACCATGCGACAATCAATTGCACTAGACCAACAAAAACACGAGATATTTGGCAGCAGAAGCAGGAAGAATAGACACAAGAAAGGCGGAATCTCGAGAATGGAGGAAAGGAAAAAGAGCAACTAGTGCAGAGCAAGAAGGTGGTCAAACCGGATAAAAACGAAAACCATGAGCAACACACTCCGGTCCCCCATGGCAATTTGGTGGCTACAAAAATTGGGGAAAAAATTATGGATTGAGGTGATAAGTGTAATACGCTCCAGACTGCCCTCCCTCCTCTAGCCTCGGAAGCAATAGAAACTGTAAAAACAACAAATGAAACACCAGAACCAAAGGTAAACACTCAAGATATGGACACCAACAGTGAGGAAGAAGAGGAGTATGATGAGATCAGAATTAGGGACCCCAGATGTATCTCACAAGTGGCATCACAGATTCTAGGATTTGATACTAGTGTCGACAAAAAGAAAGGGAGGAAAACGAACAAACAAAAGCAAGAGGAACTAGCATAGGAAAAGGGCCTCACAAGTGTTAAAAATTTTTTGCTGAATGCTAAGGGAGGAAACCCCTCCCTTAGGAAGCCATGAGGATCCTTATATGGAATGTTAGGGGGTTAAACACCCCTAACAAAAGGTCCTCAATAAAGCGCCAACTAGAAAAAGCAAATACAGATATAGTGTTGCTACAAGAAACAAAGATCGAAGAAGATGGTAAGAAGTTGTTCAATATGTTCGGGTGGAAAGAGGAATACACCAAAGCGATCAGATCTGCGGGAGGTCTTGGATTACTTTGATGTGTGAGTTGTGCAATGGTGCGCTTATTACAGAAAGACAAAAGTTGGATGCTTTGTGAGGTAAGAAGTTTAAGAGTTAATTTAAACTTTCTTTTGGTCAATGTTTATGGTCCAATCAAGAACCAAGAAAAAAATATGCTGTGGGAAACCTTAAGTAAATTAAAAGCTGAATTTCAGGGAAGGAAGATAATATTTGGGGGCGATTTCAATGCGGTGTTGCACTGCGAGGAAAAGCGGGGAGGTGCAAGGATCCCACCTCTATGGGAGATTTCAGACAATTTGTAATATCATCTGATATTTTAGACACACAAACTAAGAACGGCTCCTACACATGGACTAATAGGAGGGAAGGATTTACTAAGATCAAAGAAAGATCGGACACAATTTTATATTATTCCTAGGAATGGCTACAAACAAACTCCATTATGGAATCCAAAATTCTACCACTATCTGGCTCGGATCATATGCTAGTAGAATCATTAATAACAACAGAGAGCGGACAAATCAGAAGCTCGTTCAAATTCGAAAGAATGTGGTTTAAGAAAATTGAATTGGTGGAGCTAACCGAACATTGGTGGAAATTGGCTCCTATATGCATTGGCACCAAAAGTTTTGTGTTCACAAGAAAATTACAATACATAAAAGGCAAGCTTATCGATTGGAATAAAACGTCATTCAAATATATTTTTGTAGAAAAGGAAAAGATAGAAAAAGAATTGGAGGAACTAAACGAAAAAATCATAATGAAAGGCATGTTCCAGGACGAATATCAGAAAGAGAAAATATTGATAGCTGGATCTAATGAAATACTGGCTAGGGAAGAAGAATAATGGCGAGCAAAGCCGTGGGAGGTTTGGCTGCTTGAGGGAGACTCAAATACAAAAAAAAATGCATAACACGGCAAAGCTAAGGTCTCAAAACAAGATAACAGCAATAAATGATAGCAATGGAAGGTGGATCAAGTCGGTGGAGGAGATGTAGAGCGAAGCAATAAAGCATTTTCAAAATCTGTTGGCACCCAATGATGCATGGGATACAATTGATTATGGAAGCTTGTTGGACAATATTCCAAAACTGATAACAGATGAGGAGAATGGCGATCTGATGGCCCCATTTATTGTGGAAGAAGTTAAGACTGCCACTTTCTAGCTACGCCCTGACAAGTCACCAGGACCAAATGGGTATCCAGCAATATTTTTCCAAAAATGCTGGGACTACATAGAAAAAGAGGTAGGGGAACTGACAGAGGAGTTTTGAAAAAAGAAAAAATTCATCAGAGATATAAATAATACAGCAATTGCATTAATACCAAAGAAAGAAAAATGTATTTCATTTGCAGAATTTCGTCCCATATCTCTCTATAACACAATATATAAGATATTGTCTAAAGCGATGGCAAATAGGTTGACAAAAAATGCTTAAAAAAATAGTCTCGGAGCAATCAAAGTGGCTTCACGCATGGCAGAGACATTGTGGATAGTATTATTGTAGCAAACAAAGCACTACACACAATCAACAAGGAGCAGACACAAAGTATTGACCAAGTTAGATGTGAGTAAAGCTTACAATCGAGTGAAATGGAGAATTTTGACCAAGGTTATGGAAAGGTTCGGGTACTGTAGAGAATGGATTGAATGATATTCTACTACATATCCACTACTAGATTCTCCATCATGGTTAATGGATCCCCATGCGGATTTTTGATAGTTTTAATGGTCTCTGACAAGGGGACCCGCTGTCTTTGTTCTTGTTTGTAATCATGGCCAATGCACTCAGCAGACTTATTGATAGAGCAAGGTGGAATGGGAACTGGAAGGGCTTGAAAATCGCAAGGAATATTGATCCAATTACTCATCTGCAATTTGCAAATGATACGGTATTATATGGGGAAGCCACACTAAAAGAGGCAAGTGAAATTAAAAGTATACTTGATGAGTATGTTGCTGGTTTGGGTCAATATATAAACAAGGAAAAATCCAAAATCTATTTTTTCCATACCAAAAAGCTGCAACAAAAGATCGCAAAAATTATGGGGTACTCAATAGATACAATTCCATGTAAATACCTCGCCATGCCTGTATTTAAGGGAATTGTAAGGTCAAGTTTATGGGATCAAATAATAGGGAAAAGCAGAGACAAATCATTGGCTTGGAGGGGTAGGTGGTTGACTTTGGCTAGACAAATAACGATGGTCAAGGCGGTTTTGGCTACGATTCCGATCTACAACATGTCTTGTATGCAACAAACGACCAAAGCATCATCTTGCTTGGAGAGTACTCTCAAGAAATTCTTGTGGGATGGTTCAAATGAGCAAAAGCGTGCCCCCCTCATTCATTGGGACAATGTATGTAGGGAACATAATGATGGTGAAGCAGTTATCAAAAACCTTGGGTTTCGAAATTTGGCTTTAGGTGCTAAATTGATATGGAAAATGTATCAGCTGCCAACAAAACTTTGGTGCAAGATAATGCAAAACAAATATTTAGATAATGATGATAAGAATCCTAACAATAGCAAACACCCCCAAGGGATCACATGTATGGAAATTCATGATGAATAGCCGACATATAATCACTAGACATCTATCATGGCAAGTTAATGATGGCTGCTCTACAGATATTTGGCTAGCCTCATGCGGAGGACACAAGCCGCTTTCAAAATGGTAGGAAGTCAACATTGCATGAACACTCTCCGGTCCTCAATTGGCAAGCACGTAAAGAACTATGTGGAAACTGACACGATGGGAGGTCGGAAATAGATAGACTTCAACTCTCTCCCCATAGATGATAATGCCAAATAGTGCTTGAATGAAGTCGTAGGGGGTTGCACTATATGCCTCAACAAGGAGAAGGATAGAATCATTTGGTGTGAAGCTAGATCTGGATGATACATGGTGAAACTAGGATATCAAATTCAAGGTTGCGTATCAAGGAACATATGGCCAAGTAAACTGTGTTGGAATAAATGGGTACTTTTAAAGGCTGGTGCATTTGCTTGGGCAGCTCTTGATTGTCGAATTCTAACAAGAGATAGGCTGAAATCAATCAGAATTGTAGGAACAAATCGGTGTGTCATGTGCAAGGCTAGTGGGGAATCGACTAACCATCTTCTCTTGAATTGCTCATATGCTGCGACATGTTGGGACTGGTTGACATATAAATTGGGGTGGATTAGCCCAAGGCAAAACAACTTAATGGACTTCTTTATGAGTTGGCTTGATTGTCATAAAGGGGCCTTTTGGGGTCATATATGGACTGCTTGCCCATCCATCCTCATTTGGAATATATGGAAGGAAAGAAACAGGAAAATATTCAATGAAAAGTCTAACGTGTGGAAGAGGTAAAAGAGCTGATCGAACAAAATATAGCAGAATGGATGAATGTACATGCAAAGGAACAACAAAAAAAAATTTACTCTCTAGGATGAAAAGCTAATGAAAGAATGGAAATCACTGAAATTTCCCCCATACTCCCACTTACTCCCTAAATCAAAATGAAAACGTATAGGGGCAAGATGGACTCTTCCACCAAGCAGTAGATTAAAATTAAACACGGATGGTGCTTCTCGAGGAAATCTGGGAAAATTTGGGGCTAGGTGCATAATTCAAAATGAATCTGGTAATCTAATATGGGCAAAGTCAATTAAACTCCCTAAAGGCACAAATAATGCAACTGAAATTGAGGCCATTCTATTAGGACTACAAATTTGCAAAGAGTTGGGATTGTCTAAAATTGAGATAGAATGCATTTCTATGGTTTGTATAAAAGCAATAAGGAAAGGCAAGATCGAGATTTGGGACATACAACCAAAGGCTACAAAAATAAAAGAAATGTTGAATGATCTAGATGAGTACTCTATCAGCCACATCTACAAGGAATCCAATTGTGCGGCTGATTTTCTTGCCAACTGGGGCATGGATCAAACAAAGGACATCATCTCAATATAACACATTGTTCGATGGGTGGGTCTCAAGACAATTCTAGAAATCAATATGGAAAGTGCATGGTGAGGAAAGGCCTAGGTATCTGGGCTATCTAAAATGACTAAACTATCACGAGATCCCAATGTTAAATCTGTCATTTGTGTCTCTAATAAAATAAGATCCGATATGATCTGCCTTCTAACTCGGGTGGAAGAAAATAAAAGGCACATAGCAGATTGGTTCCCAACAAGAGGCGAAGGAAACCAGCATGGCGAAGAAGGTGGTGACAGAGATTGTTTGTCGATGTCTCCAAGAGAGTGCTAAGGATCAAGTGAAGTGTTTGTTTCAGATCATGAATGAGGTGGGCATCAATGCTATTTTGGGGGTGATCGGCTCAGATCCCAAGGTCAAAGGGCCACATCCACAACAAAAAAAGTTTACGAGCTATTCTTTGGCACTATGGTGGAGGCAATGGGTGATAAGGAACTGGCATTGGGCTTGGTTCCCGCATTGCTGAAACCAGAGTTTCATCCACTGGTGATGAAGGACATTGAAAGGATGGAGGTGATACTGCAAGGGAAGAGGATTGTGGATAGTTTCGATGCTGCAGCAGCAAAACGTAAGTCTGTCACTGCAGAGGCTCTCCAATTGTTTCAAGAAGGCATAGCAAGAGGATATATGGGCACATTCCACTTCTATCTTAGCAACTATGGAGATCTCTTGACTCTGGAACAATCTGTTCGAGCAAATGAGTTAGCTAATGGCCTTATTTGCCTAAAGGAACAGAAAGCATAAATATGCTAAGAAAGCATTTGTAATTCTTTGTTTTTGAATATAATATAATGGGAGTTGTCCCCACTGACAACGCTTGCTTATCAAAAAAAAAAATTGTATATATGGACAAAATATGAAAATAATATATAAATATAATATGAATTAATAATTGGTGTTTAAGTTGTGGTGTTGTTCTTGTCATCGAGATTCAAATCTCAGTTTTATTGTTGAATGTTTATATTGGAGATGAGGTCCTTTGTTGTGATCTCACTAGTTCATAGCTCCATGTCAAAAAATTTACCCTTTTCTTCAAAATTAATTAACATTGATTATTAATAACTTTATTTAATATTCATAAGATTAACTTTATTTAATATTCATAACGTTTCTATTCTCACCAAGCTTGTCTTACCTTATTTTATTAAATTTATTAATAATCACACCTTGTTCACTTGCCATGTTAAATATTATAATATATAAATATTAAATATTGATAATATTATAATAATTGTTGGAAATGTCGTCATTGATGTCAAATGCACGATGTTATAAATGAAGTCATTCATATCAAGGCAAAAAGAAATGGCACGTTATAAGAAGTTAACCATTAAGAGGCTATCCATTATACACTATTGGATATTTGGAAGATTGATTTAGAGAGATTTATGTTTAAATTAAAGATTTAAACATGATGGAGAAAGTGTATTCATTGATATGAAGTAGTGAATAATATGCAAGTATTCATTGATATGAAGGAGTGAGATCATCCTCAAGGCAACGGATATATAAGAAGCAAACATTATATACTTTGGCAGCATTGGATCTACTTCATAAATGAGACATTAATTCTATGCTCAAAATGGCTGACTATGATTTTGCAAGATCAAATTACATTATTATCTCTAGGGTGGCCGTCTATGTTTTTGGTAAGTTAAATTAAATTATTTTATCAAAAGGTGGCTGACTTACTTCTCATTTACCAAGCCAAATTCACATATATTTAAATCAATATTAATCGCCCAAGTTAAAATAAGATGTGCAGCAATTAATATATTGCTAAAGGGGCAGCGATTAGTTTTACAAAGGATGTGAATTAGTTAAAGAGCAGCGACTAATATTCTAAAGAGAAATTTATTAAGGGCCGCAGTAGAGATTAATAAAGTGTAGTGACCCACCCCAAGTGGACATTTGCAAACACAAAATTTTCTGCTTTGTTTGGGTTGATTGCTCTTTCTAGTTTGCTTGTTTTGTGATTTAATAAGATATGCCAGGAAAGCAAATGATGTTGAAATGCAATGGAGAATTAAACTAACTGCTGTAACAGCCTCTTAAGATATTTAATCAAATCAGATTTAAACAGTTGTGAAAATACAATGTATTTAAATATTCAAAAATCAGACTTTTATTTCCTTGCAAATGTAATACAAACATGCCCGGAAATTCTGAAATAAAGCTACAGGTCTGAAAACTTATAATCAGCAAATCTGAAACTTTATTACAGCATTCTTTTTGAGACCCACGTGATTAAGAGAATAGGTGCTAACAGCAATAAATATATCACCAATGATTGATCTTCGAATGATAAACAATCCGCTCTTAAACCCTTGCTAAATTCTGGAAATAATCACTTGAAACTTGCACCAACATTGTAGCGTTTTACCGTAGCACAGGTACTATAGCGTCACTGTAGCAGCAAGATTAAACTTCTGATCTGCACTATATAATGCACAAATAGAACCCCACGTACAAAAATATGAAGGCACAAACAACAATAAATTGTTCTCCAATGATAAACTTCAAAACCCTTGTAAACTCTTTTGATGAAATCCTCCAATATGCACAAATTTGACCTCTATATGAAGCCAACTCATAGGCAAACCTTCAGAAGTTCTTTCACAACCTCAGGAATGCAAAATCAAAGAGAGACAACGTTCTCAATGACCACAATATTGCAGAAATTGCAGAAACCCTAGGTTTCTTCTTCTCCGCAGCGAACCCTGCAAAAGCTAAATGTCAAAATCATGAATGAATCATTTTTCATTTGCTTTGAAAGCTTATATACTTTTCATGACTTAGGTCGACCTCTAGAAGCTTCTCATCATTTAAATATATTTTAATATTTGCCTTTAATGCACTTTATAATGTCTCATGACATGGAAACCCCTTTTAATGCACTTAATTAATATCTTTTAAGTCATTTAATGGCCCCATTGACATAAAGTTATAATAAAACATTATAATGCACTTTTCGAATAAATAATTAATTATTATTAAAGATTAACTTTAATAATAATTAAAATAACATAAGTTGCTCATTAAACATTATTTTTTCATTCCGTCTAAACCAAGAGGTCAACCACTGAGTCAACTGCGCATCCAGATGCCCTGCTAAAAATAGTAACATTGGACTCCACTGATTAGGTGACTTACTATAAATAGTAAGCGTGCATATTTGAGTCCCAAATCCTCTGCAAAGGCCAAACTTGAACAATACCTTGCTCCGGAGAAGAATAACGCCACCGAAGGACCAAGTATCTGCCTCACAGGACCCTCTAACCATGAGTATTAGCCTACGAGGGTCAAATAATAGGCTAATCATTGAGATGCTGAGGCGACCAAAAATGGGGACATTACATAAAGGCAATGATTTAAGTCAAAAAGCAGTGATTATTTTTAGAAAAATTATTAAAGATAACTTAAAGGCAGTGATTTGGTTTATTAAAAGACACATTCATTTAAATAGTTGTCTCCTTTCAAAGAGACACATCTCTCATAAAGACACATCCCTCAGCAAATTGAAGTGGTATAAATAAAAGTTAAAGTGGGAACCAAAGGGCAACAATTTCAATGAATATCATGTGAATATAAGAGCAAATTGAAAAAAGAAAAGAAAAGAGCAGAAATATGAAGTGTAACTCAGATTTATTTTGAGTGCATATGCAGCCCATATATGAATGATAAATGCAAATATATCTAATGAATTATTGTGAAGAGTAAGAGAAGATTGTGAAGTGAATTTGAGCAGATGGTAAGCCAGAAGATTATGTGAAAATATTGCCATGATTATGATCAGTTGTTTGAAAAGAATTGGTGCATAGATTGGATCAGATTTATGAGAGATATTGTGCATGATAGTGATCAGATTTGGGAAGGAAGGTTAACATTTGAGTGTGGATCAGATTTGTGTTTGGATCAAACTTGTAATTTGTGATCAGATGTGTGAGAAAAGTTTATTTTGTGAAATGTGATCAAGAATATTGCATGGTGTGTGTTCAGATTTGAGAAGGAAGAGAAGTTGTAGTTGGATCACATCTGTGTTTGTATCAGATTTGGTGAAGGATTTTATTATATCAGCATTGAAGAATTAAATAGGTTGGAGCCTATCAAATAGAGGTTGGAGCCTCTTGCTGGGTTGAAGCTCAGTTTGTGTGGGGGTTGGAGCCTATCAAATCAAGGTTGAAGCCTCTTGCAGGGTTGGAGTTTAGTTGAGTGGGGAATTGAAGCCTCCAATAGGTTGGAGCCTATAATTCTATCAAGTGCAGATTGGAGTCTCTAGTAGGTTGGAGACTACAAGAAGAAGACTAATCTTTAATATATAAGCAATATTTCACCATGGTTTTCTCCCGCAAGGTTTTACACATAAATCAATGTTCTCATTGTGTTCTTAATTTCTAGATCGATCTTGAATGTTTTCATTGTGATTGGTTAAGTTTTGAAAGGTAAAAGCATATTTTACATACTTGGAATCAGGGAGTACTTGGCAAGCCCAAAAATTTTGACTCGGGAATAACTCGGCAAATACTTAGCAAATACTCAGCAAATGTGTGTGGATATTTATGTATGTGTATACTCAGGCCTGCACTGTGCACACATACATATCTATAAACATACATAGGATGCCAAGTTTGCATGCATATACACACATAGACATATTTATACACACACAAACATGCCAAGTTTGTGGGTTTTTTGTGAGCTACTAGTGATTACTCAATGATTTGACGGGAGAAAATCCATCTACGTACTGCTTGCAAGTAAAAGCAGAAATTACTCGGCATGCAATTTTTTTGGAGATTACTCGGCTACTCAAAGAGTAATCGGAGAGTATGTAAACTATGGGTAAAAGATTGTTTGATACTGATTCACGCCCTCCCTCTCAGTATCACCGTCTGCTCATCAATAATAATATAAATATTATCACCCATATACTAAATAATATTAAATATTAGACATCATATTAAACTAAAAATATTAAAGTTTAAATATAATTGTATTAAATATAAAATATTAAATTTAAATATACTAATATATATATTAAACTTCATTAATAATAAATGCCCTACCCAACTATTTGGATAGGGTTGTCGGGCATTGGGAAGGTCCTGATCTCTAATCTTGAGTGTTTGTTATCTTGCAATTGTTGGAGCCATGAATTGTTCCCACCTTTTAGAGAATTACATTCTTGGCAAAACAAAACATAAAAATTTAAAAAATTTAAAATCCCTCCAATTTGTTGCAATATTAAAGAAAATGCGTCACAATTTTTTTTTTGTATTAATGATAGAGCAATCAAAGTAGAACATCAAAACATTACATTGTTGTCATCACGTTCAGAATTTCCCCCCCTGTATTAGTCGTTCACTACCCCCCTTATATCTTAACCATTACATACATGTATGCTTAAAAGCTGCTGTACAAAAAGGACTGTGCAATGATTTACAAAAAGGAATTTGTATCACAGGTAATTGCATCCTCTGTTCACCATGTGTCATTCGAAAAGGAACTAAGTACTATGAGAAGACATATCTTTTGTGCCATATACAAAAGGTTGGAGGCATGAATGAACAACCTAGTTACACATTTCTGCTTTCACTAACAGTATCAAGATCATTCCAGCCAGCAAGAGTCTCTGCAGCCCTTAGTTCATCTGATAAGAATACCTCCTCCACTTCCCAGTTCTCGTTTGTATGGAGTCTTGGAGCTTTGCCCTAGTGTTGTTCCTGTTCAGATTTTGCTTTTTCATTGAATTCTATCCAAAGTGTAGGCTGAAAAACAGATCATTACACAACATCAAATGATAAACATTAACATCAAAATTCCCAAGGAGGTGACAACACCTGTCCAAGGGGTAGATTGAGACAGTAGATTATAAGAACAAGACGTTGATAGAACTTGAAACTTTGGATCAAATTGCATGTACCTTTTGATTTATTTCTTCAAACTTTCTCAACAAATTACAAGGATTTGGGACAGCAAAGGTACGAAATCATACACAATTGCTATCAAACCAAACAAATCTCATCCAAGAGTGAACAAATATAGACTTCCAAGCTTGTTGGCACAATGGCACAGCAATTTTGTGTAGTAAATAAAGGTTGCAAAATAATGAGAAAAGACTCTTATTTATAGAAGTTCAGAGGAGTAGGCAACCCTAAAATCTCCTTGAGTTAACACTTAGTTCTTGCCAATCTACAAGATTTATTCCTATGTCTAAAAGTAGGTGACCTTTGTTTCTTCTGCTGCTTTACGCTTCTATCACGTTGCTTGATTTTTCTCAATGGAAGAGTGTTGTATGATGAAATCACGAAGTTTGACTGTGAACACTCTAGCTGTGAAAAATGCTCATGAACTCGCTTGCATATCCAGAGTTCCAACGGCAATCAACCCTCTAAACTGGCCTCGAAAGGATATCAAATATACCGGGTATGAAACCGTGTGGACTTTTGAGTATCTATGCCTGTCAATTTGTCCAAATTGACTTCTGGGTGTGCCCGATGCAGGTCGGTGTCAACTGTTTCAAGTAAATCATGGAGTAAGACCATTTTGGTCTTGTATTCAACCTAAGAGAATTGCATTCTGAAAAACTTAACTGTTGACTGTAAACACTAAAGAGAGACTGAGAGAAATCGAGCAATTAGATTCATTGAGAGCAATGCGTATATACAAACAAGGTTGGTTATTTACCAACCTTGATCGGGCATAATGATGTAATAATATTATTCTAACATCCCCCCTTATTAAATCATATGCCCAAGAGACCAAAGCATGAAAGTTCGAAAAGCCTTGAACTTTATAGCTGCAAGTGAATTGGTAAACATGTTTGCACATTGCTCTTGAGTCGGACAAAACTGGAGCTATATATTCTGCTGCTGAACATGCTCATGAATGTAATGGCACTGAACCTCGATATGCTTGGTACGCTCATGAAAAATTGGATTGCGAACAAGCTTCAACACACTCTGATTGTCGCAAAACAAAGTGGTAGGACCTGTATCAAGAACACCCATACCTGTCAAAATGCGACGTAACCATATCGCCTCGCAAACAGCCCCCCCTGCGGTGCGATACTCTGCCTTTATGGAAGAGCGAGCAACAGTGGTTTGCTTCTTGCTCCCCTAAGAAATCGAACCAGATCCCAAAAAGAAAATGAAGCTTGAAGTAGACTTCCTATCATCCACTGAACCTGCATAGTCCGCATCCATGTACCCATACAATGAAAAATCTGCATTCTGCTTATATTCCAGGCCATATGCCACTGTACCACGAATGTATCTCAAAACCCTCTTTGTTGCCTTCCAATGAACAACCTTAGGTTCCTGCATAAACCTAGAAAGATAACTAACAACAAAACTAATATCCGGCCTGGTATAGGTCAGGTAGATGAGACTCCCAATCAACTGGCGATAAAGAGTAGCATTCACCTGAGCAGATGGATCGTGGCAGGAAAGTTGCAAACTTGTTTCCATGGGGGTCGACATAGGTTTGCAATCTTCCATGCGAAATCTCTGGAGCAATGTCTTGGCATACTTTAATTTGAGAAACATATATCTGATTCTTCTTTTGCCACACCTCAAGTCCAAGACAATAATGCAGGAGCCCGAGATCTGTCATGTCGAACGACCGTTTGAGATCATTCTTTGTTGCATCAACCATTTGCGGAGAACTCCCTATGACAACAAGAATGACAATCTCCCCCCTTGCTCTTTGAGGTAGAGATTGGGATCATATGGATTCCTGATGAAGCCATGGTTAAGGAGATGCTCATCGATCTTGATATACCAAGCTCGAGGAGCCTGTTTAAGAACGTAGAGGGATTTGATGAGTCTACATACTTTGTACTGCTGCCCAGGTGCAGTGTATCCCTCCGGTTGAGTCATATAGACTTCCTCCATGAGATCTCCATTAAGGAAGGCGCTCTTGACATCCATCTGGTGAACCTTCCACCCAAACTACACTGCCATCGCCAACACCATACAGATAGTCTTGATCTTTGTTGTAGGGGCGAAAGTCTCATCATAGTCTATGCCTTCCTTTTGTGCATAGCCCTTAGCCACAAGTCGATCTTTATACTTGTCAATGCTATTGTCTGCCTTGTATTTGATCCGGAAAACCCATTTGCAACCAATAGCCTTCTTCCCTGGCAGAAGATCAACAAGTTCCCATGTATTGTTCCTCAGAAGTGCCTAATATTCAGCATCCATAGCATCCTTCAAGGTGGTGACTCAAGAGCTTGTTGCTCTATTTCAGGTTTGGAACTCTGCAAATCTGTACACATAAGAGCCATATTCACCTCTTCACAAGACTTGTTGCGAGTCTTAAGCCCATGAAAAGATGTATCAACAACTGCATCATCTTTTGCATCCTTGATGGTGGTATAATACCACTTAGGAATATTTTTGTGTACAGAAGATGAGGATGGAGGAGTAAGAGGAGGAAACTCATCCAATGGAAACAAAATGTCATCCGAAGTGCCTTCATCAACTTCCTTCTCTTTAGCAACCTCTTGCTGGTCTACAATGTCCTCATCAGCAGGTTCAACCAACTGTGGTGCTTGGGAACAGACAGGTGATGGAGAGGAAGAGGGGCTGCTCCCAAATTCCTCATCAAAGACTACATTCCTGCTAATGTACACCTTCTGTTTGACGGCATCCATGAGCCGATATCCAATTTTTCTCTCTGAACCTTCGGGACATGCATGAAGGCTGTACATCCAAACACTCGGAAATGTGAAATAGCGGACTTTTTCCCAATCCAAGCTTCTTCGGGAGTGATATTATCAAGCACTTTGGTGGGTACCCAATTCAACAAATACATTGCTATATGAACTACTTCAGCCCAAAATGCAAGAGCAAGATCTGCATCCTTCAACATGCATTGCACCATTTCAACAATAGTACAATTATGCCTCTCAGCAACACCATTCTGTTGTGGCGTATGTGCAGTGGTCAGTTGTCTTTGTATACCATGCTTCTGCAAGTAGGCTCCAAATTCTTTACTTGTGAACTCCCCCCCTCGATCTAAGCGAAGGGCTCTGAGAGATTGACCAGATGACCGTTCTGCAAGAGCTCTAAACTCCTTGAATTTCTCCAAGGATTCATGCTTGTGAGCCAAACAATAGACCCACATTTTTCTTGTATGATCATCCACAAAGAGAAGAAAATATTGAGCATTCTAATGATTGCAAGGCATAGGTCCGCAGAGATCAATGTGAACCAATTCTAAGGGACTGGAGGCTTGGTTTTCTGCAGTAGGAAAAGGAGCCCTATGTTGTTTCCCAGCAAGACAATGTGAGCAGACAACTCCTGATTTTTGAATGGGAGGAAGTCCTCTTACCATATTTCTCCTACTCAATGCAAGAAGATAACCAAAGCTAAGATGGTCGAATCTTCTATGCCAAAGAGTTGTGGATGAATTTGTGTTTACTACAAGCGCTTGATCTTCATTTGAAACGTCAACCAACTGAAACATCTTGCCTACCCCAGAAGCACGAGCTACAACTGCCCCATTGTGAGTCTTGTGCTTGATAAGACAAAGTTTCTCACCATTGAGTTGATCAAACTCGACCTATAGATTGTGCTCAAGCAATTGACTTACTGAAAGTAGGTTCTTAGTGAGCCCTGGAACATACAAAACCTTTGTAAGTCGACATGTATGAGTTCTCAATGGAAGTGCAATATCACCAATTCCCTGAACTTTATAGGTGTCATCACCGATTGAAACATGTCCATAGGAGGTGGATGGAGTTAAGGCACAAAACCATTTGTGTTCCCCTGTAATATGCCTGGATGCACCATTATCAACATACCAGACTGAATTGTTAGACATGGCAACCTTTGTTTCTGCAACATATAGAAAATCTTCTTCATTTAAATTACATGCAACATTTCCTTATTGTTTGTTGGGCTTATTCTACCATTGTGGATTTTTCTTCTTATCCCTTTGAGAAGATTTATGTGGCTTTTTGCTACTAGATTCACTATTGGCATAGGAGTTATACCAGCAATCTTTGAGTTCATGACCCTTTTTACCACAAATGAGGCATTTCTTTTTCTTTTTGGAAGAGTTGTCTTGATTTTGATTTGACTGTCCTGATGGACCACTTCGACAATCAGGTCATTTTCCCTTTTGCTTTGCTGCAAGGGCCTGATTGTCTTGAGTATCGGTCTTACCAAACATTGCTTCTTCCTATTGAAGCAAGTTGATCAGTTCTTCAAATGAGGGTGTTTTACGTGCCACATTCAAACATGTTACAAACACTCGAAATGAAGTGGGTAGTGCTCTCAGGACAATTGGTACAAGAGAGTCATTTGTGACTTCTTCCCCTAACGCTTGAAGTGTTCTCAATTCAGCAACTCTTCTAAAGAAATTTTCTACCTTCTCACCATTTTGCATTTGGAGACAATGTAACTAACGCTATAGATGGAGGATTTGGTTTTTGTTTTTAGCCTCATAAACAATTTTGAGGCGATCCCAGGCATCTTTGGCAGAGGCTGCAGTGCGAATGTGAGGTTGAACCTCATCTGACACACTAAAAAGGATGATTAACATGGCTTTTTGGTTGGCCTTATCAAACTTATTTTGCTCATCACCAGTTGTGGCTGGTCTAGTTTTATTTCCCAAGACAATTTCCCAAAGGTCTTCAAACTTTAACTACATTTGGACTTTGGTTTTCCAGGCAGCATAGTTTTCACCCTTCAGGAGTTGGGAATCAAGCAAGAGAAATTTCAGTGCACTAGAGGCCATTCTAGTTTTATCTTTGAACTATCCTTATGACTCCTTTCAAATTCAGAACTCTATTTTTCTAGAAAATAAAAATTGCAAATATTCTAAATTCTGAAATTTAGATGCAGAATTTGAAATGCTTCTACAAAATTTTAAAATGTCTCAAAATTATATATATATATTTTCTTTCAGAAAATATTTTTGTTAAAAGAGACAATGATCTATGCACCTTTCAAATAATCTGAAGTCACTGTATGCCACTTCTTTAGTGCATCTCTCAGAATGATCGCATCTTTCAAAATGATCTTCAAAACTGTTCTTCAACACATCTCTCAAAATGATCGCATTTAGACTCCTTTACTTTTTATTCGTTCCTCCAGCACGCCTTTCTCTCAAGACACATCTTTTTCAGATGGAATTAAAAAATCCCGTCAAGAGAAGCCTTTTGTTCTTAGAGCACAAGACTTTTATTCCGTGTGATTACTTTTCAACGACCTCTTCTTCCAGGCAGCAATTTTCTTCATCACTTTTTGACGTCTCCTTCAGAATAAGCGTCAGGTGAACACAATTTTTAGTTCCCATCTCTGATACAACTGCACGCTTCTCTCCAGAAACTCGGCAATGCACATTCGAGTTGGTGATGGTCTTCACAGGCTTTCACGAGCTTATTTCCTTGTCGCCTCTTGATTTCTTTTGCTTCCGTCTAGGCACTTGCAGAGAGACCTCCTGTCTTTCCTCTTGCAGTATACAACCTTCGTCAATGCAAAGACAATTATAGAGATTTACCGCCGACGCGTTAAGAGCTCTTCGGCGCTCAAAAGAACTTATTTCAACCACCCCAAACTGACGCACAGGCTCAGAATTATACTTTGCTTTGATACCATGAAGAGAGATTGAGAGAAATCGAGCAATTAAATTCATTAAGAGCAATGCATATATACAAACAAGGTTGGTTATTTACCAACCTTGATCGAGCATACCCGATCAATAACTATGCAAGTAGTTATTAGTTATTATAATGATGTAATAATATTATTCTAACAAACACAACGTTGTTCGGACAACTTTTCTGCTACTGCTAAAAATAGCCTTGCCGAGGGTTTTGTTGTGAATAATTTTCTAAACAAACCCAAAATGTCAAAAATTCGAAAAAATGAATTTTTCTATGACATGCAAGAGCCCTTTGGTGGCAGAGGCAGCAAGGCACCAGAAACTTATTTTTCTCGGAAAAATCTAACACATGGGTTTTGTTCATGCTTCAAAGCTGAACAAACCCAATTTCTCAGTTTTTCAAAATTGTGACTTTTTTCAGAAACACTAAAAATAGGGGCAACAGGGCTACTTTTTTTGGAAAAATCTAATACATGGGTTTTGTTGAAAAAGTTGTGCTAATCATACCTAGAAGGTCAAATCTATGAATATCCGCTATTTTCCTGGACATGCAAGAAGATCTACGACAAGAATAGAGGAAAAAGACAAGAAGAATTTTAGAATTTATCAACTGCCTCTCTAGATCTTCAGGAAAATTACGCTTGGAAATGCAAACCTTGATGAATTATCCCTTTGTGCAACTGATCTTTGATGAATTATCCCTTTGTGCAACTGATCTTCGAAAATATGAAGAACAATGAAAAACCCTCTATCAAATCTTCAAAAGACGTTTTGGAGAGAAAATAATTGTTCTTGGCTTCAACCTGCAAAGACAAATGATGAATAATGACGCCTAGACTTGATAAATATCATTTGATGTTGAAGCAATCAAGTTTAGGGCACCAACTCTTGATTGAGTTCATTTGCCTGATATAGAGTTCACAGCATTGATTTCCACTCATTTGGGGACGTTTTAGACATGAAAGGCTTTCTAAAACAGTCAACTTCAGTCAACTGAATCTTACTTTGACTTTAGGCATCCCCTTGAAGAGTTGAACACTTTTTCATTATTTTTCTATGATGAAATGCCTCCATTTGATCCCTGATTTTGGTTGCTCAGTTGATCTTGAAGTGTTGCTGACATATCCACTGCTGAGATGGAACAACTCTGATGAAGTGTCCTTGGGAGTTCCAAAGCTCAAAACCTGAATCTGATGCCTCAAAATCTTGGGCGCCTTTTCCCAAAAGGGTGCATTTTTCATCAGACTTAGTCAATTTCTTGTGTGTTCTTCAATTCCTTTAGTTTGACCCCCAGTGCTCTGATCTAAGATCACTGATGATTGATGATTTCGATGATCATGCTGAAACATGGGATGGATAACCAGTTCAGTCCCGGAAAGGATGACTTGCTTCATAAGTTATGAAAGTTTGTTTAAGGGTCCGAAAAGTATGGGTGCCCCTAGCCTGCAGGGGCGCCTTTGACCTTTTGTGATATAATTTTTATTTTGCAATCTTCCACGAACTGCCCCAATTTGATCTTCGTAGTCAGATGTTTGATTTATTTGTTGAACTTGTTGACGATGTCATTGCTGAGATTGATCAAAACAGAGGACTTCTTGGAGGTCACTGAGCTTGTAAACTGTATCTGATTGCCCAAAAAGTTGGGCACCTATTTCTAGGAAGGTGCATTTTCCTTGACACTTAGCCAATTTTTTCATGTCTTTCATCTCGCCTTCACCTTTGGTGTTTTCTGCTTGATCTTCTTCTGCGAACGCCTGACAGGTCCTATGAACATGCAGCTGGATTGATCACGAAGCTGAGAGAGTGCTAAACAGATGCCTTGTAGAAAGCAGTTGTTGAAAATGTCATCAGGTGACTCAAAATGAAGGGCGCCCCTAGCCAACAAGGGCATTTTTGTCTTGATATACACTAATTTAGCCTCCATTTTGCATGCTCCAACGATCAACAATTGTTGTTGTTTGATGTGTCTCACAGGCTGGTGGACAGGTTAATTGCAAAGCTGAGCTGATGCCGAGGAGATCACCTGAAGACAAGTTTGCTCAAAACTGTCATCTGGATCATCTTGTTCTTGGGCATCCCTGGCCAGCAAGGGCGCTTTTTCCCATGTTTGACTGCCATTTTTTATAGTACTTGCTTGTAGCGTCTCCTGACTTCGCTTATGTTTGCCGATGATCAATGAATCAGATAACCTTGCTTGACGATGCACCGGAAAGCCAGCAGAAACACAAAGGAGATGACTACCTTGGTGAAAGTTGGTGACTGTCTTTGACCCCCTGAATTCATGGGCGCCCCTAGTCATCAGGGGCTCTTTTGACTGTAGCTTCATCGTTTCCTTGAAAATTCACATCTCTTCGTGTTTCGCATTCACCGTTGTAGCTTGACTGACTTGATCACCATTGTCGATGATGCGAACGCGTTCACCGTAACAATTGCTTTCACCATGCTACGTGTGCGGGTGTCTAAAAAATGACTAAGGCATTGATTGCGTAGCCTCTTTGTGGTAGCAAGGCGTGCATTCTCCATACTTAGAATATTTTCAGCATTTCTCACTTTTGAAAATCCCCTCCGTCGCAGAGCAACTTTTCGAGCATCTTTCGCCATGGGTTCTTCCTTGAAGCTTTTGAGGCTTAGATTTCAACACCTAGTATTGGCCATTCTGCCAATAATGGCTGCGGAGGTCCTATCTTTCTTCCTGAAAAATGAAAATAGACCCACTAGAATAAAACAAACTTTTGGGTGATTTTGACTTGACCAATGTGATCATGAAGTCAAATTATCCTATCAAAATCATTTTCAATCATTTCTGGAAAGGTCCTATTTTTTAGGGTTTTCCTAAAAACAAGGGTTTGAAACCCTAATTTTCAAATTTTCAAATTTTCAAAAATTTGCAAGTATCTTCCTTGACATAAACCCAAAAAAAGCCTATGTTTTGTTTGAACTAAAACATACTTTTGACAACTATTTTGCATGATTTGGATCATTTTAAGCAAAATGCCTTATTGAAGCAAAGATTTATTATGGGTACAACATACCACTCCATCTTTCATGAGCATGAGAAACTTGCCCTCAAAAACCTTCACTGTCATAACTACCTACAAAGCAATATCAAACAATATGAGTCTTTTTGTTGACTCAGTAAGGATTCTCCTTTGGCCATTAAATTTTTCCCCTTTTCTAGCTTTCCACAAATGCCAAAGAACTTCATTAGCCAAACAGTGCCAAAACAAATTACATCTTTACCCAGTTTTTTGTCATTGCATAATAGAATTTCTTTCCAGTTTACTTTGTTGTTCGTTTTCCAGATTAGCAGATTATTACATATGAGATTCCATATTTCATTTGCATATAAGCATTCAAAAAAGATGTGATATACTGTTTCAGGCAATCTGTAAATGCTGCAGATTGCTATATCATCATGCTTCCATTTGATTGGGACTCTTTGTAACAGAATTGGCCATCTTAGACATGCTTTTTTAGGATCAAGAACATGGGACCATTTTGGAGAGAAAATTTCTTGCCATTCTTTGCTGTTTAAGTTTGTTTCCCATATTTTGTTAAGGTGTTCATTTAGAGACTCATCATGAGTTAGGTCTTTATATATGACCTTTGCCCAGATGTTCTTAATTGGTATGTTGCCTTTCCAAACCAACCGTTCTGTCAACATGCTGTTTGGACTGTTCGTATTGAGAGGGGGAGCTATCTCCCATGCTTGTTTTATTACTGAATAGGTTCTTTGGCTGGAAGAGGATAATTGAAATTCAGATTGCACCACTTCCCATTCCTTTAGTTTGCCATTTACCAAAATATCATTCAAGGTTCTTATCCCGGCTTGTTCCCGTTTACTGGCTGACCAACCTTGGAGCAATGCTAGAGGCTTCCCTTTGTGTTCCAAGTTCCACCAAATGGACCTGGAAAGATGCAATGCATTCCCATTGAGGGTAGTGAAGTCAGGATTGGAGACATCCTTTTTTATGTACTCCCATGCCTTCCAAATGCTTTTGAAGACCTTTGAACCAGCAGGCACAATTGGTTGTTTTGATAGAAGATCACTGAATGGTAGGTTCTTCCATGATTTTGCAAACCTGGGAATGGCCATTTGAATATTGTTTCTTATTAGGACTTTCCATGGCTCGTTACCGTCTAGGGCTTTAAAGATACATTTGCTAGCTAAGGCTATTCCTTGCCTTTCTAAGTCTTTAAGACCCATCCCCCCTTGGTCTTTGGCCATGCAGCACCAATCCCATCTGACTGCATGCTTCTTTCTTTTCCCTTTCCCATCTGACCAAAGGAAGCCCTTGATTTTCTTTTGAATCTCTTTTATTTGATAGCTACTGAAGAACCGTACAGAAGCAAAATAGATAGAGTAGGAGAGGATTTTCTGGCATACCTGAAATCTACCAGCTAGGGAAAGGTATTGCTTATTCCATCTATCCATTTTATTTTCTATTTTCTCCTTGATCCAACCCCACATGTCCTTTAAGCATGGGCCAATTGCAAATGGGATGCCAAGATATATCACTTGCTTGCTTGGGCCCCCCCCACTAGAAGTCAAATTTTTGTAACCAATCCGGTGGCTTTTCTGACCATCCCAACATAATAGACTTTGCCCCAGAGATTTTTGCTCCAGAAGCTTTGCAATACAGGTTAAGGTTGCAAAGTAACCTCTCCATGTTCTCCTCCTCTAGATCTACAAAGATGGATGTGTCATCAGCAAATTGTATATTTAGCAGCTCATTGTTGTCTGGAAGGCAGAGACCTTTTATTTTTGGTGTTGCATCATTGTCTCTTAACAAGAAATGCAATGCATCAAAGGCTATGACAAATAGGGCCGGTGCAAGGGGGCAGCCCTGTTTATGGATCTTTCCAATCTGAATTTTTAGACAGTGAGCCATTGATATCCACTTGGGCAGATGCATCCTTTATTAGGGTAAACACCATAGTACAAAAGCCTCTAGGGTGGTTCTTAGGAAGGACCATTCAACTCTATCATAGGCCTTTTCAAAATCAAGCAACAGCATAGTAGTGTTTTGTTTGGAGATTCTACCCAATTCCATAGCTTCCCAACTAGTGATGAGGTTCTCCAAAATATACCTCCCCTTGATGAAGCCTATTTGGGTGTTGTTAATGAACTTAGGAAGGATGTTGACCAGCCTCAATGCTAGCACTTTGGCCAGAATTTTGTAGGAGACATTTAGGAGTGTTATTGGCCTCCAGTTCTTGATGCTTGTTTTGTCTCCTTCTCTGGGCAGCAGCCTGATTATTCCCCTATTAATGTTATCTCCCAATGAGCCTTTGTCAAAAGCTTCCATATATACTTGGTAGAGATCTTCACATATCCAATCCGAAAAGGACTTGTAGAATTCAACCAGGGGACCATCTGCCCCTAGGGACTTGTCATTGCTCATTGAGTTGATGGCAGTTCTGATTTCTTCCTTGCTGATGTCCTTATCCAGGAATCTAGCATCCTCTTGGGAGATCTTGGGGGGAATCATCCCCTTAATGAGGTTCCTTGCATTTCTCCCTTCTTCAGAGTCACCTTCGGAGGAGAAGAGCTCCTTGAAGAAGAGGAAGAACTGTTTTGACATGTCTTCTTGTGTGGTGAAGAGGGAGCCACCTTGGCTTATTTGGTCAATTTTTTCTTTGATACCCTTCTCTTTTAGGAACCTAAAGAAGAATTTGGATCCTTTTTCTCCATTTTCAAGCCAGTTGAGTTTGGCCCTTATTTTTAGGCCTTGTAACTTGTGTGTTTGTAATCTCCTAAGAGCATTCTTTGCTGCTATCATTTCCTCATTAGCATTCACATCAGCTGGGTTATTTTGCAGTTTTATCTCTGCTCCCAGCAACTCCTCTTGGAGGTGGTTTTCCTCCTTCCTCCTTTCTAATGCCATGTACTTTCCAATTGTTTGACATAGAACTCTCCACCCCTCTACATTGGCCTCCCACCTTTTGATTTCCCCTACATTCCCAAGGAGACTCTTATTTACTTCCCTAAGGGTGCAAATGGCAGCCTTGCAGCTATCATCTTTTAGCAGACTAACATTGAGGAAGAAGCTTTGTCCCTTCCTCCTTTTTTCCTGGTTGA
Organism: Sequoiadendron giganteum; assembly: GCA_007115665.2. Classification (NCBI taxonomy): domain Eukaryota; kingdom Viridiplantae; phylum Streptophyta; class Pinopsida; order Cupressales; family Cupressaceae; genus Sequoiadendron; species Sequoiadendron giganteum. Next base: position 316,769,086 of record CM021107.1, on the reverse strand, counting down.
GTTCAGAATAATGATGATTTTAATCGAGTGGTGGTCAAAGAGTGTGTAAGGGTAGACCATTACCCCCTGACCCCCATCTAGAGGGGTGAAGTTAAACCAATCCTTGTTGACATAGAATATGTCAAGCCTGCAGTAGATCCTCCTTCCACCTTTCTAGGCATTGCACTGAGTGCACCACACAGAATTGCATTTGGTTTGGGTTCATCCGAGTTCATTTGGGGTGAACCCACTGGCATTTTTCCGTGCCCTAAACAACCCCCTCAAACCAGAATCCTAACTGGGTTTAGATTGGACCTGAACTTAGGGCTTTCCACCGATGAACCGGTGACATAGATTAAAGGTACAACCAGATATATTTTCAAACCAAAATCTGAACTCCACACGCACACACACACACAAAACACTAAAAACTATAAAAATCTTCACACCAAACTAAAATATATATTGAAATTCCACACAACCAAATAGTTGAAACTAGAACTCTGCAAGTGATCAGCACAAAGATAATTCCTAGATGGAATTATTCAAATGAATATGAGGATTTCCGTCCTCAAATCCATTATTTGCCAAAGGTTGTTTCCCTTGGACACAAAATACGAATAACATTCAATCACAAGATAAATGAATTTGAAATATAAAATTGGTAACCCTTTTCATTCCTCAACCCCTCCTTATGAAGGCTTTTCAAAGAAAAATAATATTATTTTCTTTTTTCTCCTTTTCCTTCAAAACTTTATTTTAGAATTTGGACCCCCTTCCTAGCATCACTCTTGGTCCCTCTTTTAAAACATAATTTTTAATAATAAAAAATAAGTTGTCATTTTTAATATAACTAAGTTACTTTTTCGACAAGTTAAATTATTAAATTATTTCTCTTGCACCAATCCATTAGCCTATGAGAAATAAAACTAGCAACCGCACCTTGGTGTGCAATGGGTATGCCAAATAGGTGTGGAAGGTCAATTAGGAAAATTTATGGCCTATTTTTTGCATACATTTGTGCAGTACATGAGGTCAATTGGTAAGCCATTTATCAAATGATGTTTTTTGTGCAACAAAGGTCTCAATGGAGAAGTGATAGCTTCAAATCAACTATGCATCCACTTAAAGGGATCCAAGCACAACTAAAACGAAACCTCTTAATCAGGAAGACAATCAAGCTCACGTTATGATTGCAATAGGGAGAGAGGAAGAGATAGGGATAGAAAGAGGGAGAGATGGAAGGGGGAGGAGAGAGAGAGGGGGGTAAAGAGAGAGATAGGGGTGGAGATAGTGATGGAGAAGGAGATGGATATGAAGATAAGGAGAGGGAGAGATAAAGAGAGAGAAGAGAGGGATAGATAGAGATGGAAGAGATGAATATATAGGGAGGGAGGAAGAGGGAGAGATAGAAATATAAAGATAAAGATAAAGGTAGGAAGTGATATATAGAGAGAGCTAGAGAGAGGGAGAGATATAGGGATAGAGAGAGATGGAGAGATAACGAGATAGAGATAGAGGGAGAGATGGAAGAGTAAATATGGAGAGATAGAGATAGAGAGACAAAGAGATATAGATATAGAGGTCTAAGAAGAGGGAGAGAGGGAGAGAGGGATGGATGGATGGATAGAGGGGAGACATGTCTAGAGATAGAGGGGGAGAGGAAAATAGAGGTAGAGATGAAGATAGAGTGAGAGAGGAATAGGGAAATAAACAGAGAGATAGAGGAAGAGGGAGACATAAAGACAAAGAGAGATAGAGAGACATAGAAGAAGAGGGAGAGGGAGAGGGAGAGGGAGAGATAGAATTTAGCAATATAATTATATTATATATAATTTAATTTGTATTATATTACATATAATTTTTAATTTAATTATATTATATATATATATATATATATATATATATTTTATATTATATTACATATAATTTTTAATTTAATTATATTATATATATATATAATAGCTTTTAATATAATATATATAATAATTTTTAATATAATATATATATTTAATAATTTTTAATATAAAATATAATATATAATAATAAAAATCACCCCCCGTTGACAGGGCTAGAAAGGTTGATCTTTGCGTAAACCCAAGAGCAGATGTTAAGTGGCAACCACCGGATGTTGGTTGGATCAAAGTGAACTTTGGCGGGGCTGTGAAAGGGAATCTAGACCCTTCAGGTGTTGGGTGTATTATTCGAAATCATGAAGGTAAGAAGTTGGTAGAATGGTCGAAAAGTTTAGGTGATGGGACAAACAACGAAGCTGAATTCCAAGCTGCATGGTTGGGACTCCATTTGGGAAAACATCTTAGGGCAAATCAAATTCATTTGGAGGGTGATTTAATGATCACCATTAATGCCATCAGGCGAAGGGCCACCCCCAATTGGAAATTGAGTAAGTGGTTGTATGCAATATTGGCGGTTCTAGATAGTTTGGAGGATTTTCATATTAGCCACGTTTACCAAGAGGGAAATACCAATGCGGATAGGTTGGCAAAGCTAGCAATTAATGAAGGAGTCGAGCAAGGTACACTTGTGCTTATCAAGGGTTTGCTTGCACGCGCATAGAATGGAAAACCGATACGTGATGATGGTGTTCTTTAATGCTTGGTCCGGAGGAGCATTTACTTTTGTTGTGTTTGTCGGTTGAGTTAGTTTAAGTTGGGATTGTTATTTTCGCAACATCATTTTCTCATTTGTTCTCAATGGCATCATATGCTATGGAGACTACGATTTGCTTGGGCATGAAGGTGCACCAAATGGCCTTTAGGGGGGCGATATCAAACGCCAAATTGAAGAAAGTTTTCAAGGCGCGGGATGAAGAGACTCTGGGTGTGATAAAGGCTATACTGGGCGCCCATTTTTTTCTTTTAGTTTATCAATTTTGCATCAACTCAGACATCTCATCCATGTTCATGGCTTAGTTATTAGCAGCAAGGGAGGATATCGACATGGTGAGATTCCTAATGCACAAATATGTGGCGGCAAATTGGAGGGAGGCCATGTAGTACTATCTAGCCCTGGCGGTTTCGAGGATGGGTCTCCATCCAAAGAGTGGTGTTTAGCCACTTCTAACCCAACCATACAATGGTCCCTGGATCCCATTCTTGTTGTGGAGTGTTGGGGAGGAGCAAGCATCTTGTGTGCAGGAAATTGAGGGCAACATTACCCTACTTAAAGAATTTTCCAAAGTTGATAATCTAATGGGGAGGATGGTGATGTTAGCTCTGCCAACGGCGTCAAATGGAATGGATGGCATGGAGTAGGTGCGAGCGGTGGGAGAGGATATGGAGGACTAGAGGTGGCTACTGCAGGGGTGACGTTTTTTCGAGGTGTTGATCGTCTAGTCTAAAGCTCTATTTAGTGTTTTGTCTTTTTGCTCAATAATGGGCTCTCACTGTTTGCATGTATTTGGGGTTGGGACCCCTTAGTGTCCAATTCACTAATCAAAAAAAAATCACCATAATATTATTTTAAAAATAAATATAATTTAATTTGTATTATAAAATATAGGGAATGCCTTTAACGTAAAAATATATTTAAACTTGTGGTGGGTTGGGCGGGTTAGCTTTCTACAAACAAAGTTGTGGAAAGCCAGAGGTGAATATTTTGTTATTACCGTTATCCCTATCCCTTTGCGGAGATGGTCTTCACATATTCAACAGTAGCATTGATTGGGTGCTCGAGCGACGACTGCTAAGGCAAACCAATAAAATTTTGGGGTGGAATTTCGACGGGAGGGTGGCTTATTGAGAAAGACAAATTTGAATAATCTATGTCCCACCACTTTACCACTTGGATTGTCGAAGAAATTTGTCAGCAAATAAGTGCTACCTCGGCTCTTTACATCAGTTAGCATCATACCACGCAACTAATACATGTGGATGAGATTGTTTTGGTTGAGGTGAATTGGACTTGGCAACTTGGCTTTCCACATCGAATGCCACACTGGAGACATAAAGGGGCATTATTAATCTGAATGTGGCAAATACCTATTTGACAAGGTAGTACGCTAGGACTTCACGAGAATACATATGACGGCTAAAAGAGTACTAATGGGACGGTGGTCATCATGAATATGTAAACAAACTATTAGGCCTCTTACAGTGGATGAGTTAATCAAAGGTATGGTAGCACTGAAAACAAATTCCATAAGATTTTTTCACATGGGTGTGGGCTACGGATTTCTACGACAATCATTAATGTGCAAGGACTTATCTTGGCTGACCACTCTAGGCATTTGCATTGATTAGAAGTTTTGTAATCGCAAAGAGCTCCAAATTCGTGGTGTATATGTCTACGAAGACTATCACTTGTGGCGGGATGGACACTCTAGTTTGACTAGTGAGCAGTGTATGCCAAATGGCTTTCCTTGGGCTGGTAACGAAACAGAGGCTGAAGCGTATCCTTTTAGAGGATGGCTTCCTGTCAATTGGAGCCACAAAATTAATCGTGGGCCAGAACTTCCTGGAGAATGGTGAAAGATATCATGTGGATATCGATATCTCCTCCTGGTTTGTTGCCTCATTGTTGGATTTAGGATGCTCTAAAGTGGATGTGAATGTTATCACCCACAAGATGTTCAAAGATGATATTTTGGGTGGGCTAGACGAGACGCTGGCAACGGCTACCATGGGGGATTTAGGATGCTCTAAAGTGGATATGAATGTTATCACCCGCAAGATGTTCAAAGATGATATTTTGGGTGGGCTAGACGAGACGCTGGCAACGGCTACCATGGGGTTGGGGGTGCCTAGACCTTGGGACTTGGAGCTATTGGACATGCCTGGGGAGCTTATCAAGTATTATCCTTTCCTGCTAAACCTGAATGGTATGGACCTGTTGATTCATCGTGAGTGTGTTGAGATTGGAGCGAATTACCTAAAGAGAGCCCTGCATCTAGGTCCAGTGCAAGATTTTCAGTGAGTTTCAAACTTCGACTGTTACATTCGAGAACATGGCTATATCTAAAAACTTTTGGTTGGTAAAGTATACATGTTAATATGTCAATATCAAATGTAGGGTTTGGGGCAGGTTTGGTTTGTTTTTCTATCATATTGTGTTATGTGAAATTACTAAGTATAGGGTTTGGGTCTCGGCCCTGGGTGGCCATTTTGTGTCCATTATGGAAAAATAGAAATATTGGTGTGCGCGATAGGGTCTTGACTTTTTGGGTTACAGTGAAAGGTGGTATCCATGTAAAATCTGCAAAAGAATGGCCTCTGGGGCTACGATTGTAATCCTTTTTTAAAATCAATATAAACTCCTTACGTATAAAAAATAGACATTAAAAATTCTTCCTAAACTAATGTATTTGAAAATAGAAAAATAAATACAAAGAAAACATCTTAAATTTATTGTTACACATAAAGTAAGTTTCTATACTAATATATTTAAAATTAAAAAACTTTAAATATCTTCTTTAAAAATAAAAAAAAATTCTTTGAGGTCATTGTAAAATGTCTTTTTGAATAGTAAAATAAAAAGAAAATTATCAAAGACTTAAAAAGAATAATAATTTTTAAAGATACCTATAAAACAAGTATCTTAAATTATTACACATAAAAATAAGTTTCTAAATTATTAAATCTAAATTTTTAAAATTAAATAAAAGGAAATGTCTTAAATTTATTGTTACACAAAAGTATCTTTCTAAATTAATATATTTAAAAATAAAAAATATTCAAGACTATCTTTCAAAATCAAAAAGTATTTTTTGATGTTATTGTGAAATGTCTTTTTAATAATAAAATAAAAATAAAATTATAAAAAATGACAAAGAATAGTTATTTTTAAGTTTACATATAAAACAAATATCTTAAATTTATTAGGTCAAAATAAGTTCTTAAATTAATGTATTTAAATTTTAAAAATTAAATATAAAAGAATTATTCTAAATTTACTATTACATATAAAATAATTTTCTGAATTTAATATGATTAAAAATTAAAAAATATTCAAGATCTTAAAAACATAAAACATATTTTATAATGAAAAAAAAGCATTCATATTCTATTTGATACTAATGAATACATATCTTTATAAGAAAAAAAATGACGGCTGACATACATGTTGTTGATGATACATGCAGCCGCAGGCGTCTACTTCCAGGCACACAATTTATTAGAAGCAAAATTGAATGTAGCCTTAGGCTATTCAATTTTTATATACATGAGAATTCGATTTATGAGGAGGCGCCTCATATGTATATATAATTAAGGATTAATTAATGCTCATTTATTTAAGGAGGCCGACCTTGATAAGTGACAATTTTTATTAATTGAATAATTAATAAATCTTTTAAATGGGGTTGACCTTGTTAAGAGGCACGATTTTCTTATAAAGAAAAAAAAAAATTTGTTAAGGCCGACTTCCTCTTGAAGAGATGCGATTCTTCATGTTGATATGTATAAATAGAAGCTCACATCTTATTCATTGAGAATCAAGTTCATTCGCATCTAGAGAAGGAGTTCGCACCTTTCAGCAGATTAAATTTCCTGTAGCAGCAGATCTCCATTCTGTAGCAGCAGGTCGAATTAAGGAGAATTGAATAGTCATTTGTCTTTGCATCTAGGAGAGGTGCTACTATTCATTGTATTGATTAGGCATTACATTGTGCCTAAGTTGTAAGCAGAATCTGCTCTTATTTTTTAATCAATATATAAGAGATATATTGGCTGGGTTTTTCTCCCTTGGGTTGGAGGGTTTTCCCAAGGTATCTTGTGGTGTTCATTGTCTTATGTGTTGCATTTTCTGATTACTTTCAGTTTGAATTATCTGATCATGAAAAACTAACATGGTATCAAAGCGGGTTTGAAGAAGATATTGATCAGATTTATCTTGCAACAATATTCCTTATTCCCCTTCACCTTCTTGATCTCTTCTATCACTTCGTCAAGATGGTGAACGGTCTCAAGATCGAAGACAGACTTGAGGGTGCATCAAATTTCACATCATGGAGATTCAGAATTATGCTCACCTTGGAAGAAAGTGAGTTGGCAGAGTTCGTGGAGAGCACAACTACTGAGCCTACAGATGAAAAAGAAAAGATTCAATGGAAGAAGAAAGATATCAAGACGAAGAAGATGTCAGTTGATTCCGTGAAGGATCATATTGTTCCTATTGTCTCCAAGTTAAGGACGACAAGAGAGATATTCAGAACCTTGGAGGAGATGTACGAAATCAATAACACAAGCCGGGCTCTTGCATTAAAGCAGCAACTTCATCATGTCAAGATGATGAAAGGAGAAACTGTCATCGCTTACTTCATGAGGATCACCAAGTTGAGAGATCAACTCTCTACTATTGGTCATATTGTTGATGTCAAGGATTTGACCATGTTGACTCTTAATGGTCTTCCTTCATCTTGGGAGTCTTACATTCAAGGTATAAGTGCAAGATAAAAACTCCCTAAGTTTTATCAGTTGAGGGCAGACTGTATTCAAGAGGAATCGAGGCTAGCTGCGAGAGGTATTGGTCGAAGCTCGATTAATGAAGACATTCGTGTTCTTTCCACTCAATCCTCGAAGAAGGAAGGAAAAGGAGGAAAGGAAAGATACTTCACGAGGAATAGAGATAAAGGATCAGATGGTGCTCCTGCATTCAAGAAGAAGTGGGACCTCTCTCCTATTCAATGTTTTAGATGTGACAAGTTTGGTCACTATGCAAAGGATTGCCCAACCAAGCCTAATCAGCATGCTTCATTTGTGGATGTGATTGAGATCTCTCCCCAAAATGATTCTAGTGAATTTCTACTCTAAGTCATGGGCCTGTGTTCAAGCCGTGAAGGTTGTGCACTGACTTGAGCGCAAGAGCAGCGTATTGTACTATGACCACTCATTTGAATATTTAAAGAGATAAGTATTCTTTGTTTTGTTTGTAATCACCCTCCTAGGCTAAAATTCAGTTTGCTAAGTTGTGCAAATCTGACATTATTTGCTTGGATTACGTGTGACGAGTAAATAGTGATCACTGGGATAAGATTATCTAGAAATTGTCTTTTATGCTGAGATTAGCTCTTTCGAGAAAATGGAGGAAAGACATGTCAGAATCATCAAAGATGAATGATGAATTAATTATCTGGGATTACTCAGGAGATCCTGAGATAAGTATTGCATGGTTGAATAATGTTCATGAATTGTTATGTAGTTATTAATTCATGCTATAACATTGAGATAGTCAATCATGTATGCTTCTAGCAATGGTACTTTTGTTCGAGATAGTTGAGTTCCATGAACTATTAGTAATCTCTTCTTAATGCTTTCAGGCTGGATCAAGAAGCGTAAGAGATTGCTTTCGAGAAGAGCCTGATGCATCCTGTAGGATGAAGAATGGAGACACTGCTTGCAGCCATGAGACTGAGTGAATGGCTGAAGACATCTCTTCGAAGAGGAAGAGTAAACCTTCAGAGGGAGTTCTATGTCTTGCTAAGAATAAGTAAGGGTTGCAGTGTTGCAAGGCCTGATGCTTGAAGACCTCTTCAACTGCTGAGATCAGAATTGCACCAAACAGTCATTTGGATTTAACATTGGTAGCTCCACAAACCTTTTTAGAGTGATCTGGGATGAGGTCAAAAAGGACAGCCCTGAATCTCTACAGAGGTGTACGCTGGAATCCATTTCGTTAAGACAAGCGTTGCAGGCAATCTTGGACGATGAGGTCAGAAGATTGATGCAAGTACCTGAAGACTTAGAGGGAGCCTATTGAACCTAAAAAAGATGGTTGTGTTGCTTATCGAAAGGGTTACCTCTGGATGGTGTTTCAGTTGAGATCTGCAATGATATCCTGGTGTAACAGGAAGCAGTCTTGTGTGGCATTGAGTACAGCAGAGGCCGAGTACACTACAGCTTATGTGGCAGCTCGAGAAGCAATGTGGCTTCGGAAGCTCCTTGCAAGATTGGTTGGACAATCATTGGAGCCGACTATCATCCATTATGATAATTAAAGCTTTGAGAAGCTTTTTGTCATTCTAGTGTTTCATGACAGAACCAAGCATGTTGAGATCAAATACCACTATATCAGAACTATGGTATTGAAGAAAGCTATACAGTTGAGGTATATCAGCACTGATGAGCAAACGGCAGACATTCTCACCAGGCCTCTCTCTAGGATAAAGTTTTTGTACTTTTGAGATAAGCTTGGTATGGTGGAGAAAACAACCTTAACTGAGAAGGAGTCTCAGTATTAGTGATCCTCTTTAATGAGTTCTTCTTTGTAAGAGAAGTTCGAGGTGAAATCCCTTGTTAATGAGTTCTTCTCTGTAAGAGAAGTTCGAGGTGAAATCCCTTGTTAATGAGTTCTCTATAAGAGAAATTTGAGGTGAAATCCCTTGATTCCACCATCTAGGAGAGCCATGGTGGATGTCATGTGTGTGACTCCATGACAACATCACATGAGGGAGTCCATGATGATTTCCTTGTACTTGTGTTTCACCCTCTGGGGGAGCCATGAACGTCACGGTGAGGTGACAACATCACATTGAGTGATGAGCACTTGTACATACCATCTATGGAGGTAGCCATGATGGTTGATATCACGATGAGGTGATAAGCTCTTTTCTCACATGGATGTAGCCATGTTGATCGACATCACGATGAAGTGATATGTTTTGTATAGCTAGAAGTATTCCTCCCTAGCTGAGAGGGAGTGTTGATGATACATGTAGCCGCAAGAGTCTACTTCTAGGCGCACAATTTATCAAAAGAAAAATTTAATGTAGCCTTAGGCTATTCAATTTTTATATACATGAGAATTTGATTTATGAGGAGGCGCCTCATATGTATATATAATTAAGGATTAATTAATGCTCATTTATTTAAGGAGGCCGACCTTGATTAGTGACGATTTTTATTAATTGAATAATTAATAAATGTTTTAAATGGGGCCGACCTTGTTAAGAGGCACGATTTTCTTATAAAGAAAAAAACGTTTTTGTTAAGGCCAGCTTCCTCTTGAAGAGATGTGATTCTTCATGTTGATATGTATAAATAGAAGCTCACATCTTATTCATTGAGAATCAAGTTCATTCGCATCTAGAGAAGGATTTCGCACCTTTCAGCAGATTAAATTTCCTGTAGCAGCAGGTCGAGTTAAGGAGAATTGAATAGTCATTTGTGTCTTTGCATCTAGGAGAGGTGCTACTATTAATTGTATTGATTAGGCATTACATTGTGCCTAAGTTGTAAGCAGAATCTGCTCTTATTTTTTAATCAATGTATAAGAGATATATTGGCTGGATTTTTCTCCCCTGGGTTGGAGGGTTTTCCTAGGGTATCTTGTGGTGTTCATTGTCTTATGTGTTACATTTTCTGATTACTTTCAGTTTGAATTATCTGATCATGAAAAACTAACACATGCAATCATCTTGCATTGTACTCAAACGATATCAATTGTCGATCGTGGAAGACAGCCGGTTGGGTTAATATAGGAAACACCGACATAATAATATGCTAAGAGTCTTTATTGGACTTACGCTTGAGAAGGGACATAACATTATCAGCATCCTAAACTAAGAACTTGGGGCTCAAGAAGACCAAAAACCTACTCCAAGAACAACTAATACCAATCAAGATATTAATATTGTAGTTACAATACAAGTGAGATCAAAAGTACTAGAAGGTATAGCATTTTACAAATGCAAGACAACATGAATAAAAATGCAGGAGAAATTTGTGAAATTTAAAATAGGGAACTTAGTGAATGTTTTATCTAATGTGAAAAAGATAAATAACTTCACGAACTATACTCCATTTGGTCTATTCAATTTTTTTGTCCTCTAGTTGTTTCTCCCACCTTTCTTGCCAGTCTTTCTTATTGTCTATGCCCCTCTTCCACTTTCCTGCTTAGTCAGCAACTCACAGCTCAAGCACAACTAAGATTGATGACCCACAAATTCCAAAAGATGCCATCAAGAGGACTCGTCCCAATGTTCTGATGAGAAAAATGACGCAAGTTATTTTGAAAATGAAAAATGCAATTAGTGGACAAGTCCCAGTTTATACAAATGTAGAAACAGAAGGTCACCAGGCAAATTGACAATTTGAACCGGACTGTATTAGAGAATAATTTCAGTCTTTGAAAATGTAAGCTGGGTGGAGAGGTGTATGTTTCATACAAATAAAACTAAAATAGTTAGCAGATAGAAAATTCACAAGAGAATAGGTCAAGCAATGAAATATGTCTCATAAACAATCCTCCATGTTTTTGGCTTCCAAAGCACAACTGTCAAATATAATACAAAAATTCCAAGCCATGTTCTCATAGTCATAACACCTAAATAAAAGTCATATAGTATATACCCTATACACGAGGAAAAAAACAGTGGCTTACCTCAATAGAGTTAATATGATGCAAAATTAGTGCAGAAAAATGCACTAAATTTTAAAGAAGCAAATTTGGTTGTTATAGAAGAAACAAGTTGTTAACAGCAATATCTGCAACAAAGAGAGAATACACAGGAGACCAGTTTTGTCACTAGTTACATTGGTCTATTTGTCTCTATCCAAAGTCAGTCTAGACACCTGCTTTGTACCACTAGTACAACTCCCCACTCAAGCTGATTTTGAAGCATCTTAAAAGCTCTTGCTAGGGATTTGACACCCATAACTTTTAGATTTGAGGGTTTGCTTGATGTAAAATGATTTTTGTTACTCTTGACTTAGGAAATGCAATCAGTTTGCAATAGTCTCTAACTTGTTTCCATGCTCCAAATTGATCAATGCCCTTAATGCATGGTGATTTGTCAGGTCTTGGTTGTATGTGTTCCATTATTCCCAATTTACTTTGCCATGTACGTTATTGTCAACATCAAATCAACAAATATTTAGTGACTAAGATAAATATTTAATACTTGCAACAACATTTCATGGATGTTAGCACTGCTGTCAGAAGAGGAAATTCAAATCATAAGCCTAATAAGATGAGCGCAACTTTTATGTATACAATACTGGCACATCAGAGAAAGGTACAAATTATAATAAACTCATCCAATGCTTAATCAAAGAAACAAGACGACGCAAAGAAGCCCAAACCTGGGCAATCTGTCCGCGGAGTATCTCTAATATAAAAATAGCTTTCAAAACTGCCAGCCCAAGCATCTCTTTTTGTTAAAAAATCTGACTTAAGATTGAAAAGCTTCTTGACTGTTGCAGGCACAGATGAATGTTCAAAATGTGAATCTGGAGTAGGGCCATTTGGCTCATGGATGACTGCAAAGATAAACAAAAAAATCATCAACCTATACCTAAATGACCAGAAATTAGTAAATGTTTCTTGCACAACTAAGCTCATCATGTCTGCTGAATCAGATGAAATAGCTAAATTAAATTGTCTTTTCCATTGATCCATGAAAAGAGAAATTTGTCCTTGTCCACAACTCTTGTAACATCCCTGGTAGATATAGGCAAATACTGATGATGCAATAGAAGTTAACAATATACTTACGAATGTATATGCTAGTAAATACAACAGCTCCAGGGCATACTTGTTGGCATTGAGTCCAAAATAAGTTTATAGGCAAATAAGGAGTCATTAATATGATCTACTCCACCTAATTAATATTTGCATTTTATTATTTGTAATCGTTGATAAGTTATTTTCCAAAGTAAAGACTTTAAAAAATATAAACAACTACTCTTGATGTGATTCCAGTATCTCAAATCTTCATCGCTTGAATTAAACATGGGAATTCTATTTTCTCCTAACAGAATAAAATCATGTTCCAGTTGCAAATGACTCGTATGCTATGTTTCTCCAAGTTTCTGGGACAGTGGGATGAGGGGAGGCATTTCCAGGATAATAAAAAAAAGCTCAGATTGTGTGTGGATGGTGAATAAAAATGTATGTGTGCATGAGCACGCACACCCATTTACTAAAAAAACAAGAAAATTATAAAAAAATGTACCTTATTGTCCAAGGGGTTGAACTTAATTTGTTAAAATATTCTAAATTTTAATATAGAGAGACCCAAGTTCAAATCCCAATGGGACATTTAATATGGAATTCTAAGTTGTGACTTTTAGTCTTCCATAATTGGCTTCTAATGTAGAGGTGGTTTCTAAATAACTGGATTTCTAAGTTGTGACTCATGGTCTTCCATACGTAGTTTCTTGTGTGGTTGCTCAAAAGGAGCATATATTAGTCTCATGGTTGTGCTCGCAGAGCTTGTATTGTTCTCATGTTGATGCTCATATGAGCAGAATATTTATAAACGATTAGCAATATAACAAAAAATGTACCTTTATGCTTTTCAATTTTATAGTTGAGCTCTTGAACATTATTAAACATTCTATAGAGCTTAAATTCAAGCAACATTGGAATATATGACATTGAAATTCAAAATTAACCATGAAAATAGCATTCAAAGTTTCAGTTAAACACCGAAATGCAAATACAAAATTGTAAGAATGAATATCTAATTATTATTTATCAATGCTCATGAAAATACAGTTTAAATTTTAGAATACTGCCTCTTTTTCTTATTTAATTTTATAAATATGTTTTTTTCCTTAATTTTTAAACAATTATTAGCATGGGTGATATTAGGTTGTCTCTGGGGTGTTTTCAGCAAATTGGGGGTGTCCTTCAATGTCGTAGGGATTCAAGACATCCACACCCAAGTGTCATTGGGACACCGAAAAAATCCCAAAGCATTTTTGGAGACATGAGTTGAAAATGCTGAAAGAAAATAGGGACAGGGGAGATATCCAACCTGCATCCCTGAAACGTTCAGGATGGCCGCAAAGGATAGGGACTGCATCCCCATGGAACTACATACACAAATCACATGTGTCTATGTGTTTTGTGAATTACACACACAAATCACAAAACTTGAGAAGCCAGCAAGGACCAAAGGGTCCCCAGTTAAAACAACTAAGAGAGGGTTTATATAAATTATCTTACCGTCTTACGATCATTTGGTATAGGTCAAGAATCCAAGTATCTGAGTGTGGCTAAAATTGGGATTACATTCTATGTGCAAAAATGCCCCCCAGGAAAGTGCAGTAAATGCTCACATTGCTTTACTGTTGCCACACTAAGAGAGGATTCATATAAACTATCTTATGATCATTTGGTATAGGTCAAGAATCCAAGTCTCTAAGTGTGACTAAATTTTGGATTACATTCTATATGTGAAAATACCTCCCAGGAAAATCCAGTAAATGCTCACATTGCTTTCCTGTTGCCCCAGTATACCCAGTACATTTCCAAACAGCTAACACCAAGGAATTGGGGGGAACCTGGTGTGAGTGGGATGTAGGCTGTATTTTCAGCAATACTATGACAAAGATTTCTGGTCTACTGCCTTGACAGCATACCAAAGATCTGACATTTGAAGGTTATTCATCTATACTTTTGATGCATGAATCTCAACATAAGATTGTGCTATGGATCATATGGATTATTACCATGCATCTGTATTCTGACAAAATTTAGGTAATTAAGCAAACAATCTCTATAGTTTTCAAGTGGTAACAAATAGAGCCTGTCACTCCCCAAATGAAAAACAAACATGGTTTTAATTCTGCATGGTGACAGAGATACTAACACCAATCATAGCTCTGCTACATCAAGGCCCAGGTTCTGTGCCCCATAAAGGACTAAATAGAAATTTAAGCTAACAATAATGACTTGGGCAATTTATGCTGAAAATTTGTTCATCATATTCATATGCTCTGAATCTCCATACAAACATCATAGTTAGGATACAATTGAAAACCCTGATTTTTTGTAAGACCCAAGAACAGATCAAAAAACTTAATTACAAAAGCCTATTATTGGGAGTTAAATAGAAGACAATTAACAAGTGCATTCCAATCTTGCGGAAATGTTTCCCTTTAAAGTCCTAGTGAAAGATCTCATGTATTGCATATGTCCTCAAGTCAAGATAACATTGCACGATAACAGAGATAAAAATAATAGGTTTTTGTCACTTGAGTGGCTGGAGGATTCCTCCCCAGTTTTATATGAAAGTGTGCACCCCCTGGTAGATATTTCTCAGCAACTAAGTTATGAACTCAATAATCCCAGTACACTTCTTTTGGCACCATAATCCTGAGCCTTTATGAAGGAAAAATACCAACCATGCATCAAACTCAAGACAAAAAACTAACAACCTGTGCTTATTTTCTGTCATTTTAACTTCTACAAGGATGTCAGAGCATTAAAAAGATCGGAAGCTTTGGGACTTATTTAGGAGGAACTAAAGGCATATTTTTCCTGGTTTTTCTAAATGGATGAATGATCCACCTTCAGATTTTATACAATGCCTCTGGGCAAGTTATTACCGTCCTTAATGCTGCAAAACGTGCAATTTCACCCTGTTCTGCATTTGACTTGTTAAGTATAAGGTCTTGGGCCAAAACACTTATGCAAATCTGATTTTTAATCTTCTACAAATGCTTATTATTTGGGACAATGATATCAAATTCTAATATTTAAATCAGATCTTAAATAAGTCAAATTTAATTCCCTTTTCACACCTTAACATTATCATTACATTCTAATCAGCAAACAGAAAATGACATATATAACTCTCAATCTTTCTCTTATTACAAATAAAGACTGAATTACATTCAAATAATTTGCAACATCAGCAATTACAACAGCATTAAACTTTCATGTTCATACCCGTGGTAACAGCAAATCGAACCAATACAATGCGACTAAAATCTGTGATCAATGAAGCTCCAATGCAACCTCTAAATGAGATTGCCCTCCAACCAAAAAGGGTTTCACCTTCAGATTTTCAAAATCAAATGATTTTCCTCCTCTGACCACACTTGAACACAAGTACTCAATTGGTTTCTGGATAGGGGTTTTGTGTAAAGTAATAGATGATTATCCCTGAATTTATGTGTTCACCCTTTTATATCCACCACAACAATAACAAGTTGACCACAATGTGAATGTTGCATCTTCCAATTTGAACAATTGATTATGGACGGGAAAGATTCTACGGCTACCTATGAAAGATATGGCACCACAACAGACCATTAATGACACTACGACATGTGTTGAGGAGTTGGAAAGAGAATAGAACCAAAGGCAGAAATATCGAGGTGCAGAAGTTAGAAATACCACAAGACTCATACCATAGGTCAGGCAGTCAGAGGTCGTGTAACGAGCATGCTGGTAAAGACAAGTCCAAAAGTCCAGCATATACAAAGAAAAAAGTGGGGGAAGGATGGAAGGCATGACAGGATGGATAAGTCCAAAATTCTGACAAAAAGAAAGGAAAAACAAAGTTGGAAGGAAAGGCATACTCAAAAGGGGAAAAACAAAAAGAAAAACAGGACCAAAGGAGACACGAGAGACAAAGAATAGACCTAATATCTACAGACATAAATTAAATGAAAACAAGACATGACAAGTCCAGCCCACTCATAATTGTTTGTCCTTAAACAATTGCAGATTCGAATGCTCCAATATATGAGGGCCTTTGTGAGGAGCCCAACTGGCTCCAACTCGAATCCTGTAGTTTTTCTTATCTTTTTGTGTTTTTTATTGATTTTAAGAAGAGTTTCTAGACAGAAGTAGAAGGGGCATACAAGCATAAATTTGCAAATAAAATTGAAATGCATGAATTTCTTGAGCAACAGGTACTGTAAATAAGATATGGTAGTACATACAATGAAACTACAAACAAGAAACGTACCCAAAGACCTCCAGAATAATTAAATAAGAAATTACAGAGCTTGGCAGGCAAGAATTGCTGAAAATGACCAAATAGCATGCCAGAACCTCAGATCTGCTTTCTCCCTCCCGGTAGCTGAAGGAATGAAGTTGAGAAGGTGGGATGCCAATGGTAGAGCTGAGAAACAAACCAAAAAGGAGGCATTTTTGCCTCAAGCATTCACACGCCCTTCCTCTGGAACACGCCTTTCAAGATGAAAGATGGCCTCAAAAGAAAATGCTAACTCTTCATTAAATGTTGGAAATCTGAAGAAGAATGGCGTCCCTAATGAAGAACCCCTCTTCTATGCTGCAAACTGTAAATATTGCTCAAATAAACTCTAATGAAGATCACTGAAGACTCCAGAATGAAGCCCTCCCAAAATGCAACGATTCAGCTGGTATCTCACAGCCTCAAAGTACCAAAACACTGAAGATCTATCGTTTCTCCAATGGTGAAACACTCTAGTAAACTTGTCTCAGACAAAATCACAGAGAAAGCCAAAAAGAAGAAAAATGTCAAATAATCATATGAATGAGTTTTAATTTTCCTCTTTTGGCTTATATTGCCCAAAAAGCACGACTTTCCAAGAAATGCCACCACTTTGCTTTAAAATACATAAAAAATGTATTTTATATACTTTCCATAGTTGGGCGCACTTTGCCATTTAAGTGATTTAAAAGAATCACTTTATAAAGTATTTAAGTGGCATATCTTTATAAAGTCAATTTGACTTTATATTAAATCATTTAAGTTAATTACATAACTTAACCACTAAAATACCCATAACTTCCTCCAAACTCAGTATTATCTTGTGCCATCAGAAGTTGGCGAACACTAAACACCATATGCCTGTACTGAAAACCATACTAAAGTGAAGGGATGGGAATGGCACTACCCATCAAAGACAGTCACTGACCCCCTAACCAGATCCTATCAGTCCACAAGGGTCCAAGAAATAAGCTAACTCCACTGTTCCTGAATACTGACTAGAGTGGGGACATTATAGTCCGCCCTCCCCGAATTTGCTTGTCCTCGAGCAAACTCAAAGCTAGATGTTGTAGAATACTGTCACTCTCCCAAGTAGCATCCTCTGCCGGCAGATCTTTCCACTTAACCAGATATTCCCTAAGAACCCGCCCCCATAGAGGACGCTCTCTGAACTCCAGAATGGCCTCAGGTACTAAAATCAACCTCCCCTCATCATCCAAGGGTGGTAGGTCTACAGAAGGAACTATGTGTTGTCCCAACGCCTTTTTGAGGCGAGACACATGAAACACATTATGTACCCTACTGTCTGTCGGTAAATCTAACTCATAAGCCACCTCACCAATACGCCTGACAATGGTAAATGGCCCGTAGTAGCATGGCTTGAGTTTCTCTGAGCCCCTCTTCCTCCTAAGAGTGGACTGCCTGTAGGGTTGTAGCATGAGGTACACCAAGTCACCGACCTCAAACGATCACTCAACCCTCCTCTGATCAGCATACTGCTTGTGTTGATTCTGAGCCCTCTGAATATTCTTTCGTAGAGCTCTCATAATATCCTGGTTCTCTTGTAACAGATCACCAGCACTCGGTACTCTGCAGTCGCTCAATAGCAAATCAATGAAACTCGGGGCATCATAGGCATATAGTGCTCGGAAAGGTGACATCTAGATAGACATGTGGTGAGTGGAATTGTAGCAAAACTCACAAAGATGTAACCACTTCACCCAAGCCTTTTGCTGCCCTGAAATATAATTCTGTAGGTATCCCTCCACCCATTTGTTGACGATCTCAGACTGCCCATTTGTCTAGGGGTGGTAGCTAGTACTCGAAGTGAGTTCGGTCCCGCAAAGTTTGAAGAATTCCTACCAAAAATTACTCATGAACCTACTGTCTCTATCATTGACAATGCTCCGAGGTAGCCCATGTAACCTGAATACCTCCCGAAAGAACAAATCCGCCACCTGTAAAGTTGAGTAAGTAGTAGTGATCGGGAAGAAATGTGCATACTTCGTCAATTGATCAACTACCACAAAAATGTCGTCTCTACCCTAAGCTTTCGGCAAGCCCGTAATGAAGTCCATCAACAAGCATTCCCACTTCCTCTCAAGAATAGGAAGCGGTTGTAGTAACCCAGCAAGGTAAGTATTCTCCTGCTTGTTCTGCTGACAAACAAAGCACTCCCTGACATACTGAAGAAAATCTGATTTGAGACCCTTCCACGTGAATCTCTCCCATACCTGCCTGTAGGTCTTAAAGTACCCGGGATGACCAGCCATGGGTGAATCATGAGTCTTCAAAATATTGTTCTTCACCTCAGAACCTGGGACGAAAAATATTATCCCTTTGTAAATGATAAGATCATTCACAAGAGAGTATCTGCCATCCTGTATAGTCCCATCAATAATGCCAAAAGCCCACGGGTTCTTGGCATACTCCGCTAATATCATGTGACTCCAATCCTCTGAAATCACTACAATGGAGCTCAAGTGTGGCCGGCGAGATAATGCATCAGCAACTACATTTCGTGTCCCTTTGACATAGGCAATGTTAAAACCATATGACTGCAGTTTGCTAACCCACTTTTGTTGTCTCTCATTCAAGTCTTGCTACCCAAGGAAATGTTTCAAGCTGTTATGATCCATTTTGACACAAAATTTAATGCCAACTAGATATTGCTTGAACTTGGCCATAGTGTGCATGATAGCCAAGATCTTCCTTATCATAAATACTAAAGCTCCTCTCAGGACCCCTTAGCTTCCTACTCTCAAAAGCTATTGAATGACGGTCCTGCATGATTACAGCACCAATACCTTCTCCACTAGCATCACAATGAAGCTCAAAAGGTTTGGTGAAGTCTGGCAATGCCAAAACTAGGCATGTTGTCATCAAATGTTTGAACTTCTCAAAAAACTCTTGTGCTTGAGGTGTCCAAACGAATGCTCCCTTCTTTGTCAAATTCGTAAGTGGTGTTGCATGTCTCGAAAAACCACTAACAAATCGACGGTAGAAAGCGCATAATCCCACAAATCCCCTTAGCTGCGTTAAGGTCTCAGGTGTAGGCCAATCAACAATTGCACGAACCTTATCAGGATCCATGTTAACACCCTCTCCACTGATGATGTGACCCAGATAAAGCAACTCAACCATGCCCAATGCACATTTGGACTCCTTGGCATACAAGGACTCCCTGTCAAGTAAGCTCAGCACAGTATCCAGGTGAGCTAGGTGCTCCTCCCAAGATCTATTGTAGACTAATATGTCATCGAAGAACACCAGAACGAATTTCCTCAAATGACGTTGGAAAACCCTATTCATCGTGGACTGAAAGGTGGTTGGAGCATTGGTTAAACCGAAAGGCATAACCAAAAAGTCGTAATGTCCACAATGACATCTAAAAGCGGTCTTCTCAATGTCTTCCTCTAGGACCCTGATCTAATGGTACCCTGTCCTCAAATCTATCTTCGAGAAGTAGCAAGCCCCATGAAGCTCATCTATCAACTCATCAATACGCAAAATGGGATACCTGTTCTTGATGGTTTTCCTGTTCGACATCCTGTAATCGATACACATTCTCAGTGTACCGTCCTTCTTCACCAATACAACTGAAGAAGCAAATGGAGACTTACTAGGCCTGATGTGTCCCATAGCGAGCAACTCTTTGATGGTTTTTTCTATCTCATCCTTCAATCGCTTCGGGTGCCGGTAAGGAGTAATCATAATGGGCTTTGTGCCCTCCTCCAACTCAATTATATGCTCTATGCCCTTGTCTGGAGGTCTACCAGGAGGTATATCACTAAACACCTTCTTATGCTTCATGTGAAGCTCCTGTACATCGGGATGGTAAGGTCTTTTATGCTGCTCCTCATAAGATGGCTGCAACTGACACGCTGCTGCCCATTCAACCATGTCATTTTGAATTAACCTCTCCATTCTTCTGAGTGTAATAACTTTCAAGCTGTTGTCCTGGATGGCTTTTAGTACGTGATTTGTTCCATCAACCTTAAATTTCGTCTCCATCTCCCTGAGTTTGAGAGTAAAATCACCGATTGCATGAAGCCACTTCATGCCAAGAACCACATCAGTGTCACCCATTGTAACCACATAGAAATCTGTCTTGAACTCATAATTGTTGAGCTTCATGGGCAGATCCGGAATCATCCTCTCACACTTGAGAGTATAACCATCAGCAACCTTGACTTTGATGCCTTCAAACTGTTGAGTTTGAATTCATCTTTTCTCCACTAAACGTGCATCTATAAAATTATGTGTAGCACCTGTGTCAAGAAGAGAGATGACTCTTTGGCCAGCCAAGAGTCCACGCAAACAAAAAGAACCTTCCCTTTGCATACTTGACATGTGAGCTTCCTATAGCTCATTTTCCACTTCCTTTTCCACTGTATTTTCTGAGTTTTCTTCTTCAAAACCATTTTCATCAGTTTGCTGGTCAGAAAAATCAGACATTAAATCTTCCTCATAAAACCACTCCAACTGTCTATTTTGTCCTTTTGGCTTGAGAGGATAGTCATGGTTTATATCATAGGGCCCTTGGCAATAAAAGCAAAGCTTTCTCCTTCATAAATCGTTGATTGTTTCACGATCTAAAGGTGCTGCAAAAAATTTCTTTTGCTCAAAATTATCTGATTTCTTAAAATCAGGTTTGTTGTCCCTATTTGATGAGGATGGAGTTGTGTTGAACTTACTTCGTGGAGTAGTAAGTTTCATGCTATGAGCATAGCCTCCTGTAAAGTAAGGGGATCAAAAGCTTTGATCAAGCATTTCATTGGCTCAAAAAGCCCTTCAACAAAAAAAATAACCAGCCTTCTCTCTGAAATTCCTGTGACCATAACAAAGATCCTCTGAAATTCACTGATATATGACTCCAAGCTGCCTAACTATTTAAGCTGTGCTAAGTCTATGAAATACAGTTCGGGGTCTTTTTTGTCAAATCTTTCCACCAAGCTATCTGTGAACTCCTAATAAGTAGTAGTCTAGTCATGTTGTAGGGTAATCATACCATGGTGCCACCAATCATGGCTACACCATCCAAATGTAATGTTGAGAACCTTATGGCATCATCCTCTACCATTGGACGTAAAGTCAGGAAAGTGTCAAGCTTGTTGATCCAAGCTCTAGTAGTGACTCTACCGCTGCCATCAAAGGTAGGAAGAGTTAATTTATTTGTAGCTTGTCTCAGATCATTGTTCCTGTTATCTCTAGGCCTCCTATCAACTCGATTCCCGCCATGTTCTCTCTTTTGGCTCATGAATCTATCAAAGTTAAGGTGATCCTTAACTCTTTGGGGTAAAGCCTCCCATTCATCATGTAATGTCATGATGTTGTCAGTGAAGACCACTTCACCTTCTCCCTCCTCCATGATGTCCTCGTCTAGATCACGCTGGCAAAGTTAGGACGTGTGGGTCTCTCATAGGTGCATGTAGGAGTAATTCTCGGTCGTGGATTTCCATGCACACTGCCATCTTCCTTCTGTTCCTGTGGTCTCCTTTGAACAATCAAGTGTTGCCCTGTTGTGCTCAACTGCTGCAATACATTTGCCACCTGTACCTGTCTTGCTACTAGGCCTCTCAGAACATCTCTGGCCTCCCTGTCTTCAATCTGAGCACGGGTTGGAGGTTCTTCTTCTATCTCCACTCTATCACCCATTTCCTCAAATTGATTGCCAAAGCCAAAATTATCAAACGGATTTCTCTGACTTCCAAGCCTCCTGCGTTGGTAATACCTGTTGTATCCGCCTTGATAAGGACGCATATGATAGTTACCCCTTCAGGCTGGCAAGATTATGTGCTCTGATGTCACTGTGAGGAGCCCAACTGGCTCCAACTCGAATCCTGTAGTTTTTCTTGTCTTTTTGTGTTTTTTATTGATTTTAAGAAGAGTTTCTAAACATAAGTAAAAGGGGCATACAAACATAAATTTGCAAATAAAATTGAAATGCGTGAATTTCTTGAGCAATTGGTACTATAAATAAGATATGGTAGTACATACAATGAAATTACAAACAAGAAACGTACCCAAAGACCTCCAGAATAATTAAATAAGAAATTACAAAGCTTGGCAAACAAGAATTGCTGAAAATGACCAAATAGCATGCCAGAGCCTCGGATTTGCTTTCTCCCTCCCGGTAGTTGAAGGAATGAAGCTAAGAAGGTGGGACGCTAATGGTAGAGCTGAGAAACAGACCAAAGACGAGGCATTTTTGCCTCAAGCATTCACACGCCCTTCCTCTGGAACACACCTCTCAAGAAGAAAGTACGGCCTCAAAAGAAAATGCTAACTCTTTATTAAATGTTGGAAATCTGAAGAAGAATGGTGTCCCTGATGAAGAACCCCTCTTCCATGCTACAAACTGTAAATACTGCTCAAATAAACTCTAATGAAGATCACTGAAGACTCCAGAATGAAGCCCTCCCAAAATGCAACGATTCGGTTGGTATCTCACAACCTCAAAGTAGCAAAACACTGAAGATCTGTCGTTTCTCCAATGGTGAAACCCTCTAGAAAACTTGTCTCAGACAAAATCACAGAGAAAGCCAAAGAGAAGAAAAAATGTCAAATAATCATATGAATGAGTTTTAATTTTCCTCTTTTTGCTTATATTGCCCAAAAAGTGCGACTTTCCAAGAAATGCAGCCACTTTTCTTTAAAATACATAAAAAATGTATTTTATATACTTTCCATAGTTGGGTGCACTTTGCCATTTAAGTGATTTAAAAGAATCACTTTATAAAGTATTTTTCATTACTTTATAAAGTATTTAAGTGGCATATCTTTATAAAGTCAATTTGACTTTATATTAAATCATTTAAGTTAATTACATAACTTAACCACCAAAACACCCATAACTTCCTCCAAACTCGGTATTATCTTGTGCCGTCAGAAGCTGGCAAACACTGAACACCATATGCCTGTACTGAAAACCATACTGAAGTGAAGGGATGGGAATGGCAATACCCATCAAAGACGGTCATTGACCCCCTAACCAGATCCTGTCAGCCCACGAGGGTCCATGAAATAGGCTAACTCCACTGTTCCTAAATACTGACTTGAGTGGGGACATTACAGCCTTCCCATGTTGCATCTTCTATGAGAAGACCTTTCCATTAAACTAAATACTCCTTGGTGCTTCTGTTTTTGAACTTCATTTCCCTCACATCCATGACTACTTCAGGAATCAAAATCAACTTGCCTTCTTAATCAATCTAAAACAACTCATCTTAATGTACAATATATTTTCCAAGTGCTCTTTTGAGACAAGACACATGGAAAACATTGTGAATCTTATTTCTCTCTGACAACTCCAACTCATAGGCAACTTTGCCAATCCTTCTCAAAATCTTGTAGGGCCCATAAATACGAGGCTTAAGTTTTCCAAACCCATTTGCCTTCAAAGAAGATGTTTGTATGGTTGCAGTCTCACAAACACCATGTCTCCAACCTTGTTCTCTCCATTCTATAGCAGTCGGCATACATCTTTTGTTGGTTTTGAGGCTTGATAGAGATTATTCTTGAGTGAGTCAAAATATCTTAGCTCTGTTTAATCAAATCACTCACACTTGGGACCCTATTACAAAACTTCAGGCTTCATACCCATACAAAGTCATGAACAACATCATCTTAATTAGCATGTGGTAAGTGGTGTTATAACAATGCTCCCCCAGATGGAGCCATTTGATCCATGTCTTCTGCTGATCAATAAAATAATTTCTCAAATAACCTTCCACCCATTTGTTCACAATCTCCATTTGGCCATCTATTTGTGGGTGGTAGCTAGTGTTGGGTGTGAGCTTGGTTCTTGCCAAAAGAAAGAGCTCTTGCCAAAACAAATTCAACAAGCGACTATCTCTATCACTCATGATACTCTTGGGTAGTCCATCGAGCTTCAACATTTCCTTAAAGAACATATCAGCAAGTTGTGGTGCCTTAAAGACTAAAGAAATAGCAAAAAAATGTGCATACTTCATGAGTCTATCTACAACAACATATATGCAGTCCTTACCTTGGAATTTAGGAAGTCTAATGATGAAATCCATTGAAACACTCCCACTTTTTCTTTAGAATAGATAAGGGTTGTGTTGTGACCTTTTCACACATCGCCCCATTGCAAATGGGGACCCTCTTGTTTTTTTTTTTTTTTGGGTTTTTTGCCTTGGCGTCACAACTGCTAATTACCATGTTTGTTTTACAATGAGGAGTTTGAGTTTTTATTTAAAGGGTCACCCGAGCCAAGTAATGAATTTGAGCCCAAATCAGTGCACGGACGTCATCAAAGTGTTTAGAAGGCCTTGTGGACGAAGATCGACTGTCATTTCAGTCAATTCTGACACTTCCTAAATTTTAGGGTTTCCACCCCGGGCCCCTATTTTTTAGGAACTTTTTTTTGGCATTTTTAGCCCATTCTGGATTCCCTATTTTTAGGGGCTATTTTAAGAAAGTTTCTATTTTTGGTAGGGTTTCTATTTTTGGAAAATGTGCAGGTCATGGCTATGTCGAGACCAACTCCAGAAACCTCTGAAATGGAAAAAATTTGAAAAATCTAAAAATTTGCCTAAGGCATGGACATGCATATGCTAAATTCATCCAAGCATGAAGAAATCAAAAAATGGCAGAGGTGCAGGCAAGTCCGCCATGTAGTTTGCAAAGTGGCAAAGGTATAGGCAAGTCTGCCCAAAAATTACAAGGCAACAAGCAAGTCTGCCTAGCAACATGGAAAAAATGGCTTAGTATGAGCCAAGTCCACAAAGGTAGATGGCAAAGAAGACTAGCAAGTCCGCTCCAAGATGTTGGGAGATGGCAAGATGAAGTGAAAGTCCGCCCAACAAGAAGGTAGATGGCACAACCACCAGGCAAGTCCGCTATATGTCAAATGGCATGAACATGATGAAGTCCGCCCAACCTAAATGGAAATGGCAATGACAAGATGAAGTCCACCCCAAGGATAAATGGCAAAGGTGTAGGCAAGTCCGCCCAATAGTAAGAAAAATGGCACAAAGTGTTGGTAAGTCCGCCCCTACCAAGTAAAAATGGCACAAAGTGTTGGTAAGTCCGCCCCTACCAAGTGGAGATGGCACAAAGTGTTAGTAAGTCCGCCCCTACCAAGTGAAGAATGGCATGGACATTGGTAAAGTCTTCCATGTCAAAACCAAAAGTGCCTAAGGCACAAGCAAGTCAGCCTAAACCAAGGATGGCACAAAGCATAGGCAAGTCCGCCTAGCACATGAAGGAATGGCATGAACACCTGGCAAGTCCGCCCAAGCATGTCCAAGACAAGGTGAAGTCCGCCCAGGGTAAAGTTGGCATGAAGTTGGTAAAGTTCGCCCTCCAAAGGAGAATGTCAAGACAAGCTCCAAGTCCGCCATGAAGATGTCCAGCCATAAGGTCAAGTATGCCTAGCCAAGGAAATTTGAAAATTTGGCTAAAAAAAGGGTTGAAAAAAAAATTCAAGTGAAGTACAACCTCCCTCATCAAAGCAATGTCCAAGAACCAAGAAAGTCCGACGTAACTAGAAAGCATGTCCAAGACAAGGTGAAGTCCGCCCAGGGTAAAGTTGGCATGAAGTTGGTAAAGTTCGCCCTCCAAAGGAGAATGTCAAGACAAGCTCCAAGTCTGCCATGAAGATGTCCAACCATAAGGTCAAGTATGCCTAGCCAAGGAAATTTGAAAATTTGGCTAAAAAAAGGGTTGAAAAAAAAAATCAAGTGAAGTCCAACCTCCCTCATCAAAGCAATGTCCAAGAACCAAGAAAGTTCGACGTAACTATAAAGCATGTCCAAAGCAGCTTCAAAGTCCGCCTCGCCCAAGAGAAGATGAAGTCCGCCAAAGAAATTCAGAAAATTGACTAAGTGTTGGAAAGAAAACAAGGAGACCGAGGAGGACATCCAACCTGCTGAAATGGCGCCTCAACCAATCAAATTGTTCCAAGTCGGCACGTCCAGATTCAATGAACCTGGCACTCCACAATGCGGCAACTTTCTATTTTATTGTCGGTTCATATTTAGCATGAAGGACAAGTGTCCCAAGTGTAATTTTCTCATTGGTCAAGAAGAGTTAGTTATGACAAGCCCTAATTAGGGTTTTATTTTGTAATCTTGGCCGTTGATTCTAAATCAATCTTGGCCATTGAATTGTAATTGGGGAGCCTATAAATTGAGCTCATCCCTCATTTGTAAAGCATGGGAGCATGTTGCAAAACATGTTGAGATAAGTAAATTGTTGCATACGACTGCCAAAGTAATAAGTAATGCATTGTTCAAATTGATGGTGATTATTTCTCTTATTTTGGAGTTGGCATGGTTCTTATCCCTCATCATAGTTTAGATTTAATTTCATGTATGTTAGAAGAATGCAAGATTTGATAAGTATTGATTTATGGTGTAAACTTGGTTCATACTTTCTTTGGATAGATGCTTTTCATTCAATGCGTAAAGTTAGACTGAGCTTTTGATGTGTATGCTTCAATGTTTACTTCGAATAATATTGTTCTATTGATGGTATTGTTCGTAGTAAAGAAATCTTAAACACAAAACCCCAGAAGATTGCACCCACTTTGTGTAGTTGTCGTTGAGCGTGGCGAAGCAAAGCGTGGTTATTGGTTTCACCAAGTTGATACCGCCTCTTGGATTCTTAGGAAGTAGATTAAAAATTCTAAACCCTTATCTCCTTTTTAGTTTGTTTGATCCAGGACCCAAGCAATAGAGATTTATTG
Organism: Sequoiadendron giganteum; assembly: GCA_007115665.2. NCBI lineage: Eukaryota > Viridiplantae > Streptophyta > Pinopsida > Cupressales > Cupressaceae > Sequoiadendron > Sequoiadendron giganteum. The sequence continues at coordinate 316,741,718 of CM021107.1, read as the reverse complement.
TCTAGACCTTCATTGTGAATTAAACAAGCCTAGCATGAGTCCCCTTGTGATTACCAGCAAATCACAACGACCACAGAGCTTATCCACACCCCAACTTACGAAACATTGGAATTACAGTGTGACCTTTCTCGCAATCTTAGCACAAGAGGTAGTTTTTCAAGAGAGGATAGAGCGTCTATGGACACTTTATTCTAGAGTGTTTGTGTGTGTCACAAAACACACATCAACAGGTTGCAAAAGATTTGTTGGGAATGCTTGCTCTGTTTTATTCCTTTCACAAACAATACATTATTTGATATAACAAAGGACGTCATCCTTGAAACTCTTCCGTGTGAATCTTTCCTTGATCTAATTATAGGTCTTTAAATACCCAAGGTGACCCACCATGGGAGTATCATGAACTACTCAAAATCTTTCCTCTCATTCTCAATTCCAACACCAAGTACATATTCCCTTGTAAAGAATGAGTTGGTTACATACTGTGAACCTAAGTTGCCGAATTGAGTACGTGTACAGGTTGTACATGGGTACGATACACTAGTATGGCAAAAAAATTGCAAGGGTTGGGTAGATTTGGGTATGTCCATACAAGAAATATATAAAAATCAAAAATAATTATATAGACTTTATTAATATATATTATTTATTATATACAATATTAATATTTAACTATTAAACTATTGACAACATATATAATATTTATTATATAATTGGAATCAAGCATGGGTACATTCTTGGGATATCCATACAAAAAATACATAAAATCATAAATATATACATATTTGTAACCTAAAAATTAATATAAAGCTATACTATATTAAATTTATTTTTAAACATGTTAAATATTATAAATATTGGAAAAATCAAAGCACGATAGAAATACCATATCAAATAGGGATAAAACTACTTTCCAAAATCCTCTAATATAGATATCATTCAATATGAAATTCATAAAAAATAAAATAAAATAAAATTCAATTATATATAACTTTAATATAATTTAATATAAATAATATATATTTTATATACCAATAAATTAAATTTAATAAACAATAAACTTCATTAATAATAATTTTTTTAAATGATATTAGATTTAATGAAATTCTAATAAATTAAAAACGTTTAACTTTCGCAATCCATAGTAATGGTTCCGATCTTGCTCATATTAAATTAGAATCATAAATAAAATTCTGATAAAGTCGTCTATTGGTTTCCCACTTACTACTTATGAGCGGGTGATAGATAATGGCATAATGCAAAGTTTGTATAAAGTATAATGTTAAATACAAACTTGACAATGATAAAACATTTCAACGGTAAGAGGTCATGAGGCGGGAGAACAAAAAATCCCTTCAAAACTCTAGGTTGAAATGCCCAAGATTCAGTTTTGAATTGCCATGTTGTCGTTGGAATCAGCCAGGTCAAGATGTAAACCTAAAAAACGTTTCGAGCAAGAAAAATACATACAATGGTCAAATCCATAAGCGAATTGAGCCAAGATCCAATTCTAGGACATTTCATACCCGAAATCGGCCTGTATACGAGTTGATTCGGTAACTTAACTATGTACCTATCATTTAACAACTTCCCTTCCAACACATTAGTGCAAATGTAACAACCCCAAAACCGGGTAAACAAAAAATTTTCTAATTTCACTAATAAGATACAAGGAAATACAATTAAATGACAAAGTAAATAACTTTTCTTTTCATTCTAATTGAACATTTCATCATAAAGAAATAAATGACACGATACATCATTGTTCTATTTTCCAAGTAAATAACAGAGTACGCTTTCATGATTACTTTTTCTTCAAAATAAAAAGCAAGGTAAGAATCTTACAAGTTTCAAACATAGCTCGGAAGCTTTTGAGCAAATAGGAATAAGACTGTCCAGGATCTTCCCTTTCAAACCTTGGTTCATCAGAAGTCTTAAGGTGGAGGGGAAACATCACTCAGGTGCTTTTCCACCAACCACGGACTTATATTGCGGTCCCCCGCACGTTTACTGTTAAGTAGACGGCCCTCCCTTCTTCGAGGAGATTGGTTGGGTAACCGGTTCTGTATGACCAACTGAGCATAGTGTGTAATCCTACATAACTAAATCCTTGTGTCCTCACAATCTCAATCTAGCATGTAACCTGGATTACTGTGAACTGACAGTGTAATTCGTCTCACAGTCTAAGTGGACGTTAGGTATACTACACTACTTTGGCCAAAGCATTTCGGCAATACTTATACTGACGGTCATCTATCACTTGCACTAAGTCAGGTTTGGTTTGACTTAAGGCTGCCTTATCCTACGCGTAGGTTGAGTCCTTCAGTGGGTAGTCAATCACCCTAGACTTCCTACTTCAACTACTTAAACAGGAAATGGAGTACAGTCAACAAGGGGTCCCTCTGGTACTTCCCAACATGGAAATCTTTATCCATGGAGTACGTAGCTTTCTCTAGTTAACCTATTTAACTCTAAAGCTTTAGACTACCTTGGTTCTGAATCCACCCTCGTCCTAGTATTAATAACTAATCCCTTTCCTTTACTTAAGGAATTCAAGCAGTATTCAAGCAATACAAATTATAAGGTACTTTACTAAAAGTAAACAAATATTTCCCTTTCAAATTCATCTATGATTTCAAATGATTCGTTTCAACATGCTTTTAAGTTATTCCAATTCATCAAGTTCTCTAAGCTATTTCAAAAGCTTTTCTAAGGAAATTAAACTATTCCCCAATTTGACCAGCTCTTTAAGCTATCTCTTAAATTCAATAAGCCTTTTCTAAGGAATTAAACTATTCCCAATTCAGCAATTTCATAGAACATAGAGGTTTCTTATTATTTTTCCTTTCATAAAGCAAGACATAATCAAGCAATCTAATCATACATTTTAAAATAAATAACAGAAAATCTATCAACATATATCTCATGCCTGATTTCCTTTTGCGTATGAGCTTGATCGGTAACTTCAATCCTTGCTCCACCGTCCTTCGCAGCCTTCTCTCAGCTTAAGCAAAAACTACTTTCAGGTAAATGCAAAAAGTGTTCTCAGCAATACTGTCTCAATTGCAAATGATTTTCACAAAATGGCAATGGCTTTCACAAAAATGGCAATGGCTTTCATAAAAATGGCAATGGCTCTCATAGAATGACAATGGCTTTCATTAAAAATTGAATTTCAAAACACAGAAATACCACAGCACTGTATTTCGAATTTTCCAAGGCAAGGAGAGTGAAATGAAAAGATTGAGTGTCTTTCAACAATGAGTGAGAACCTATTTATAGGTTTCGAATTCTCATGTTTCCTACCTTGTAGGCATGAGAATTCGACACCTCTCATTTTGAAAATGTCAAAATCCGCAGTGGCAGTCACACAGCAAAAGAGTTGATGATTCAACATAATTTCTCAAGAATGTTTCAACATATCACATGCCAAATTCGTGGATCAACCACGTACAGGTTTAGTCACTGGGAAAAGCCCTTAAAAATGGCGAACTGAAAGAACAAATGGCGTTTGGATTTTGCTGCTGAAAACGTCAAGGGTTACGCACAGACAGTTCATGCCTCCATCCACCCACGCGTCCCAGACCGGTGGCGTTCAAGCATCCGCGACCAGGTCTAAGCTACGCGAGCTGGGCGCGGATTAATCTCCATTGTTTTCCACTGTTTTTCTGGTTCAAACAGTCGCGCGATTTCTTCCCATGAAGAAATCCGCGATTTTTCAGTTTATTCAAACATTAACTTTAAATCTTTAAAAAGTCTATAGTTCATACTTACATTTCCATAAATGATTTTTATAAATTTACATTGGCCTTTACAAAATTTCGAAATTCTTTTTCCTTTTAATATTTTCCAAGTATTTCAATATTTCGAATTTCCTTTGTATGGTTTGCAAAGTATTTACCAAAGACTATGAAAGTCTTATTACCTTTATTTCCAAAGGTAAATAAACTCAAATACCTTTATAAGATAAATGTAAATTTAAATGCCAAAGATTATAGTTTATATAAAATCTTTCCAAAGTTTTAGGTATTTTAATATTCTCATTAAAATGTATTAATATATTTTATATTATATTCAATACAATATTATTATAGTTTTTAACTTACCTTTCTTTTAATATATAAATATATCTATATAATATTCAAAATATTATATTAGATATATTAATATATTATATTACCGATAAAACTATAATAACATCGATATTAAATATATTATTAAATATATTAATTAACTTACCCAGTTTACACTTAAATATATCTATACATGTTTATTTTCAAATCTCCAATTACGTGTATTATAGGCCAGTCAGAGCACCTCTAATAGACGTAATTGCATAAACACGTATTTATACATTTAACTGTAAATTCCAGGCATCAGTAACTTATCAGTTCACATTTCACATTCAAGGCTCACAGAACAGTAAGTCAGTCAATCAAGGAACATCACTCATAAAGCATGAAGAAGTAATCATAACTCCTAAGCCTAAGGATGACTTATCATGACAACTTAATCTGACTCAGTTCCTAAAATCCTCAGTGAAGTGTGTGTATGCTCATACGATCAACTTTACCGGTTAGTCGACCAAGTTCCTCTTCCTGAGTGATATTTCCCCTCCACCTGGAGGAATAGCTCCTGTTCCTGCATCCATGGCACAAAACCACGGCAGTCAAATGCTCACAATATTTGCAGTATATATAATTCAAATATATAAAACAAGACTAATTATTTTCCTCTATTCATTGTTTCAAGAATAACATCAATCAAGAATACAGAATGAGCCAAACATAACATGTAAACAGGATTTCATATTGTCAACAAAATTCAATCACATTTATTCATTCAAAACCTTCCTTACAATCAGAATGCTCTAAGCATTACTAGAATAGTAACTATACAAATTCCGGGGTGTAACAGCAAACATATTCTTAGCATATTTTGCTATGATTTATGCTCTCCAAAATCAGCAAAGATGTGAGACATTGAATAAAAAGTTGGTCTTTTAGATAATGCATCTGCAAAAACACTTTTCTTTCCTTTAACATATTCAATGTCAAAGTCATTTGCTTGAAGTTTGCTTACTCGCTTTTCTTGTTGCTCATTCAGATCCTTCTGACTGAAAAAATACCTCAACCTATTGTGATCAGTCTTGACTGCAAATCAACCACCCACCAAGTCTTGCCTGAATCTAGTTAGTGAATGCATAACAGCCAACATTTCCTTATTATATATGGAGAATAGTCTTTCCATTTCTATGAGCTTTCACTCTCAAAATGCAATTGGGTGCTTGTTCTACATAAGCACTACTCCAAATCTTTATCTCGATGCATCATATTCCAATATAGGGGAAAAATAAAGAATAGCTAACATGGGACACAATTTCATTTCTTCTTTCAATTTGTCAAATGCTCATTGTGCCACCTCATTCCACACAAAGGCTCCTTCTTTGTTAGATCAATTAAGGGGCCAGCCAATTGAGAGAACCCGTTAATGAATCTTCTATAGTAGCTATAAAGGCTGAAGAATCCTCGCAATTGTGTCAAAGTCCTCGGGGAGGCCAATCTAGAATTGCTTTGATCTTCTCCATATCCACTTGCACTGATGATGTGCCCCAAATATAAAATCTGTCATGGCAAACTCATATTTTGACTCCTTGCAAAGAGAGTTTGTGCTTCCAAAATTCCCAACACCTCATCAGTACATCATAAGTGCTCCTTCCACCTCTTTTTGTAGATAAGAATGTTGTCAATGAAGACAAGGACAAAATTTCTCAATTCCTTATAAAAAAATTGGTTCATGCATGACTAGAAGGTTGTTAGGGTGTTGTCAAAGCAAACGGCATGACCAAAAATTCATAGTGCCTCAATGACACCAAAAAGTCGTCTTGTGAATATTCTTCTCTTGGACTTGGATCTAAGATGCTTGAAAAATAAACCAAACCATGTGAAGGTCATCTATCAATTCATTGATCCTAGGGATTGGGTATCGATTTTTTATAGTCTTCTTATTTAATGCTCTATAGTCAATGCACATCCTCATTGTGCCATCTTTTTTATTCACCAGCACTACAAATAAAATGAAAGGACTTGAACTACGTCTAGTGTGCCTCATGTCTAGAAGTTTTTTAATTGCCTTTTCAATCTCCTCCTTGTGCCTCCTAGGATGGCAATAGGGAGTAGTAATGATGGGCTTAGCGTCCTTCTCCAACTCAACGGCATGCTCAAAGCCTTTGTTCAATAGCCTCCTTGGAAGAATGTTGTTGAAGACTTTACCATGTTTGTTCAAGATATTTTATAAATCCACATGATATATTTTCTTACCAATCACCAAGCACTAAGTTGCCCATGCCCATGACGAAAGATTCTCTCAATTCTTTTAACAAATACAACCCTTTATGCTCTATTGGTCATTCCTCAAAGTATTACTTCTTTCCCTTCAAATTGAAACTTTAGTTTCATGGTCTAGAAATTTTGTGATCTCACATAATGAGTGCAACCACTGGATACACATAACCATATCCGTGTCTCCTATGCTAACAACATAGAAATCATCCTTCATATCGTGTCCTCCCAAATTAAGGTTCAATTGAGAGATCTTTCTAGTGCATTGGATAGTGAATCCATCAACCACCATTACATTAAACCCTTCGAAATCCTCTATTTTGAGACCTCACTTTACCACCAATCCCTCATCTATGAAATTATGAGTAGCACCAATGTCAAGAGTACAATAACCTTTTGTCCCCGTAGAACTCCATAAAAGGATTGTACCTTGGAGTACTAGAGAGCATAGTTGAAAAACTCGGACTTGGCAATAACTCAGCTGACCCAAACTTTTTAAAAACTCGGGACTCGGCAATAACTCGGCAAATTTATCGAACATTTGAAAATACACATTTTTTTTAAATATTCTTAAAAAACACACATAAACAAAACAATGAAATCTATATAATAGACTAGTAATTTATGTTAATTTAATTATGTAATATGTTATTATGTAGTATCATAGAAAAATAATAGTATTAATAAACATACATGACTTTATTTAAAATGTTTATTATAATAAGTTAGAATTATATCATAAGTTAGAAATCTAAATATTATACAACTATCATTTTAATTGTTTATTCATAATTTTAATTTTTAAATAAAGTCGTGTTTTTATTAATAATTATTAATTAAATATAATGCAACTATCATGATTCATTTAAAATAGAGTCATGTTTATTAAATTTACTATAATGCATTAAAAATTTATAAAAAAAAAATTATATTATTAAAATTACTATAATGCATAGAAAACAATAATAAACAAAATTATATTATTCAATTTACTATAATACATAGAAAAATAATAATAAACAAAATTATATTATTAAATTTACTATAAACTACGCATGGAAAACTAATAATAAACAAAATTATATTATTAAATTTACTATAAAGTATAAACTATAATGCATAGAAAAATATTAATAATAAACAAAATTATATTTTAACAAGATTGATGACTTAGGAAAGGAAATTATGTAAGGCAAAAATAATCGATGGTTGCAGCCGCAGGAATGAAGGAAGAGGAAAATTTTCGAAAGGCAAAAACTATGAATCAAAGAAAAAATTTCAATGGCTTGCAGACGAACTGGAAGTAATGAATTTGTGTCCAGAAAAAAATCAGAAAAATGCCTGTTCGCATGCCCTTGTCAGTCCTTTTTTTGCCCTCAGTCGCCATTTTTTCTTTCTACCTACGGCATGAATGAAAAACGCAATGCTTCATCTTCATTTTAATCTGCAAAAAATAGGTTTATAAACTTTAAAAACACATGACTTCATTTTTAGCCGCTTTTTCTTGCAAAAACGCACGAGTTTTAGCGATTTTTTGAGGGTTTTAAGTCGCGCGTTGCCATGAAAACTCTTTTGCGATTAACTCGCAGGTAGGGTTTGCACGCGATCACTCGCGCATCCAGCGAGTAAATTGCGATTTTTTCAACTATACTAGAGAGTGTAACCAAAGTGCCTCCCAAAATTTCTCCTTCCTCTTTTGATTTGTCTTCTCCTTCAATCTCCAATTCGAGTTCTTCTTCACTCTATGGTTTAGGTTCTTCAGATCATAATTCATCATCAAACCTTACCTCAATGTAATGCACATGTCCTTTCCCAAGACATCTATGTCCAAGTGACCAATGCTCCTTGCAGCTGAAACATAGCTTATTCCTTCTCAGCTTGTTCCTCACCTCCATGTTTGGTCGTGATGGGAAATTCTTAGACTATTGTACATTTTTATGAAAAGGCTTTCTTGGAAGGAAAGTTTGGGTCTAAAACTTATTCTTCAACATGGAAGCCTCTAGTGCCAAGGTGTCATGCCCTGCCACAAATCACAAAACCCCCCGCTTGCAACCTGTCCTAAATTATCGTTGACCAAGGAAGGAAGCAGTGATCAAGGAGGATAGAGTGCCTCCAAGGTGGACTGAGTGATGGAGTGGAACTGAGATCAAAGTGCTCCTGGGCTTGAGCGTCTTCTCAAGTATGCCACCCTGAGATGGAGCGCTCGTGGGTCAGGAGGATGAGTGCTCCTAGACTTGAGGGTCTTCTCAAGTACGCCACCCCGAGATGGATGGACAAGGATCCACCCATGCTCTCACAATACAAAGACAACCATCCTTGAGATTGCGGTTTGCAAGTACTTCAAGTGAATTCCTAATATGATTGGCTATAGGAGTATGCTTTGGAATAACCATTAATGATGTTAAGATATTTTGAATCCAAACATTAATGATGCTATGAACTATAGATTTAACTATTACGGTGTTTTAGCTATGGTGTATTGCTCTCAATATTATAATATTTCATGTATTAATTTGAATGTTGACATAAAGTTGATAGTCGTTATTACTAATATTAGTTTTTAGTGATTATTATTGTTTTACAGGCCTAAATTTAGGAATATCCCAAAAGGGGACGTTACAATTGGTATCAGAGCCTTGATCTTGCCGGTCTGAGGATCAAGAATAGTAGTTTATGCAATTAAGCCAAAGGGCTCAAAGGGCATTGGAAAGAGAAAGAAGGAAACCTATAGCAAGACACAACCCTACTCAAAGCAATAAAATGAGTGAACAACTGGGAAATGAATTGTGGGCCTTCATGGAACAAGACGAGAGGGCAACTAAAGTACTTCTCCAAACCCTACAAAACATGAATAACACAATCGACACTCTTAGACCCAACCAAACTAATGGGAGGGATGTCAAGTCTAATCACTCAAAAAATAACAATAGATCACCACTAGGGTCAATACCTATGTTAACAAGACCCTCAATCTTACCTAGGGAAGGGCCAACAAGAGAAGAAGAAACCAATCCACCGATAAATGACTTTGACAAATATGTTGGAGCCTACTCAAGGTTGGACCCTAAAATTAGAAGTATCTCATTTGAGGAATATTGTGATGCTAGGACACGAAATACCCATAGAAAAGAAAAAAGACAACCAAATAAAGACTAACGCCAAAGGGTGAGTAAAATGACTCCCCAACTTTGATGGATTGGGAAAAGTCGACGCACATTCATGGATCCAAAATTTGGACACCTATTTCTCCCTTAGTCCCATGACCGAAGAGGATGCTATCAAATTTGTCATTTTACATTTGAAAGGGGTTGCACATGATTGGTGGCATCATGGTATTATTACTCAAGGGCACCAAAACATAATAACCTATGATGAATTTACACAAAATCTCATAAATCAATTTGATCAAAAGCATCTTGAAAGGCATTTCAAAGAACTAACCCAATTGAAGCAACAAGGATCAATAGAAGATTATGTGGTCGAATTTCAAAAGATCTCAATTATGGTGCATGGGATTACCGAGAGAAGGCTAACATACTTATTTATCGAAGAGCTATCAAAATCAATCCGTGGTTTGGTGAATGCCCTTGACCCTACATCTCTTCAAGATGCAATCCAAAAGGCCTAAAGTTAGAAACCACAACAACAAAACAAAGGAGTTGTTCAAAGAATATGCCTTCAAGGTCACATAACCAACCCTCCTACAAAGAAAACTGGCAACCAAGGACACTACCTCCTTGATCACACAGAACATGAGAAGATAGGACACAACTTCAAAAGAAGGGATTGTGTTTTAATTGTAAGGAAAAATGGGTGGTAGGACATAGGTGTGCAAAACGAGGACAAGCACACAACTTGGAAGCAATTTCAGACAAAGAAATGAGTGAAGAATTTGAACCCAAAAATAAGAAAAGAAAACACGATGGTGAAGAAAATGCAAGTGGTGCCTTAGACAAACTTTTGGGAGCACCTAAATATCACCCCTTCAGAATATGTAGTGTTCTAAAAGCATAGAAAGTGATTGTCCTAGTGGATAGTGATGCCACCATAATTTCATTGACGAAGGTTTAGTGAAAAGAATGAAAGGGATTCAAGGTGATCATGGCAAATGGGTACACTACACCTTGCACACAAATGATCTATCAACTAAGTATCACCCTGGGAAGACATAAAATAAGTGAAGATTTCTATGTAGTGAATATAGGAGATACGGATGTAGTTTTGGGCATCCAATGGTTGCATTCCTTAGAAATATATTATCAAGACTTTCAAAAGATGGAACTTTGTTTCCAACACAATGGCCAAAAAGTAATTCTCCAAGGCCTATCGAATGGGCACCCAAGAGTTGTATCATCAAAAAGGGATGGAAAGAGCTCTTAGGCACAGACAAGTAGTTACCAAAGCTTTGAGACCTACATGGTGTTAGTGTTTTGTAGCGGCGGGAGGTATTTCCCTAAGAATAATTATTCAAGGCAAGTCAGCCTTTTAATTATATAACAAATATTACATTTCCTAGGTTAGCTCAAGAGGAGAGCTCGCCTAGTCTTGTATATAATGGAGATAGTCTCCACATAATTCAAGTCATTTATTCCATTCTCAATTTGATTTCCTTCAGAAGCAGGTTCGCATTCAAGAAGAAGAGTTGATATTCTTTGTAACTAAGGAATTCGCACTATCTTCAAGTGTTGGTCTATTGTATGATATTCGGAATTTGTTGTTGGGTTTTTCCCTCGAGTAGGAGAGTTTTCCCAAGATAAAATCTTTGTGTTCATTGTTTTGTGTTTACTTTTCTGTTTTCTGTTAAATCTGATCCAAAAACTAACATGGTATCAAAGCCAGGTTCAAGAAATCCGATCCGATTTAATGCAGAAATATATGTGAAGGATTAGCAAGAAACACAATGAGAAATCAATCCAATTAAGAGCAGACCTAGAGCAGAATAATGAAGAGCAATTCACATAGAGGGTTTAGAGCATCATTCATATCAGCTAGGAGCATTCACCATGGGCAAACATCATAAGGCTAAGGCGAACCTCTCCTGAGGTAATTTTGAGCATCATTGTTAAGTGAACTTGGTGAGATATCCTTGTAGCCCTAGAGCGACTCCCTTGGATGAGTGGTGAACTGCCTTAGGGCAGAGTTACATTTGCTTTTGTTGGTGTGCCTAGGGTTTCTAGAATTTAATTCATGGAGGCATGAACGAGCTATGTGTGGGACACATCTCTTGGAGGAGAAAATGAAGATCAAAGGAAAGGATGAGCACTTGATAGAAGTCCTCTACCAATTTCAAGAGTTTCAAGGACCGTGCCTATGATGGAGGATGTCTACTTGCAACCCTTAATAAGGATATGACCAGCGACCTGTCAAGGAACAAAGAAAATGGAATGACAAGAGGAAAAGCTCGAGAATCCTAGGAGCATATGATTCTATGTAAAATTTGCCATTCTATAACGGTGTTACAGGATACATCATCAGGCAAAGATGATAGTTGTCGAGAGGAGAAAACTGGCTGCAACTGAATCAACAAAGATAAGTTCTATTATGTATCATTCCTTTAATTGCTCTATCTAATAATATTTGCTAGATGACTACTTGCTTCATTTGTATCGGGGTAATTTGATTTTTATGAACTATTGTTAATCTCTTTAAAATGCAAGATGGATTGAGGAGCAAAAGGATGATGGATTAATTATCAAAGATTGCATAAGGAATTCAGGGGCGGAAAGGACAGTAGATTGGTGTTCAGATGTTGATGATGGTTTAAGCATTTGAGGGAGAGTAGAAAGGGGAAGGAAGGGATCTCGCGAATCTTTTGTTCGAGGAATTCACAAAGTAAAGTTATGTTCACACATCCTTGATCCCCTATCTCGCGAGGCTTGAAGGGAAAGACATTGCGTTTGTCCGCACTTGAATGCTTGCTCCAGTTTCTCTCATGGCGGAGTGAAGGAGGAAGGCGGTCGATGCCCAACCTCATGAAAGAGATGACAGTGATTGGGCTCCTCTACATATTGGAGCTTGTAAAGGCATTTTGTAAATAGGTGTCTCAAACAAATATCAAATCCAAGATACTAGAGACTAATTCTTCCACAAGTTCAGATCTACTACAGGTATAGAGTTCACTGTTTACACGAATCGATATGGTTAGAAGTTTGGATTTCTGGCCAGCTGCAAGGGAGGGGAAATCTTAGAGTCAGTTCAAAATAACTTTAGTTCATACTAGGCAAAGGTTGCAATAGGCAAGACAGTAATCCTTTTGAAGACATCTCTCGAGGACACAAGGTGCGGTCTGATTTTCTGAGCTACAACAGCAATCCTTTGTCTTCACTTCTTCATGACATGACAGCCAAGAGGATCAGCTTTGAGGCATGCACTATCCATGAAGAAAATCAGGTTGGATCAGCATTGGATGGAGAGTTTGCATCAGCAAAGAAGATTGAGAAGGATTAAGACACTAAACAAAGGTCTCTGACAAGTGTGTCAGATCAAGTAGACACAACAGATTTAAGTGGAGCTGGCAAGACATCATTGTTTATCCAGAGGAACCTTAGCAAGCACTAGTTGAGAACATGTACAGGAAGAGGATTAAGGTTCTGAGATCAGACATTGAAGGGGAGTTCACTTCCAGAGGATTTTTGAATCTCTATATTGAGGCAAGCATCAAGAGGAAGTTTTGTGTTCAGCAAGATGGAGTCCTATGTCACAAGGAACTAGAGTGACTCACTGAGAAGAAGTGAAGGTGTCAGCTAAGTGGGTTGTTGTGTTGCAAGGCCAGGTGCTAAGTCTTTGGAAGGCCTCTTCACCTACAAAGAATGGAATTGCACAAGGCAGTCAACCTTATTTTGACATTGGTAGCACCGCAAACCTATTCAAAATAGGGTGATTTGGGATGAGGTCGAGGAGGATTAAGTCCTGGACTCTCGCAAGTCAGTTAGTGGTGCTGCTAGGAGTAGTGTCGAAAGTGTGTGTTGAAAACCGTTCCTCTAAGGCAAGCATTGCAGGCAATCTTGGACAAGGAGGTCAGGAGGTCGATGCAGGTACTTGGAGGTCCAGAGGGAGTCACAACATCATTAAGATTTGTTGTAATGTATATTTCTCTGAGACGAAGAAATATGAGGTGAAAGCCCTTGTAGCGTATATTTCTCTAAGACAAGAGAAATATGAGGTGAAAGCCCTTGTAGCGTATATTTCTCTGAGACGGAGAAATATGAGGTGAAAGCCCTTGTAGTGTATATTTCTTTGAGACGGAGAAATATGAGGTGAAAGCTCTTGTACAAAATCACATCTCTGAGACTAAGTTGTGTTTTCCACAATTGGGTGTAGCCACTGTGGACGTCATGTTGAGAGACTCCATAACAAAGATATTTGAGAATACCTCCCTAGCTAAGAGGGAGTGTTAGTGTTTTGTAGCGGCGGGAGGTATTTCCCTAAGAATAATTATTCAAGGCAAGTCGGCCTTTCAATTATATAACAAATATTACATTTCCTAAGTCGGCTCAAGAGGAGAGCTTGCCTAGTCTTGTTTATAATGGAGATAGAGTCTCCACATAATTCAAGTCATTTATTCCATTCTCAATTCGATTTCCTTCAAAAGCAGATTCGCATTCAAGAGGAGCAAATTCACTTCAAGAAGAAGAGTTGATATTCTTTGTAACTAAGGAATTCGGACTATCTTCAAGTGCTGGTCTATTGTATGATATTCGGCCTTTCTAGGGCCTGATTCTGAGTGCTACTTTTGTACTATTATTTCTGATTTATAAGAGAATAATTTGCTGCTGGGTTTTTCCCTGGAGTAGGAGGGTTTTCCCAAGATAAAATCTTTGTGTTCATTGTTCTATGTTTACTTTTCTGTTTTATGTTAAATCTGATCCAAAAACTAACACATGGTCTTTCGGTTACAAGTTATAAGCTCATAAGATTCCCAATGAAGGAACAATCAATCACTCTTTGACAACTCAACAAAGTTAATGATATCTAATGGAAATACATATATTGCCATCACTAGTTGTCATGGGAAACTTAGGCATAACTAAGATACAAAGATGGATTTAGATTTCTTTCCACATCATCTTACTTCCAAATTTCAAGATTTAAGTGTACAAAGATATTATCTTGAGGACTATCAGTCTCTTAAAAAAAGACAACCAATTCCACAAAGTCATGACAACGTTCCTAAACAAGGAGCAAGCCATTTTGAATCTTCAATGCATCCAATGCTCCCATAGCAACCAACTGAAATTGAGTAAAATTGGCTAGAAGACTTGGACAACACCTCATAAATAGTGCTTGATATATTTGGCAGTTCTTTAGCAACTTTATTCTTACAATCATACGAGGGATATCAAACAAGTGAGATAATTGCACTCAAACTTCAACTAATTGACGATAGCTCAGCTCTCTAATCAAGATTGATTAACTCAATAGTGATTACAATCAACAACAACCTCTAATTCAAGGCTAAAGGAATCTCAGACACATCTACGGATAAGACTTGCCATGGGTAAAGGCTAAGACATCCCAATAAAGAATTACAATCATCGCAGATTAGAAAGAATTGTAGGGCTACAAGATGTCCTTTTGTTTCTTCTCTCTAAGGATGAGAGAAAACTTGTCTTAAATTACAAACCTTGCCAGTTACCAACTCTTGGTTTTGTTATTAAGAGTTATTGGAAAATAGAAGTACATAAACCAAAAGAATATTGGACAATAAGTTGTCGTCATACTTTAGAGGATGGTATTAACCTTATTGGTACTCAAGTTGAGGCAAGTATACTAACAAACACTCTCCAAGGACATCATTGTAGCATAGAGTTAGATATAACCAAGACAATCATCACTAGAAATAGAGTTTTCAATTCCTAATTATATCATACTATTGCAATAGAAGCTAATTACGTCACAAGATGGAGCAATGTCCAAGAATTACAAATCTACAACGTTGATTTGGGGATCTTGGTAACTTCAGGAGCATCGTAGCTTGTGATTGCTTGAGGACAAGCAATATTGAGAAGGACGGACTGTCATGCCCCGCTACAAATCACAAAACCCCCCACTTGCAACATGTACTAAATTAATCGCTGACCAAGGAGATAAGGAAGTGGTGATCAAGGAGGATGGAGCGCCTCCAAGGTGAACTAAGCGATGGAGTGGACCTGAGATCTTGCCATTTTCATGGGTTGGGAGGCAGACGAGTGCTCTTGGGCTTGAGGGTCTTCTCAAGTACGCCACCCCGAGATGGAGCACTCGTGGGTCAGGAGACATATGAGTGCTCCTGAGCTTGAGGGTCTTCTCAAGTATGCCACCCCGAGATGGATGGACAAGGATCCACCCATGCTCTCGCAATACAAGGACAACCATCCTTGAGATTGCGGTTTGCAAGTACTTCAAGTGAATTCCTGATATGATTGGCAATAGGAATATGCTTTGGAATAACCATTAATGATGTTAAGACATTTTAAATCTAAATGTTAATGATGCTATGAACTACAGATCTAACTATTATGATGTTTTAGCTATGGTTAAAAACAAAAAATGTTTTAGCTATGGTTTATGCTCTCAATATTATAATATTTCATGTATTAACATGAATGTTGCTGTAAAGTTGACACTCATTATTACTAATTAACATGAATGTTGCTGTAAAGTTGACACTCATTATTACTAATATCAGTTTTTAGTGATTATTATTGTTTTGCAGGCCTGCATTTAGGAATATCCCAAAAGGAGACATTACACAAGGTTGCTTGGTTGCCTCTTGTAGGGAAGGTGATTCAAAATCTTTGACCATTCCCTTGAGAGGCTCAGTATATGAAGAGTATAGTCAGCCTTCTCTCTGTGATATCTGGCACCATTACAGACAGCTTCTAAAGTTTTGTCACATAATTCTCCATTGAACCATATTGCTTGAGCTGAGTCGATTCTCTTGAGTAAACTTCAGGATCCTTCCAATCAAACCTCTCAATTAGTAGTTTACAAAATTCATTATATGAGTCGATGGATCTGTAACTTGAGTAATTAGTTTTTAGTACCACCACTCATGCAGTACCCTCCAACTACAAGGTTGCCTCATCTTCAGTCATAGATCTGATAGACAGGTACGTGTCTAGCTTATGTACCGACACGTGAACCATGCATTTATTTGATCCATCATAGGGAGAGAGAGTCAACATCCCTAGAGCTTGATGCAAATCTCTCTAAAAAGCTTGCGGTCTAGGATTAGATCTAAGGCCATCTCAAAACTTCTTCATATTCATAAAATTGGGACATCACTTTGGATCTCCTCTGGAAGAGCTCTATACTTTGCATGACAAGCCGTAATCTCATCAATTAGTGAGTTATAAGCTTCA
Organism: Sequoiadendron giganteum; assembly: GCA_007115665.2. Lineage (NCBI taxonomy): Eukaryota > Viridiplantae > Streptophyta > Pinopsida > Cupressales > Cupressaceae > Sequoiadendron > Sequoiadendron giganteum. Next base: position 316,725,037 of record CM021107.1, on the reverse strand, counting down.
ATTTCTGGAACGTCTACCTCCTTATTAAGAAACATAGATCAAGTAGGTCTTACATCTGAAACAAGGACAGTCTTTTGGGTGTTGTTTTGAGTGGCATCAAGATTATTAGCCCCAAAAGTGCTTCCTTCACTAATCTGATGTCGAGGCACATTCATACTATTGTCTATCTTGTGAAGCAATTGTGCCATCATATCAATTATCAAATCAAACTTCCTTTTGGCATGCCCATAAGATTTGTCATCCATATTCTTTCTCCTTTCTCTTTCTAACATACTATTATACTCTGCAACAAATTTTGTTGGAGGAGATTTCTTCTCTAGATTCTTTAAAGACCAACTTTTTTTTATGATTTCCCTTAGATGATATATGGTTGCTATGTCACTGTACTTCATAAAAACTCAACATGTGAAGTTTAACTCTGGATACACAAGCTGGAAAGATCAACAACTTCAATACCACTATAATGTCCCAGGCCAAAACACTTATGCAAATCCAATTTTTAACCTTCTAAAAATACTTATCATTTGGGACAATGATATTGGATTCTAATATTTAAATCAGATCTTAAATAACTCAGATTTAATTGATTTTTCACACCTTAACATTATAGTTACACTCTAATCAGCAAACAGAAAATGATAGATATAAATCCTGATCTTTCTCTTATTACAAATAAAAACTGAATTACATTCAAATAATTTGCAACATTGGCAATTATAACAGCATTAAACTTTCATGTACATACCCACGGCAATAGCAAATTGAAACAATACAATGCGACTGAAATCTGTGTTCAAAGAAGCTCCAATGTGACTTCTGAATGAGATCTCCCTCCTACCAAAGAGGTTTTGTCCTCAAACTTTCAAAATCAAAGGGTTTTCATCCTTTGATCTTCATGCTCGAACACAAGTGCTCAATTGGTTTCTGACTAGAGGTTTTGTGTAAAAGTAATAGATGATGATCCCTTAATGGACACGTTCACCCTTTTATATCCACCACAACGTAAGTTACCAATTAGTCCCTAGCAAAGCCTGGAAACGATACGGATTCTTGATTCAGATTCAATACGATACAAATTCTTCTAGGATTCGTTTTTGAGACTATGGATACATCCAAGGTACGATGAGTGCTCTATGGATTCGACAAAATCAAACCCGGGCCGAATCCAACCGCGTAAACACCCAAGCCGCAGAAAAAGTGGCTTTTTTTGCAAAAAAAAAAAAATTGACTTAAAGTTGACTTCTAAATAATAAAATATTCATTCCAACCCTAATCTTTTGCCTCCAAACACATCAAATAGGTAAAAACACTCTCATTTAACAATTTGTGAATGAAAAACAAGTTTTTTTTGCCTCCATAGCTGAACTTTCTCTTTTGCTTGCACAAACTTGAATAGACTTGAAGGTTGATCGTTGGTTGTTCAAAGTTGATTGTTGTGCTATTCCTAAGCACTTGTAAGTGTCCGTTCATTGCCAAGAAGATCCTAGAGCACGATTTGTTCAAAAGAGGTAGGTTTTTTTGAAGTTTTGTTTTTTTTTTTACATTTTTTTTAACAAATGAGCTATTTTGTTTTGTTTTTAAGTTTTTGTTTTGTTTTCATTCTTTTAAGTTTTTTAGTTTCAAATTTCAATACCAAAATTATTTCAATCTGTTGTGCCTTAGGTATTACAATGGCATCTGTTTCTAACTCCTCAGGCCAATCTCGTTTCAAAATAAACCCAACCTCTCCCCTTTGGAAATATGTAGAAATGGTTCAACAATGTCCAAGTGGTGGAATATATGTTTGGATTTGTAGTCATGGCAAAGTTCGATATATGGGCTCATACAGTCGAGTGAAAGGGCACTTGTGTAAGATCCCTGAACTAGGCATCAAACCTTGTCCAGGACCTCTAGGTGGTGATGGCAAAGGCCTTCCAGATGACAATGTTGAAAACTATTGCTGAGCAAGAAAAAGCAGACCAAAAAGCAGCCAATCTTTAAACAAGCCATCATTTGAAGAAAGAATCTCAATCCATGAAACACCCTACACCACCTTCTTATTTTCCACCTACAGAAAGACATCCATTTATGGACATCCCTCAAGAGCAAACTGTGCCCTCTTCAAATAAAAGATCTAAGGGACCGTCGGAAGGTTCATTTCAAAAAGAGACAAGAGAGATTGTTGATCAAGACATAGCAAGATGTGTCTATGCCAATGGATTGGCATTCAACATTGTTCGTTCACCATATTGGCAAAAAATGGTGAAATCTATTAATGAGGCTCCAAAGGGGTATAAGGGCCCAGGGTTTGAGAAGGTGTGTTGCACCTTATTGGAGAAAGAGGTGAAACATGTAGCAGACTCGTTGAAGCCCATAAGGGATTTGTGTATCGAAACAGGGGTGACCATCATTTCTGATGGATGGAAAGATGCAAAAAATCACCCATTGATCAATGTTATTGTCATGTCTCCTAAAGGGGCAATGTTTTTAGAGCAATAGATTGTGAAGGATAGGTGAAGGATGGTCCATTTATTGCTAATATCCTTTGCCAAGCTATTGAAGAAGTGGGCCATCAAAATGTTGTGCAAGTTGTAACCGACAATGCCAAAAATTGTAGGGCTGCTGGGTTATTGGTTGAGGAGAAGTATCCAAACATTTTTTGGACACCTTGTGCTGTCCATGTTGTCCACTCCCTCAATCTAATGCTACAAAAAATTGGATCCAAAATTGAGTCGAACAAACAGGTGTATGCTGAGGGCGAAGACATCCAAATGTTTGGCACCAACCACCATATGACACAAGGCATATTTAGACAATTCTCAAAATTGGAGTTGTTGAAGGTAAGTTAATTCTCAATATTTTTAAATTTTTAATTTTCTTTTAATTTTAAATTTTGATTTTGTAAATTTAAATTATATTTTTATTTTTATTTTTATTTTCAAACAAGTTGCTGAGACCCGTTTGGCCTCCAACACAATTGTGTTGAGACGACTTATAAAGGTTCGTGAGGCACTCTGTGTCATGGTAATCAGCCCTAATTGGTCCATATGGAGGCAATCTAGTAGTGAAAGGGCAAATAGGGTTAAAGCAAAGGATCCTAGATGATAGTTGGTGGGATCGTGTTGAGTATCTCGTCAGTTTCACTGAGCCCATATTGAGCATGATCCGTTACACTGACATGGATAGACCTTGTTTGGGCAAAGTATATGATGGTATCGACTCAATGATTGAGAAGATGAAATCCATCATCAATGCAAATGAGGAAGATCCTGAAGAAAAGTTCTTCAAAGAGCTATAGGAAATCATTGTTGATAGATGGAACAAAATGACCACTCTGTTGCATCTTCTCACTTTTGCATTGAGTCCCAAATATTATAGTCCTGAGATACTTTCTACTTCATCAAGAGTTGCTCCATATAGGGATGTTGAAGTGGCTCAAGGGTGAAGAGCACTAAGATTTACTAAGAGGGGGGACGGGGGGGGCGTGTGAATCAATAAATCAAGACACACTTTTCTTTTTCAACTTTTATCAACTTTTAAACCTTAACACAACATCAACTTCTTAATATGGAACAATGCTATCAAGTTAACTTCAATTGATGTAGAAATGTTTAAATGATTTTACAAAAGTAAGTAGGTGCTAACCTACTTGAATTATTAATAAGATTGTTTAGTAGGCTTAAACCTACAAGGAGCACCAGCCCCTTAAACTTGTTTAGTAGGCACCTAACCCACAAGGAGCACCAACCCCTAATGTGCAAGGCACCAACCTTGACTTGATGGATGTACGAAGACTGCCTTCAATCAGATCTGCACTATCCCTATCCTCCAATCTGCTTTGTGATTAATGATATCACCCTAAGCCCACACAAGAAGATGGGACTTTTGACTTGAATTCTTCACACACTACAACCACACTTCAAACCTGAGATGAATGTCAATTATATACTTTGATCAAAGCTTGCATCTCTTGAAGAAAGAGCACAACTCTTGTCTATTCTGTTGATGTTAATACAGCGTCGGTCTTCACTAAGACCCATATTAATCATGAGCCGACCTTATATTTGATTTATTTCATGTACTTATTCTGGCCGACTTTAATTGTTATTAAATATTTATCAAAGGCCGACCCAAGTGAAGAGGCGCCTAGGAGATATAAATACAAGGTCACTTCTTGGCTATGTAGAACAATTCGAATATAAACAAGTTCGCATTTTTGGCAGAGCAGAATTCGCAGTCTTAGAAGAAGTTCATACTTAATCAGCAGATCATCATCTTGTAGCAGCAGATCATCATTTTGTAGCAGCAGACCGATTTCAAGGAGAAACATATTCATTTGTATCTTTGCATCTAGGAGAGGTGCTATTATTCATTGTATCAAATTCGGCATTGTGTTGGGCCTGAGTTCAAGCAGATTTCTGCTCTTATTCCTTCAATATATAAGAGATATATTTGCTGGGTTTTTCTCCCTCAAGAGGAGGGTTTTCCCAGGGTATCTTGTTGTGTTCATTGTCTTATGTGTTGCATTTCTTTTATTCAATTGGTTAAATTAATCTGATCTAAGAAACACTAACATGGTATCAGAGCGGGTGTGAAAAAGATCGTGATCAGATTAGTTCGCAACACTTATTCTTTTTCAGTCTATCTTCCAAATTTCTCAAGATGGTGAACGGTCTGAAAATCGAGGATAGACTCGAAGGGATCTCGAATTACATATCATGGAGATTCAGGTTCATGCTAACCTTGGAAGAAAATGATTTGGCTGAGTTTGTGAAAACAAAAGTTCCCGAACCTGAGGGGGAAGAAGAGAAGCTGCAATGGAGGAAGAAAGACACTAGGGCAAAGAAAGCATTGGTTGATTCCGTCAAAGATCATATTGTACCAATTATCTTCAAGTTAGATACAGCAAGAGAGATGTTTACAACCTTGGAAGAGATGTACGAAATCAACAACACCAGTCGTGCCCTTGCTCTGAAGCAACAACTTCATCATGTGAAAATGGAGAAAGGAGAATCTGTTATTACATACTTCATGAGGATTTCAGAGATAAAAGATCAGCTCTCCACTATTGGACACATGATTGATGATAAAGAACTGACTATGCTTGCTCTCAATGGTCTTCCGCTTTCATGGGAGGCATTCATCCAAGGAATCAGTGCAAGATCCGAACTCCCTAAGTTTGATCGATTGAGGATTGATTGCATTCAAGAAGAGTCAAGACTAACAGCAAGGGGGATTGGTCAAAGCTCAAAGAATGAAGAATTACAAGTTCTTACCTCTCATTCATCAAACAAAGGAAAAGGCTTTAAGAAAGGATTCTTCAAAAGGAATCGAGAAGATGGAAATGATGATGCTCCTACCTTCAAAAGAAAACGAGACATGTCCAAGATTCAATGTTTTCGTTGTGATAAGTATGGTCACTTTGCGAGGGTGTGCCCTCAACGACCTAAGCTTCAAGTTGCCACTGCAGATGTTGAAGAAGTCACTCCACAAAAGGACTCCAGTAATTATCTATTTTATTCAGCCTTGTCTAGCAATGTTTCTACGGACTCTTACACTTGGTTGATTGACAGTGGTGCTTCTAGACACATCACCGGATTCAGAAGTCACCTTTCAAACTTAATGGAAAGCAACTCTAGTGATCAAGTTGTTATTGGAGATGATGCTAGATATTCTGTAAAAGGGTTTGGAAATTCCACTCTTCACTTGGATTCTGGAATTTCTTTGGAATTGAATGATGTACTGTTCGTACCAGGGATAAAGAGGAACCTTGTTTCAATTTCAGCATTAGAAGACAAAGGTTATCAAGTTGCCTTCTCTAAAGGGAAAGTTCTTATATGGGCAAAGAACTCCAGCTTCAAATCTGCTCAAGTGATTGGAGTTAGACATGAATGTCTCTACATGCTGTGCACTCGTCCTCTTCAAGCACTTGTGCATAACAGTACCAGCATGTGTGAACTTTGGCATCGAAGATTGGCTCACATTCACTTTCGTGCTCTACCTATCATGGAGAAGATGGTCACCGGTCTTCCGAAATTCGATCAAGAACATGAAGGTACATGCAAGGGATGTGCCCTAGGCAAGAACACAAAAGGTATGTTCCATTCCAGTGAAAGTAGATCTAAATGTATTCTTGATCTCATTCATTCTGATTTGTGTGGTCCAATGTCTATTGCATCATCTAGTGGTTTCTTGTATTATATTATTTTCATTGATGATTACTCTAGAAAGACTTGGATTTATTTCTTGAGATCGAAAGAATCAGAAGAAGTATTAGTAAGATTCAGAGAATTCAAAGCGCAGATTGAAAATCTGTCTGGGAAGAAGATCAAAGTATTAAGATCTGATAATGGTGGAGAATACACTTCTGGCACCTTTCGAGATTTTTGTATTGAAGCAGGGATTAAGAGGGAGTTCAGTGTTCCCTATAATCCACAACAAAATGGTATTGCGAAAGGAAGAATAGGTCTATTGTGGAAGCAGTGAAAGCTATGATTCATGATCAAGACTTACAAATCTCTTTTTGGGCTGAAGCATCAAGAACAGCCGTCTATGTTCAAAACAGGAGTCCCCACAGGATCTTAGAGAATAAAACTCCTGAAGAAGCATTCTCAGGCGTGAAGCCTGAAGTTAGTCATTTGAGGATCTTTGGCTGTCCAGTCTATGTTCATATTCCAAAGGAAAAGAGAACAAAGCTAGAACCTTCTGGGAAGAAAGGAATTCTTGTAGGCTACAGTGAGACATCAAAAGCTTACAGGATCTACATTCCAGGACAGAAGTCTATTGAGATTAGTAGAGACGTCACATTTGAGGAAGATGTTGCTTATAGAAAGTCCAAAGGCACTCCGATGGAGGTCGATGAAGAAGAACCTCCTCAAGATATGGAAGTTGACCATATCCCAGAGAATCTGGAGGAGGATACAGAACCTAAAGAAGATATTGATCCAGCTGAGCCTTTGGATCCTACTGATGGGCCTCTAGACATTGTGATTGGAAAGAAAAGACCCCTTTGGGCTCGCAGGACAATGCAGGAAGCAGAAAGGTTTGTAGCTCCAAGAGGAACCTTCAGAGAAAGCAAGAGACCTCACAAGTTCTCTAGCTATGTTGCCTTGATGAGTCAGATTATTGAGTCAGAACCTTCAAATGTTGAAGAAGCTTCTAGTCAACAAGTATGGAAAGATGCCATGATTGAGGAGTATCAGTCTATACTTAAGAACGATGTTTGGGATATAGTTCCTAGACCCAAAGACAAATCTGTGGTGTCTTCTAAGTGGCTCTTCAAGATCAAGCATGCAGCTGATGGGAGCATTGAGAAACACAAGGCTAGATTTGTGGCTAGAGGGTTCTCACAAAAAGAGGGAGTTGACTATGAAGAAACCTTTGCTCCTGTGGCTCGTTACACGTCTGTTAGAACCATCATTGCTATTGCCGCATCTAGAGGATGGAAGATTCACCAAATGGATGTAAAGACAGCTTTTCTGAATGGCATAATAGAAGAAGAGGTTTACATTGAGCAACCAGAAGGATTTGAGGTACATGAGAAAGAATCTCATGTCTGCAAGTTGAAGAAGGCCTTGTATGGTCTTAAACAAGCTCCTCGTGCTTGGTATGAAAGAATTGATCAGTACCTTTCAAGTTTGGGTTTCTCAAAGAATGATGCAGATTCTAATCTCTACTTCAAGGTAGTAAATGGTGAAGCATTGATTTTAGTTTTATATGTTGATGACTTGATCATTACTGGTGAAGAACATCTAATACTAAAATGCAAGAAGGAATTAGCTTCAGAGTTTGAGATGAAGAATCTAGGTCTTATGCATTACTTTCTTGGCTTAGAAGTTTGGCAAAAGCCAAATGAGATGATTCTAAGTCAAGGCAAGTATACTGTTGACATTCTCAAAAGGTTTGGTATGCTTGACTGCAAACCTATGTCTACACCCATGGAGTCTAATTTAGATAAGTTGAAAGAAGCTGCAGCTAGTTCAGAACCAGTGGATTCTACGATGTATAGACAGTTGATTGGTTCATTGATGTATCTAGTTAACACTAGACCTGATATCTGCTATGCAGTGAGTGCACTTAGCCAGTTTATGTGTGAACCAAAGCAAATACATCTTGTAGCAGCTAAACATATCCTGAGATATTTATGTGGCACAATTGGATATGGGTTGAGATATTCTTCAAATGTGGATTTGGAGCTGCATGGTTTTACTGATTCTGATTGGGCAGGATGTGTCTCAGATCGGAAGAGTACTTCTGGTTGTTGCTTCAGTTTGGGGACTGCTATGATCTCCTGGTGTAGCAGGAAACAGTCTTCAGTGGCCTTGAGTACAACTGAAGCAGAGTATATTGCAGCTTGTGTGGCAGCTCGTGAGGCAGTGTGGCTTCGTAAGCTCCTTGCAGGATTGTTTGGTCAATCAATGGAGCCTACTATCATACACTGTGATAATCAAAGCTGTGTGAAGCTTTCTGTCAATCCTGTGTTTCATGACAGAACAAAACATGTTGAGATCAAGTACCACTATATTAGAGATATGGTGCAAAGGAAAGCTATACAGTTGAGGTATATCAGCACTGAAGAGCAAACGGCAGACATTCTCACCAAGCCTCTCGCCAGGATGAAGTTTGTATACTTCCGAGAGAAACTTGGTATGGTGGAGAATGCAGCCTTGACTGAGAAAGAGTCTCAGTAATCAGTGATCCTTGTTGAGAATGCAACTCTCTGCTGAGTGAGAGTTGAGGTGCAAGCCCTTGTTAATACAATTCTCTGCTGAGAGAGAGTTGAGGTGTAAGTCCTTGATAATGCAATTCTCTGATGAGAGAGAGTTGAGGTGAAAGCCCTTGTTTCCACCCTCTGGGAGAAGCTATGGTGGATGTCATGTGTGTGACTCCATGACAACATCACGTGAGAGAATCCGTGATGAGTTTTTACCATCTATGGGAGTAGCCATAATGGTTAATATCATGTTGAGGTGATATTTTATTTTGTTTTCATTCTAACATAATGTGTCTTGTGCAGATGGAAGTTCATCCCTAGCTGAGAGGGAGTGTTGATGTTAATACAGCGTCGGTCTTCACTAAGACCCATATTAATCATGAGCCGACCTTATATTTGATTTATTTCATGTACTTATTCTGGCCGACTTTAATTGTTATTAAATATTTATCAAAGGCCGACCCAAGTGAAGAGGCGCCTAGGAGATATAAATACAAGGTCACTTCTTGGCTATGTAGAACAATTCGAATATAAACAAGTTCGCATTTTTGGCAGAGCAGAATTCGCAGTCTTAGAAGAAGTTCATACTTAATCAGCAGATCATCATCTTGTAGCAGCAGATCATCATTTTGTAGCAGCAGACCGATTTCAAGAGAAACATATTCATTTGTATCTTTGCATCTAGGAGAGGTGCTATTATTCATTGTATCAAATTCGGCATTGTGTTGGGCCTGAGTTGTAAGCAGATTTCTGCTCTTATTCCTTCAATATATAAGAGATATATTTGCTGGGTTTTTCTCCCTCAAGAGGAGGGTTTTCCCAGGGTATCTTGTTGTGTTCATTGTCTTATGTGTTGCATTTCTTTTATTCAATTGGTTAAATTAATCTGATCTAAGAAACACTAACAATTCACACCTCTTCATTTATTGGTATTAGTCTTAATTGGTCTTCTTCAGATTTTTGACAGTCGTACATGTAGGTTATGACATACATCCTTCAAAAGGAACAAGTCTTTTGATTTTCAGAAGTTGTGACTTTTAAAGATAACCCGACCTTTTGAGATAAGCATTTTAAAGATAAAACGCATGCTTAGTGTTTGAACTGCACCTCTTCAAAAAAGTGATTAGTTAAATCTCATAATCATGTATTTTCTTTCAATAAACACACAATTGTATCTCTTCAAAGAAGGCAATTAATTAAATCTCAAATGAGTTTGTTTGCGGTGATCACACATTAACATCTTCGGTGAAGCACGTCTTTGTTTATTGAAGACGTCTTAATCCTTCATTAGTATCTTTTCTTTTGTCTTTTGTGAAGCACATCTTTGATAGAAACAGACCGATACAACTCCTTATACTCGATTTTCAACTTTCCAAGCAAAAGGCATTTTTAGTTAAGAAAGGAAATCACGTGTCCTTTCAAAAAGACGTTTTTCTTCATGTCACGCCATATCTCTTCACTAACCGGCAGATTAGTTTGTGTACAAGCTGCTTTGTCTTTTTTTTATTAGATCGTGTCTTTATTACTTAGTCTTTTGTTTATCAAGCCATCTTAAAAGTTGAATTGTCATGAATCGGGTTCAAGAAAGAAATCTGGAAAAGCATGAATCTGATACGGAACCATTCAAGAAAGAATTCTGGAAGAGCATAAGTCTAATACAGAACTATTTAATCTGATTGATCATCGAACTAAGTCTGAACCTTGAAACTGAAGATGTCTTAAGTGGTCTTAAATCATGTCTTTCCAGTTCGTTCTTTTCATGTCTTAATATATCAAATATATCAAGAGATAATTTAAATCTGAGCATGAATCTGAATTTGATGATCAAATCACTAATCAAAGTTCTTCATATCTTGCTTTGGCATATCTGCACGATTTGTGGCATTTTGACATCAATGACAATACTTCTAACAAAGGGTGCAAGGCAGCACTTCGTAGACTCTTCACTGATCGTGACCAACGTGATCGAATGAGGGCCGAGTTCATGGCTTTTGCATGCTCCAATAGTGTTGATCAGAATCTCAATGCTCTTCGAGACAAGTACAGGGTGGATGCTCATAGTTGGTGGTACTTCCATGGGCAAGAATACAGGCACCTCCAACCTATTGCAATAAAAAATTTATCCCAAGTAAGTTTTATATTTTGTAATTTTAATTTTAATTTATATTAATTATTAATTAATAATTTTGTTTAGTTAAATTATGTAACTCTTAACTATTTAATTTGGTCTTAATACGTTGCTAGTTCATCTTCTTCTAAGAGGAATTGGAGCACATACTCCTTCATCCACTCAATAAAACGCAATAGGCTACATTCAAAAAAGGCAGAGGACTTGGTGTATGTGCATTCAAACTTGCACCTCCTTACACACAAGCAAAGTTCCTACAAAGAAGGAGACACAAGGAGGTGGGATATTGAGCCAGGGCAGCTTGACTTGGATGCTTCCACAAGTCACTTAGCTGAACTTGATATTGATGATGAGTATGATTGTCAGCCTGAAGCAGCTACTAAACATGAGAGTGGTAGTGTCAGTGGTAGTGGCAGTGCTTGTGCGAGTGCCGCTGATGCTATTTGTGGTTCTACACAAAATGTAGCATCTAATGATGCTGATGATGCTGCTTTTTTTGATGACCCATATGATTCAGATTGATCAATGATCAATAACTATTAATGGCTGATTGTAAACACTTGACATTTTTATGTTTGAAGTTTGAAGTTTGAACTTTAATTTATAATTCTATATCATGACATTTGAGTATAAAGTGGTGGTGTATTTTTGCTATGTTATTTGACTATTAATATGGTGGTGTATTCTGAACTTAATTACTGCTGCAAATATGTATATATTTCTGATTTTTATATGTTTTTTGTATTAACATACCCAACCCCAAAAAAAAATTTGACTGAATCCTGTACCAGATTCTCGTACCCATACCCAAATCAAAAAACGAATCGGTAACTTAGACCACAACAATAACAATTCGGCCATAATGTGAATCTGTATCTTCCAATTTGAAAAATGATTATGGGCAAGAAAGATTCTACCTTTGAAAGGTATGGTGCCAAAACTGACCATTACTGACATTACAACACGTGTTGAGTAGTTGAAAAGAGAACAGAACCGAAGGCGTAAATATCAAGATGCAGAGGTTGGAAATACCACAGATCAAGGAGTCAGAGATCAAGCAACAAGCATGCCAATAAAGATAGGTCCAAAGTCTACAAATACAAAGGAAAGGGTGAGGGAAGGATGGAAGACATGACAAGAGGATAAGTCCAAAACTCTGACAGAAAGAAAGGAAAAACAGGGTTGGAAGGGAAAACATACTCAGAAAGGGGAAAACACACAGCAAAATAGGACCAAGGTAGACACGAGACACAAAGAATAGACCTAATATCTATAGACTTAAATTAAATGAAAATGGCACATAACATTATGCTCATTGTGGATGAGCTCTATTAAATACAACCCAGATTCATACTTGAGAGGGAAAACAAAATAAATAATTAATAAATAAAGAGGTCTGCAGCTTTGCTAGGGACCATAGCTTTTTTAGGAGGGGTAACATGTTACTGGGTCTGTGAAAAAAAGAGCAGTGTAGCAACGTCCCTGTTGTGGTGGAAAGGATTTTCTCAACACCATTGGAGACAATCAGCTGAGAGTTATCATCAGGCATTCAAGGGCACACAGTGCCTAGATTTGATGAGAAAGGACTGAAGACCATATTATTGAAGCTTTGTTAACAGGTTTCAAATTATGATATTTCTATCAGGTTTCAAATTGAATGCTGTCAGATATCTGTATGCCATGGTGTGTTTATTATAAATTTCTCCTTCATGCCTCCCATGGACATAGAGGTAGTTCAGTTGGCATCCTCGTTTTTGCATTTACATAGATAATCAAATTGTGTGTTATGTTCTTGAGAGAATTTACTTTGGCTGCAAGGATTAGGCAGCCCTTAGTTGGAACCCCTTCCTTGACTGCGTCAATGTTTTTTGAGGACTAGAACCTTGAGCCTCACAAACTAAAAATACAAAATAAAAAGGAAAATCTTAATTTTTCCGTATGCAAAACTGAAAGGAAACCAAATAACCAGAATCATAAGGGCACACACCGATATGTCATGGAAACACGAAGGACATTTCCAGAGAATGCAGGAATTCTCTTAATAATTTTATGAAAAAATATTGAAAATCATGTGTACTTTAAGTTTTCTCTTGACATTTAATATTATATGAGCAGACTTACCTGCACCTTATCATTTCCAGAGGTGCTTAGAAAATCAAATTTATGGTTTCGATTTCGGTTTCAGTTTCAGTTTCCTGGTAACTTTGAGGGGAAAATATCTTCAATTATTCAATCCAGAGACCCACTTCTATGTAAACCCAATTGCCAAAGCCAGATTTTCCTATTCCATAGATTACACTAGAACTGAAAAAAGGACTTTGCCCCACAAAAACAGGAATAAGAAAAGACGCCCAACAGAATTTTTTTTAACGACAATAGATTTTCTGGCATCTTCAAAGTATTCATATTGTAGACAGCTTTGCATAAAATCGTGTTTGATAAAAAGTGAAATAAACAAGAAGAAACCAGGAAAAAGACGTACCTGTACCCTTTTCAATCCAAGGAGATATCAGAAGTGTGGGTACTCTAACTCCAAGCCGATCAAATTCAAAGTAGTATGGCTCAGGCCCATTTACGCCATCAGGATTGGGCACATTGGAGACCGGAGTAGGAACATGGTCATAAAATCCACCATGTTCATCATAGGTAATCAAAAACATCATTTCATCCCACTGAGGACTAGCCCTGAGGGTTTCATACACTTCTTTTACAAACTTCTGCCCCTCTGTCACATCATGGGACGGATGGTCATCATTGGCAGGGAAAATATTCACATTAAAATATCTCTGCTCAATCACCACATAATTAGGAAGGATACCCAATTTGGCATGCAACTTGAAGGACAAGTCATACTCATGAAACTTGACAACATTCTTAAGCCTTCTAAGTTGGTTGAAAAAAAGAGTTGCAGGGATGTTCTGGTAATAAATCCCAAAGGATAGTCCCGATTCATCTAATGAATCAAAAATCGTCTTCTGAGGGAAGCCCCTAACTAGGTCTCTCTTAACATTGCTTGAGGCACCACGAGAAGTTGCAGAATGTACATAGAATCTATTGGGTTGTGTTGAAGTGGGTACAGAGGCAAACCACCTATCAAAAACTGCAAATTCAGAAGCAAGTGTTTTGTAAACAGGAAGAACGTCGGGCCTAAAACCGCTCATAACCTGCTTTGACATGCCCCGGCTCATGCTCTCTGCTTGCTGGGCAAATCCATTCATGGGTGCTGGATTTGCTGAGGTGTTCTCTGACCCAAATATTTGTTCCCTTATGGCATGAAAAGAATGGCCTGGATCAGGGTCTACAAATTCTGCATCATTAGAAAAATAAACTGTTGGGGAATTTTCGTCCATAATTGACACAGGGTTAGATTCATTGCCAGTTACACCATCTATGTCATTGTTTGTGGCCTTCAGCCACCCTAAGATGTGATCAAATGACCTGTTTTCCATGACCAACACCACAATTGTTTTGATAGGTCCATGGATTGTGTGCTTGTGTTTGCCAAATTCAAGGCCTGAGGAAGTACAACTGAAAAAAATCAAGTTCACTACAAAAGCCTGCAATAGAATCTTCCTCTGGTACTTCATTGTTCTACAAGCAGCAAGCATGGCTTATTGGCTCATTCACCATATGGTGTTCATCAAACAAGCATGTTTTCCTAGTTTCTGTTCAGGTGTTTATATTCTGAAAATTCAAAGAAGTGAGGACAGAAGGTTGGTTCTGTATACTGGGAATCGATATAAATGAAAATGGTCATAAAGGCCGTACAGTGTCTTGGTTGGAAAAGAAAATAAAGATTGGTGGACCAAAATTAATAACAATGCCTTTTTCTTTACTCTCATTTGACAATACAAACTAGCACCTTGGTGTGTAATGCTACGCACCAAAATTAATAACAATGCCTTTTTCTTTACTCTCATTTGACAATACAAACTAGCACCTTGGTGTGTAATGCTACGCCAATAGTTTTCTTTTCTGCTTGTCTTTGTCTGAGACTGGGGTCGAACCCATGCGGCGGGAGTCATTGTTGTTAATTTAGAATTTGTATGGATAGAATTTAGTACTAGCAATCGCACCTTGGTGTGCAATGGGTACGCCAAAGAGGTGTCGAAAGTCAATTGGGGTAATTTTTGGTTTTTTTTTTTTGGCATACATTAGTTCAATACACGAGGTCAATTGGTATGTCATTTAGAAAATAATTTTTTTCTGCAACAAAGATCTCAATAGAGAAGTAATGGCTTCAAATCAACAATGCATCCACTTAGAGGGATCCAAACACAACTGGAACAAAACCTTTGAAACGGGAAGATAATCAAGTTTTATTACAAACAGGTTCATGTTGTGTTTGAAATATGGAGAGAGATGGAGAGATATGGATAGGAAGAGGGGGAGATAGAGGGGATAAGAGAGATAGATAGGGAGATAGAGATGGAGATAGAGGAGAGAGAGAGAGGGGGAAGAGGAGGGAGGGAGAGAGGAGAGGGAAAGAGAAAGAGAGAGAGAAGAGGGGTAGAGAGGGAGATATAGCTCAATATATAGAGAGGGAGAGGGAGAGATAGATATATAGGGAAAGAGATAGAGAGATAATGAGATAGAAGTGGAGAAAGATATGGATAGAAAGAGATAGATAAAGATAGAGAGAGGAGTGAAAGGGAGATATAGAAAGGAATAGAGATAGAGATATAGAGTAAGAGAGACATGGAGGAAGAGATGGAGTGAATAAGAGAGTGAGTGAGAGAGGAGAGGGGAAGAGAGGGAGAGATAGGCCAATAAATAGAGAGGAAGAGATGGGAGTGATATATAGAGGGAGAAATGCAGAGATAGATAAGGATAGGGAGAGATAGAAGACATTGGGAGATAGAGGTAGAGAGATATGGATAGAAAGAGATAGATAGAGGAGCAAGAGGGAGAGGGGGAGAGAGAGGATGATGGAGAGATAGGTAGATAGACATAAATAGGGCAATAGTGAGAGAGAAAGAAGGTGGCAGAGACAAGCAATATAGAGTTATAAAGAGAGGGGGGAATATACAAATAGAGATATAGATAGAGATGGAGATAGATATATAGATAAATAGAGAGGGAGAGAAAGGAGGGGATTGTGTGTGTGAGAGAGAGTGAGAGAGATATAGAGATAGGGAGATGGAAACAAAAAGTGTGTGTTTGTGAGTGAGAGAAAGATGCAAAGATAGAGATAGAGGGAGAAATATATATATATATATATATATATTTGTTGACGTGAGGTGTAGATACTGATTAGGAAGTTTTGAGACTTTCACAAACAATATCACATTATACACACGTTGCATCTATTCTTTAAAATTTAGTCATTTGTAAATGTGTGTAGTGCCAAGCTTAGATAAACCTCGTTAAAATGCGTAGAACCCATTCATAAAGTTGACTAAATTAATCAGGCTTCCTTTCTTGACATTATATGTTCCATTTCGGGCTATCCAGATTAGATGTAGCGACTGCATTCCATACTGTGTTTGTTCTTTGTGCTTCCATGTCTATTAATAATATAGCCTTCAAGCGGTCTTTCTATGTGGGCGGTGATATAGAGAAGATCTATAACTCCAGGTGGAAAGTTACACCAGTTTACAAAATCACCGCTTATAACGTTTTTAAATGGCCCGACGGTCTTTTCTATGGTTATGCTAACCTCTCGGCAGCAAAAATTAATGAAGTTCTGAGAACCTCTTAAAACACCGACAGCCTTCAAATATTCACTTCACTATGCCTATCCACAAGCTCGACCACCATTTACAAACATGATTTCATAGTTGGCTTTCAACCTTTACACAAGTAGGTATATCTGACAGGATGCTTGATGTTATGCTTTGGCGAATGCTCTTTCATTACCCCATCGTGTTCTTCATATTTTGAAAGGCTCTTTCCTGCGACACGAAGACTACATCCATTTGCAAAGTTGATATTATGCTTCATTAAAGCGTGAGCCTGCATGATGTCCGGTTAAGCTTATAAGCATATGCAATGTTTACCATGCTCTGATTGTCACCAGCATCATAATATACCTCTGCATACGTTAAGACATCATATCTGGTTCGTTTATTACCATTACATTTCACTAGTATGTAACCAAAGAGGTTACAAAATTATGGAGTATTCTCTCGATTCAAAAACTTTTAAGGCGCCTTAAACTCTTTAGACAATGACATGAACTGCTTCTTGCTACTTAGATATAAATAATGGCTTTGACTTATGCATGTTAACAAACCTATTAATGTCAAACTCTGATGCATTATCGTGTCAAATTGAATATGCAGCATTAAGATCATCGAAGCTCTGGATACTAAGGTAAGGGACAAGTGATTTTGCAGTTTGCTTGAACCACCATGTAGGTACAGAATGAAGGCTCTCATATATATTTTCCTCTTTTCTTAGAAATGCTTTTATGATCAACATGATCCATAGGTAGTGGAGTAATACATTTGCACATAAATCACCATTTTGATTGGTATTTTGACAGGGGAACTTTGAAATTTTTAATGGCCAAAAATGAGGGTAACACACAACATTCTTCCCCTTTTCTAAATTCACAACACTCCATATCGAATTCCAAATAAATACGCACAACTTTTTTCAATAAAGCTGGGTAAAAAATTTCCTCTCCTTCTCTTTCTCTATTAATCTGAGCAATCAATGCATCGGTCTCTATTAATCTGAGCTATCAGTGCATCAGTGCATCCTTTAAGCTATGAAACATGAATTCCTTGTAGACCAGATTATGGAAACATCTCATACCCACTTCATTTAATGTCGGAAGTCTGTTACACTTGACCAAAAGATGCACAAAACTAAACAGAGAAGAAAGATGAAAGAGCATTAATTTGTAATTTTCCATTGTTTTACAACTTCTGTCAGTAGAAACCCATCCACATTTTTTCTCAAGGATGGTAGAACTTGTTTAATGATATATCCTTCTAATAGTTCCTTGTATTTATTGTAGAGATGACGACCGTAGTTGTGAGAAGAGTGTTGGCCGGAGAATGCCCTCCGACGATGAGTACTAGAGATCCTGAAGAAACGCAGTCGTGCCCCTTCAGAAAGACCTAGTTGCAGATATTTTAAAAGGAGTGCGAGGGAATATGAAAACTTGTCAAATCATCGTACAATATTTAATGCTATAGCTATTTCGTACTAAACACCAACGGCCTACCAGACCCTGCCTAAGATGCAAGTTGCATTTCAATATGATAGGCGTGTGATACAACCACAAAGTGCGTAAGACTAGCGACAATCAGCTGTCATTTTATTTTAGGTTGGTACATTTCATATTGGATACGCCTTCAACGTAAATAAAGTATAGTAAAATATAATTTGTGAATTTGAATATATATATAATGTTTGAAATTGAATAATATTGATGTATGTTTATAATACAATTTATAGACTATGAATATTAGTGTAAATTTCGAAACAATATTTAATTATTTATTTTCTTTATTTATTTGTATAAAATGCAAAGATTATTTTGATAAGCTAAATTAAGTGTATTTAAATTTATTTTTTAAATATAATAGTTTTTTTATTTGTGAAATATAATAATTTGATTTTTTATTTTTATTTTTTATTCTTGATTTTTACAATATTAATGTTTTGATTATTTTATATTGGATTCATGGAATGGTTAGATCTTTTATCTTTTTTTTCTTTGGATAAAGTGCAATGATTAATTAGTTTTGATGTAGTGAAATTATTTTTTGTAAAATATAATTATTATTTTAATTTGTAAAATATATATGAATGTAAAACTTATTTTCTAGTGGAAATGTAGAAAGAATATATGATTCTTTCTTTTCTTTCTTTCTTTGTATAAAGTGTTTATTTTTTATAATACTATTTTTGTTTATTTTATATAGGATTCATGGAATCTTGAGATATTTTTCAATGGTCAACCATCATTCTATCACATTCTCAATCATTGATCATTAAATCCACCTATATCTATTTTATAAAAAAATATTTAAAATATTTCAAGATAATATTGCTTTATGAATATGCAATTAATATGATTGAAAATATTGTTTCTCATTAGTGTTTGAATATTTTATATTCAAAATATTTTTAAAAATAGCTTGAACAACATTCTTATATAATTATTAAATCACTAAACGATATTATTTATAATTGTTATGTAATAAATTATTTAGAATAGTCATATATTTAATTGTTCTTACATAAATTAGTGCAAACTTGGTGAAGAGTGTGACATTATGATATTTTGGAAATGTATATTTTAAATTGTACTTTATGTTTGTGAAGATTAATGCATGATCTTATTTTTATATTTATGATATGTTAGAAATTTTTTTAATTATTTTATTTACATAATTATATTTATTTTATTTTATATTTTTTAAGTGTTATTTTTTTGTTCTTTTATTTACTTAATAGTTATTTTATTTTACTTAAAAATTATTTAAGAATTATTTTCTTTGTATTTATCAATAGTTATTTTATTTTATTTACATAAGAGTTATTTTATAGTTTTAGTTTTTTACTTATGTCATTACAATGCATCTTTGTCATTGTAGTTACGTCTTTTCATGTAGTTATTATGTGAGTAATATAAGTAGGTTGATTGTTAATATATTAAACTCTTGTGTTGATAACTTTCTTATTAGAATATATGTAAAACAGGTATAATGGGTAATGAATTAAAAGACAAATTAAGCAATTAGGATTAGAAAATACCAAACACTTAAAATTAAAAGATCGTATTAAACACATTAACCAATGAAGTTGAATGTCGTGCTTTCATGAAATAAACTCAAATCAAGAATGTGATTCAAATTAAGATCAAATTACTTCATAAAGCATGCAAACCTTGTACTCCATTGTAATATCTTGCTAGTTTGATATGTGGATTGCTCAATTATGCATGACCCAATTGACAAAAGCAAGATTGATGAAGCTTGATGATGAAGACTTTGATTCACAATGATAGCTCAAATGCTCAATTGAATGTTCAAAGATGATAATGGATGCTGATGAAGACTTTTGATTCACAATGATAGCTCAAATGCTCAATTGAATGTTCAAAGATGATAATGGATGCTCTAAAATGATTCTGAAAGAATTTGAATTAAGGAGAAGACTTATTTTATAGATTTCATGAAGGTTTGATCAATGGTGGAAATTGGGGGATGAAGATCAATGAATGAGATCAAATGAGAGGTTTAGTTAACTACACTCCATCCCTTGATTTAAGAAAGATATTTTAATATATTTATGGAGGGAAGATATTTTTAAAAGGGTATTTTATTTTTTTAAATATAATAGTCATGTGGAGAAAAATATTAAGATTTTAATTAAACAATCAAAAAATATTTAACTAGATGGGTTTGAAGAAAAATAGTAATTAATAAAAAATTATTTAATAAAGATGGGCAGTGGGTTTGCTCTCCATTGGTCTCGGGTTCGACTCTGCTCCCGGGTTTGAGAGGTGGGACTTCTTGCAGGCGGTGGATCTCACCTGCAAGGGACTAGTCTCGCCCCTGGTACCCAAGATACGGCCTGCTGGGCCGCAGGGACACCCCTATTGTTTAAAAAAAGAAATTAATCAAATAATAAAAATTATTCAATTAAAGTAGAAGGGGGGAATTCAAAAATTAATTAATTAATAAAAATCATTTAATTAAGGTGAAATAGACAAAAATTATTAATTTAATCAAATAATTGGAAATTTTTTAATTAAAAGTGATGAATTAGGAGATAATGAGTGAAAATGAAGAAAAATGATGAATTTGGAATGTGTGATGCATTCAAACAATTTAAGGTGTCTACATTTTGCCTCTCTTTGAGACAATGTCCCTGTTATGTTGTTTCAAAGACATAATTCTTTAAAATAAATTTTGGATGCCCCATTGTGCCTCAACAAACAAAGAAATGATGGGAGGATTGCATACTGCCCCTTGAGAGGTCAGCTAGGAAAAAATCAAGTTGGGCTTGCGATAGGATGATGAGATAGGTTCAATGAAGAAAAGGAGGAAAAACCAGGTCCTAGGTGGTGAGGAAACTAATTAGGAGGATTAGTGAAGGCAAGAAATGGGATGAAGGGGTGGGAGGAGCAAAACTCATGGTTTTGGGGTCTATATATAGGCCCTTGGGGGTCATTTTCACTTCATTTGCATTCTTAGAATTCATAGTTTTCAAAGCTCGAAGTGAGATTCAATTGTTGAGTTGTTGCAAAGATGGCACTCGTTCCTTGAGCTACACACTACACAAACACAAAGTCTGTCAATTTCAGTGGCCCACTAAAGCAAGCCCCCCAATATGTATCTAACCCTTTTTTTACACATAGTTCTAAGTGTCATAAATGATAGGACAAGTTAGGTCATCAAACACGTCAATGTAGGATTGATGCTTCTGAACACCAATGTGACACGTCTGAAACTTGACACGACACATTTGATTTCATCACGACACTTTTGTCAAAGCATGTCGCTTATGAAAAGTGGTTTGCTATTTATTGTGGTCAAGTGGCATGTTTGTGAAATTATTCATTTTTTAGATGGTGAAGCGATGCTTTTGAAAAAGAGCTATCTTATGATTGTGATAAAATGACACTTTTGCAAAAATAAATCACTTTTGATTTAAGGATTTATAGAGTTAGATTTTTTTCAATTCTTTTAACAAATTGACGTTGTGTGTGTTATGCTTGCAAGTTGTACTTGATCCCATTTTGTCGAGGGAGTGACGACCTTGGGGTTCTTGATAATATGGACCATCTAAGTGAGCTAGATGTTGAGTTTATCGAAGTGATTGGTCTATTCCATATTGCATACATGCCAAAGATCCAAGCACATCGAGCTTTTATGATCCCTATAGTAGCGACATGGCATTTAGAGACCTCCTCATTCAAGTTACCTACTTGTGAGGAAACCATCACACTCGAGGATGTGTGGTGTATTATGAGGATTCCCATTGAGGTTGCTAGGGTCACATATGATCCTGATTCAGGTGCAGAGGCATTAGAGTGGGTTTTGTTTGATGAGGAGCTAGACATTTATGATGATCAGATTGATCTATGATATGATATTACCTTGGCAGTAAAAGGACTCATCTACAGATAGATCATGCCCAATCAATGGTCTAAAGGATTCTCAGTTGGATGGGGCCATGTTCGAGAGCGAATGTTATAGGATGGCTAAGTTTATGCATGGGGGCCTTGTATTTGGGCTCATTTCTACCATGACATGCACCAGGTAGTCTACAGATCAACTACCATTTTATCTTTTGGTGCCACATTACTTCACATCTTGGTGTGGGATCACATTGTTGTCACAAGACCCATTAGAGAGCTGACCCGAGCACTAAGTGACCCATCTATATACAAATATGACACATTTTTAACACAATAGAGGCTTAAGGACTTCAACTACTAGAGATAAATCATCAATGAGATCAATGAGTTCATATGGAGACCATGGCTTCAATATGAGGCATGGAGTGGCAATGAGATTCACTTGCCATACTACCGACAAACTAGGTTGGTGAACAAGAGGACACCTCACATCTGAGAGAGGTACTTGTCAAACAGGATGAGGAGACAATTTGGAAAGGCATAGGATGTGTCTGTCCCTGACTACCATGTGATGTTCACATGCACAAAGAAGGAGATCAATTAGTGGGGACCTATGGTTGTGCCCTAGATAGTAGTGATTGAGTTTCTACATCTGATGTCATTTCAGTGGATATGGGCAGATGAGGATAAGGATCTAAGAGTTTTAGTTGATTGTGATGTATGGTGGGTCCCACAAAGACCCTTGAGGTTCATGCACCCTAACAATGGAGCAATAGGTGGTAGGCGAAGGAGGAGAGAGGCAAAGCCTTGTAGGACACAGAGGTAGAGGTAGTCGGAGGAGAGGGTGGAGGTCCTAAGAAGGGACACCAATAGGTAGTACCTGTGGTGGCATCAAGGGGAGAGTAGCAAAGAGGAGAGGAGATGTCGAGGGGAAAATTTGAAGGATGTTAGGCTATGGGTAGCTCTATTCAAGCGAGATCAAGCTCACAAAGAATAAGATAGGTACAAAAGAGAGAGGGATACCCTTATTATCAACTAGCACAATGAAAATTAGAGTGAGACGTAAAGATAACTCATTGTCAACAGGCGGAGGCTCAGGTGGTGTAGATTACATTTGAGAGGGATGAAGAGTAGGCTCAGAGGCAACAACTAGAGGTTGTCAGATAGGGAGAAATGGTATTGATGGCAGAGCATATGAGAGAGGTGAGATTACTCACCCAAGAGGCCATGTACTACAAGACTCTTTATGAGCTAACAGTGCCAGCTGGGAAGAGATATCCCATATTTTCAATGAGGAGTGTAGTAGGCGGGGGGATATCAAAGGGAGGATTAGTGGGTCAACCACCTCATCCACCATCATAGCTAGGGCATTAGGGGGATAGGCACAACAACTAGGTCCATCAAGAGGTAGATACAACAAAGTGTTCTTCCTCATCCTCCTTCTCTAGGTTGAGAGGAGAAGGGTAGCTTGATGTAGCTATGTCTCTGATTGTATTTTGATGTACACATACATTGTAGACATGTTCTTTGATGATGTATATATGTATTGATGGCTCTTGATATTCCCTTGTACACACATTCTATATATAGATTTGTGTAGATCATGACACACTTTTGATTATATATGAGATGAGATATGGACTATGATTATGATTTCATGGGATATATGGATGTTGTGAATGCATGTGATCTTATGATTTGATGTATGCATTTAATGATTCTATAATGTGATGTTATGATGCAATGTTATGATATGGTGATGTGGTATTATGATGGTACTAATGATTTTTGGATGCAGGATGTATGGATATGATTTTTTTTTGTATTTTTGATGATATATGATGACTACGTAGGATGCATGATATATGATACTATTAATGATGTGTGGATGTAGGATGCGATGGATATTTTTATGTATTTCATGATACTTGGATAAAATTGTTAGTATGATGAGTAGGATAGAATAAATGATAGATGATTATATGGATAGATAGAATAGGATATGATGTTGATTGAATATCAAGAAAGTTATGATTATTGTTGATTTGAGATTTTATTGGAAATGGGATGAGATAGGATAGATGATTTTTCTTTTGCTTTAGGTTATGCTAATAATGTAGAGAAAACCTTATTTTGATCTAGGAAGTAGACACTATGCACCAAGGTATGAAGAACCAGGGTAGCATCGTATCTATTGCATGGAATTTGACTCTATAAATATATAGGAGTATATTTGTTCATATCTAACATACATAAACCTTGTTAGATCATGTGAGATAATGAATCCTCGAATCAAGTAAGGCCTTATACACAAAAGGTATAAAGAACTTGGTATGCAAAGCTCATTGCATTTCCTGAAACTATCCCTACACACAAGGCAATTATTCGCAATGGTCGTATTACAAAAACATCCCACAAACATAGTAGATGATGACTATGTCCCATTGCATACCCCTCTAGACACACCGAGATATTGAAGATCAATGTGGTGTTAAGTGAGTGATGGAATGAGACAAAAGATAAATCAAAAGAAAAGATGGACTGACAAAATATATCAAAGCCATCATATCTATTGCCAAAGAGATTGTAATCGTTGATATGTGACTGTGCCCATTGTAGGAATGATATATCGGTTAAGGCAATGATGTTGGATGTTAAATTAGATGCTTTAGGCAATTGGTATGTAGGTAGTTGGGTTTATCTGACAATGATCAATGCTAGTAGTTTTCATGAGTTCTAGGTTTTGATGATTGCCATATTTTCTTTTTCTTACTGTGTCAAAGATGAAGATGATGATGTTTTATTATAGATGGCAAGTTTATTGTGGATGGACGAGTTACGATGATTTTTTTGAACTTTTTGGAATTTTTTACTATTTTTGAACTTGTGTTGGATGTATTTGAGGTTGTTTTTGAAATTTTTGAGATATGTGAATATTTTTGGACTTTTTTTAATTATTTGAGGTCATTTTTTTATTTTTTGACTATTTGGATTTTTTTTATTTTTCGTTATTTGAATGTTTTTGAATTTTTTTATTTAAGTAATGAACAAGGATCCAATCCGACTACTAGGTTTAGGAAAAATTCCTCTAATTAGATGTAGGATCATTTTATGGTAGACTAGATGAGATAACCCTAAGATGATGCTAGGTGATAGGTGTAATGATAGATATCAATCAAATACCAAGCCATGGTAGATGTGTAAGTGGAGATATGAAAGATGGATGGATGAAGTGGATTTGCTATGGATGAGATAGGAAATACCTTTGATAGATGGTGGATGGTGCTTATTTAACCATGTCACCTATTGATGAAGTGAGGGAAAACACCCTCCCTCACAACTCACAACAACAACTAATTCAACTCAGAAAATGATTGACAAGGTCACAAAAACATGCAAGAAGAGACTTAAGCTTCTCATTCAAAATAACCAAATCTGAAATTACATTTTATTTGCAGACATATGGGTTGATTAAATCCATTACAAACTGAAACAAAATCTAATTAGAAGCAAAAAATAAAAAATGCAAATTGTTCTCCTTCAAACTATCTTCTTGCACAAGCTTCTAGCTTATACAACCTTCAATTGGAAACCATTGCTGAAAACCTTGGTATCACCAATTCATTTGATGTTGGAAAACCTCTTCAAACGTGAAAAAAATCCTTTTCCAAGCTCCCCAAGAAAAGACACACCTCCTTCTTCTTTAAAATTTTTCCTTTAATGACAACCCAAAAATTGTTAATACCACTCTTGCACTACTTTCTAAAAATTTAATTTTTGCCTCCTTTGAAAAGGCTATGCCCATGCAACTGAAAAGGATTTTCCAACAATTAGAAAAAGCATTAGAATATCCTTGATGCATTTTGTTAACTTCCAAAAATCTATGCCATGATTTCCTTTTTGGATTTTTCCCATTTAAATTACTTCCTAAATTATCTCCACTCCCAAAATTTGCAATAAAATAATAAAAGGCATTTTTTAAATATTTTTTTAGGCCCAATATTACAATTTATTCTCCAACTACAAAATTACCAAACCTTAAGAAACAAAAAAATTTAAAATACTTTCATTTTGGGTGATGTTGATTGCTAGTACCCTCGAATGCTCTTGCATCACCTATTTTTTAGATTTTCACCAAGGTACTTGTCCAAAGTGCCACCAAAGTGGTTTTCACTAGAGGACGAATTTTTTATCTTTACTCTTTTATCCTCTTTTTTTATTTTTATTTAATTAATTTATTTATTTTTTGGTTTTTTGGTTTGTTTTACTTTATTTGATTTTTTTGGTTAATTTTTTTACTTTTGAAAGGGATACCCCAATGGTTTTAATTGTATAACCACTTGAGATGGCTATTGCTAATAGGATCCTACAAAGGTTCACCTTCAAGTGTAGCTAGTTGGTAGGCTTTGAAGCCATAGCTTGTTGTGACAACAAATAGTCCCAACCAATTCAATTCAAACTTGTCTTTGTTATCTTGATCCAGTTGAATCTTTTGATTCTCCTTAAGGACTAGGTATCCCACTTAGAATTTTCAGCCCTTGATCTTCTTGTTGTAACTTCAACAAAGATGGTTTTGATAGGCTTAAAGATGGTTAAGTGCGTGAATACGTCTTTCATCCATCAACTTTGGCTCGTTTAGTTTGGACACTCAGTATTCTTCATCATCAATAAGGTGTTGTAACGAAACCCTCAATGATGGAAGCTCAACCTCAATAGGAAATATGGATTGAAAGACTCTAGCTCACTTAGTTTGGACACTCAGTATTCTTCATCATCAATAAGGTGTTGCAATGAAACCCTCAATGATGGAAGCTCAACCTCAATAGACCAAAGAGTACGGTGTGGCACTGGTAGGTGTTCTGATACTGGTATAGTAGGCCCATAAGATGGGATTAAGTTGTAAGTGCAATCACAGGCAACATCATTGATAGTCTTTTTAAGGATTTTTAATATGATTTTTTTAGATGATTTAGCTTGGTCATTTCTTTGAGGATAATAGGGTGTGGAGAAATGATGTTGGATATGGAACTAGGTACAAAAATCTCAAAAATCCTAGTTTTTAAATGGTGTTTTGTTATCCATAATGATGGCTTGCAAGACACCATACTATCAAATCAAATAGTTTAAGATAAACTTTAAAAAAAATTTATCCATAATATATGTTAGAGGGATAGCTTCAACCCACTTCATGAAATACTTGGTGGGGGTGATGATAAACTTATGACCATTAGAGGAGGTAGGAGAGATTTTGCATATGAGGTTGAGTCCCCATTGTGAAAAAGGCCATGGTGTAGTTATTTGTTGTAACTCATGTGCTAGAGCATGAATAAGGTCACCATGTTGTTGACACTATAGACATTTCTTCACAAACTAATGTGCCTCTTGTTCCATAGTCGACCAATAGTATCTAGTCCTTAATAACTTCTTCGAAAGGGTAGGGCCACTAGAATGCAACCCACAAAAACCTTCATGTACCTCATGTAAGGCAATTGAATCTTTTTTCGTGTGAAGGCATCTAAGAAAAGTACCATCGAGACTCTTTCGATAAAGGGTGTCACCAAGTAGGTGAAGTGAGATGATCAACGAATGAATTTTGTCT
This sequence comes from Sequoiadendron giganteum, assembly GCA_007115665.2. Taxonomy (NCBI): domain Eukaryota; kingdom Viridiplantae; phylum Streptophyta; class Pinopsida; order Cupressales; family Cupressaceae; genus Sequoiadendron; species Sequoiadendron giganteum. The sequence goes on along the minus strand of CM021107.1, from coordinate 316,697,571 downwards.
TAATATTAGTAGTGAGGTTGGGTGGCATGGTACCATTTTGGAGATAGGTGTTAAATTTTATGGTACCAAGGGGGATTGGGACTAACAATTTCACACAAACATTTTGATTTATGGAATTTGAATATCGATATGAATAGTTGCTCAGTTCAAGGAATTCACATATGTGAGTGTTGTGTGGCATGTCTAGAAGAGACCCAATGGTTTCCATAGAATGTTTTGCCTTGTTGTTGACTTTGGTTTTCTACTCAAATGAGACAATAATAAAGTATTATTTGAAACTATCCACCATCCTTTTGTGGGGAAGTAGCTTGTCATCTTTAGTTTGATATTCAATATTGACCTGCCTTACTACGAGTTGGAAATCCCCTCAAACCTATAGGCCCTTGATCTGCCATTGTATATCCATCCTTAAGCCTATAATGAGAGCTTCATATTTGACTATATTATTTGTACATGGAAAAGATAGCCGATATGATTTAGGTATGTAATCACCCTGGCATGTGATGAAGAGGACTCATGCCCCTAATCCATGTTGAGTATGAGAACCATCGACATATAACTTCCATTGACTAGTATAAATGATGTTGAATACTACCTCATCTGGGAAGTCTGATATAAGGGAATTCTCATCATATAATGGTGCATCTTCTAGTTGATCTTCTATGACTTATCCTTTTATTGTCCTCCTATCCACATATTCTATATCAAATTCATTTAGTATCATGACCCATTTATCCATGTGACCTATGAGTGTTACTTTTTCCAATAGATATTTTAGTGGACCTACCTTAGATATGAGCTTGATTTGACAGTTAAGAATATAGTGTCATAGCTTTTGAGAACCAAAAATGACTACTAAATATGCTCACTCGATAGGGGTATAATTAAGCTCATAATCGACTAGTGTTTGACTTATTTAATAGACTGCTCTTTCCTTCCTTGAATCATCATGTTGTGCTAAGAGAGCACATAATGCTACTACTGTTGCTAAGATATACATGATCAATGGCTTATCTGCCACTGGAGGTATCACAACTGGAGGTGATGCTAGGTAATATTTTAGATGTTGGAAGGATTGTTGACACTTCTAATCCCATTTTAATGTGATATATTTATGAAGGAGATGAGTAAATGGGTGACATTAATCTACTAGTTGTGTTATAAACCTTCTGATAGATTGAAGTTTCCCTTGTAAATTTAATAGTTGATTTAGGGTTTTAGGTGGAGGAATATCAATGATTGCTTTATCTTTCATCAGGTCCACTTCAATACCTCTTTGAGATACTATGTATCCTAAAAGTTTCCCAGAAGTGACTTCGAAGACACATTTTTTCAGATTAGGTCTCACTTGATATTTTTAAGCCTATCAAATATTTTAGCTAGCACCTCTAAGTGTCCTTTTCTTGTCACTAATTTAGCTACAATGTTGTATACATAGTCTTCCATGATGTTGGGGACATGTCATGCAAAATCACTATCATAACTCGCTAGTATGTTCTTCCTGCATTTTTTAGACCAAAAGGTATAACATTCCAGTAGTATGTACCCCAAGGGCATGTGAAAGTTATTTTATGTTGGTCTTCTTGTGCTATCTTGATTCAATTGTACCTAGAAAAACCATCCATGAGGGATAACATCTTATGTCCTCCTATAAGATCCACTATGATATCAATATATGGTAATGGTAAGTCATCCTTAGGACAAGCTTTTTTCAAGTCTCTGAAGTTGATGTAAATGTGAATGCCCCCAGTGGGTTTGGAAACTGGTACTAGATTGGAAACCCACTCTAGATAGTCAATTAATCTTATGAAACCCACATCTAACAATTTATGTAGCTCTAATCTCACCAGTAATGCAATATGTGGGTCCATTTTTCACAACTTTTGTTTCATTGTTTAGCTCCTGGATATACTATTAAGTGATGTACCACTAGCGCAATATCTTGTCCAAGCATGTCAGTGTAAGATTGGACGCAAAGTTGATTTTGCATTTTTCTAGGAAAGCTATGAAATTATGTTTCTCTTCAATATTTAGTGAAGCTGCATAGAACATGATCTTTGGTGTATTAGTGGTTCCAATATTCACTTGCTCAAAATCCTCTACTAGCACTATTGACTTATCTTGATGTTGATCCATACTTGGGAGGTTGAATCCTTCACCTTAGGTGCCTCAAAGAGGTTTTCACCCTTGAATATGTCCTTTTTTTTTACTTTTCTTGATCTGAAAGTGATATTATGGTTTTCGCTTGTGGATCTATTTGCGATTTTTATGTTTTCATTTTTACAATTGAAGGATTTAGGGTTCTCCCCCAAAGTATGCTTCCACATCAAATTTTATGTTGAATCCTTCTTTGTGGCCTCCTATAAGTATACCATCTCTAATTCCCATGAACTTGGAAATAGCTTCATCATTTTCAAACAAATCTAGAATCAGTGCTTGTTGTTGATCCCAATCAATGAGTTAGGGGTAGACTAATTGTAGGTCATTATTGATTGAAGGTGAAGTGAATGATAGGGTAGTGAGAGTTTTAATTGACACGCTTTTAAATAAGTCAATGATGTACGTTAGAGAGTCCTTGATGGTATCATTGTTAGAAATATTATGCTCAAAAGAAGATTCAACTACCTCACTAGAAATATTTTAAATGTTGGGGGTAGCATTATCTAGATGACCGTATCCAAGCCCTAGATATTTTTTTCTTTTCTCAAGAATGATGGGTTCTTTGATTCCTTTTTGATGTATACCAAGGTCACCAATGCCTGTGAATCCCAAGTTCTTAAGCATCTGAAAACCATTACTGTTTTGATCAATAGGAAAAGTAGCTTGTTCCTCTTCGTCATGGTATAACCATTGGGAAATATCTTCTTTTATGACTTATTTATTTAGTTCTCCCCACTTAGAGAAAAACATGTGTGCAAATTTGATGATAGAAGAAGTTTTATCAATATGTTGTGATTTCCCATACATATTAGGAGAAGATGGAAGTTGTCCTACATATAAGGACCTTTTAGGATTATAGTCACCATGACCATTGTCTTGTATTTAGATATTAATTTCGATGAAAGGTTTATGAGTGGTGGATGATGAAGCTATTGTTGATGGATCAATGCAAGTTGACAAGTGAAGGGAAATGTCATTGTTTGGAACTTGAAGTAATTTGTGATATTTCTCTTCCAAGTTCTTACAATAGTGAAAGGGTTGAGGGTCACCATGGATAGTAACCTCAATTTTATTAAATCAAAATTTTATGCATTGGTGGTAGGTTGATAGGATGACCTGCATGGTATGTATCCATGAGCATCCTAGGAGAATGTTGTATGGTGGATTAAGATCCAAGACTTGACATGTTATCTCCATAATCGTTGGGCCAACATGAATGGGAAGCCTGATAGTGCCTCCAAACTCATGTTCATTGTCATCATATTCCCTTATTGTAATGCCCTTATGTTTTTCAATGACTTCTTTTGAATATCCTAGTTGTTTGACCAATTTTAAGGTACAAATATTTAAGCTTGTCCGACCATCTATCAAGACTCTCTTGATTGTGTGCTTGTGGACATAGACTTCTAGGTGTAGAGCATGATTATGATATGTGATATATGGAAGATCCTTTTCGGTGAATACCAAGTGGTGATTACATGCAATTTTCCCTACCATACCTTGGAATTGATCGGTGTCTATGTCAAATAGGATGAAAGATTCCAAGAGTGCTTTGTCTAGGACCTATTTATGTGCTGGAGAAATTCTAAGAAGTTCTAAGATAGATATCTATGTTGGTGTCTTCTTAATATCTTCTATGAGGCTATAATCAGTTGGTGTCACTTTAGGTAAGTTTCTAGATGGTTGTGGAACTTCTTGGATAGTTATTCTCCCTTGTTGTGTGGTGACTCCACACTTAGGATTTTTATTGAATATAGTAATGATGGAAACACAATTGTTTTTGGTCTTGTACACCTCCCACTACATTGTCGTAGGGGGATTAACCTTGTTATAATCCTTAGTATTTACTAAGTCACTTCCCTTACCATGTTTTGGGATTGGGTTATTGTAGACACCTAAATCATTATTTCCAAAGGTTCCAAGACGTTGATCTATGCTCACCTCTCCTTGATCTATAAGGTCTCGTATTATATTTTTGTCTCATGTAATTAGTTGTTTTGTTTCCTTTAGTCCTATGATATTCACAATAGTCATCGCCATTGTACCATGAGGGTTTTACTTGCAATTCATCATGATGCCTAAACTCTGGAAGTTTGACAAGGTTGGTTTGAGTCCACTTCTTTAAGAATATTTCAATTGGTTCCCCTAAGGGAGTGTACTCACATCTAGTATTATTGGTAGGTCTTGGTGGTCCCCTTGGAGGATTTTTTTTGGTTGTCTTGTTGATTATTAGATGGAGGTTGTATATTTTGCATAAATTTTACATCTACCACTCCATCATTGGTGAAATTTTTATTTTTAGCCTAGAGGTGAGGTTTATCATTAGAATTAGATGTGTGCTCCTTATTGTCTTTATAGATTTTAATAAGGCCTTAGTGATAAGTGTCTTTTCAAGTGAGTCCCTTCTCTATGATCTCATCAAAGGTATTTACACATTATATGGTTAGATAGAAACTAATTTATGTGTTTAGATTTTGCACAAAATTGTTGACAAGTTGTTTTTTGGGTATTGGCCATTTACATTTGCTAGCTTTAGGTTGTCAATGTTGTAAGAATGAGGCAAAATTTTCTCCTTGGTTTTTCTTGGTGTTATACAAGTCTATCATAGTTATCTCATGTTCAATATTATAGGAGAAGTGATGAAAAAAATCAACTAGTTCTTCAAATGTTTTAACACCTCGAGGTAGATGAGAAACCCATTTTATGGCTTATCCTCCTAAGCTTCTAGGGAAAAGACACATTAAGTATGTATGATTGTAGGAGAATTCTAGAAAAGCGACATAGAACTCTTGTATGTGCTCACGAGGGTCACCTCTTCTCTTATATTTATCAAATTTGGGAATTTCAAAATTGTGAGGAAAATATATCCTTGGTATGCTTCTATCGAAGGGATAAGGATAAATGTCCTTAAGTGTGCAATTTTTCTTTGTATGCCCTAGTTGTATGTTTATGATTTTGTTAGTCAAAATTTTTGATTTGGAATGTCAAGTCATTTTGCTGAGTGTTTTTAGGTTGATGGGGTGGATTGTATGTTTGGTGTTGTGGGATCAATGATGAATTGTATGATGGATTTTGGTTTTCTATCATATTTTGGAGTATGTTATTGTGATCCCTAAAATGTTAAGTCCTATTATGAGATGGTAAACAAACTATTGCTTCAATAAAAGAAATAACATAAAGAGTACACCTCAAGATTAGCCTAAAGGAAGAAATTGTAAAGAAGTAAGATAACAAATTGATAAGTGATTATACCTCTTTTGTGTTGCTTCTTCCTTGGTTGGCAAGCTAAATCAAATATTCAAAGTGATATGCAAGATGAGTGAAGACATGGTAATGGTGAACTCAAAATACTATGGTAAAGGCAAGAGAAGCTCAAATGAAGAATTTGCAAGAGTTTTGATAGCAAAAGATTGATTCCCCCAAAATGAGAGGAAGGAGGGGCTATTTATAGAGGGATTTGAATTCTCTAGAGAATTCAACGGTTGAGATTAAGCCAACAAGGTCAAGATGGAGGTCTATGGTGAGATGGATGATGTGGAGAGGATGTGAAAGTAAGGTACATGATGTGGAGGAAGGACAAGTACCTTGGAAAAGGGATGATATGACCTCTCAATGATCACATGGGGAAGAGGAGAATCTTGGGTGAATAAAAGTGAATTAAAAATTCACATGATTGGAGAATCTTGTGGATAAGACAAGGTTCCAAAAGGAGAGGTGGAAAGTACCTTGGATAAAACAAGGTCCTTAAAAAGGTAGGATTCACCACATGTGACTTGATGTGACAAGTCAAAGGTTCTAGAGCTTGCATGGGGAAGAGAAGATTCCTTGGAGGAATATAAAAGAATTAAAAATTCACATGGGGAAGAGAGGAGCTTTGGATGAATAAAAAGGAATTAAAAATTCCTCGGGAGATGGGGAGAGTTGACCAAAGTACTGATTTGGCTTAACTGATCAGTAATTAGAACATAATTAGTGGTTAATAAGGATTAGAAGCTAACTTGCAAAAGTTGGAGGATGTGACACATCCTAATCAAGGATTAGGCATGTGCACATCTCTAATGAAGAGATTAAGAGGTTGATTAAGATTAAGTGAAGGATGTGACATGTGAAGAATTTGAATAAATGTCATATTTATTTAATTTATTTGATGAAAGGGGAATTAAAGGGGTAAGGTATTTAATTATTTAACTAGATACCTTAGGAATTAGAGGAACTTTAGAGGTATTAATTAAATAATAGTGTTATTGTTTAATTAATGCGGATAAGGGGATATTTAGACGAAAAAGGGGTAAATTTGGACAAATGAAGTGTCCAAATTTAGGTGTCTACAGTTATATGATGGATGTTGTTGATGTTGTGTGTTATTTTTTCCATGGTAGGGTTATACATATTGTATGAGGAAGGTTTTGTTGTGATAGGTTTTATTGTTGTTGTTGTTGGTGTAGGTTTTATTGTTGATGGTGGAGGATTTGTTGTTGTTGAGGTACAATATATTGTTATTGTGGGACATGTTATTGTTGTGGTGTGATTGATTGATTGTTGAGGTATGATGTATTATTGATGTGGGATATTTTGTTGTTGTGGTGTGATTGGTTGTTGTTGAAGATATTGTGGTTACGGTGTTTTTTGAGGTTGTTGAATGTATTAAGGTTGGGGTGTTGTTTGAGGTTGTTGTTGAGATGTGGGTGTTCTAGTGTAGGATGTGATGAAATATAGTTTCTGAGTATAGTAGTTGTTGAATTTTGTTTTGTGATGATAAATGATGTAGTTTGGGAGTTGGAAGGTTGAATTGGGTTATTGGGAATATTTATACTCCTTGTTGTATTAGTTGTTTGTGTTTTATTTGTACTGCTAGGAGGCACAAACAGTGATAGACTTGTTGTTGTAGAAGGGTTTTTGTATAGTTTGGTATGTTCATGTTTGGGGGGTTTGGTATGTTTGGGTTTGTTATGGACACATATGTTGAGAATAGTGGGATGTTGGTGGTTGATGATTTTGGATTGTTTGATCAATTACGCTTGGGTTTCAGTATATGGATTCACAAATTATTTTGAAAATGGTATGAAATCCATGTCATACATTGGCATCATAGGTTGAATTGGTATGTTTGGGATTGGAGGTGGTGGTATTTGTTCAATGATTGTGTGCACCATGGGCATGTTCTCATGTATAGGAACACTAGTTGTCATGACATTTATTTGAGCTTGTTCTCTAATTGTTACAATGTTATAATAAAAGGGTAGTTTGGCACTATTTTGTGCAAGTTTAAGAAAGTAAGAGTTGGGATCCATAGAAATAAGGGCATCAAGTTTACTAGACAATGAGGGATCTTGTTGTATTTCCAAAATTTCTTTCTCAATGAATTCACTAGATAACTTGGATTCATTTGTAATGTCTTCTATGAGGATGGTTTGATCTTGAGGTTGTTGAGTTACTTATTATTTGGTTGGTTGTTGAAGTGTTTGATATACACATGAATCGAATATATCACTAAGCATCCCAAAGGTTGTATTCGAAGTAGTCATAAGCATGGTAATGTTTGAACTACTTATGTTTTGATGCCATGACTTTCTTATGTTGGGAACTTGTAATAGGCATGAACTAATGAAAGATGGGATGTAAGTGAAGTTGAGATTATGTGATGTTAATGAGGTTTTGTTTCAAGATTGGACTTGTGAGATTTTTCCTATATATATTTGGACAAAGGTCTTACATTGATGATGTTGGTTTGATGGGAGATATATGAAAACCTCCAAAAGTCAAAGTTAGATTAGATCTCATTTTGTTATGCGATAAGGATAATATTTACTTGTACTAGACTAATTAGTCCAAGCAAAGGAAGATGATGGCGACTTTACAAACTTAGAAGTAGACAAAGACTACTAAGTTGGTTTTCTCACAAGGATTTTGATGCTAATTTAACTAGGTACTTGAAAATGACTATTTTTCAAGCAAGAGCTAAAGTAGGAGATGGGATTGAGAGATCTAAGTAAGACTATGACCGATTTGGTTGCTGGTGGTTTTGATGTTTGTTGATGGTTGAGATGTCACTTTTTGTCCAAAAGTTAAAGGGGTGTAACTCTAAAAGTCTAAGATGATGAAAATGGTATGAGATGAGGGTGAAAAATTATTTTTTGTATGGATGAGGTATGTTGGTTATAGGTTTGTTACAACAAAAAACTCAAATCCTAGATTGAATTTCTGTTGAATTTTGAAGATTGGAATTTTAAGGGTTCTAAAAATTTAATTTGACAATCAAACGCGTCACTTTATATTTCAAAATCATCACTAAAACATATCAAATGCATCACAGGATCGTAAAAGTGATGCACTTCCCTTTATCAGAAGCGACACGAAATGGGAAAAAATGCTAAACTATGGCAAAAGCATCATTATTCTTATCAAAATTGTTAATGTGTTTCATAAGCATGACTATGTAAAACCTAGGGTTTGAAGCTGATAAAGAGCAATTTTGATCAAACGTGTCAAGTTGCACAAAAGCATCAATCTGCAAAGTAGAAGTGTTGTGTTGTTTTTTATAAACAAGTTGAGTTGTTTAAATAAGTACCACAAAATTTTAAAACGTGCCACAGTGACAACAAAAGTGTCACTATAATATAGAAGCATGATTCTATAACTGATCCTAAAATTTGTCTAAAGTAATTGATTGATTTGGCTATTTTGATGAGCAATTTGAATTTTTTTGTTTGGAAAGAGATATCACATAACAAAGAATAGCATGTAAAATTGAGTCCAAGATTTATTTTAGATAATTTTACATCTTTTCAATGAAAAGCCACTATAAGGCAATTGTAGGTCTTAACAAGAAAACACATCAAGTAGCACAACCTAATTAGTAGTAGAAAGGTGTATTGACTTAGTAGATGCCCACCCGCCGAAATGTAGTACCTTTAAAGGAATGAGTAACTAGGGTATGCTAAGGTAATGTAAACCTTAACACCCCTTACCTTGGAAGGATGAGGTCCTAACAAGGAGTATATGTCACCTCAAAAAGAGAAGAGTATGTGGTGAGTAACTTCAGGTATGATAATTGTACCTATACCCTACTAAGCCATTTATTGATGGTATTAAAGGCTTCTAAAAACAAGGTTCATAGCGTTTTCATGAATAGTGAGCTCGTCCAAGGATGCTTGAGTTGAGGGGGTCCCCTCTTCTCTTCACCTATACACATCTTGATGGATCAAGGATCATAATGCTTAGATTAAAGGATGTTGGAAAGACCTTGAGGTAGAACTTTCATTCTCCCCTTTTATATACCCCACGAGTAAACATGGTTTAGGTCATCCTTGAGGTGATGAAATCCCCAAGTAGGCCTCCTACTAAATTAAACAAAGATACTAGTGTTTCTAATTCTCAGGCTCACACATAGTGCAAGAAGAATATAATACTTTGTTAGTATTCCTTGGGTGTACAAAACATGTGCAAACTAGTGGTGTTTTTGATCTCCTAGATTGCACATAGCGCAAGGAGAGACCATACACACCAATAGCCTACCAAACATGACAAATAATTCTTTAATTAAACCCATATTCAAATGTGCACTAATCTAAAATCATATAGAGTATTATTCTTGCATCAAATACATCAGTAGTTTGTTTTATTTTGTCTTCTCTCAAAATTCGCCAAGGATGCACAACTATGTTTTTGATTTAGGAAAAAGCAGGTTTTGAAGGGACCCAAAACCCTTTCCAACCAAAAATAAAGCTGCAAAAAGAACAGCTTGCAGCCAACCAAAAGCCAACCCCCAAACAAGATCCATCAAGATTTACATTTAGAACTACTCTTGTGGGAACAGAGAGTCATGTCAAAAGAAGGCCTAGAGAAATTAGCTTTCTTGCCCTTAACAGTAATCTAGCCTTCCTCCACTTGCGTTGCCTTATCATACCAAGTTAGCACACAATTTTCTTGAAGATGAATGCCTGCAGCCATTGTCTTGGGGATATCATCATTATTTCTTCGTGCAAGCAAAGACTTATCAGAAAATCCACCAAAAATAATATTCAGAGTGCTATCACCAAAAGAGGCATCCTAGGACCCAATCTCTCGCTCTTTAGGGGTTTCAACATGATAATCTTGTACAGCATCAGCAACCCCACCATTTGAATCCGGAGGGGATACCTCAAGACCCTGTGATTCCGATGCAACCACCTCTGAAAAACTCTTGTGTTGTTTAGATTTCTTCTCAATCGTATAATGTTGTTGAGAGGCACCTTTCCACCATGTAGTTGTCATAGCTTTTTTCTCAAATCTACATTGTGCAGCAGCATGACCTATTTTAAAGCATCTTCTACACTAGAAGGGAATCCCCTCATAGTCCAAAGATTGGACCCAAAACTCCTTAGAAGATTTAAGTAAAATCTCAATAGGCAGCCCTCTAGAAACATCCGTTTCAACCAATATGCAGGCAAAGGTGGAATGAAAAAATGTCAGAGGATTCAAAATCCACCAACAAAAAATCACCAAGGGCTTCACCCACTTCCTCCAAAAGAGGGTTAGTCCATAAGTGGAGGGGAAGATTAGGCAGCCGAACCCAAATCAAGATCTTATTGAAAGTTTCAGAAGCAGTGTTGAAATCAAAATGCTAAGGCTTAATCATCAACAAATGTTTGTCCTCCTAGCTAAAAAAATTGTCACATAAAATTATATTTCTATCTTGAGCATTGTCAAACTTGGCAACAAAAAACCCCTTAGCCATGGGGTAAATATGAACTTTACTAGAAATTAGAGGCTCCCATTCATTGGAGATCCAGGAATGCAGTTAAGGGATGCACAACAATGTTAGTTCTATAAAACTCAAGAAATGATGGGGTTAGTGAAAATTATGAAATTTAAATCAAAAGCATCACTAAAATATCAAAATCTTTATTGTAAAAATCAAATGAGTCATTGTACCTATCAGAAGCATCACTATTTTATAGAAGCGTCGATGCACATTGTGATTAACCTTATTGTTATAACTCAAAAGCATCAATGTACAGTCACAAGAGTTGCTATAAAAATTAAATACGGTGTTGTGCAGTCAAAAGTGTTGTTGTAACCTACCAACTTGAAAAATAGAACAAGAAAGCATGTCATTTCATTAATCAAAAGCATGGTTATACCTTTCAAATACGTCATCATACAGTCAAAAGTGTTGTTGCACATTACAAAAGTGTCTCTATAACCTGTAACTCAACAAAACTCAAATTAACATCAAATCAAGGATGTGGGTCCCACCGAGCATACTAGAATGTGTAACATGTATAATGGGTAATAAATTAAAATAAGAATTAAGCAATTAGGGTTATAAAATACCAAACACCTAAAACCGAAAGATCATATTAAACCCATCAAATAATGAAGTTGAATGTGATGCTTTTATGAAATAAATCCAAATCAAGAATACAATTCAAACTAATATCAAATTGCTTCCCTAGTACTCCATTGTAAGATCTTTCTTATTCGATATGTGGATTGATTAATTGTGCATGACCCAATTGACAAAAGAAAGATTGATGATATTGATGAAGCTTGATGATGAAGACTTTGATTCACAAGGATAACTCAAATGCTCAGTTGAATGTTCAAATATGATAATGGGTGCTCTAAAATGATTGTGAATGAATTTGAATTAAGGAGAAGGATTACTTTATAGATTTCATGAAGGTTTGATTAATGGTGGAGATTGAGGGATGAAGATCAATGGTGAAGATTAAATCAAGAGATCAATGGATGAGATCAAATGAGAGGTTTAGTTAACTGAACTCCATCCCTTGATTTAAGGAAGATATTTTAAGATATTTATGAAGGGAAGATATTTTGAAAAAGGAATATTCCATTTTTGAAAATAGAATATGCCACGTGGAGGAAAATTAGCTAATTAAAAATTATTTAATCGGGTGGAATGGGAGGAATTAAGATTTTTAATTAAATAATTAAAAATTATTTAATTAGTTGGGTTTGAAGAGAATTAGTAATTAATTAGTAGAAGGTGAGAAATTCAAAAATTAATTAAATAATAAAAAATATTTAATTAAGGTGAAATAGAGGAAAATTGTTATTTTAATCAAATAATTAGAAATTATTAATTAAAACTGATGAATTAGGAGATAATGAGTGAAAATGATGAAAAATGGTGAATTTGGAATGTGTGATGCATTCAAACAATTTTAGGTGTCTACGAAATAAAATTTTGTTAGAGAAAAATTTGACATAGTTTTTTTATATGAGAAATATGATATGCATGCAATTTATTAAGTGGATTATTTACAAGATGGGGATTAGGACAATAATTTTACCCAAAAAATAGAAGAATAATTAGAACTATATTCCATGTAAAAATACAAATTTATAAGTATACTTAATTTACATATTTACTCAATAATGACAAAATACAATAAGTTAGTTAAATGAAATGTGCTTATGTATGTGAAGACTAAATAGAGTTCTTATCTTAATATAAATAAATTTAAATTGAATAGATAAATTAATGTAAGTTCAAGGTCTTATTGATTCCTCATCATTTATAATAATTTGAATAGATTATTTTTAAAAATGTAGTAAATGTAGGCATCCAACAAATTCATCGCCAGCAATTCAGCGAAGAAAAATTCACCGCCTACAATTCACCACCATAGAAAATTCACTGACAAAAAATTCACCACCAAGTAAAATTCACCACGAGCAATTCAATGCCACGATGGAAAATTAACGACATTAATATTTTTAATAAAATCAAAGTTTTTGAAATATCTATTAAAAAATATTAATGTGGTTAATTTTCGACTGCGGTGAATTGTTGGCGGTGAATTTTTTGTCGGTGAATTTTCCATGGTGGTGAATTGTTGGCGATGAATTTTCCTTTGGTGAATTGTTGGCGATGAATTTTCCTAGAGCCATAAATGTAAGGTCAAGATCTTTTCTATATATTATAAATACGAATTTATTGCAACATGAAAAGGTTTTATGTCATAATTATATATTTAGTGCAAAGTGTATGGTCAATATTTGTTTCATGGTAGTCCTTTTAATCTCTACCATTGATGTATGCACTTTGTCTAGTGCTCCTCACTAAGGGAACACTTATTAGTTTTATCTACAATGAAGGATAGGATTCTTAGAAGAAAATAGTTTACCAAAGCATTCACAAATTAAAAAAAAATAGTTTTAAAAACTAATAAAACTTTATTGGAATTTCACACTTATAGGTGGACAATAGCAATTACTTTACCAAGTGCACCATTCACAACTTCAAACGAGATTATATTTAGCATAACTTGTTATCCAACACACAATAACACCTTTGTATATACTTTGTTTTTTATCTAAATATGAATTTATTGTGTTCTTTTTTTGCATTATAATATAACATGCTACTAGTGTGGCCAATGTTTTTAACATATTTTGTTGTGTGTTTCAGCAAATCATTTGTTGCAAACAAATGTATGGATGAAAAAAATGTGTATTGTTCATTTATAGATATGTTCTTGTCTGTGCATGATAGGAGTTGTCAATTTGTCTAGTTGCATAGAATTACACATATCTTTAATGAGTTTAAGAAATTTGATTTGGGAAAATTTGTCTCCATGTTGTCAAAAAACTATCTAGTGTGACCATTGTCTAAAAGCTTCTCCAAATTCCATATGACAATCCAACATACATTTGAATACCACAAATAGGTGAAAATTATCCTAGGTCACCAAAAAACACAATAGACTTTCCATCGAATGGGATTTGATTGTGGAATGGGAATGAGTCATTTACCTTGTTGTAAATGTGGTCTAATAACCTTGGTCCAATGGAGCTCATTTCACCAGTTAAAATATAATGAATGAAATACATGATTTCTTGGAAAGTTTATAGAGCTTGGCCTTGAAGAGGGTTCATGTCTTTGATTTGTATTTGAAGTACCAAATGAATAGTTGATGCATTGATATTAAAATTAGCCTCACCTATTTGGGCAAGACAAAGCAATGGTTTTTGTGCATGGGGTACATTTCTAGCAAGTCCAATTTCAATATTATTAATCAAAGTATGATTTCCCTAAACTCTTGTAGTTCTTAGTATGATCATTAGAAGTGGTGCTTGCCTTCCAACTCAAGATTAATGGTCCATAATAATGTTGTAAATATAGTTTTGATCTTAAATAAATATTTCCCTTTGTGATACTTGAGTTGGGTTCAATTTCTTTGGACTAGTGCATTGAATGGTTGTAATCAACTAATGCAACATTATTCACCGAGGGGGAAATTGTAGTAGTAGCCCAGTTGAGGCTTATGTTAAAGAATCAACATCCAAGTATTTTTATTTAATCAATTATGACATCATTCCCTAGGTGGAGGGAGGATAAAAGTTGTCACTCCTCTGCATCAAGGTATTATCAATCTTCTGGTCCCTCAAGCATAATTTCATCATAATTGTTTGATTTTTTTGGTGTGCAATCAACATATCATTTATGATAGGTTCTATCCATGATGTCCCATTCATAGATAGTATATTCTAAGTTGTATGAGCCAAATTCATAAATAATGTTGTGAAAATTAAATTAGAATAGAAGCTCACTCCAATAGAAAGACTCAAAAAATTTAGTGTCTTTAGAAGGACATGAACTAAAAAATAGGGAGACTTGAACAATGCTTAGAATAATTTTTTTTGTCCACTTGTAGCTTGTGTGGTACTTCAATTTTTTTTTTTCCCCTTTGATTCAATTATTTATAGTGATTTTAATATTATTAGTCAAACCATATACCTTTCAATGAAACATGAGGTGGGTATCATACATTCTTGAGCTAAAGGTGCATACACAAAGTTTTCCTATTAACATTCAAAGACACAAAGGAATGCATACATATTTTTAGTGGTAATTTAATATCAAGTGGCAAGACTCTTATGCATTTATATCACAATCAACAATAGTATCAATTATGAAACTACAAAATGCTATAGAAGTTGGATTCCCTTGTTCAATATTTCTATATATGTGTTTCAAAGGGTTTTCATAACTTCCAAATTGACATTTTGCTACATAATTTTCAATTTATTTGAACATTACACAATAAGATAAAATAGGTTGGAAATCAACATTTTTATGCCAAGTTGATAAACAAAATGGGTTGTGGATGTTCACCCAATCATATTTTTAGGTGGCTAGGAATGATGTGTAGCCACTATCATTTGTAAAAAAAGAAAAGATGATGCCTACAAATCCAAAGGAGCTTTGTAATGAGATACCAAATATGGCTCCTTTCCCTACAAATATTTTTTTGCTACATTTTATGTGTTTTTGAACCTAATTTATTAAATTTATGTAGTATGCAAAGGGGTCACATGCAAATATTTTCGGTCTATTCAACAAGCAAGGGTCATCAAGAATGGAGTGATGCACCATTTTTTCTACTTGACAATTATTTTTATGGTTCAATTCTATAACATACCTATTTATGTATTGCATAACTTGTTCAATTTCTTATAGACTATTCAAATCCATGATCTCAATCATAGGTGCTCCTTGCAACCAAAAGATGAATATGGGAAAACCCTCTATGTTACTACTCATATATGTGAGATTACATAAGATTTATAATTATTTTCTATTATCACTTGGTATATATATGCTAAATGATGATAAATATCACTCACCTATGTCAATACTCTTGGGAAAGTAAAAGGTTCTCCAAGAACTCTTCACACAAAAATTATGAACCTATTATGCATATAAAGTGTAGTTAGATGTTGATTGTTAATTATGTTTTTCATCCTCCACTAGTAGGCTTGTGTTGGTTTAGTGGGTGGTATGCTAGGCATTGCACTATGTGAAGAACACATTTACACAACCAACCGATATGACCATTTCTTGTGTCATGCACATTTGATCCAAAATTTATCTCGTCCCATACATGTTTGATCCAAAATGTATCTTTTCTCATACACATTTGATCCAAAATGTGTAAGGTGATCAACAATTTTTTTGTCAAGAAAATCTTGCACGTGAAGATGTAGTTTATAAACTATATTTGGTACTCTTTCATGAAATAATTGGTTGAAAAATACTATTTTTATTGTTTTGATTCTATGTCTCATCATAAAATTTAACAAGAAGTACAAAAAACATGAATGTTGACCAAACCTATTATCATGGAATCACATATTATGTAGATCATATTCATGAATTTTAACATCTTTTATGTGTGTCTATTTAAAAAGTTCTAAACAAGTAGGGAAGAGAGTAGGGAATGCCATTGAAAGAAAGGTTTTTTTTCTTTACTTATTGATTGATAAAAAAATAATAGGAGGCAATTTCATAACATTCATGGGGTGAGCTTGTTTCACCTTAAGAAGCTACATATTTTTTCAACCTCTCTGCATGCTATTAGGATAACAACTTCAAAAGAAGAGTCTTCATTTAATTATTGTTCAACATTGTTAAACTCATCAATTCTTATGGATAAGGAGTGGGTTTTAGGTTCTTATATATTTTTAGAGTCATAGGGTTTATAGATATATAGGAGTGTAAGCACTACAAAAAATCCCTGTGATTTGCTCCATATTTTGCTCTGTTTTTTGCTTTCACCCACTATTTTAATGTATTTTTTGCCAATTTTTTGAAAATGTCGACGCTATTTATCGGGATGGCACTATTTTTGGCATTTATTTGCACCGATTAGGACAAGTCGGCACTAATGTAGGCACTATTTTTTGCTAAAATTAGAGCCACCTTTAGCGCCAATATTGGCTTCGAGTGTGGCAACACCTTTGGCTTCGAGTGTGGCAACACCTTTGGCTTCGAGTTTAGCCTCAATTTTAACACCACTTTTAGCCCTGACTTTAGCTTTGAGTTTAGCTTCGGGTTTAGACACCCCTATATCGAAGATACTTATTTATATGTCTCATCAATGATGTAAAATAGTGAAATGTCAACAAGATACATGCATATCGAGGAGAGAATCACTTAAGTCACATCGACAAGGTATATCTACAAGTGCTTGGCGAAACACAACTCTTGGATATAATGAAGTAATGTCGATGAGACATAGAGATATCAGTAAGATAAATAAGATTGTCTCATCGACACTCTTCAAGTAATGATCAAAAGCATACATCGCTATACCACCGGGAAGGTGAGCAACATATGCGGTAGAGTGGTATACATCGCAACCCTGCAACAAGAAGCCTTGAGCAAGGTGGTAGTGCGGTAAACAGTAGAAGGGAAGGAAAAAACACTGCCATATCGCAATGGGCATAATAAGAGACGAAGGTAGTATGGTAATCGTGGCATCATTACAATTTACAACACTAAATGCAGCAAATCATGTCAGTCACAATCCATTTGAATAAATCATTTAAGGAATCAAGAATATAGCCCGCCAAAATACTCTAAAACTCTAATAAACATACTCTAAAAATTTCGTCGAAATCTTATTTTTAGGCATAGCTCGCCAGAATGGAGTTTTCATTTTAATAAACATACAATAAAACCTTTGTTGAAACCTTATTTTCAGGTGTAGCCCACCAAAATGGAGAAGTATTTTAGTAAAGAATGACAGAGAATGGTAAGGAGATGTGCATGATAGGAGGCATAGGATTCATTGTTGTTTATCTCATTCCTACTTTGACTAACAAGGGTTACAATGTTCGCGCTACTGTTTGTAATCCAAGTATTTAATTGACATATGTTTGCATAATCTCAAATTCCTTCAGATGCTTTTGAAGTATCAATGTATCCTATATAGGGTTTAGAATGACTTCTTTTAATTAAAAAAAATAAATCAGATGCTTTTGAAGTAACAATGTTTCCTATATAGGGTTTATAATAATTTATTTTAATTTTAAAAAATAAATAAATGATGTATTTTCCTGTGATTAGATAATGTGGAGATCTCCTAAATCTACCCTAGCACACTGTCCTCTTTCGCACTGTGTTCATTACTCCAACTGCTAGGGTTTTACATTTGACACCTTTAATATCTTCATGATAGTGGCTTTTAAATAGATCTCAGTCTTTTCTTTAACCTTTATCATGGTAACCCTTGAGTTCCATAATCCACCTTCAATATCTTCTAAGAACGTTGTCTTAAGCTAGACTGCATAGTATGCATATAAAACAAGTCCTTCGTACCTGCCATTGTTCCAAACCACCACTCACCGCCTTGCTTAAAATGTTGCCTCCATAAGCACAATAGCATGTTTTAAAATCATGGTTGCTAGTGATTGACCATTAAGGCCACTACTTTCATCAAGATACAATGAGATTTTTGTCTTCAAACTTAAGGCATTATGTAGGATAACATTGTGAATTGTTTGTTGTGTACAATTTGATTTTCTTGCACATTTACTACTGCTAACTGCCTTTAAGACTTAATATTGTACCATCAGCTGTGATCTCAAACAACTCACTCATTGTCACTTGAAGATTCCTTTCATGAGCATCCTTGTATAAAATCAAACTATGCCCTATAGACTGCCTACTTACTTACTAATATAGGGGACTCATTGTTTCATGGTATTTTGAGTTTTATTTAGAAGGGGTTAATATGTGGCATTTTTATGTGCAAGAAGAATAGATTTTGATGTAATGTTTGGGTATGGATGGTTCATGCAAAATTGGATTGCTATCAGTGTTATAACCAAGTTGGATTGTACCTTGAGCCGGTGTGAAACACTTCCGGGTGTTTTCGCTCCGAATTAGAACATGTGTGTAGGAATTTCCAAATATTCGACAGAGGAAGCTCCTACATTCTAAAGAT
Organism: Sequoiadendron giganteum; assembly: GCA_007115665.2. Lineage (NCBI taxonomy): Eukaryota > Viridiplantae > Streptophyta > Pinopsida > Cupressales > Cupressaceae > Sequoiadendron > Sequoiadendron giganteum. The sequence goes on along the minus strand of CM021107.1, from coordinate 316,678,669 downwards.
AAAATCATAAATCTACTTATCTAGTTTCAAATCCAACCTTACATCTTTAATATCTGATAGAGAAAGTTTGTACATTCTAAAGATAAAATCATAAATCTACTTATTCGGCTTCTAATCTAATTTGAGGTCGTGAATATCGAATATAGAAAGTTCCTATATTCTAAAGATAAAATCATAAATTTTAGTGGTCCAATTTGATATCCAATTTCAAGTTGTGAAGCTCTGACAGAGAAAGTTCCTACATTCTAAAGATAAAATCATAAATATGTTTGGTCCAATTTGAGGTTCAATTGTAAGGATTTGTCTTTTTAATTATACTTTTTGACATTTGTCTTGATACAAATTGTTACTTTAGAATTATGGTATTTCTTTTCTTCTAATGTTTTCAACCCTCATTTTAGGGAAGAGCTTTAAAGATGGTTCCTTTAGATGGAGACTACACTTTTCTGCTATAGGTTCCATCTAGAAACGCCAAAAGCTCAAGTACTGTCATACTCATGTACAACAGAGTTTGAGGTTACCTTGTTCTCCTTGATACAAAATGTTGTCCTTCAATCCCTTTTAAGCAACATTCACTATTATGGACTTCATCATTATACCTTTCATGCATTCGATTTCATTTGTTATGTGGAAACATTTTGTCTCTGTCTTTGCAAGTGATGACTATTGTGTAAACTTTTAATCTACATGACTGCCCCTCATGTTCAATTCTTGTGACTATTATGATGCTTGGGTCTGCTTACTTTTAACCAGACTGTTAATGAAAACTATCTTGGAATCCTTGATGATCAGTTTTTTCAAAATCATGGCTATGTTGATAGTGGAATGTTCTTATTAATAAGGATAAATCTATATCAATAAGGAGATTACCCCTTACCAACATACTCCACTATCCTTGCAAAGATTGATCTTTAATGCTTCATGGATGGTTTACTTGTGATTATCCTTCTCAAATGAAACAATAGGACAATTGGTTGGGCTCAGCCCTTTTGGGAGCCACATTTCACCCCACATGTTGTAACTAGATAAACAAAACAACAACCTAATTTTATCTATACCTGCATAATGAGAAAACATGTTAGATAAAACTGAGCATATGATAGATATGTTTGATAACTTTCTTGTTTTTTTGGACATCTATGGTATGCAAGTTATTTGAATGAACATGATGATCAAATTATATGTTTATAGATGTATGCACATATTTTAACTGGTGATCCTTCATTGCTCTAACAACACTCTTCTCACTCAAATGCAAGGAACCTAGGAGCAGCAAGGAAGACATCAACTTGGAGGCTTAGACAAGCGAGAAGACTAAAGATGATGCAGAACAAAACAATCGAGATTCATCATTGAGGCAATGATGGGTCCCCTTTCTCTTTATGTGCATTTTTCTCTTTTGTATCTATAAATGTATAGTTTTTCAATTATATGCATTCAAATAGTCAGTTCCATGGCTTGTGTGGAACAACATACATTTACATTATCAATAAAGACTAAATTTTGGAAAGGATTGTGGAATATTTCCTATATTATATGCATTTGCATAAGTGCAATCTAGTAATGTAATCTTTTGATTTTGTTTATGCACATGAATGTAATTTAGCAGAAATAAAAATGTACCTTACTCTTAATTTGAAAATCACAAAATCTCTACCTGATTGAGCTATTAACTTTGTTGTCTTCACGAACATATGTTGATACAAAATGAATGGAAGAAGCATCCAAGTAATCCTAATTTTTCTACCAACAATTCATACCAAAGATTGAACAATTTAAGGATATTGCAATAGGTAATTTGTATCGACACAAATAATATTACTGAAGCATTTCAAAGTTTAGGCCATAAAAATAATCCCTTTTAAACATGGATTGTGTTGTAGCCAAAATTCCATCCTAATTATTTTTTCATACTTCCATTTTCACTCATCTCTTACATCCACCATATGCATAGAATTCTTGTCATAATAACTTAAATTTAATAAAATCCCTCACGTGAGCTTCCAAATAAAACCCTTGATCACAGCATCAAATTGTATTCCTCCTTTGAAATACTCCTATGATTGCTCATAGCATATCGCCAAGACAACACCATGTTGATGAGAGTCCCTCCCAAGTCTCCCCGACATTAGCACAAAGCACAGATCAGAAATGTAGATGAGACACCCCTATGTCGAAGAGTCTTATTTATACGTCTCATCAATGATGTAAAATAGTGAAATATCAACAAGATACAGGCATATTGAGGAGAGAATCACTTATGTCACATCGACAAGGTACATCTACAAGTGCCCAACGAAACACAACTCTTGGATATAATGAAGTGATTGTCGATGAGACAGTGGCATATCGACAAGAGACATTAACTTGTCTCATCGACATTGACAACCAACATCAGAGGAACATAAGATCTAATGTCGAAGAGACATTGAGATATCGATAAGACAAATAAGATTGTCTCATCGACACTCTTCAAGTAATGATCAAAAGCATACACCACTATACCGCCAGGAAGGTGAACAAAATATGCAGTAGAGTGGTATACATCGCAACCCCACAACAAGAAGCCTTGAGCAAAGTGATAGTGCGGTAAACAATAAAAGGGAAGGGCAAAACACCGCCATACTGACATATCGAAGAAACAACGAGCATTTTAATTAAAAGTATCTTCGACAGTTATGAAATGATGATTAGTCCGATTGATGTGACTAACGAAAATATCGATGGGACTACTGCTATTAATGAAGAACTTGATCATAAAGGTGGCGCGATGAAGTGTCTTGAAATTTGATAAATACGGCCTAAAAAGAAGTTGAAATCACAGTGAATTGTAATTGAAGGATTTGGAGAACCAAGTTGGACACTGGTAGGCAACTAGAAATTTGTAGCATTTATCCAAGTAAGTGTTCTAGACTCAGCTCAAAGTATTTTCTCAGTAAGTAGATGAAAGAATTGCATGAGTAGGGTTGAGATGGAAAAAACCCTAGGAAAACATAAAGCAAAAAAATAGAAAATGAAGCTAGGCAATTGAATGAAGACTTAATCAATCAGTGTCCTGGGTCTGGGCCAAAGTCTAGAAGAATAATATAGCTTAACCCATCGTGTGTGACATTAGAAGATAAACAAAAAAATTTGGGAGATGTATGGACTCCGTATAGGGGTTATGACCTCTTTATTTATCATTATAGAAGAAATTCTGGCATAGCCCAGTGTCAAACCCATGGAATTTGAATTTACGTAAACTTGTAGTACCCAACGTATTTATGAACATAGAGTTAATTAAGGTGTTAGCAAAGAATTACAATTCGAAGACGAGAGCAATTCATTTGCCTAATGGGTCACAATTCATGGTCATAAAGCTAGATTTATTTCCATGATTTTTCAGCTAGACACTTCCTTGAAAACAAAATTATGAATCAGAGACTTGCTGGAGGAATACCGCACCATGGACACAAGTTACAAGAGGTGAAAATTTCCTCCACATAGGGTTAAAGGTGCAGGTAACCAAACTATGAGGTTCTCTAGTGAAGATAATCCCCCATTCTCCGTGGCTTTGTTTAAAGAATACTTTCAATACACTTATTACTCAGTTGGTCAAGTATTGGGAATTGATGTTCTTGAGAACATGACAATTGCTCCCATGGTTTTAACCACAAACATCCAAAGCCATAACGACCGACTCTATGATTATGTAGAGTATTTATCAGAGGCCATCAATAATTCCCTCAATATCATCAAGAATGACAGTGAAGCCATTAATTTCAAGCACTATTCTCTTTTCATGCACATGATATTATACGAAGGGTGGGTGATGGGGATATGGGGTGAGGAATCAAGAATAAAAGACAAATAATGATGGAAACTCAAAGCATTTACAAATTTGGACATCTATGTGGGACAGTGCAGGTGTGGGAGGTCCCACTACCTATATTTTGAGGAATATTTTGTCAAACCACTATACAAGATGCTAGGCCACAAATGTGACTACAACCTCTCCCCAGAGATCTTAAGATTTCTCCAACCAAAAGATATGGGTCATGAAGTAGGGATAAATCACAATTGGGGGGACTGGTACATGTTTGGGGATTATACTGTTATCAGGGTTTATGGATTTGAAGCTGCACCTTATTTGCTACCTAAGACTGTGCTAAACAAAGTTGCTTATTTAGAGATCATAAGGCAATTTCCATTTTCAGATTTCATGCATTTAAAGAGCTATGGGAGGTAGAATTTCATGCCTTCCACTTTATGCTTTGGTGATTTCACTATTATCTTTGATTCAGGCTATGACTTGGTTAGTGGTAAAATAGATTATTATGGCTTTCCGGGTGCCAACAAAAGGGAAAATTTTGATCTTGAACACTTCATTTGTGATGCCAAAATTTTTCAGAAATTGAAAGGGTATGAGCATAGTTTCCTTTTAGAAGATGTCATCAGAAATTGTGAAGAAAAACAAAAAATGATGAGAATGAATGCCTACAGTAGGGTTATGATGGCTAAGGCTTGGAAGGCGAATAATAACCTAGGCTACATAGGGGCTTTCCCTGAGGTACAGGATCTCACATAAATAATTGAAAAATTAATCCTCCATGAAGAAGAACTGATAAGAGATGTGCCACTTGTGGCATTTGAAAGAGGAAGGGGCATCAGTCCTAGGAGGAAAGTAGAAAATATCATGCCACTAGATCACTTATCACCTTAGCCTACTCCTAAAGCAAGCTTTTTAGTTGGTTCCCCATCCATGGAAGAAGATAACACCGAGGAGGAAGAAGAAGTCTCATAGTTTAATGCTCTTGTTATACCCCAACATGAGATGCCATTGGAAAGAAGTGTGATCACCTTTGAAGCCTCTGATGAGCTATCAGATGATGTGAGGCATCGTGCAAGTCAGGAATTTGCTGTAGATGATAATTTTGTGCAAACCCCTGAATTTAAGTCCTTTATATATGAGTATAAAGGAAGACTAATAAGAGAAAGGTTAAAGGACATTGACCCTGAGAAAGAGGCTTATGACTTGAAAGATTTACAACATGAAGTTGATAGGGAAATTAGAAACATGACTGCTGAGAGAGGAAGAGCATTATTGCAAGAAGCTGGAGTTATGCTCCTTCTTGGATGGGATATTAGTTCGACCGTTGTGTTTGACAACTTTTTGAAGAGAAAGAATAAAATTTTGCAAATAACGGATGAAGCAGGTGACAGGGTCTATACAGGGTTAGGGTACAATCCTGATAATACCACTTTGCAAATTTGGGCTCTTTGCCCCCCAAGCAAGAAGCCTTCTCTCATTGACCATGATTAGATTTTTGGACATCTCCTGGTGCAAAGAGTAGGGGAGACAGATCCCTTGGAGACTGCTGACTTAAATGTGAATGTAGCCAAATTCACCAAAGCCCAGATCCAAAAGCTAGTAAGAGATAACTAGTGGCTGATAGAGGAAAATGAAAAGTTGAAACAAGAATTAACCAACTACAAAGATAGGTTGCCTGCTTCTCCAAGCTCTCCTTTAATTGAACATGAAAGAAAAGTGTTAGAGGCCATGTCTAAAACTACTCAATGGAAGCATAAATTTGAAAAGGCTTAAAAGGAACTGGAAGAACTAAAAGGAAAATTGAAGGCTACTAATTTTGAAGTAGCATCAGGGATAATTTGTATGAAATTCAAAGATATGTGCCAACATGCAGATGGTGTCTGGCATGCTCACAGTGGAACATACAAGGACCTTGTGGAGCATGGAAGACTGCTTGATAGGATGAAGGAAATGGAATCCCATATCAAGGAAAAAGATGGAGATAATAATTCTTTTCTCCAAGAATGTCAGAGCCTCATGAATACACATAAAAACTTCCAGAATATCTTGACACAGGAATTGAGTGACTTCAGCTAACCACTATGTATAGCCATGCTAGATTTCTTTGAAGAAATAGATTTGAAGGATCAGGAAACTTGGAAAAATGAGATATCAAAATATTTACCATGCATCCTTGATGACATCAATGATGAGGATGAGGTACTCAGGATAATGCATAAGAAGCTCAAGAGGATTGTTGGATTGGAGAATGTAATGACAAACACTCTACAAAATGCAAACACTTATGCCCAGGAGAAATACATTGATCACATGTCAAAGGTTAAATTGTTCCTTGCACGATTTGTATGAGGAGGTAGTCAAAGTTTGGTTTTTGTGGATGCATTAACATGGTGCTTGATCCTTGAATAGATCTTAGGTGGTCACATGCACTTGCTGATGATTAATGGACTATGGTGCATCCAACAATAAACTCTTTTTAAGTTTCTATGTTATGTCAATTATGCTTTAGTTAAGAAACAATGTAACTTTTGTGAATGAACTTGAAGCTTGTTGCTTCCCGTACAAATAGGGAAATGAAGGTCCGATTTTGATCAGCATATCATCATCATTTCAATCCATTAGAATAGATACTAGACCATCTCATCCACTTATTCACATGAAAAGAACTCATGTTATGTATGTTTATATTTTGAGCAATATAATAGAGTAGATACATTATAACTCATAATCCATTTTCAATGTTCAATTGTTGTGTCAATTTTCATGTTTATTTATTGCTTTGTTGTCTACAAAGTGGTCTTTTCAAGTTGTTTAAATCTGTAAGATTTATCAGGGCACATTTGTTGTTACTGTGTGGATGCTTTGATTGGTTTCTAGTTAGGTGTGAATTAAAGTCCTTTCAAACAATTTACTTTAATTGGTTCATATTAAGGATTAAAGTCCTCTTAGGGATTGGCACCCTCTTATGGTCTAAAAACCTGCATTTTTGAGACCCAAAAAATTGCAAATAACTCTGAAAATTTAGAAGTCTATGAAATAGTGTATATATTTTATGAAACAATGTATATATTCTTGTACTTGTAAATATTCTTGTACTTGTATATTCTATGAAAAATTCCTTATTTTCTATGAAATAGTGTATATATTCTTGTACTTGTAAATATTCTTTTACTGTTAATGTCTATTAAAGAAAACAAAGTTTGAATAAAAAAATGCTTCACCCTTTTTTGTAAGTGAGTATGTGAATTGTTGTTTAAGGAAAAATCTTAGAGTGTTTACATTTTCAGTTTACTAGTTTCAAATCTTTATTTTCTATGTATATAAAATTGTATGTGCTCTTTATCTTTAATGACATAAAAAAATAATGTCATCAAAATTAAGGTTTTCAATTTCAGCACCATCATTGTCCATACTTTTCATATCCTGTTCACTTTTAAGTACAATTATCAAAATTTTATTTTTATTTACTGTCTCAGTTAATCTTGATTCCTTTCAACACAACACAGTAGGTTGCATGTTAAATTTCAAACATTTTCTTTGCATTTTTTTGTATATATTATTTTCTCAGTGCATCATTATGTAACAACAATTTCACTTCTGAGATATACAGTAAAAATAAATGAAAGCACATGTTTGCTTTGTCAAGGGAAATGTATGGTGAATATCCTATGTCTTTCAGATGAGTGTGCAAGTGAAATAAGACATAATTGATTGAATATGATTTTCTACTGTACATTTTTTTTTATGTGCTATTTACTTTTTGCATGTGGATTACCCTTAGAAAGAGACTACTTATCTTTTCTTAAATGAAGCCTTTACATTTCCTGTCTACGAAAAGAATTTACTGCTTGACAACAGGTTCATGAACTTCATACAAATTAAGATTGGTGTAAAAGGCCATCCCCACAAATGTTGTTTGGTCTAGAATTATAATGGAAAATAAAAAAACTTGCTAGGAGAATAAAATAGGTTTTCAATTGTCCAAGTAAAACATAATATTGCTGAAGCATTTCAAAGTTTAGGCCATAAGAATCATCCTTTTTAAAACATGGATTGCAAATAATTCTAAAAATTTAGAATTCTTGGTCATTAACATTGTTGTTTGCTACAATGTCATCCAGTGTATCATTGTCAATGTTCAAATGTTCTTTCAAGTATTTAATATTATCATCATCTTCATCTTGACCTTAATCATCTTCATCATTATTGAAATTTGACTGTAGACCATCTATATTGTTACCAGATGTATTTGGATCATAATTTTCTATACCATCCATATTGTTGTCTTCCATAACATCATCTAACTCTGGATTGTTGTCTTCTTGTGCTTGAACATAACCATCTTCAACATCATCATGGATGTCAATTTCTTCGATGTTCTCTAATCCCTCTCTCTCATTTTGTTGGCCATCATTATTTTGCTCAGTAACCACTAATGCATCGTCAAATACATGTCTTAATCTTGGATCATAATGTATGACAAATATCCATTTCGGGTTCAAAATATCTTCATATAAAAATACCTACACATGAAGCACATACATATATTAGACGTATGTTATAACAATTTTATTGATTAATAAACACTTGTATATATTCACAATAAGCTATGAATTAATAGATAAATGATCACTACTGCTTCTTGTTTGAGTTAAAGAAATACTTTCTCACAATGAATTGGTAGAACATAAGGCTCCTTATCCTCCGATAGGAACGATGAGGAATCTATAGAAAACAATCCACTATGGGTATCATGTCTTTGTGTCCTCTCAAATGCTTCATACCATCTACACTTAAAAATACAACATTTAAAAGAGTGGTAATCCAGCTCAATAATTTCTTGTATTTTCCCAACATATTGTAGATTCCCTTCAATTATATTCTTATATTTTGAGCTTGATCGACTGGATTGCTTGAATTCAACCATGATATCACAATCGAAGGATCATCTCTTTACGTCTACACTTTCTACACGATAATGTTGACCATATGCCCACATTGCTGGATATTTCCTCGCTTGTGAGAGACTATTATTTCAATGAAAACAAATATAATGATGAATATTAAAATAGTTAATACTGTCAAAACTATAAGGAAACAACATTTTGTAAAATTCCAACTATACCTTTCTTCCACATCCTCTAGACATGTTGATTTCATCTTCTGTTATGTTTGAATTTTTACTTGCATCTTCTATTTGATTTTGAATTTGTTCAGTAACCCATTCTAGTGTGCAATCTTTGCCCAATTCCCCAAGCAGATGAGTGGGAAGTGGAGTATTCCTTGGGTTCGCTCTCTTAAACTATCTCCTTGCTTCTAACACTTCTTCTCTCTTTTTATCATACAGATCAATCCATTTGTTCATAAAGTCCATGTGGTACATATTGAACTTGTCAAGTATAGGAATTTTGTCTACACCTATTACATGTCAACATGTTTATTTCAAACTCCAAATGTCATGATGTTAATTTGACAAATAGATTAGAGTAAATTAATGATTGCAATAAAAATAACTGCGCTGATTGTGAAATACTAATTTCTACTTCAACACCATTAGATTGTGGTTTTTCTCCATCAATAATATCTGATGCTCGTTCTTCATCCTAGACGCATGGCCCATCTTCAAAATCCTTACTAAGGAATTCACATAGGAAGAAAAATGCTTCATTCAATACATACGCTTCATCCATGCAGCCCTTTGGACGTGCCTTTTGTCAGGCATATCTTTTAAGAGTTTTCATATACCTCTTAAAGAAAAACATCCACCTCATGGATACAATACCCGCCAATTCAATGTCATCATATATGTAATGTCTTTGTACAATCGCTCGTTTGAATTGTTTCTTTCCATGACATACAAAACATCCACAAACAACAATTTTCTTAAAGTATTCATCCCATGTACTATAGTCATGACCTACCTCTTCTTCAGTGCAATCATTTGTTGTGTCTGCAGTATCCATTGTCATATACTCTTCCACCCACTGTCGTCTATGTGATTTAATAGTTTTAGGTCTACGTCCACGTACATATCTTCTTCTTTTTCTAGTTGAACGCTCAATCTCTGCATTTGCTCCAATCTCCATCTAAAATAATCAACAACATGCATTAATTTATGTCAAGATTGGATAATACATTATAAATTTCAATAATACTATAAAAAAAGATGGATGTATCACAAAATGCCATCAGATCATTTTTTCCTAGGTTAAGTCAAAATTTGAGTATCTGATGTCCCGCTTCATCTATTGTGTCCTCACTTGATATGACATGATTTTTTGCCATGGGCTCGTCTCGCCCCTATAATACACAACATAGTAAATAATGTTTAGTACACCAATTATATCATTTCAATGAGTATGCTATCCAACACAAAACCTCACTTTAGTCATATAATTGACATATTGATATCTCCTCTATGTTGTAGCTTTTATGAATTCATAAACACCTTCCTCCTTTAGTTGAGGTTGCTTTCTCTTCTTACCTCTATTGTATTTGTAGATTCTATTGTCTCATCTATTTGCACCCACTTTCCTCTCAGTGATTTAGTATTTCTACGACGTCCACGTCCTCTCTCCATGGCCTCCTCTATGAATAAAAATGCTGCCACAGAAACTTTCATCGTACTACCGTTGAGAAGGAAGAAGCAACTTGCAAGACCATAGTAAAAACTGCTCTACCACACCAAGCTGATGAAGGGGCCGCACAATAGTGGTGGTCACCGCACTACCGCACGCCTTTGGTAGAAGACTTGCGGGAGTCACCGCAACACCGCCAGGAACAAAAGGAAGAACCATGTGCCAACACAAAAGCTTTCACCGCACTACCATCAAGAAGGATGAAGCACCTTGCAGGACCACGGTAAAAACCGCTCTACCGCATCGAGCTGATGAAGGAGCCACGGGACAATGGTGGTCACAAAAACAAGGCAGGAGTTGGAATTATTTCCAACACTCTGGGTCCTATCATACACAACAATGAAAATAATCACTATACAACAATGATAGGCACTCAATTAGGCGCACTTGGCACCATCTTAGGCACCCCAAACATATTACATTAACAACCAAAATTCGGCACTAAAGTCGGTGTTAACTAACGCCGACTACTGAATCAAAATAAAATTTTTAAAAATTTCCCATGTGAAGGAAGAAATCAGATGACAAAAAAGGGAAAAACGCCGCACGAAGGAAGAGAGCGGGGCACTACCAGCAACTGATGAGAAATTTGATTTAGTTTGTGACACCATAGGTAAGGTTACAATTTATTTTTTCTTGGTTGAATTCATGATTGTTTACTGGTTCGCGGCCTAACCTGTCCAGGCAACCTCTAAATTGTCCCATAATTATAAATTGTAAAACCTTTGAGAAACCAACAAAAAATTTTACCCTACCCATTTGAGCTTTGGCTCAAAATATTATAGCACGAAGCCAGGATGCCTTCGTATTCTTTCCCTAACCTAGGTATCAAGGAAATAGTGAACTGCTTGGCAAATCTGGGAATTGGGCCGGTCACTGTTGACCAATTGCTAAAAATAAACACAGAAACCGCTTGCTTTTGCCTAGTCGTGCCATAGTCACCAATGCCATGCCAAATTCGTGCAAGATTGCATTATGAAAGAGTTTTCATGATAAGGTTATCAACACTAAGCAAACCTAGCGAACATATTTTCCCACAAAACAAAACTTTCATACCACAAACTGGATGAAAAGTTTCATACCTAACAGTGTCTACTTCGTTTGCCTCCACAGACTAGACAAAAATAATTTTCCCTAGGTCACCTCAAAATGTCAAGCAATAGAAGGAAGTGAGCATTGTCAGAAGACTCTGGCCACAATGAGGTAATTCATTGTCAATTTATAGATTTGTAAATGTTTCCATTATTTCTTTGAATTTTAATTTTTAGTTTTTTATTTCTAAATTTAAAAGAAGAAATATAATTTTAAAATATATATATAGGGACATGAGACTAACAAAGATAAAGAGGAATTGTATTTTTTAGTTTTTTATTTCTAAATTTAAAAGAAGAAATATAATTTAAATATATATATAGGGACATGAGACTAACAAAGATAAAGAGGAATTGGCTTCCATATTGGGGGTAGAGGCAATGAACAAATTGGTTAGTGTGGACTCGACAACACTTTCCAGATACATAGAAAAATAATCTGGTAATGCCCCTCAAACATTGCAAACAAACCAATTATGTGAAAGGGAATCAATTGATTCCCCAACCAGTCCTGGATCGAGCAAAAGATCCAGGAGGAAATAAGTGACAGTAAACTCTAAGAATGTGGAATAGGGAAGAGAGACTTCCAATGTCCCAACCACTCCTTGGACACAAACTTCGTCCACCATGCCATGTTATCAATCTTGCATTGGTAGCTACAATACGAAGATAGAATACAAGGTGGTTTCAGGGGAAGTCCGAATGACAGATGTTGGGAAAACGTTTGTGAATAGGTTGAAGGAATCATGCCTTCAACGGATCAAAGACCATCTACATTTTCCATTCTCATAGATACCCATGCAACTGAAAAAAGTAGTTATCCATGACATGGAGACTGAATTTGGCACAGGTTGGTTTGTAAAGAAGATAAAGCTACAGATGTCTTAAAACTGCAAGAGATTTCAGTGCAACCAAACAAAGAAGATAAAAAAATCCCTCCTAAGCTAAGGTAGAAAATAAGGCCAATTAATGTAAGTGTGAAAGTATGGAAAGAGCTTGTAAAAGCATATGAGAAGTCTGATGCACAGAGGAATTCTGGTGAGGAGAGTACATAGGTATTTGAATTTTCTCATAAGATTATATCAAATTTAGTAAACGATATTTAAATTTTATTCGTGCATAGTTAAGTTGAATTAGTATATGTTTCAGGACAAGGTCTCCAAGGCTAGGCTTGAGAAACTTCATGCCATGCATCACAGTGGCCATAAAGGTTTACATGCCTTGATTTGTACATTTGTAAGTATATTTAATATGTTAAATGATATATTTTTTTATTTCCTTGGAAAAAGTAAATGACTGCATATTAATTAGTTTAACTAGTCCATGTGCCATGTTTTGACAGGAGGAGAAATATGGCTGCTATCCAAAGCAATTTGAAAAGAATATGTTACAAAAAAAAATTGGAATGATTTTGTAATTTGGATGGAGAATGAGGTATCGATAGTTGAGCTGCAATAACTTAGTTGGATATTTTTTTTGTTAATATGTCAATTTGCATCTCTTGCGTTGAGTTGTTTATTGATGCGTAGGATGAGTAAATAGAGCTCAAATCTTATGATTACAAGATGACCGTTTATGTGCATGAATAAATAGTATAAGGATGTAGATGAACTCAATTCATCCAACTTTATGCCTCTTGGCAGACATTCCTCTTGAATCTCTAATATCAGGTGCTTGAGACTTCCCTGTAGCTTTTACCTTTTGTTGTCACCTTTCCTGATCTTCAATGTCAAACTCGTCTCCTTTTTCCTTATCTACATTTTTAGCTTCGGCTTCTAATTCATCCCATGTTTTACCTTCCTCCTCTTCCTCCTCTTCTTCTTCTTTGTCCTCCTTTGAATCCATAAGAGATTCATCTTCTGAACCTTCCTCATCTAATTCTAATTCCTCTTCTACATCAGAGGGTTCGTACCCTTGATCCGACTCTTCTGAATTATCAGAATCAGAATCACTAGCTTCCATATTCAAAAATTCTTAACCACCATCTTCAATAAATTTATCTAGATCATCAATAATAGTCTTCAAAATTGGCCACCAGTTCAAGTTCATTCTGCTTTCATAATACTTTATATCCATGGAGTTCAACCATTCCTTGATGCCATCAAGTGAAGATTGAGGAATGACGTACATGTGGAGTACATCCCACTTGGAGTCTTTGAAAATAATAGCCATATCAAATTCCTTTTTCCCAAGTCCTACTCTCTCAAGGTTAACAATTCTCAATCTCACTAATAGCGATTACTAAGAAAGGTAATTCCACCAACTCCACCAAACAATTTACCATAGGAAAAATAAAAGTAGAGGCTTTGAAAGGAACTCCATTAAAACCAAGCTCTCTAAATGGTATATCAAACTCTAGTTCAAAATCTTTTAGATGAGGTTGCTCCCATAGCTCTCTTACTCGCTTGACAAATCCTTGAAACTTTGACTTCTTAACATTCAAAAGATAAATGGAATATCCTCAACACCCAATAGAGCTATCCAAAAAATCTAACTAAAAATAAAAATGTGCTCCCGCACATAATGGCCTAATGGTTGGTTGTCATAGAAGTCAAACTACCGAAGTAACAACATTGATCGAGTTAACATATATGCATCATTTGCATAAACAACTAAAATGCGTAACATATGTTAATCAATACATTGAATTTTGAGATGCGTTGAAATAATAAAAAAAACATGTATTGGGGAAAATATCTGTAGCATGGGGGAAGAAAGCATTAACCCTAATAAAAGCATTTTTTGTTGTTCTTGATACACCATCTGTAAGTTTTCCTTGGATGACACTACTGAATTTCTATATGTTGTACCCCTTAAAAGTCCTACATGTTATAAATATGGAATAACAATGCACAACTTTGTATCGAGTCCAAAGACCAAGGCATTCTGAATAAAGGTAGCCAAACTTGATAAGGATGTAGTCACTATTACACATATTGACAATCCAAAATAGTCATGTAAAGACAACTACCTGTGAAAACCATAATCAATCAAATTATGCACATTCAAATCTAAGTTTGAAAGCTTGCATTTCAGTCCATGCATCTAAGTCCTTGTTGAAGATTGATGGTGTCAACAACAAAGCCAGAATAGCTCTCCTTAAGCCATAGCTAGTTTTAAAGTGCAGTATTTACAAATTCAAATCCACTTCTTAGCTAAGGAAAGGAGGTAGGATTGTCAGGTGCTACCTCAAAGAAAGAAGGCCATAAAAAACATTGAAATAGAAGATCCAATAAGTGAGACAACATAGCTGTAGACCATAGATAATCAGAATTCTTGCAATGCACATATGCTTGTGATACAAACAAAAGGTGCTTACACATTGGATGAACATATCCTCATCAAAATGACTAGAAAGAAATTTCAAATTTGTAACTCTGACAATCAAGAAAAATAATAAAAAATGGAAGTAAACTTTGGAAGACATGTAGGTGAACTTAATTTATTTGGCTTTATGCCTCTTGGCAGACATCAGGATCTCCCCTCCTAAAGTTTGGACCACATCCATTACCTCCACATAAAACCAGACATCCTTGGTCTTCTTGGTTCCCATGCCATGATATGGTTATGCAAATGAAAATGAAGCAAAGTAATCATCTCCTTCTTCACTGGCTGGAAGAATGCATGCTTAATGTTTTGATACATGATATCAACTCTCTCTTTTGCTCTCATGGTTGAATACCGAAATCCATTATGGTGGGCCTCCAGAGTTCCAATCATCTTTCGTCCTCTTCCACCAAATGTTGGCCTAATCCACACGTCTACCAACCTAATTGGCTTTGTTTTTGAAAGCTGAAGTTTCTCCTGAGTCACCACTGTAGCTCTCTCTACCTTTTCAAACTCTTTCATTGCTATAGATTGTCTCTAGTATTTAATCATTTATACCACATGGTTGATGTGCTTTGAATCATTGCATCTAAAGGAAATTTCCTTAACATAAATACTGCTAGGGAATTTCAATGTCGCCATTGTAGTTGGAATTAAAGTCGGTACCTACAACATTGAAAATTATCCTTATATAAGAATTCCCTCCATCTTGTTGGCTTGTAACACTCTTGATGGTGGCTACGTGAAATCTTATTCTGATTCCTCTTCTACATCAGAGGGTTCATATCCTTGATCTGACTCTTCTGAATTATCAGAATCAGAATCACTAGCTTCCATATTCAAAAATTCCCAACCACCATCTTCAATAAATTTATTTGGATCATCAGTAATACTCTTCAAAATTGGCCACCAGTTCAAGTTCATTCTGCTTTCATAATACTTTATATCCATGGAGTTCAGCCATTCCTTGATGCCATCAAGTGAAGATTGAGGAATGGCATCAATGCAGAGTACATCCCGCTTGAAGTCTTTGAAAACAATAGCCATTATATCAAATGTCGTTTTCCCAAGTCCTACTCTCTCAAGGTTAACAATCTCAATCTCACTAATAGTGATTACTAAGAAAAGTAATTCCACCAACTCTACCAAATAGTTTACTATAGGAACAATAAAAGAAGAGGCTTTGAAAGGAACTCCATGAAGACCAAGCTCTCTAAATGGTATATCAAACTCTAGTTCAAAATCTTTTAGATGAGGCTGCTCCCATAGCTCTCTTACTCGCTTGACAAATCCTTGAAACTCTGTATTGATTTTATTTTTCCTATCCCTCTCTTGCTGATCTTCCTCAATTTCATCAAGATCATACATTGACCTTCTTGCTCCTCCTAAATTTTGGACCACATCCATTACCTCCACATAAAACTAGACATCCTTGGTCTTCTTGGTTACCATGTTGTGATATGGCTATGCAAATGAAAATGAAGCAAATTAATCATCTCCTTCTCTGCTGGCTAGAAGAATGCATACTTAATGTTTTGATACATGATATCGACTCTCTCTTCTGCTCTCATGGTTGAATACTGAAATCCATTATGGTGGGTCTCTAGAGTTCCAATCATCTTTCTTCCTCTTCCACCAAATGCTGGCCTGATCCACAAGTCTGCCAGCCTAATTGGCTTTGTTTTTGAAAGCTGAAGTTTCTCCTAACTCACCAGTATTAGTTGTAACTTTTTTGAAATTTTATTAAGGTATGTGCACTTTGATATGATGTAATATGATTATGGTTTCATCTCATATGTTGTAATATTAGATATATAACAAAAAAATAAATTATTGCATGAAATAAATAATTTTTCATTTTAAATGTTTTTTTTTTTGCAAAACACGAGTCTTCCAGAAGATCAAGATGATCCTCAACATGATATAGATCCACAAAATATTGGTTCTACCGATATAGATCACATGGAAGAGGATGATGATGATGTAGATACAAAAGACACTAAGGCCAATGACAATGATGATGATGATGATGACGATGATGATGATGATGAGATAGTTGGTGATAGTAACCAGTGAAATTCATGATCATATAGAATACATCATGGATTATTGCTAATATATCATTATGATGACTCTTTTCATGGTTACTATCATATGTATCATTTTCATGACCTACAGTAATATATTGTTGAGTTGTATCATATTGACATGTATCATTTTCACTATATCATTTGGACATGTATCATCTTGACTTGTATCAATTTGAGTTACATAATTTATCAATTTTATTTATATCATTTGTACATGTATCATTTTCACTTATGTTGACTGCTGGACATGTATCATTTTGACATGTTTTTGATACATACTAGAATATTTGACTTTCACTTGTTTTAGTTATATATGATGATAATCTTATCAGTATTAACTTATCAATTTATATATATTAAAAGTGGTCGATGATTTTTGGATGGATATTTATTAAGTATGATGATTTTAATTTACTGCTCAGGATGGATGTTGTCAAATTCAATTAAATTATAGATATTTGATTCACTTGTTTTAATTATAGATGATGATCATGTTACAATAATTATATTGTTATTTAATCATATGAGTTAAATAAATAAATTACTTACTCTATAATCATATGAGTTCTTTAAGAGGCAGAATATATTTAACTAATTAAATTGAAATAAAACATATTAAATTAATAAATGAAAGCAAAACAAGAAGCATTTTTAGAAGCAAAAAAGGAAGCAACAATGGAAGCCAAACTAGAAGCAAACCAAAAGCAATCTTGGAAGCAAAATTGGAAGCAAACCTGGAAGAAAATCTGGAAACAAAACTGGAAGCAAACCTGGAAGAAAAACTGGAAGCAAAACTAAAAGCAAACGTGTAAGCAAAATTGGAAGCAAAACCAGAAGCAAACTTGAAAGAAAAATCAGAAGCAAAACTAGAAGCAAAATTAGAAGCAAACTTGGAAGCAAAATCGGAAGTAAAACTAGAAGCAAAATCAGAAGAAAATTTGGAAGCAAAACAAACACAAAACTAGAAGCAAAATTGAAAGCAAAACTGGAAGCAAACTTGGAAGCAAAACGATAAGCAAAATCAAAAGCAAAACTAGAAGGAAAACCAGAAGCAAAACTTTAAGTAAACTTGGAAGCAAAATTGGAAGTAAAATTGGAAGCGAACCTGGAAGCAAAATTGGATGTAAAATTGGAAGCAAAACTAGAAGAAAAAATGGGAGTAGACATGGAAGCAAAACCGGAAGCCAAATTGGGCACCCATTTTGGCTCAATTTCTGATGTTACTTCCCGACGCTATTTTAGGCGCTAATAGATGCACTATTATTTTCTAGTGCTAAAGACGACGCTCAATCCGACGCTAAATCTGGCAAAAAAGTTGATGCAAAATTTGACGCCGAATTGATCATGCTTGTTTGTGTCGGGTTGAGTGCCACCCAAATTGTTCAATTCATGTACTCAAAATACACTAAAATATGATACAAAAGTCAGCGCTAATTTCCTATTGTGCTATTGTGAAGGTAAACTTAAGAGTGCAAATTCATCAAGTTAGAAATCTATTTATTATAGATCATGCACAATATTTCACTATAGGGCTTTGAGAACTCATGAGAAACTAACATAAAAATCATAGTTTTATGATCTACAATTTGCCTTCTAATAATAGTCATGTCCAATTGATTGATACATCTAGGTAAATATTTTGTAGTAGCATTAATATCTTATGGGAAGATAATTGTATATAATTTATATTTTAATTTCCCTCCTCATGCATCCCTCACTTGAAGAAATGGATTTAACCTTGCTATTAATATATCTTCTATTGGAGTCAAGTTTTACAAAGCATGAGACATGTTCCAAGGTTTATATTATTCCACTTTGCTCAAAAAATCACCCATAGCACTTAGTCACATTTTTTACTGGAAGCAAAATCAGAAGCAAACTTGAAAGCAAAATCGAAAGCCAAACCGGAAGCAAACTTGGAAGCAAAACCAAAAGAAAAACTAGAAACAAAATTGGAAGCAAAACAAAAGCAAAACTAGAAGCAAAACCGAAAGCAAACTTGGAAGCAAAATCAAAAGCAAAATTAGAAGCAAAACTGGAAGGAAAATCAGAAGCAAAACTGGAAGTAAACCTGGAAGCAAAATTGGAAGCAAAACTTGACATAAAATTGGAAGCAAAACTAGAAGCAAAACTAGAAGCAAAAATGGGAGTAGACATGGAAGCAAAACCAAAAACCAAATTGGGTGCCCATTTCGGTGCAATTTCTGATGTTACTTCCCGATGCTATTTTAGGCGCTAACAGAGGTGCTATTATTTTTTGGCGCTAAAGACAACGCTAAATCCAGTGCTAAATTCGGTGCAAAATTCGACGCCGAACTGATCATGCCTGTTTGTGCCAGGTTGAGTGCCAACCAAATTGTTCAATTCATGTACTCAAAATACACTAAAATCCGGTGCAAAAGTCGGTGCTAATTGCCTGTTGTGTTGTTGTGAAGGTAAAATTAAGAGTGCAAATCTATTTATTATAGATCATGCACAATATTTCACTATAGGGCTTTGATAACTCATGAGAAACTAACATAAAAATCATAGTTTTATGATCTACAATTTGCCTTCTAATAATAGTCATGTCTAGTTGATTAATACATCTAGGTAAATATTTTTTAGTAGCATTAATATCTTGTGGGAAGATAATGGTATAGAATTTATATTTTAATTTCCCTCCTCATGCATCCCTCACTTGAAGAAATGGATTTAACCTTGCTATTAATATATCTTCTACTGGAGTCAAGTTTTACAAAGCATGAGACATGTTCCAAGGTTTATATTATTCCACTTTGCTAAAAAAATCACCCATAACACTTAGTCACATTTTTTGACTTTATAACTTCAATTCCTAGGTATCTTTTTATCCAAATGGAATATGTAGGCATGATTTATAGTTTATCTACTCTTGAGTGGAAGTGTTTATGCACTACAATATACTTAGATATGTGAATGAGTTAGGGGTGATGGTAGAAGAGCTTGAAGGCATAGGAACATATGATTATTTTTGGAAACCATTGATCGTAGTGTTATGCATTACTTGATTGCTTTGTGTTGAAGAATTAAGTGTCCTTTTCCTACTCACTTTTATTTACTAATTTTTTTGTATAGTATTGTATACTATACAATTAAAATATATATTATTGGGGTCAAGATTTATAAAGAAAGAGACATTATCTTAAGGTGTATGTTTTTTATGATATAAGTAGGGGAAATGGCCCCTAACCCTTACAAAAGAGAGGAACAATGCATCATAAAGCTCTTATCATCAACAAAAAAGAGGTTGGCCACTAGGCTAGATGGAACAAAAAAATAACAAAGAACATCAAACAAAACAAAAAGGAACACAAAAGAGAAGAGATAATTAAGAGAACTCTAATCCTTGGTTAAGGCACCGAGAGCCTCATCCCAATTTCTAGCTCCCATGGGCAACTTTTTTTTTTTTTCATTCTTATGTTTCTTGTTCCTCTTGTTCAACTTAGATTGAACAATAACCACCTCTATGATAGGCTTCCTCATGATCCCATTGGTGACTTTAACAAGTTGGTTCATAGCAGTCTCCATTATTACCAATATATGCTAGTAGACCTTCAACGTGTCATACATATTATCCCAAATTTTCTTGTATATTTGAAAACAAGTAGGGTTATCTTGATTTTTCTCCAAATTTTTCACTCTAACCTACAAGTATTCGATCTCCGTATAGTAGGTCTAGATGAGGTCATCTTTGAAATCAGTATTGTTTTCCTTATCACTTATCTTCTTAACCACATCAAAATAGTCTCATGACCTTCATCACTACCAACAAAGCAATCCTCTAGAATAACATTGTGAGACACACATTAGAAGGGGAAAGGCACAAGGAATCATCCACTTCATTATGCAAAAATAGAGAATAACAGTCACTAAAATGGTCATCATTACCAGATTTAGGCAAATATTTGGTTTTTGCCTCATTATATTTCTCAATATTCTTCTATATACTTTATTTTTTTCCCCAACAAAGATATTGGAAAGTCTCATCACTCGTCTCCCCCCTGAAGAAACAACCTTCTCCTCCCTAGGGGTCTCTTCATCAGAGATATCAATTGTTGTATCAATAGACATATTGGCATAACCCTTAGCAAAATCCTTCTTATTGTGAGCTTTCATGCCCTTAAGGGGGAGAGAAACCTTCTCTCTACCCTTATTTTTAAGAGATAAGAGAATCTCTTCAAGTCCAAATTCTTTTATCTTTTTTTTTTCCTCCTTTTGTAACCAAAGGAGTTTTCTTTATTTTAGACGAGGGATTAGACGGGGGACAGTATATGGTTCATATCTCTTGATATATTTGAAGTGGAAGGGTTTGATGACCCCTCAAGGAAAGGAATTTTAATTTTTTCCTTTATCCAACCCATATAAGGTTCTTTCTTTTCTAGGAATACCTAGTAGGGGTAATGGTTATCACATTAGTAACAGGGGAAGAGTGAGACTAAAATTATAAATGGAAAAGATGATGCCATGCTACAAAGGAGGGTAGGCCACCTCTTTAATTCTCTTTTCTAAGAAGGAAAACAAAAAATATGGAAAACTTAGAGCATTACCATGTCGCAAATGATCAAGTAGAGGAAAATGATAGCCATGAATGGTCCCAAATATACCTTCTAAAGTGAAATACTTGATGAGATGAAATCTTAACATCAACCATGGTGCTAGTAGAGCTTCCTAATCATACCCATTTTGATGTCTCTTTAGAGTCTCCACGTTTTTAGGAAAATAAATAATAAAATTTTGATAAATAATTTTACTAAGCCTTTGCACCTTCTCCCATGCACAACTAAGACTAGTAGCATGAACAATAAGCTCCTCTAAAACCACAAAATTAATCCTACTAACTATAACACCCTATTTCTAGGAATTAAAAAATTTGGCAGTGAGCATGTCATAATGCCCTATCATAGCTTAAAAGTAGGGAGTTAAACCACCCTATTCAAAGATATCCCACAAATTAAAACTTTCTCAATGAGTTACAAGATATAGGTTCAACACGGAGCCTTTGGCCACCCATCATAGCTTACAACTCAGACCACCAAATATACCAACAAAGAATGAAATGTGAGGAGTCACAAAGTCTTGAATTGGCATAACCTCCAATAATAATTTCCCCAAGTATAGGCCACCTTATTGTAACACAAGAACAAGTATTTAAGTCATAATTATCCGATGCCCTTCTAAAAAATATCTTGCCACTTTTGATACAATTTCCTTTATAATAATTAAGATTCACATTCAATTCCTTGTCACCTTTAATACATTTTCCTTCATAATCATTAAGATACACTTTCAACTTGATACCACCCAAATTTGAAATGATGATATCTTTTTTATCTTCCCCAATGTGATCATTTAGGCATAAGCTCAAAAAAATTGAACTTATACACAAACTGCTTTGAAAATACTTAACATTCATATTAGGTAACAAGGAAGGGATGAGAATCAAACTTGATAAAGTTCTTGAATTGATTTTTTTGTCAAATAAAAATGAAGATATCATTGATCTTGATCAGTAAAGAGATCTCTATATCTATCATTCAATAGAATTTCCTTCACCAAAAGTAAGAGCTCCCTATTATAGGACTAGTACCTCTAGTCTTGAAATTGAAGACAAAGGTCAACAAGAGCGTCAACAATTCTATTACCTTCTTTGAATATATGATTCACATTTACTTCTAAAAATTGCCAATTAAAGATTATTGTCTTCAATATAATTTCTTATCTTTCATGGAGGAACATTCTAATTCTTAATCAAGTCAATGATTAACTTTGAATATCCTTCAACTTCCACTTTTGAAAAGCCTAGAAACAAATATCTCTTAATTCCCCACTAAATAAATTTAGATTTAGCTTCATTAAAATAGTTTTGCAACTAATTTTTTTTTGCAAAAACTTCAATCATGTGACCATTGTCATCTCTTAATACTCCAACAACAACTTGACTATCATCTGATTAGACTTTGACATAATTAACCTTATCAAGGTTTTGTGTAGTCCCCAAATTTTGACTAACTTTTAGCTCAAGAGTAGAAGGTATCTTTCTAGTAGCACCAAACATCAATGGTTAGCACAATGACAAAACAACATAAACAGAAATTCCTATCCCTATGAGATAATACTTCATGATTCAAATGCAACCAAACAACAAAATTAAACAAAGCATCTAAACCATTGATAAGAAGGTATCTTATCAATGGTTAGCACAATGACAAAACAACATAAACAGAAATTCCTATCCCTATGAGATAATACTTCATGATTCAAATGCAACCAAACAACAAAATTAAACAAAGCATCTAAACCATGACATAAACCTATCCCATAGTGGATTGGTGCAGCTTAGTTGTGTAGAAAGCTGCCCTTTCCCAATCCTTGATAAGCAAGATTGCCAAATGATGAACAAGATTGATTCTCAAGTGAAGAGAATAACCTTGCAATGAGAATGAGTTATTGCTAAGCAAATGGTGTTGTGATGAGCAAGATTGATTCTCAAATGAAGAGAGTAACCTTGCAATGAGTAAGTGTTGTTTTGTGGATGTAGATGATTTGTGTTGAAATGCTTTGCATTTTATAGATTCAAGATTAGGGAGAGTGATAGATTTGGATGAATGTGGGATCATTCATGAGCCAATGACAAGATGCCACTTGTCAAAGTGTGAGAGGTTGAGGAATGTGCAAGTCTTGGCCAATGTGCCAATTTCAAATTTGAATTTGGATGAAATGACATGTTTTGGGGGGATGAAAAGTGCAATAAATGCCATGTTGACTTGTGCAAATAGCATTTAAAACCTTGTTGGAAGGGACAAGTCCTTTTGGGGGGAAGATTCAAATTGGAAGAATATTCCATTTTGATTCCATTTTGAATGTAATTAGAGGAAATAATAAATCAAATAAATGATTTATTGGTGCAAGTGGGTGGGTTAGTTAAGAGTTTGGATTTGACTCTAGTTGAGTCAAAAGCTAGAGAATGATAATCATGATTAGAAGTTAATTAATTTAGATTAATTAACTTAGGGGATTTTAGGGATTTGACATTTGATTAAAAATCAATTTGATTTATTAAATCAAATGAGAAGAACATAAGGATTAAATAATTTGATTTATTTAATGAACCTTAGGAAATTAATCAATAAATATTTTAATTGATTAATAGAAGAAATGAATGTTAATTTGTATGATGCATGATTGTTATTTTTGCATGTCTACAGTCTTCAATATAATTTCTTATCTTTCATGGAGGAACATTCTAATTCTTAATCAAGTCAATGATTAACTTTGAATATCCTTCAACTTCCACTTTCGAAAAGCCTAGAAACAAATATCTCTTAATTCCCCACTAAATAAATTGAGATTTAGCTTCACTAAAATAGTTTTGCAACTAATTTTTTTTTGCAAAAACTTCAATCATGTGACCATTGTCATCTCTTAATACTCCAACAACAACTTGACTATCATCTGATTAGACTTTGACATAATTAACCTTATCAAGGTTTTGTGTAGTCCCCAAATTTTGACTAACTTTTAGCTCAAGAGTAGAAGGTATCTTTCTAGTAGCACCAAACTTGGCCACATTTCCATTATCTTGCATTCCACTCTTTATACTCTAGAATATCTCTTTGTTATTCCTTATTTATTCTCTAAACATTCTATTATTTATTTCTTTCTTTTCAAAGACCCTAATCAATATGAAGAGGATTTTGGTTCCAAACTTCCTTGATAACTAAGTGGTAAAAAGGAGAGCTCTGAATCAAAATTCTAACAAAATCTCTAAAAGCAGTAGGAAAGGTCCAATTGACTTGAAGCTTGGATAAAGCCTCTTCACTTGAAAAAATGATTTCCAATTTTCTTAGCAAAGAATCTATAGTAATTAACATTGTTAAGACTTTATAACTTGAATTCCTAGGTAACTCTTTATTGAAATGGGCCATGTAGGAATGATTGATAGTTTTTCTATTCTTGAGTGCAAGTTTTTTGTGACCTGCAATGCATTCACATGTGTTAAATGAGTTAGGGATCATGGTAGAAGATCTTGGAGGCATAGGAAAAAAATGATGATATTTGGAAACCATTTAATGTAGTGTTGTGCATTACTTTATCATTGTTTTGTGTTGAATCATGAAGTGCCTCACACCTACCCTTGTTAATTTCCTACTCTTTTGCATGGTATCATATAGAATGCAATTAATTTATATCTTCTCTATTATATGATGTGATAACATTGGTACAATCAAATATTTAAGGAGGTATCATTTTGTACACAATGGAATGCCAACAACGTAGTATAGAAATATTTAGAATTAGTTAAGGGGAGATAAAAATATAATCAAACGTATTTTATGTATTTATATTTTTTATTTTTTAACTATTTTATGTAACATGTATACATTTTGGATCATCTATCATGATATATGGCCCTAGAAAATATTATATGCTATAAAATATTGTTTAAATAATTATCATAAAATACAATGACTGTAAGATTAATGCTATCTAGGACTCACCTTATACACATATTAGTTTAATAGAGAACTAGTACTATAAACTATTGAAGGAGGTGTAATTTTGTATATAATAACATTCCTATAATGTAGAACACAAATATTTATAATTAGTTAAGTAGAAAGAAAAATGTAATCAAACACATTTTATATCTTTATATTGTGTAGTTGTTTTGTGCAATATGCATACATTTTTGGTCATGTCCCATGATATATATTCATAGTAAATCTTATATGTAAGAAAAATATACTATAAGATATTGCTTAAATAATTATCATAAAATAAAATGACTATATATGATTAACTTTATTTAAGGCTCACCTTATGGGTAAAAGTACAAAGCTATGCCACACTTTCAACCAACTTATGAACATAGGTGAATTTAGGCATTTCCAACTAAAAATCAATTTTGGTCAAACAGATGGTCTAGTTAGACATATTCTAACTAAGTTAGATATGAGCCGAAACTTTTCCAACCAAAATTTCTCACTAAATACATATGTAGCACCACTTTGGGGCCAATTTTCTTTTTTTAAATATTTAAAATAATTGATATTTCAAAAGTTCTTACTCATGTAAATAATCTATTTTAAAAAATATAAGAATACCCTTTTGTAGATCTATAAGTGTAATTTTCAAAAGTATATATTTTTAATAATTCAATCATTGTTTATATTTTATATTTTATTTTTACTAAAATTAGGTCATCAACACCAAAATATAAGGTTTATTATCTTGCCAAGAAAAAATACTAAAATTTATTTATTTTTTTGAAAAAATATGATGCACTAGAGAAAATATACTATGTCAAGATGATTTAATTTATTTTATTTTGGATAAATATTTAAGAGAGAAGGTTTTGTCCCATGGAAACAATTGTGTTTTCAATACACACAACTTTTAACGCACACACACACACACACACACACACACACACACACACACACACACACACACACACACACACACACATATACACATATCAAAATGGTGAAAAATAAATCCATCACTAAAGTTTCAAGTTATAAATACACCCAAAATAAGGAAAAAAATAAATAAAATTTACTATATTTAAGGCCCAACCGTATATGCATAAGTTACTAATCATCATGCTTCTTTTGGTGAGTCCTATTAGTATAGTTGGTCGAGTCAATTTGATGGATTATGCAAATTTTGTTCTAATTGGAGTTATATGATGTAAGCTGCATAGGGTAATTGTATGCACACTTATAGGATGATCTATGTGGCCAAATGTGAAATTAATTGTGCTCAATCATTAGGAAACAATGAGAAATCAATTATTTAGGTCTTAGTTAAAATTGAACATGATATTAAAGTATTACATATTTGAATGATGTTTTAGTGTATAAACTCAACTATAAAAATAACCAAAGAGTTAGTGTCTAGTAGTTAGTGCAAGTGATTGCTTTGTGCAAGTGATAGCAATGGTGTGTAGATTCCTAGTAAAAAGTATATACATTTCCTTCTTAAACATGAATACATATGAATGGAAAAATAGCACACGAAATGGTATGATTGGATGATTTTTTTGATTTATATCATTACAAAAATATTTGTTATCCTCCTTATGAAGGTGTACTTGCATAAATGTAAATTGATAAGTGTACCGCCCCGTCACGCAACCCTAGAGGAAGTTGCAATTAACAACACAACCAAACTATTTTTTTTTTTTTAAAGGTACAATTAATATGCAAGTTCACTAACTATTGCAACAACCTCTAAGGTTACGAGACTGAAATTACTTATTAACCCACAACAACACTAAAGAAATGAAACAACAACATTTAAATACTTATGAAGTTAATAACACATACATTTCATACAAGATAAATTCATCAAAGAAAATTAAAGATACCATAAGATCTCTTTTAACAATAAGATTACAACCCTCATTCCCTGAATGAGGTAAATCCAAAAACATGATTACATATTACATCTTCCACCTTGAATACAAGGAGGGGTAAAATAAGTTACAAGATTAAATGAATGAATAAAGCATAAAGATGAGTGGATCCCACAAGACGAGCTCTCCAATCGAAGATCTCGACAACACGATCAAGAAGAAAGACCAACGGAGTAAGGTGCACACCACCCAACCAAGTGGAACCCAAAGGTCCACCCCCCGTGCTAGGAGATAGTAACAAAGATTCTTAGACAAGACCAACTACCCCTAGACACAGGTTGAAACATAACTGAACCAAGCTGACACAACCGATCACATGAACCACACAAGTACCACTCAAGCTCAACATATGTACAACACAACTACATCCTAAGTACACTCAAGTACAACTCAAGCTCAACGTACGAACAACTCAAATACCTTACAAGTACACCAAGTACAACTCTAACATGGTTACATTGCTTCCAGAAATTACAGATCAGGTATGTTAAGAAAACCATACACACAAAACAATCAAGTACCAACTACAAGTACACCATAACATTACTGACATAGATTACATTGCTATGGTTACCACTCGAATAAACTACCTCTGAAGGTTACCTAGTTTACCTCTCACGGCTTTGGCCCCTAATGGAAGTCATTCTTCACTTTACAACACACATTCAACCAATACCAAGGAAACCCAAGTGCATACAAACAGATAAGACGATCACTCCAACACTAGGAGGAAACATAAGTCATAGCCCTCTCCAAACACTGGAGGTAATAATCATAGCAAAACCACTCCTTACAAGGAGTCAAAACTGCATAATCCACTCCTTTCACAGGAGGCACAAAGTATCCTCGTTCGTGGAAATCGGGTAATAACATTGACATAACTTCAAGCACTAACCAAGGGATTATCAAACGGTTGACCTCACAAGGCGACAACCCCCAAACTCTAGAAGACTTACACAACAAGGACACA
The DNA here is from genome assembly GCA_007115665.2 of Sequoiadendron giganteum. Classification (NCBI taxonomy): domain Eukaryota; kingdom Viridiplantae; phylum Streptophyta; class Pinopsida; order Cupressales; family Cupressaceae; genus Sequoiadendron; species Sequoiadendron giganteum. The sequence continues at coordinate 316,650,301 of CM021107.1, read as the reverse complement.
ATTAACCCGTATCCCCAAACAAGGCATAAAGGACAATCATCACGAAAGCAAGTGCACGGAAATAATTTAATTTGGATATACTAAATCCATTTCCTTTTTAAAATGATTTTACACAAAGATAATAATTGTCTTAACTGAATAACTGATTAATATAATTGATTGCCTCATCCATTGTAGAGAAGGGAAATACTAACTTTAATAACCAATTGAAATCCATGATTACTTTTTAAAAACATCATATATCCGCTGTCTTTATAAAATTCAATAGTTTATTGTCTTAATTAAACTAATTTTGATATTATCTCTTTCAGAATAAAATTTAAACCAAATATTTAATCTTTAACTGTTTGAAAATACTAATGAAATAAAGTGGTTACTTCTGCGATTCAGAACATATCATTTAAAGATAACTATATCTCATTGCCAAACAAATCATTTTGTAATCCATTAACCTTTCAATTAAAACATATTACTTTTAATCCAATATTCGTTCTTTCCAAGTATATTATTTAAAAATCCAATATTCGTTCTTTCCAAGTATATTATTTAAAATTAAACCATTAATTGGACTATCACGAATTGACATAAGATTTTCCCAACTACATTTAAAACATGACATTATTTAGGTCAACCATCACGTAAATATACCTTTAAATATTTAACCCTCACGTAAATACATATATTTGAACTTTGATTTCACAATTAAATATATACAATATTTAATGCCTTACATAATTGAATTCCCCAACCCATCTTATAATAATAATATAAAGATATAAAATATTTTAATATTATATAAAAAAAAATAATATAAAATATTATATACCTCTTTCTTATCTTTTCTTTTTTTATATAAAAGAAAAATTAAAAAAAAACTAAAAAAAAAAAGAAATTGAAAAAGGTCATAGGTAGACCTCGAAATTCGTGCGGGTCAGAGGGGCGCAAACAGTAACTGATGTGGGGCGACTGTGTAAAGACACAGTTGAACCCCATTACATGGGGCGGCTGTGTCTTTACATAGCCTAACCCTTGCCTTATGGGCGCGGCTGTGGAGAGGGGCAGCGCTCCACAGCGCCTCCCATAGGCGGTCGTGGGGAGAGCCTCGACCTCCCTCAAAACCCCAAAACAATAAATTTTTTTATATATATATTTTTTTCTTATTTATTTCTTGCGAAATTTCGATTTCAGCACAAATAAAATCCACCATTACTTTTTCTTTTATATTTTCATTTTTTTTCTTGCTTTAAAGAGATTTATATAGCAATGATATATATATATATATATATATATATATAGATTATTGAAACCAAAGATTCAAAAAACAATTTATGGTTATTTACAGCCAAATTTAAATTCTCAAATGTACTCATATTGCAATTTTTCTTTTGAAGAACATCATTTGCAAACCAAGGTTATAAAGTTCTAAAATAGATCTAATCTGGGTTCTATCTTGCAAATCAAATATGGTTTAAATATTTTCCAATAACAAATAAAAGTTGTGACTCTTTCAAAATAAATTTAATTGAATAAAAAGGAAAACCTGGTTCCCATAAGTTTGAGAAGATCCAAAAGGGTGCCATGATTCCTCTTCAAAATCCAGTTCCTCCAAGCAATTCCAAAACCCCAAAACCAGAAATTCCTTCCCTTCTCCATTTTTTTCATTTTTCATCTTCTACAATTTTTTTCCCAAAATCCAAATAATAGCCAAAAAGAAAAAATATCTCAACCCCAAAGTCAAACTTTTGGAAATATCTCAATTATCTCTATTTTTCCAATTTTTGCATTTTCTAATTTTCAAAAATGAAATACAAATATTTTCTCAATTTTCAATTTAATTTCAATTCAAGAATATCTATAATTTCCAAAATGCATAATTAGCTTCATTTCAACATAATTAATTTAATTAATTAATAAAATAAATCCAATTCAAGATTTAATTATTTTATTAATTACATTAAATTAATTGATAAATAAAATAACATTTTTCACAATATAACCAGATTCATTAAATCAACAACTTAACTACATATGCCATCTATTTAACCTTTCTAACTTGCAATTAATAAGGTCAAGGCAAATTAAACAACATTTAAAACGACAGAACCAGACAAAACCCGACAACACACAATTGACTAGGGTGATGACTTGACACGGGAAACCTAGCTACTATCTCCCAATCAAATGCCGTTGGCAATGGACACGCTCAACCCCGTGAAATTAGGTGGAGTCGATGTCCTCTACCTGTTAACTTGCGAACAATAGAATATCGCACATGTATATTTGCATCATAGAAAACACACTGTGAAGAGGGAATCACAGAATCGCAGGGCGCTCGCAAGCGAGTGATGCAATCCCGTCCCCTTCACCAATACAATATTACCAACTGATGAATCCAACATCAATAATATTATCCAAACATAAAACATCATTAATTCCACTATTCACAATGCTAATCTAAAGCATGCCACAATAATAACATCTGAATAATATACCATCACATCAAAAGAGAAAAACGGAGGGGTCTCACATCAAAAGAGCAAAACGGAGGGGTATATACATTTCCTTCTTAAACATGAATACATCTGAATGGAAACATAGCACACGAAATGGTATGATTGGACGATTTTTTTGATTTATATCATTACAAAAATATTTGTTATCCTCCTTATGAAGGTGTACTTGCATAAATGTAAATTGATAAGTGTCTTCATCCTTGCAATTGTCACTCATTTAATTTTTGATGTGATTAAGATAGTAAATCTACTGTATTTACAACAAGGCCAAGCTTATTTTAACTTGTGACACATTACCAAGGTAAGTGACCCTAGGGGTTTGGATAACGGTCAACCGAAATATAACTCCTTTATTCTAATTTCTATTGTATATGCATAAATGATATTTAAGTATTATGAAGTTTTCTTTTGTGTAGAAAATGTACTAGTAGTCAAACATTTGATCTAGCATGAACTAAGGAACTCAACTAGAAATAGTAGACATGCGAATGTTTTGTTGGACAATTCCACAATACAATTTTTCATGAATGTGTTAACTTGAACAATTGTAGTTGAGATCAAAAGTCGAGTGCAAATGATGAAGGTGAGCATGATTGAGATGTTTGAAAATTTGAAATGTAATTATTGACACATCAAGTTAGGTTTAAATTTAAGTAGCTATGTCATTTTTATTTCAAGAAATTATGATCATAAAAGCACTAATGATGTAAGACTAGGACTGTGCAAACTAAGCTCCAAGGTCAAGTTCAACATCCAAATAATGTCAACCAAGCTAGTATGAGGTACATAAAATTAGCTATTATCGATTGGTCAGAAATTGTTGTTATATGTATTTATGCTATATATCAATTCAATTAATTATTTCATGGAGTACTAACCATTTGAAAAAGTGTGTAAATGATCAACAGGTGGAACAAGAGGTTCAATTAGGACCTTAGCTAGCTCCTTTCATTTCAGGAAGTACATTTGAGAGTCATAAATTGTGGGTAGGAGTGGAAACCCGTATGGAAGCTATTAACCCAAGTTTCAAGCATAAAAAAAGTGAAAATTAATGTTAGGTTGTTTTTGAACCCCTGACTCAAGTATCTAGAGTTAGGGTACATTAAGGGAAGGTTAAAAGAAGGTGATGGAAGCTTGTTTTGGGGGAGATATCATTTTCTTTTTGGGGGAAAGTTTTGCTGGCTGCAACAAGAAAAGGAGGTGGAGGTCTCTAAAATTTTCATGGCTGCCTTCTTCAAGTAGGAGGTAAGTTACTGTTCTTAGTCCTTTTTGCTGTTGTATATCTTCATTGTGATGAGTTGGAAGGTTAAAAAAAAAATGAGATAGTGTAAACCCTGTTCATGTTGGGTCATTGATGAACATGTAAAATCTGTGTCTTTTCTTATACTATGTTGTGAGGGGTTTTCTTTCTCTCATATATTTGTTGTCAAACCTTGAGTTGAGAATCTTATGTTTTTAGAATCTGAATGAATGTCATTATAAGGGAAGTGAATACTCTTGAAAGGGTCTGGTTGAGCCTCTTGGCTTGGGGATTGGTGAGAGCCTACATGGCTTGATGACCCATATGGTAGGTTAGAGTGTGTTCTGTCCATTGGCTATTTGTTGGTAGATAATGCGGGTTGCAGTTGTTCCTCTCTTCATTGTTTGGCAGTTTTTCTTCTCTCTATTGTTCTGCAGTATCATAAATTTACAAATGATTGTTAGTTGCAATGATAGATATCAAAGAAAACCTCATAACCTGCAGGTAGGGCTGAAGTTCTGTACAGTTCACATTCCTCAATGTAAATCAATAATAAAGCTCATAATGTTTTAGGGAAATGCAATTGGTGGGCCAGTCAGCTACAAAATTCCTATTTAAAGAAAAAGAGCATGATTGCAGTTGTGTGGGTGTTAAAAGAACTGTGTAAGATCTTCTAAATTTAAAACTCCTTTTAAAAACTCGTCAGAATTGTTGTTGCCTGTATTATGTAACTGTTGTATATTGTACTTCAAAATAGATAAATGAAGTATGAAGACTAGGCTAGCTTAAACCAGTTGTTTGTTTCTTTCATCTTACATAGAGGGTATTTCCAGTTCCAGTCAGTACAATCATTAATATCAAGTAATTTATCTGGTTCTAATTTTATGTATGAAAAAAGAAAATGGAAACAAAACATAGTGAACTTGGGTAAGGAAATATACGATTGTTGTCATACATTTTCATTACTTTTCATAAAATTTGAGTGAAATAAAGTATAGTGCTAGAAATAGCTATAGATGCCACATCCATAAACTGATTTGTCATTTCAGAAGCAAGAGGGGAAAGACTGAAATTAACTTAAACCTTTGAGTTGACTGTAGCAAATGTCTCAGAAATCACAAAATTTAGCAAGGGTAAAACGTTTTCTTTTTGTTCTGGGCAATAAACATCTCAAAATGAATGGAAAAATTAGTACGTAAATAAATAAAATAAAATAAAATAAGTATGTATCACAGTAAATTGGAAGGCATGATGCCCTCGGCCTGCAGAGGGCCACAAGCCCCATGGTAACCCACGACTTCCCTCTTCCCGGCGCCTCTTTTTTGCTGTTCTCGCCCGATGCAGCATCGTGTCCTCTGTGCCTGTAATATTTGTGTGGAACGTTGTGCAGTTACCAGGGAAATCTGTGATTTTAACCTGCAACCCATCCTTTTTCTGCTGGTTGCCCTACCCATATTTCCTCTGTGTCGCCGCCATGGAAGCTTTTCCCAACTATGAAACACTAAATTCCATGTTCTTTAAATCATTTGAGGAAAAAAAGAAATGGTCCACACTTCATGGGAAGAGGAGTGAAATTTTAATTTAAAATGTAGAGGAAATATATATATATATATATATATATAAAAAAAAACAAAAGATAAAGAATAGGTATTAGTAGGACATCTTTAGAAAGGAGAAATCTCTTTTTATTTTATTTTTTCTGGTAGAGTAAACTAGCTATTGCACTTTAGGTGTGCAATGGGTTACGCCGAATAATTGTATGGCATAATAACGTTAAAGTGACTTCCGATTGCTATGGATACACTACAAAGAAATCAAAATCATCATTAATATCTAAAAAACCATTATACATATTCAATTTGTCTTATTATATGTATTTAAAATTGTAATATACAATTTTTATAATACATTACTCTATAAATTGAAAGTCTAATTTTTATTATTTTAAAATAAAATATAATATTATAATAATAATTCCATTAACACCTAAACCTCAACCCCTTGATTTATTTATATATCATAAAAGCAAAAAATCATTATGAAATATCTCACCGATATTATTTGATGTGTAAAGGATCTCGCTTAATATTAGTTATATAAAAAAAACTTTTGTGACCAATGCATTACTAAAAAAATATCAAATGATGACATTATTGAGTATAAGACATTAAAAATCTCTAACAACCACATTATCAAGCATAATAGATTATTTACAATTGGCATGATCGATAAACAACAATAACAATAATTCTACGCTGGTAGCCCTTCAGTCTTTGCTTCATGCCACATAGATTCCTAGAGAGTCTAGGTGTTGTGTAGACTACTCTCACAAGACACATGCTTCAAATAAGTGATGCATGCATATTAATTTAGGGAGGTTTTCAAGGGAGATAATAGAGAGCTTGATGAGGTCTCTCCACAGTCCTATCTTTCAAGATGGTTATGACATTTTTGGAGAAGCTCGTAGACCCATTTGCGACCTTCTTCGCCTTTCATTTGTTGAAAGGATCAAGATTGTAATGCAAGATAGGAGATGATGGAGCAAAGGCTCAAGGAAATCATTTTGGGCTCCTCAGACAAGAAAGGGCCTTTTCCAACAAAGATTTCAAGAATGGAGAGTTTGACAGAGGCAAGATGAATCGCACACTTGCGTGAAGCTTCGCAGAGATGAGCTTGCAAAGTTTCTGTCTGGAGATGGGAAGTCTATGGTGGAAGAGCTAATGGATGATGAAATATATTTGATTAATGAGAAAAGGAAGTAGACTTTGATCCAAATGAAGTATATTTAATAAGGAAAAGAGAAATGCCACTCTATACAAAACATTCCAAGGCATTGTGAAGACTTGATTTCCCCAAATTTGGTTAATTGGTGTCTTGACAAATGTTATTGGATGAAGTAAATTATCTATTTAGAAAATACAAATTACTAATAACAAAGCAAATCACGGGCATTTAGTAGCCATGAATGTAGATACAACTTATTCTTTTGAAGAGAAGGTGCACCTTTACAACATTTGTAGTGTATTTGTCTAATTGCTTGCATTTTTTTTAAACGAAACTAACAACCTCTAAGTAATTTTATATTATAGAATCAACACTTTTGCAAACAATTTACTAATGTTACAATTTTTTTTTGACAAAAATTTGTAATTTCTTTCTTCGACCCTTTTCATCTCTATCTCTCCACCTCTCTATATCTCAATCTTTACCTATCCAACTCTTTATTTCTCCTCATTGTCTCTCTATCTCCTTCCCTCACTTCCTCTATTTTCTTTATATGTTTGTCTATCTCTATATGTCTCATCCTCCCCTCCCCTCAACCTTCTCTCTCTATCTCGTCCTTTCTTGCCTTTCTACCATACTTGTGGGAATGCAGGTTGGCATGTTGCTTATATGATATATGATTTTTTTTGCTCATTCAATGGGGTAAATAGTGTGATCATTTTCTTGATGCTTGAAGAGCTTCCAAAACCTCAAAAAGGCAACAAGGGCTCTTGCGATCAACCATGGACCTACACTTTATGTTCTCTATATTCATAAAACCTCTCCAAATAATTACCCATTTACATGAGAACAAAATTCCACCCTCAAATGATGATTGACAAACGATGAAATGTCTATGATTAGAGATGTTGTTTTCCCAACCATATAATACTTTATAGAGATGTTGCTTTCCCAACCATATAATGCTTTATCGACTCCCCTACAAGTTTAAATTAATTAAACACCATTATTCAATACACTTATGCCCACTAACCATCAAACAATGAGAAAAAAAAGAAAAGAAAGCACAAACCTATTGTATTAAAAAACAAAATCAAAATTTTGGTGACTTGATCATACCTTTGCTATATGTATTCCACTATCAGATCAATGGTACTACAAGTGAATACAATTCTGGAAGCTCTAACATTATTTACCACTAAAATGAGTTTCCCCTAGTTACAACTACTAAATATGATCAATGAAGGTGAGTATTGATTTTGCATCATTTAGAGAAAGCAACAGCCAAAGCAGATTGCCCTCTCAAATAAAAAACTTCATAATTAATATAATAATACTATTTTAAATATTATGAATGAAATACAATAAAAATATGAAATTAAAGAATACTAATTTACTTTAGCTTCAAATAGACTATGTATCCACTTACATGAACTTTATATATTATTTAATATTTAAATTTAATCTCCTAAGTACTAAATCCTTGAAATAAAAATAAATAAATAAAGAGTTGCTATGCAATTTAAGTAGTGCAAGCTTCATGTTTTCATGTCTTCCTACCTAAAAGTTGATGAAAAAAGTTCATAGTATATGACATTCAAATCTTGTAAGAATATGAGTATATCCATGTGAAGATGTGCGGACCAATTAGTAGTCGTTACATCAAGAAGGACGTTGACATAGGTTGACACCTAGTATGGTGGCTATATCTTTGATATATCTTGGACCATTGGTAATAGTTTTGATGGAATATTGAATTATTTGTAATAAAGATATTTGCCTTCATTTTGTTTTTGAGAGTCACATAAGCAATATCCTTTAGTTCCTTGATTCCCTTATCCTTCTCAACTGAGGGATTAAAACATTAAACGAAGGGATAATTTTTCAAAGAAAATTTTACATAACCAGTTGGAAAGTTGGAGCCAAGAACAACAATACTATCCAAAAACTCTCAGTTGTTTAAATGATTACATTTTTAAATGTTCTTTCCTTTTATTGTAAAGTAGATTGATAGATTTCAAAGAGACTTACTATTAAATAATTTTTATTGTTTGTATAGATTAGTAGAATGAATTGCAACACCAATTAACCAATTCCAAGTGTCATCTATTGGATTCAAGTTCATAAAGCAACTCACTTGTTTGCCTTTAAATAATACATGTTTCATGTTAAAATTTTTAAAAAAATTGTTAAAAAAAGTGTTACCATAACTTATCTTCGTAGACCTACCTATTTGATGGGTATCAAAAATGTCTAATTTTTAAGAAATCAATCATATAATCATATTGGATTTTTAATATATTTGGAACCAAACATTCCAAAAATGCATGGTATAGATGATGGTGTCAAAAACATCAATAAATACAATTCCTCTCTTTAGACGTGGCTCCAAATTTAAAATGAGTCTAATGTAGGCTAATGGACGTTACCTATTTTCTCAACAGAAACTCTTGTCTTGACCACGTTTCCACATCTTGCAAACAACTTAGGTGTCTTGTCTATACTCCCACAACTTACGTGGCTTGTCTACACTCCCACAGATGTTGCATGCAAACAACCAAAAAAACCATCCATGTGCCTTGATTATGTTCAGCTTTTTCCATGCATATTGAATATGAAAATGTGGGGAAGAGGGGAGAGGATTATGGAGGCGCATTTCCTGCAATGAGTGTATTGTGTCAAATAGTTCGCGTGCCATGTCAATGCTTCCAAACTTTTTCATATATGTCTAACATGGAGAACCAAGGAGGTGGGTGGAATAAGGCATTTAGTCAGACAATTCACATGCCTTGTCTGTGCCTCCACGTATTTTTTTCTCAAGTACAAGAACCAGTATAATGGCGCTACTGTGAACAAATATGTATAGTGTATACAGGCTATGAAGAAGAATGTACTAAGTTTAACATATGAAGATAGACCTTACCTATACGATTCACTATATGTGAAGATAGCGCAGTAAGCCATTGCATTTAATTTATGTCTATTTAAACTTTCTGTCTGTGAACTCTAGATTACTTGACTAACAAAATGTTTATGCCACTTTACTTTGTTCTTATAATATATTAGCTCATCCTTATTGGCAGCAAGAGGATCATCCAACTTATGGCCTATTTGACATCACAAATGTTATCTTTGAAGCTCCCCCAGTTCGACTCATATGTCAGATGTTATATCCATATGACTGTGTATATAAGGTTAGTGATCGTTCATATTTCAATTCAATTTTGAGTATTTTCTTTCAAATCAAATTTTAAAGAAATGAAGAGGCTAAACTATAATTCAGATCTAGTTTAATCTTGTATGCAATTGACGCTTTGAGCATGACTCATGGAGATATTCTAAAGAATTCGACTGTTGTGAAGGCGGGATGGTCGTACAAAGTCCAGAGCAATGCATTCTAGAAGCTTCATCTGTGGTACATCGTCAACCCGACTCTTGTTGCAGTGACTCTAGTGATGATTCCCCCGAAGAACAAGAAAGTAAACCCACTTGTCCAGGGTTCAAATTCAAAGTGGAGGTTTTTGTTTTATCAGATCACAATATGGTCTAATGGACTGTAGTAAGTCAAAAAAAGAAGGGCTTTGTACCAAAAGACGTGCTGATCAAACTGTAACAAAAAATGGCAAAGAAAAATGTAGAGAAAATGTTAGCGGAGGATGTCGGGCATGTAACCATCTAGTGAGCTTCGTCGTAGACTACGTGCCTATGTGTTGCTGCCCTTGTGCATCTGCGTCTCTTTATCCAAGGAAAAACATTTGCCTCCTAACCCAGAAAAATCTCTTCATTTACTATTGTCGTGATTTGATGTTAAGTGTTGAGATCGCTTGGAGGGTCATCCTTGTACTTGACAACTATTTTAGACCATTGATTGTCATTTTGATTGGACGGAGCACGCTGTCGTCTTCATTTCTTTCGCTCTGGTTTCCAATGTAAGAAAAACTGGGACATCATCAAATTCTGATGGACCGCGACAAGCATTTCAATTGTTGGCTAGGTTGTGTGGAGAGAGGTGGACCATTGATTTTAAAAGTTAGGTTCCTCTCTTTCAAGCAGGATTTGGGGCAGCTAGAAGTTTGACTAAACCCTTATTACCAGTTGTATTTTCAGTAGGAAATGATCAATGGTTAGAAACATTTCAATTGCTGGCTAGTTCTCTAGACAGAGGGCAACCATGGATTGAAAAATTAAGGTTGCTCTCTTTCAAATTGGATACGTCTTCAGCGTAAAATAGTATGTCTATTTGTATATGATAATCATTATCTTTATAATTTTAAATTTTTTATTAAAATAATTAAGATATATATCTATATAGAGAATATTTAATGTTCTCATAAATATAAGTTTAAATAAACAATTTAATCAGACATTACTAAACATAAATAAATAGGCATAAAGCAATATATTCATAATAATAAATATTTCAAGAATTTTAATGTTAATTTTTTTATTAATGTTAATATTAATAGGTTTAAGATTATTATTAATAATCATTGATGTTAGTATTGATTATGAATCTAATATTAATATTGATCTAGAAGTAATATAGCTAATTCTCTCTTATTTAGTTTTGATATTAGTGTTAATGTTAATATCAATAGATTTAATATTAATATTATCTAGAATGCTAATATCATTAATAAGAAGTCAATATTAAATTGGTGTCATATTTTAACTACATAGATAGTGAGCATAAAATAAATGTTAACATAGTCATGGATTATATCAAAAATGTTGTGCCCTAATATAACAACCCTATGATATGTCTATATTTGGTGTTGTAAGATGGGGAAAATAAAATAGATTAGATTAAGTGACAACCAACATTTCTAAACTATTAACCTCATCCAAACAAGAGAAAATAATGAAAGCATAAGGAAAATAAAAGCATTAAATCAAAACACTCCCCATGCTTGATCTTGAATCGCTTCTCTTGCTCTCCTATTTCTCCTTTTTGCAATCTTTGCCCTCAGATTTGTTGCTTCACATGTGCAAATACTTGCAAAATAGTAAGTAGAAAGTTGAAGACAATTAATTGTTAATCAAAAATGAAGAAGAAAGGTTGCTTTTATAGACAACCATTCAAATGGACGGACGAGATTGATATTCTAGAAAGATTCTAAGATCAACGGATGAGGATTCATGAGAGGGAGGTTACAAAATGGATGGACAAGATCGAGTTTCTAGAAAGATGCCAAGATCTACGGTTGAAAATTGATGCAACCAGAATATGCCATGCATGGAAAAGATATGATGCCGACGGCTATGACGCCCGACGGCTATGACAGACATGCAAGACATCCAGGACATGCAGGCTATGACATAAAATAATGATAGGGGATCTTTGACCAAAATGAAGGGATAAATTATTTATTCAAAAATGGAGGAGGATGACAAGTGGAAAATAAATAATTTATTTGGAGGACATGAAAAAGAAGATTTAATTAAATTCATTAATTTAATTAAAGGAGGAGATAGAAATTAAATATGGATAATTGATTTGGATCAATTATTTAAAGGAGAAGAATGACACATAAATAAATAATTTCGTCAATTATTTTATTATAGAAGAATAAAAGGTCAAATAATTATTATTATTTGACTATAAACATGTGATGAAAGATAAATAATTAAATAAATACTGATTTATTTAATTTATGAAGAAAGGGGTATTAGTGACGCAATTAATTTTAATTGATTGGGATAGAATAAAGATTAGAAAGTGAATTAATTAAATAATTAAAAAATCATTTAATGAATAAAGGAATATGATCAAGAATAATTATTTAATTATTAGAGGATGATGACTAAGGAAAAATGTTGCTCGTAGATTTTAGGATATTTTTCAGTGTCTACATTTTGCCCCTCTTTGACATAATGTAGTTCATCGCATTGTGTTAAAGAAATTTAATTCTGAAATATGCCCCAGTGTAAAGAGAAAGGGGAAGGATGACCAGGAGGGTTGTGGTATGCCCCCTCGAGAGGCAGACGGGTTCAAATAATACGAATGTGCTCTCGAAATGGAATATAAGACTAGAGGATGAAGGATAGAAGAAATGTTAGCATGAAGGAGATGGATGTTAGCATGGAAAAAATAAGGGAGATGGGATGTTAGCGTGAAAAGGGGAAAGAAGATAGACATGAAATGATAAGGGAACCAACTTTCATGCTTACATTTTTATATTTATCATCATTGGGCATCAAAATGTCACAAATGGACCACAAACACCATGGTATGACATAAACCAAGGTGTGCAAGGTGACCATTTGGGAGAGACAAACAGTAAAAAAGATAAGGAATGCCTTAGCTCATACTAGGGACCCGATTGTCCCAGTCTTTTTTCCAAGACAAACCACAAGTGGCAAACAAAAAAAAGAGGCCATGATCCATCATCATCCCTCTAAATTCATTGATAGGACATCCTCGAGGAGACTAGTAACATGACCCAAAACCAATCGAAAAGATAAGAAAAATCAGACCAACAAAGTGTTTGCCAAGATAGTGTTTTCTAGTGATAATGATGATTGTTTGATTAGTTGATTGGGTTGACCAAGATGATTGAGTTGATTGATAGGTTGATAAGGATTGATAAAGTGATTTGATTGACTATGCCTAGCCTTAGAAAGGACACATCTTAATGAAGGAAAGATTGATTGGTGTGACAAAGCAGATTGATAATGATAATGCCCAATTTCAGGAAAGACACATCCTGATTAAGGCAAAATTGATTGAAAAAGTTGACAAGATTGTTTGATTGTTTGAAAAAGATTGATGAATATGACCAAGTGATGTGACGATACCCAACCGTAGGAAGGACACATCCTATCTAGGTAGAGGACACATCTGATAAAGTTGACCAAGTGACAAGTGTTGACATGACACCTAACTGCAAGGACACATCCTGCTTAAGGTAAACGACAAGGTTGAGAAAGTCTAATCCCAGGAAGGACGTATCCTGATAAAAGACAAGAGATAAGACCGAATGAGACAAACAACATAATGCCCCATTCCGATATAAGACTAGTGACAGGATGGAGTTGATGATAAGATAATTGATTGCTGAAAGATTTAATTGGTTTGATGTTTCTTGATGTAGTTTGAATGATGATTGCTTGCGGACCAAGGACGTGACCCATCTCGATGAAACCTAAAGGACTTGACCTAGGGGGCCTTGGGGGCTCATCGATAGATGGCCTTGCCTACGTAGCAGTGCATAGAGACCTCGTAGTTTGACACGACTTGACTTTGTCTTATTCGACAAAATACTGGGTCATGATTTTATTTGGACAACCTAAAGGGACTGACCTAATGCCTCGAGGGCTCATTTAAGATGAGCCTTACCTACATAGCAAATGCACAGAGGCAACGTAGTTCGACCACTCTAACAAAACTGATTTAGACTCAAACTTAGAGTCACACTCTATTTTTCAGGAGTTTTGAATTTTTTTGATGTTTTTGGATTTTGAGGATTTTGAAATGTTTTGATTTTTTTGGATTTTTTTTCAAAACATTTTATGATTTTTTTTTTTTGATTGTTTTTTTTTTAGGACATTTTATGATTTTTATGATTTTTTCAAGACATTTTATGATTGTTATGATTTTTTTCTGGATATTTTCATTTTATAATTTTTATGATTTTTTCAAGGCTAATATAATGTATTATTTACCATGAAGACGTAAGTCAAGGAATTTCCCCCAATCAAGTATAAGAACAAATTATTATGCGAGAGGGGAAATGGTGAATGCAACGGGTGGATATGAAAGTGAAGGATGCTAAATGTCAGTGGTTTTCAGACCATGGGAAGGATGATGAAGCTTTATTATGGATGATGAATGGGTGTGAATAAACGAAAGACCAGATGGAGTGAAAGTAGACAAAGGAGCATAGAATGACTACACACGACGCTTGTTTGCCAGGTTTTCACCATGGTACTTATCCAAAGTGCCATCGAAGTGGTTTTCACTTTTGGACGAATTATTTTTCTTTACTATTTTTCTCATTTTTATATTTTTTATATTTTTATATATTTTTTTTGGCTTTTTGACTTTTTAAGGGATACTCTGAGAATCGAGTGTAATACTTGTGAAGGTGCATGCTATTGATGGGTTCAGACAATGGTTCTCCTTCAGGAGTAGAAAGCTGATAAGCACCAAATACATATGCTGATGTGACAATGTATGGGCCTAATCAATTAGGCTCAAATTTACCAGGTTTTTCTTGTTCTACTTGGTTCTTTGGATTCTCCTTTAGGACTAGATCACTAATGTCAAAACTTCTAGGACAAACCTTCTTATTATAACTGCGTCGGGGGCGGTTCTGATATGCTTGCAAGTGTGTCAAAGCATTTTGTCTCTTTTCATCTAGTAACTCTAGCTCATGTAGATGGGATACACAGTATTCTTCTTGGTCAATCAGGCCATGCATAGAGACTCGTAGGGATGGTAACTCGACCTCTATAGGAAGTATTGCTTCAGATCCATAAACAAGGGAATATGGTGTGGCTCCTGAAGGGGTACTAATACTAGTGTGATAGGCCCATAAAGCAGGGTTAAGTTGTAAGTGCCAGTCACGACCAATGTCATTGACAGTCTTCTTTAAGATCTTTAGGATAGTCTTATTAGATGCCTCAGCTTGACCATTACCTTGGGGGTAATACAAAGTGGAAAAATGATGTTGAATATGGAATTTGTCACAGAGTTCACGAACATCTTGGTTTTTGAAAGGGCGGCCATTATCTGTAATGATGGAGTGTGGGGTACCATAACGACAAATGATGTAATTCAAGATGAATTTGGCTATCTGCTTACCAGTAATGTAAGTCAATGGATCGACTTCAATCCATTTTGTAAAATACTCAGTGGTGACAAGGATAAACGTATGCCCATTGGAAGAGGTGGGATAGATCTTTCCTACGAGGTCGAGTCCCCATTGAGAAAATGGCCATGGAAAAGTAAGTGGTTGCAGTTCTTGAGCTGGTGCATGTATGAGATCTCCATGAATCTGACATTGGTGACATTTCTTCACAAAATGATAGGAATCATATTCCATCGTAGGCCAATAATATCCCATTCTCATGAGCTTTTTGGCTAAGGTAGGACCAGCAGAGTGAGCTCCACATATACCATGATGTACCTCTTGTAAGGTTGTTTATGCTTCATTTGAGTCGAGACATCGAAGGAGGGTACTATCTAGGCTACGACGATAAAGGGTGTCTCCGATGATGACATATTTAGATGCTTGTCGGATAAAGGTATTACATTGGTTAAGGGACAAGTCAGGAGGTATAATCTGGTCATGTAAATGGGTATAAATGTCTTTGTATCAAGGTGAATCAAGACCAACAATTTCACACACAAATTCAGTTTCAGGGACATCGAACGTAGGGATCAACAACTATTCTACCAAGAACTCGTATTGTGATGCATTATTGGGAATGTCCAAGAGAGATCCGATGGTAGCCATTGCATCAGCTGCCTTGTTCTGGATTCTTGGGATCTGTTCAAAAGAAACATTGTCAAAATATAGTTTGAATCTATCCACCATGCATTTGTAGGGCATCAATTTCTCATCCTTAGTATCATAATCATCATTAACCTGTTTTATCACTAACTGTGAATCACCATAGACTTGAAGATCCTTGATTTTCCATTTTATTGCTATTCGAACTCCTGTCAATAATGCCTCATATTCTGCTATGTTATTAGTGCAAGGGAATGCTATTCAAAATGACTTGGGAATGGAGTCTCCTTGGGGTGTGATGAACAAAATTCCAGCTCCTGAACCATGACTTGTGTAAGATCCATAAAAATATAACTTTCATGTAATTGGTGTGTCTATGACAAAGATTGATTCATCTGGGAAATCACATATCAAAGGATGATCTGCCTTTATGGGTGCATCTGCAAGTTGGTCTGCTATCACTTGTCCTTTTATTGCCTTTCGATCTGCATACTCAATGTAATATTCACTTAGCATCATAACCCATTTAGCTAGTCTTCCTGTCAGTGCTGCTTTGCTGAGAAGATATTTCAAAGGATCGATTTTGGCAATCAGTTTTGTCTTATGATTCAACATGTAATGTCTCAATTTTTGTGTTGCAAATACCATGGCTAGACATGCTCGTTCAATAGGACTATAATTCAACTCATATTTGACCAGGGTGCGACTAATGTAATATACAACTTGTTCATTTCCATCATTATCATTTTGTGCTAATAATACCCCCAGTGCTGATGTTGTTGCTGCCACATATAATATCAAATATTTTCTGTCGATTGGAGGCATTAGAACTGGTGGATTCAGTAGATAATTTTTTATCTGATCAAACGCTTCTTGACACTTTTCTGTCCAGTTGAAGGGAATGCCTTTTCTTAACAAATGTTGGAATGGGTGGATCTTGCCTGCTAACTGAGCAATGAACCTGCGGATTGATTGTAGTCTCCCTTGCAATGTCCTTAATTGACTGATGTTGGTTGGTGGTGGCATTTCTAAGATAGCTTTGACTTTCATGGGGTCAACTTCTATTCCTCTGCGTGATACTATGTATCCAAGGAGTTTGCCTGATTGGACCCCCAAAACGCATTTCTTTGGATTTAATCTGAGTTGGTATTTTTCTAGTCGTGTGAAAATCTTGTCCAATACTACTAAATGTCCACTTCGTTCTAGGGATGTAGAGAGAAGGTCATCAACATAATCTTCCATCAGCACATGCATGTAGTCATGAAAGATTGTGGTCATTGCTCTTTGATATGTAGCTCTGACATTTTTCAGTCCAAACGACATTACATTCCAACAGAAGGTTCCCCAAGCACATGTAAAAGCTATTTTTGGTTGATCTTCAGTAGCAATCCTTATTTGATTATAATTTGAGAATCCATCCATGAGTGATAGCATTTCGTACCCAGCTGTGAGATCTATGATGATGTCAATCTTTGGTAGGGGAAAATCATCCTTGGGACAAGCTTTGTTGAGATCTCTAAAGTTTGTGCAGATTCTAATTTGACCATTTGGTTTAGTTACAGGGAAAAGGTTTGATATCCAATCTGCATAAACAATAGAACAAATGAATCCTGCATCTAGAAGTTTCTTCAATTCTGCCTTGACAAGGAGTGCGATTTGTGGATGCATTTTTCTTAGCTTCTGTTTGTATGGCTTGGCATTAGGTAGAAGTGGTAAGTGATGTAAAACCAATTCGGGATCCAATCCAGGCATATCTGCATATGACCAGGCAAAATTGACTTGTCTTTCTGCAAAGAATGTTGTGAACTTAGGTTTTTCCTTAGCAGTCAAAGATGCTGCTAACTGTATGATTTTGGAATTATCTTGTGTTCCAATATTCACCTCTTCTATTTCTTCTATCAATAATGGCGATCTCTCTTGGTCTATTGGGAGACAGTCCAATCCTCCATCCTCAGGTGCCTCAATGAGGTTTTCACCTTCAAATACGTCCTTTATTTTTACTTTTTCATGATCAACATCTGCCTTTCGATTTTCACCTGAAGACCTATTATTTCTATTTTTTATTTTATCATATTCGCTTTTGTGACTAGAGGATAGGACAACCTCACCAAAGTATGCGGTATAATCAGGTTCTATGGAAAATCTAGCCTTATGATCCCCACTAGGTATGCCTTCACGAAGTCCCATAAACTCAACGATTGCTTCATCGTTCTCAAAAGTGTCCAAACTTGGTGGGTCTTGTTGTTCCCAATCTATGAGTTGTGGGTAGACAAGGGGTAAGCCATCATCATTGTTATCAAGATTCATGGTGTAGGCAAAGAGGGAAAAGACAAACGTAGAGTCATCAGGTTCCTAGGAGGCAGCGTCGATGGTTTCCCAAAAGTGTTTAATCCATTCTTCTTTATTTAAGGGAACTTTGGGACAAGGGCTTGGTAGACTTCGCGGGGAACTAATTGTAAGTTTTTGACTGAATTGTGTTTCAAGAGGAGGCTCATCAAGTTTTCCAAATAGTTTATCTAAGTCCATAAAGCTAGTGGAGGATAGGGAATCCCATTCATATTCATTAGAATCGACATCAAAATCCCAAGGGTCCTCATATGTCTCGATCTCATTTAAAGCATTAGAAACCTCACTTGAAGGTAATTTGATACCTTGGATAGTCACTCTTACAGGTACAAACCCTAACCCTTAATGTTTAATCAACTTAGGAGGTTGCAAGGGTTCTATCATTCCTTGTTTATTTAGGCCAAGACCATTGTGTCCATCATATCCTTGTTGTTTCATTATTGGGAACCCTTTTGGATATTGTTCAACTAGCAACCTCTTAGATTTAGTGTCTTCTTCTTCTTCTTTGTATAGCCATGTGAGAATGTGATCATCTAGAGATTCCTTGGAAATTTCTCCCCATTTGGTGAAGGTGGTAGGGGGATTATGAAAAATGACCTTAGGCTACATGGGATGTGGTTTCCCATAAGACTTTGGTGATTTAGGCAATTTTCCAATGAAAAAGAGACTCTTCATGTTATATTCTCCGCATCCTTTATCTTGGATCTGGATCTTAGGCATGGATGGGGTGGTGAATGGAATGGATGATTTGACCACTGTATATGGGTCAACGTAGTGGGATGAAGTGGAAGGTGAGGCCTCTCGATTAATGGGCACTTGATGTTCAGTAGTTCCTCTTAAGTTTGAACAATACTAAAAAGGATTGGGGTCGCCTGGAATGGTGATTTTAATGCCATTGTGTGGAAATTTGAGGCATTGATGGTAGGTGGATGGGATAGCTCTCATAGCATGAATCCAAGGACGACCAAGGAGAAGGTTATAATGTAAGTCTAGATCCAGACATGAAATACTATATGTTGTATGGCTGGGCCAACTCTTATAGGAAGTGAAATGACACCTTCGGATGAACGCTCGACATCATCCTAAGCTTTGATAGTGATTTTCTTTGTTTGGTCTATACAATTTTCAGAGTATCCCAATGCTTTCACCAATTTTAGTGAGCAAATATTTAGACCCGCTCCACCGTCTACTAAGACTCGTCTAATCTTGCATTTATTCACACAAACTTCAAGATGCAAGGGATCATTATGATCAGATTTTGGTGTAGAAAAGTCTTGCTCAGAGAAGGTGACATGATGTGGTGTAGCTAGGTATCTGACCATGGCCTAAAATGCATTGACATCTAGGTTGGCAGGGATAGACGCTTCTTGTAATGCTTTGTCAAGTATAGCTCTATGTTGTGGGGATGTGCGAAGGAGCTCCAAGATAGAGATTTACGTGAGAGTTTTTCCCAACTGCTCTAGGAGATTATATTGGTTCTTGGGCTGAGGATTGGGCAGAGGTCCTAGAATAGTTATCTTGGTTCTACGAGTAGCAACAACATAGTTTGAGTTTGGCTTGTTTATGGTGATGGTAGAAATGCGATCATCAAAGGGTGTTATGTTAAGAATAATAGTGCTATAGTCGTGTTTGACTGTGGCATAGTTGGCACTATTGTTGTTCCCTAAACTGGAGGTTTTCCCTTTATCATGGTCTTGCAAGGGAGTTTTGAATATGGTATGATCAACATTGGTTTTTCCTTGCGAATCTCCTATTGATATAGTTCCATCTTCGATGAGGTCTTGAATAATTTTCTTGAGTGTCCAACATCTTATTGTTTTATGTCCTTTGCTACGATGGTATTCACAGTATTCATCTTCTTTCCACCAATCTGGTTTGATCAAGGAAGGTTCATAATTCTTGGTGTCAGGTAGTGTGATGGTATTGGTTTGCAAGAGTTGTTTGAGAACTAATTTGATAGGTTCACCCAAGGGGGTGTAAGTTCTCTTGGAATGAGGTCCTCTTCGTTGTTGATTGTTTTGGATAGCGTTTAATGTTTGGTTTTGACTCTGGATTCATGTATTTGACATGGTTGATGATGAGGAGGGACCTTTAAGTTGAATGGTTGGACCTTTAGTTATCAGTTTGGCATCAACAACTCCATCATTTGTTACATTTTTGTTTCGGGACAAGTATTTTCTCTTATCATTGTTAGATTTTTGATTTTCTCTATTTATCTTGACGAGTCCTTTGGCGATAAGACCTTTCTCAATAAGGACACCTTTCTCAAGGATCTCTTCAAAGGTTGTACAACATTGGATTTGAATTCGTCTCATGAGTTCTCCGTTAAGATTTTCCACAAACATGGTGACCAATTGTTTTTTAGGAATGTGACAAGGGAATTCGCTAACCAAACCTTGCCATCTTTGGTAGAATGAGGTAAGGGATTCTCCTTCTTCTTGTCTAGTGGTGCTTAATGTTGCAAGGGTGACATCATTTTTAATGTTGAAGGAAAAATTGTTAATGAATTTGTCTGCTAGTGCACCCCATGTTCTTATTCCTGGAGGAAGATGTGAAAACAAATCTAAAGCTGCCCCTGTAAGACTTCGCGGAAATAGTCTCATTAAATAAGCTGGATCATATGAGACTTCCATGCATGATGTGTTGAATTATCGAATGTGCTCTATTGGATCCCTTGTCCCCTTATACTTAGGCAAAGGTGGTGATGTAAAATGAGGGGGAAAGGGTGGCATATATAAATTGTGATTGAATGGAAAGGGGCATAATTCCTCCACGAAATAGGTCTTTTTGTTGGTCCCCAATTGCATGTTAGTCATTTGTTGTTGAAGGGTTTGCACTTGTTGTATCAAAAAGTCTGCAAGTGATGGTGTTGCATTGTTTTGACTTGGTGTCATGGTGCTAGCATTGAGGTCATAGGTTGGATTTGAATTATGATTGATGCCTTGTGATGTGAGACCTTGATTGCCATATTGATTTGTGTTGGTTTGATTTGGAATGAAATTGGCATTTAGGTTCGTCCCAAAGGTCATGTTTGCATGTGGTATGGTGTTTTGGAATTGATGTGTAGACCCTTGATTTGTATTTTAGTTTTGAAAATTAGGTCCTTGGTTTGCAAATGAAGGTGTTGGTCCTTGACCAATGTTTTGTGATGAAGAAAGGGTTCCTTGGTTGGTATTTTGAAATGAAGGTGTAGGCCCTTGATTGACATTTTGTGGTGGAATGTTTCCTTGGTTAGAATTTTGGAATGGTGAGAGGGACCCTTGATTCACATTTTGAAATGATGGGATGGATCCTTGATTATTGTTTTGCTTTTGGATTTTTTGTGAGACAATGTGGACCTTTCTAGGTTGAATTGAAAATTGGAACAAGGATCCTTGGTTTGTGTTTTGAAGTGTAGGAATGGGACCTTGGTTTGCATTTTGAGTCAAAGGTGTAGGACCTTGTGAGGTAGAACCTTGATGTGTGTTTTGGAAAAGGGGATTTGTAAAGGTCTTACCCAAGGAGTTGGAATTGCTTCCAAGTGTAGAATTTTGTCCTTGTGTAGCAACATGGGCTTCCTTGTTTCCAAATGTTGGGATATTTGGGATATGTGTGGTGGTGGTACTCATGTGTGAGGTTATCCCAAGGGGTATATTTGTTGTTTGTGATGACGATGGCATGCCAAGTGTAAATGGATTTTCAATTTCCTCTTCTACAAGGGTTGATACATCAAAACCTTGAGGTAGTTTGGCACCCTTTTTAGCTAGTGCATAGAAGTATCTATTAGGATCAGCACTAACAAGTTGATCAATCATGTTTAATTTTTTTTGGATCTTGATAAGCTCTTTCAATTTCTTGAGGAGTCAATTGTTTGTTGAATTCTTCTATGCTTAGGTTTTCCCATTTCTTGTTGAATTCATCGTGATTTAGATTGTCCCAATTGTTAGTTTGATCTCCTTGTGACAACTCTCTGTGAGGTGCCGATTGATTTGAATTAAACCCAAGGGTAGTGTCATGAAATGGGTCACTTGAATATTCCATTTCCTTTCTTTTGGATTTTGACCTTGTTTCGACCATGTGAGTTGTTTGCAAGTTTGATGGATAATGTAAGATGTGGATGCCACTAAACTATGTTTTTTGTTTTTGTTTTTGGAATAAATGATGTTAGTGCAAGGTGACAATGATGTTTGTCTAAGGAAGATGACTAATGCAAGGTGACAATGAGGATTAATATGATTTTTTTTTTGTGACTAAGGTAATGACCAATGCAAAGTCTAGATGCCAAATGAGGACTAAGATAGAAGTTATGACAATATATTTGGATTTTCAAGATAAAATATGCAAGGTGAGGACTAAAATGACTTGAATGTCTAAAGTAAGTAAATGCAAAGGTCTAAATGATTTGGAAAAAGGAGCTACTCCACCACCCTAAGCTTGATCTATGTCTCAATTTGGGTCATCAAAGGACTTGTTGGTAGGACAAGATGATAAAGCGAGTTTTCCTAACTAGACTCTTGAGTTGG
Source organism: Sequoiadendron giganteum (assembly GCA_007115665.2). Classification (NCBI taxonomy): domain Eukaryota; kingdom Viridiplantae; phylum Streptophyta; class Pinopsida; order Cupressales; family Cupressaceae; genus Sequoiadendron; species Sequoiadendron giganteum. Next base: position 316,627,518 of record CM021107.1, on the reverse strand, counting down.
AAAGGTCTCAAAAAAGGACAATGACTAAGGAAAATGATGTTGACTAAGTCCAATGACAACCTACTCTTTGAAGGCAATGATTTCGCAAATTATGGTAGGGTTTTCCTAATCCAAAATCTGAAAATGAAATAAGGATGCAAGGACTGGTTTATGAAGATGATGATGTTCAAGGATGAAACTAAGTTTTGCAAGGATGAACCTATGGGTAAATGCAAACTAAAGATGTCACTAATGGAAGATTTGAACAATTTTATTTCTGGTTTTCAACAAAGGTTGTTTGATATCAAATTGGACAAGTTTGGTCTTGGGTTTTAGACTGAAAAATTTGGAATTGTTTCAAGTTGAATGTGTGTGTTTCCAGATTTGTGAAAGGTGTTTATTTGTCTCAATGTCTTAGAAAAACACTTGGAAAACACAATATGTTATCTTTGAAAATTTGAAAACATGCACAATGAAGACAAGCACAACCCTAGGTTAAGCAAGGATAATATTCGCTAGATTCCACGTGGGTTTCTCCAACTACACTTATTCTTAGCATGTGAATCCAAAAGCTTGGCCGGACGGGCTTCCCCTTACATTGCACTCACTTCTCAGGCCAACCAAGCTTCCAACCCCCATAAAACTCCCATGGCAGGTTGATCACCTCTATTAAGAACTGTGAGAATGTGGATGCCTTCACAACGACCGTTGCTGTGCTAGCAAATAGAAGGATTTTGGCAACTACACAAAAGTTTTTAGTTTAGGACCCCCGTTCGAGTGGCCATACATGGGGCACAAGATTAAGCTTCATTTAGGAGGCACTCAAGCCTAAAGAGGTTACACTCAACATAGTTTTGGGGAGTACTACTTGGTCCGTATGCCACATCCACACTCGTAATCCTAAGCTTTCCCTTAGGATTCACATTTATATACCGGTCGGGGGTAGCTCGGAAAAAGAGCTCCATTGCCGGTTTGAGTCACCTTGGGGTGAGTACTTTTTCCCACCAAGGAAGGCTCAAGTTCTAGAGGCAATAATCGTTTCTCTTACACCCAGGATCGCATGAATGCGCAAGGGGAGATGATACTTTGATTATTGCATCAAAGGGTGACACACAATTGAAGACACTTTTAAACTTTAATTACCAAATGATAATGTGAGGACACACAAGAAACTTTGTTCCTGTTTAAAAGTTTAACTTGATGTGAAACAAACAAAGTTTATTTTAAGCCAATGACATGAAATGCATGTTCATTTTAACCAATGAGTGTGCATGCAAATTGTGTTCATTTTAATCCCATGACTTGAAATGCATGTTCATTTTAATCAATGATTGTGAATGCAATTTGCATTCATTTTAAGCCCACGACATGAAATGCTTGTTTATTTTAACCAATGAGTGTGAATGCAAATTGTGTTCATTTTAATCCTATGAAATGAAATGAATGTTCATCTTAACCAATGACTGTGCATGCAATTTGTTGTAGTTGTTGAAAACAAATAAAATTGATTATGCATAAAGAAATGAAAAAATCAATTTTGTTTCTAAAGAAACAGTTTTTAGACTCCTTCCAAGCTATGCCACATGCTAAAAACAAGAAATTAGTAACTCAAAAGAAAAGTTTAATGACAACAACAAATTAAAACAATCATAAATTTCTCAAAATTTAACAAAATTTTAAATTGTTTGAATCCATGGAAAGCTAAAACTCAAACCTTCAAAACCCATAAATTATTTTTCCAAGATTTCTGCATGAAAAAAATGTTATAGGCAAAAGAAAAATGTGGGTTTCAATAGGTAAACTTAAAAAACAACAAATACTAAAACAACCATAACTTTCTCAAATCTTAACGAAATTTTAAACTGTTTGAAGTTCCAGAAAGCTAAGAGCGAGCCCTACAAAACCCAAGTAATAATTTTTAATTTTTTTTATGCTCCATTTTTCTGTGCTCAAAATAATATGACGGATTTTGTACGAATTTTTAGCTGTAACCTACAAAACAACAAAAACAAACAAATTTCTTTGCAAAATTGTAAGATTCACGTCGGGTTCACCAATATAAGATGGGGAAAATAAAATAGATTAGATTAAGTGACAACCAACACTTCTAAACTATTAACCTCATCCAAACAAGAGAAAATAATGAAAGCATAAGGAAAATAAAAACATTAAATGAAAACACTCCCCATGCTTGATCTTGAATCACTTAGCTTGCTCTCTTATTTCTCCTTTTTGCAATCTTTGCCCTCAGATTTGTTGCTTCACATGTGCAAATACCTGCAAAATAGTAAGTAGAAAGTTGAAGACAATTAGTTGTTAATCAAAAATGGAGAAGAAAGGTTGCTTTTATAGACAACCATTCAAATGGACGGACGAGATTGATCTTCTAGAAATATTCTAAGATCAACGGATGAGGATTCATGAGAAGGAGGTTACGAAATGGATGGCCAAGATCCAGTTTCTAGAAAGATGCCAAGATCTACGGTTGAAAATTGATGCAACCAGAATATGCCATGCATGGAAAAGATATGATGCCGATGACTATGACGCCTGACGGCTATGACAAACATGCAGGACATGCAGGTTATGACATGAAATAATGATAGGGGATCTTTGACCAAAATGAAGGGATATAGTTTATTTTAAATTGTTTATTCGAAAATGGAGGAGGATGACAAGTGGCAAATAAATAATTTATTTGGAGGAAATGAAAAAGGAGATTTAATTAAATTCATAAATTTAATTAAAGGAGGAGATAGAAATTAAATATGGATAATTGATTTGGATCAATTATTTAAAGGAGAAGAATGACACATAAATAAATAATTTCGTCAATTATTTAATTATAGAAGAATAAAAGGTCAAATAATTATTATTATCTGACTATAGACATGTGATGAAAGATAAATAATTAAAGAAATACCGATTTATTTAATTTTTGAAAAAAGGGGTATTAGTGACGCAATTAATTTTAATTGATCGGGATAGAATAAAGATTAGAAAGTGAATTAATTAAATAATTAAAAAAACATTTAATGAATAAAGGAATATGATCAGGAATAATTATTTAATTATTAGAGGATGATGACTAAGGAAAAATGTTGCTCGTAGAATTTAGGACATTTTTCAGTGTCTACAGGTGTAATCAACCTGTAACATGAAAATAATAGTTTATCCTAAAAAAAAACTTTATACCGTAGACAATAGACAATAATTCATGAGAGAATTTCCATTAGATGTTTCAAACAGGAACAATTTCATTAAGGGTAAATATCAATATGGAAAATACTAATGATAACACTGATGTTGTTGACCTCAAATATTGACGACATTGTTACTTATTAGAATAGAATTATTGCAAGAATTGTTCGCCAACGTAGAAAACGTTATTGCAAAATATGTTGAACCCCATGAGTAAGTATGTTACCTCATAAAGAGAGTATTACCTAGACTATAGTTAAGTGTAACTGAGTGTCTTGAGCTACCTAAGTCATCTAGAGTGTGTGTGATGGACCTTGCACACTCAACTTTATAATTTATGTGCCTCCAGGCATTGTGTTGATGTTCAATATTACTTTTGCAATGTTGTTGATGTGTGTATAATGTGACCATGTGCGTACATGGTTATTAGTGACCATGTGACAATTTTACATGTTTAAAAAAAAAATTGTAGGTTGTGTTCATGTCCTAAGTGTAAAATTTAGGGCATGACACTATATAAAGAGTGATGTCCCTTACAACTTTATTTTTTAACATTTTATTAACAATTAAATTACAGTGTTAATTTTATAAAAAACTATATTCAAATAATTTTTTAATTTTTCTAAAAAAAATAAAACATAAAATACACTAAAAAATATACATTTTATTATTTTACATCATTTCAAAATTCAAAACACATATCACTTTTTAGTGATTCAATTTGCAAATTGAGATTAGTGGTTGTCATTTCCTTTATAAAAGTGTGACATAACTTTATACTTTTACCCTTACACATATAATAGTTTAATAGAGTAGTAAAAAGAGTCAACATTTTGGATGCTATCTATATAAAAAAAAGTAACAATTTTCATGAAAATATTTTAATAGAATAAATTGAGTAATGACAATATTCAAACATGTTAGTATCAATATACATTATGTTTTTTTTGGCAAAAGGCGGTAAGCCTATATATATTATATTTATAATAAACATGTACAATAGTTTATATTTTCATGGCTCTCAGTAGCCAATATCAAACCTTGAACCCTCCAATTTTACAAAATATTTGATAATATCAAAAACTTGGCCCAAATACCTAAGATCTACAATATGCTTTTGAGGCCAAGCAAAACAAAAACAAGGCCCAATTTGATCATTACATTGGCAGTATATTTAGAAGGTAGACAAAATTTGGGACCATATTTAATTATACATAATTAATCATATATATGAAGCAATAATTAACCAACCTCAAACATGTCATTATCAAAATTAAGAATTAACCATGTGTTAGTTACAAAAAAAAATATTTTTCTCTAAAATTATAATCTAATATAAATGAAAGCTAAATACAATAATAAATAGTTAATCCACACTTTGATACAATAATATATTCAAATTAGAAAGGTAAATATAGCATTAAAATAACATATTTGAGGAATTTATTTACTTTATACATAGAAAAGAATTTTGAAAAAATAAGAAGATAAAATTCATGAATATGGTCATAAGCAACCACAATCATTCATATCCTCATGACCACTAGTCATAAAATATGCAAGGGGTACATATTTAGCAATATATTCAAACCATAAAAAGTAGATATAACATTAAAAACTACATGTTTTAAGAATATTTACTCTACAAATAGAAAATTAATTTCAAAGTAGTTTTAGGAAAAGAAAATTCACAAAAAAAATCATAATTAATTATTCATACTAGGTAAGAAAATATGGATTAGTTTCAACTAAGAGGTGGTAACGACTATCCTTAAGAGTTTTAGTTGTTGGGACTCACATTTGTAGTGCCTCTTTTGCTTGAGTCCCATGAAGTTCTATGTGTTATCTTGGCCTTTCAACCCATTTTTTGATAACCCATTTGAGATATCTAATCTAAGTGGTCCTTTGCTAAATTTCTTAGCATAGTTAGGAAGAGAATAGAAAATTAGGCCTAGTTGATTTTAGAATTTTTACAAATTTTTCTAAGGGAAACAAGTTATGGATTTGTGGTTTTTTTTCCAACCAACCCAAGTGCAGTGCATATGCCAAGGTCAAGGTGCAACCCAATTTAGTTTTCCTACAAGTTCCAATTAAGTAATAGTCCCTGCCAAAAGTAGATATTTTTTGCTAAGTATGGTATTTGCAAGAATTCAATTTCCTACTAAACCTCCACTTTCATGTGTAAGTTTTTGGTTCATTTGTTGTTCCCTACAATGTTTATTTGGGGGGAAATTCCCACATCAGAACCTCATTAATCCAATTTAACTTCTTAAATTTTTTTTGGGTCCTATATGAACCTCCCCTTTTAGAAATAGAATTGGTTTTCTTGTACTTTCTTGCAAGCCCTTAATGTAAGCCAATTTAAAAAATTGTGAAAGTCTAGCCCCCATCTAAACTTATCCATTAACTTTACCTTTCATCTAATTTAGATGAATTTTCTCATAAGGTCCAGATCCCTTTCTCCTTCCTACATCCGTACATTGATGATGTCATCCCACCTTGGTGATGTCATCATGACATCACTTCATTTCAAGCCCCCTAATCCATTGATGATGTCATGATGACATCATTATCATGACTTTTCATCCTAATAAGATATTTTGAAACATTTTGAAGTTGGTGGGTTCAATTGTATTTCCCCACAAAACTGATTTGTAAAGGTGGAGTTCAAGTAATTTTTTTGTAAATGATCTCCCTGGACTCCAAAAGTTCACAAATATTTATCTCAATGTGTAGACTACTCCAAAGGAACCTAAATATCCAAATTTTTATGGTTTTTCTCTATGATTGTCTCTCACTTGCTCCTTTTCTAAATCAAGATGTCATTAATACATCTTTCACCAACCATGGGTTTACTTGGTGTTTTCATAAATGTCTTTGGGTGTCAATAGTTTCAATGCATAGGTTTTGATTTCAGCTATCACCATTATTGCAAAGCGGTCACCCAACCACCAATGTTTAATGTCATTCCCATCTTTCAATATGGAACACATGTTTTGAGAGAGATTTATCCTTAGCCTCAAATGTTGAATGTGCCACAGTGTAGCAATTAGGGTTTCACACACTACAAGTGTTAAGGTATGATTTTTTTATTTTTTCATAGAGTTTGGTTTAGCTACGATTCACCAAAGGCGAAAGATTTTCCAGTATGTTGTAGGACAACCATTGATGCCAAATCTAATTTGTTGAGGGATTACATACTTATAGAATAAAAGAAGACTAGTATTATTAGGGGATTTTTTGTAGGCTGTCTACATGACACTAAGTATGTATTCAAGAAGATTTCTTAGTCACAACTAGAGATTTTCCTTTGCCACATTCACTGACATCAATTTAATGTTGGGTTCAATGAATGTAACAAAATTCTAGAAACATTACAAGGCTTGTAATGATAGATTTCTCACTTTATGTATGGATATATGCATTTTATTATGGATTAATAAACATTCTCTATTGTGAGACTTCATGATCATTGTTGTATACAAATACATAACTCCATATTATTCTTTTCCTATTTATCCTTTTATTGGTGTATTTTGAATATGTTGCTCAATAGATAGGCACTAATATACAACCATGCACCAATCTCACACCATCAAACAAAAAATGAATTAGTAGTGTCACAATAGGAGTAGATTTTATACATTCATAACATTGTGATGTAACCAAGGATCTATCTTTGTACTAATAATCAAATGAATTCATTGCATGTGGGTTATGATTGTATATTGTTATCACCTATATAGAGGTTTTGAGGTAGCCAATTGTTCTTGGTTTAGTGATAGTCCTTGGGACCAAGACATCAAGTTGGGTTTGGATGTCATTATTTATAATTGTTCATTTGAAGTGATTTTAACACATGCTAAGGTATACCCTTGGGAACACTCTCCCAATTATAATCTGCGCTCTAAGTGTAAGAGATATAACCTCTAAGTGTAGGAGATATAACCCACTCTCATAGAGATGGCCTTCAACCCTCCATGATTTCTTGATCAACTGATTTCACTTACATGACGACAACCCTAGCCTCATGAGTTAGATTTGGTTCTAGGAAGTGGACTAGCGGTTTTGGGAGCCAACACTACCCGTATTTAAAAGGCGGTGTATAAAGATCCTATATAAATTTAGTCATAAAATAAGCAATATATTTTCTAAACTCGAGAGTACATGGAAATGATAACTTTCTAAGTTCATTAATTCATGTTATAAAAATATTTTTTTGTAAAATATAGTAAGTCTAATGACAATACTCAAACATGATGATATTAGTATAAAGAATTAACCATATATGAGGAAATAATTAACTATCATCAAGCATGTTACTATCAAAATTAATAATTAACCATGTGTTGGTTAGAAAACAAGTAATATCTTTATCTAAACTTATGAGAACTTATAAATGAAAGCTTAATACAATACAATATAGTTAGTTTGTATTTAGGTACAATAATATATTCAATCACAAAAGTAAATATAACATTAAAAATCATATGTATTACGAATTTATTTTCCTCTACATAAAAATAAATAAAAGTAGTTGTAGGAAAAGAAAATTCACAAACAAGTGTAATGATCTAAAAAATCCTGCAAGATAAGATTCAAACAATTAGCTGTACCTGCAAGTTAGTTTAATATCAAGCAATGAAACACATAAGAATATAAAAAGGAAAATAAAGTGAAATGGAATGATCTCACCAATCTTCTCTATTCATAATTGCTTCCATTGCACCTTCTCAAGCCTTGCTGCAATGATGAAATGCCCTCAGATTTCTTTGTGAGCAAACTTCTCTAATGCCTAGCCTTAACAATGCTTTGGAAGGATTTTAAAATATCAAACTATGCACACTAGAAAGCAATTTCTAATATGCAAATAGTAAATAAAGTCTATGATCTCTAGAATGCCTATAATAAAAGTTTATATTAAATGATCATGGATCCGAAAATGAAATCAAGATTGTCATTTTATAGAAAATGCAATCTTGAATGAACGGACAAGATGAGAGATTGAAGAATACCCTAGAATCAAAGTTCAAGATTCAATAAGGCAACCCTAATTAGGGTTAGGGTAAAATACCCATAGGTGTAAATAAGATTTAATTAAATGAATTAAATCCAGACTAAATGTGACAGTGGAGATGAAATTAGTAAGAAATCAGAAGACAAGAAGATGAGATTTTAGAAAATCAATAATTTTGGAAATTACTTGATTTGTAGAGGAATAATTCCATTTTGAATTAATTTAATTCAAAATAGGGATTTTGTGAGATAAGAAGTAATTGATTTTTGGAATTAATTACTAAATGAAGAAACAGTTAACCATGTGAGATATTTTTAAATGATTTGTTTTATTTAAAAATAACAAGGTGTCACATGCCACAATTAAATAATTAAAATAATTATTTAATTTAGAAGAAGTAGTTAATCAATTAAATAAATAAATGAATTTATTTAATTAAGAGAGGATTTGGGAATTAGTGACATATTAAATAGATATATTAAAATATATTAATTTAATAATCAGGAGGACATTAATGATGAAGATTAATTAAATAAATTGATGACTTTATTTAATTAAGAGAAGATTTTGACAATTAGTGACATATTAAATTGATATATTAAAATATATTAATTTAATAATAAGGAGGACATTAATGATGAAGATTAATTAAATAAATTGATGACTTTATTTAATTAAGAGAAGATTTTGACAATTAGTGACATATTAAATTAAATAAATAATATTTATTTATTTAATAATCATGAAGAACGAAAGATTCTAAATTGATTAAATAATCATGAATTATTTAATTAATAGTTGAATGTGGGTTAGGGACATAATTCAAATGTTACAATTATGCTAGGACGGGAAGTGGTAAAATAGTGGTCGCAGGTCTAGGTCATTTTTATGTGTCTACAACAAGGTCATAAGCAACCACCATCATTCCTAGTAGGCATAAATATATGAATTAGTTCAACTAATATATGGTCAACAACCATCCTCAATAGTCCTAGACATAAAATATGTAATAGAAACATCTAAGAGGTGATAAGTAATCATCCTCTATCATTTTATTTTTGACATAAACAATTAATAATACTTAAGAGGTAGCATATAACCATCCTCTATCATGTTTTTGATAAGTTAAGCAACATTTATAGGGCGTTGTACCCATTACACAAAGAGACCACAAGGCCAAAAAGAAACCAAGTTCATCAAAACATCATAGAAAACATACTAAAAATAACAAAATAAAGACACAAACACAACACACAGTCAACAAAGACCCAACATAAAATAGACCCAACCACTAAATGTCCACACCTTCCCAATTCTAGATGAGGAGCTTTAGAACATCATCCCCAATCCAATTGGAACATTCACCAACAAAATTCTTGTCTGCCTCCTCCTTGATGACATCGAAAGTGTGACGACCGATCTATGAATCATTTTAATAGTGAATTGAGCTAGCCTATTGAATTTTTGTTCAAGTTTTACAACTCGCTCCTACAACTTGTCGATGTCCACGTCCTTGTCATTCTTCCACTAGGTTGCCTCTTCCTGAAAAGCCCTGGGATCTGAGGAGTGGGTGGAGTCCTCCTTGATAATTCTATTCATGTCTGAGAAATTACTAGGGCCCTCCACAAAATCTTCTTCCATCTCCTCAATGGTGTCTTTCTTGCCTTTGGCTTTGTTGCTAGTTCACTTCAAATCACTTGAAATATCATCCACCATAATCCCTTTTTTGTTCTTCACCAATTTGTGGGACCTCCTCACACTAGTTTGTTTCATCCCCATATCAATGCTCACAACCCCCATGGTGTCACCCTTGGAGTCTTTTTCCTCAACACTTTTTCCTTCGATGTCAATGGCTGGCAAGTCCACCTAGCATGCAATATCTTTTTTCCCCTTCTTCTTAGTAGTGGGTCTGTTGTCCATCTTGATGGGGGTTTAGACTTAGGCTCAGCACAAGGTTCACTTTCAAGTGTGGGGGTTTTCCTCTTAGGACCAACTGTAGCAGCAGGGGATGGTTTATTAGAGGCAAGGTCAAGGTAATTCCAATTCCTCTACATGAATAGTTGAGATTGGTTTAGGAGGGAATAAGGCCAAATGGAAGTGATAGAGCCTAAGGATGAGCCCTTGGTGCAGTGGTAGGGGATGCAGAAGATCAGGATTGAGAGCGACAACATCATGGGATTCTTTGATCAAATTTTCAAGGGAGGTCAGTAGAAAGAAGGGAAAGTTGAGGATCATTTTGTGTCATAGGTGGTTTAGCAGTGATAGATGGTAAAAGTAAAAATATTATATCTACCTTCTAAAGTAGCATATTTCATAAGAGCAAGACACACCTTGTCCCAAGGTTTTGGAAGTGCCTCACAATCGAGACCTGAATGCTTTTTAACTAGCTTCTTGTTGTCCCTAAAGAAGGCAGTGGGACTCTCTAGGTCTTGTGTTTTGGTGTGCTTCTTATACTTTTTTCCATTGCAGGAGAGGTCCTTTGCCTTGCTAATCACTTCCTCATTCACCTCAAACAAGATGCCTCCAATGGTGTCTCTCCTATCCTTCCACAAGCTAGCAAATTGAGCTGACATTTTTTTATCGTGACCCACCAAACTTTATAAGAGTGGTGCCAAACCTCCCTCCATACAAATATGCCACACTATGGGGTCCTTGTAAAATTATTCACAATTGTTAGGCTCAGTCTTGACCCTATCACCACCCATCTCGACCCACAACACATAGAAACTAGCCTAGAGAAACAAAGTTAGCTAGAAAATAGATTGGGCGTCGATGAATTTACCTTCCCTTAAAACATCATTACCAAGCCTCCAAGGACAATAAGGCACAATTAAAGCTATCAAGAGTTTACATGCTTCAGTGGTCATTCCCAAAGATGCCAACACTGCGGTGCCAAAATCTTTCGTTAAGTACCATAAGCTAAGGAAATAAGACATGATAATAAAACTCAGATAATTAATACCCAATGTGACAAAAGTTACATTGAATTTACACATTTTCTCAGACCTTTTAGCTATGAGGCCAAAATTTGAATTTCTTAAGTACACCTCATAAAATCTTATGCTCATCATTAGGTTGATTAAGATAGATTATCAAGCAAGTTGGCGATAAAAATCACTATACACACATTCCCAAAGATTTGATGGGACATGTAGTACATATGAAATGACAACCCATAAAGGCAAAGGACCCCACCATACATAGTCATGAAACTAAATAACCACTTGACATCCCACTTTAAAATCACCACCTCAACCGACTTAGCCCTTGTCACCTAATGTCCTGACGTGTAGTGCCACATGTACCCACTAGAATTAGTATTGTTGGCCATCATTAAAGAGTTATATTTCTCTATTCCGCAAGGATTAATCCTTTAATATTTGTCAGTAGAGCCTCGAGCCTTTTCCAAAACTTGCATAGACTCCAAGATAAACCCAAGTTGGCCAAGCCATCAACCACTTGGTTACCCTCTCAATAAGTGTGAGTCAAGTATTTCCTATCTAATTTTTAAATCAATAAATTTATGTTTAACAAGATATCCCTGATGTTCCAACCATGAATCTAACCATGATTAATAGAGTCAATCATAGTCTTCGAGTCCCCTTCTATGTGAAAATTTTTATGCCTAGAGTGACACTAATCTCGATGCCCTTGAGTAGCGCCCGTGACTCAACTGTCATAGAAGATTGTATTCCTATTCCTCCAGCAAACCCAACAACCAAATTGCCCTTACAGTCCCTTACAGTCCCTTATAACACCACCAATGCTGGTTATACTAGGGTTCCTCTTGGCTAGACAATCGAAGTTCATTTTAAACCAACCAAATCTTGGGGGGATCCAAATTTTGTTTTCTCTAGCTAGAGACTAGGAGTTATCAAAGGAGTTGGTCTCAAGTTTTATGTTCCATAATTTTTCCATTTTGATCTCCCATTTGGTAGGGGCATTGTCCAGGGGTTTCCAAGTGTATAAGGAGATACTTTCAAAAAACGTCTAGATACTATGCCAAAAACTTCCTTGGGGCTCATCTCAGTGTCTTTGAAGATCCTATTGTTCCTTTCTTTCCATAGGCACCAGTAGATGATGAGGGGGACTTGTCTCCAAATTTCCATGGGGAGAGGGTGTTGAAAGGGTCCACTCCATCCTTCAATAAAGTATTTAAAATCCTTATTCAGGGTCTAGTGAGTATCCAACTTTCAGAAGGTTAGGTCCCAAACATCAGCAACAAATGGACAATGCAGTAACATGTGATCCACAGACTCTTCATTATTTTTGCATAACATGCATCTATTCAGAATCAAGAAGCCCCTTTTCCTTAGATTATCTTGGGTTAGTATTCTATTGTGACAAGTCATCCACCAAAAGAAATTTATTTTTGGAATAAAGTGTCTATTCCAAACCAATTTCTATATTCTTCTTTGAATGCCCTTATCCGACATCAAAATATAAGTTGCCCTGACAAAAAGATTGCCCTTACTTTTCAAAGACCAAAATAATTCATCCTTGACATTTGATATGGGGATTTTGGTTAAAGAGTAAGTCCTATAAGGAATTAGCCAATAGTTTTAGGTCAGGGGGAATAGGGCAACATAAGCCTAAGTATTTCCATTTCCTGACACCCAGTGGACCATGAAGGTAGTCACAAACATTCCTGCCAAAGTAAAGAATCATAGGCTCCATCAAGTTTTTGAACTCATAAAAGGCCAATGGGGATTCAATCAGCCAAGGTATCTTCCCAAAAATGAATACTACCACCACTACCAAGTTTCCATCTCAATCTTAATTGAATTAGCTTCTTCATCTTATAGATATTATTTCAAGCCAAGGACCCATAGGGGTGATCATTCAAAATGCACCTGATTAGGGGGCAGTTGCTTAGGTATTTAGCTTTGATTATCCTACACTAGTCTTTTTTTATTTCATAAATGGTCCCACCACACCTTGGCAAGCAAGTCTTTTTTGGTAAATTAGACTTTCCTAATACCCAACCCTCCTCTAGATTTAGTAAGGCACGACTTATTCCAACTAACTAGAGACATCTTATTCTTTTCCTCAGTACCAGACCAAAGGATTAATTTTAGAATCTTTTGAAACTTTTCAACAATGTAATTGGGAATTTTGAACATAGAAAGGAAGTAAATCAGAATCCCTTGAAGGGTAACAATAAGGAGCTGCAGTTTACCATTATGAATCAGGATCAAACCTTTCCACCTTGCAAGCTTCCTTTGAATCCTTTCAAGGATATAATTCCAAAATTTTGGAGTAACTTCCTTAACAGTGAGAGGGAGACCCAAATACACTGAAGGAAGTGAGGCACTCATATAGCCCAAAACAACAGTCACACGATCCTGCAGGCTAGGAGTGCAGTTAAATAAATAGATCATACTCTTATTATAATTTATGCACTGAGTTGAGTAAGCTACATAAAGATTGAGGCAATTTTTCAATTTCCTAGCTTCCACAACCGAGGCCTTCCCAAACAACATGGTGTCATCTACAAATTGTTGCATTATAGCTAGGTCTAGAGAGGTGGTTGACTTGACACTTTTGATGGAGCCCTCCGATAACATTCCTACTCAACACATCAATAACCATTATGAACAAATAGGGGGAAAGGGGATTACCTTGTCTAATATCTCTCCTAGTCGTAAAGAAACCATGGGGCACCCCATTGACTAGAACAAAATACTTCACCATGGTTACACATTCCAAAATGATATTGATCACTCTTTGATTGAAGCTGAACTTATCAAGAAATTTGGGAAGGAGGTCCCAAGGAGTTTGTCGTAAGCTTTAGAAATATCAAGCTTAAACACCATACTAGCATTGTTGCACTTGTCCATAGAAGGAAAAATTTCATGAGTGGTAATCACCGCATCCAAGATATGGTGAGTCAGAATAAAGCCTTTTTGGCTTGGGCTTATAATTTTATCTAGTTGGGGTTTCAAGTGGTTCACTAGGATTTTGGAGAAGATCTTATAAATAATGTTACATAGGTTGATGGGCTGGAAATCAACCATGGTTTGCGGTTCTTCAATTTTAGGGATAAGGGCAATAAAGGTGTGGTTCATTTGTTTGAGAATTTTGCTAGAATTGAAAAAATCCCTTGCTGCCAAAGTAAGGTCCTCCCCTACAACATCCCAAAAGATATGGAAAAAAACTAGGGGGAAACCATTGGGTCCAGGGGCCTTATACGCACCCATACTAAACACAATAGTCTAGACTTACTCAAGAGTAGCAACCCATAGAATAGAATCATTATCCTCCCGGGATATAGGATTAGGAAGGGGTTCCAATAGTAGGTCATCCAATGTTCGATTGGGAGCCTAAGTAGGAGTTGATAGAGCTTGTTGGAAATGCCTAGTAGCCAAAAGACCAATCTGAATAGGATTAGTAACAACATCCCTTGACTAATTTTTTGACTTTTTTATATGATTAATTTTCCTATGCTCAAAGGCCGAAACATGGAAGAAAGACGTATTTCGGTCTCCCTCAGTTAGCCATTGAATTTTGGATTTTTGCTTCCATAACACTTCTTTCTTCAAATTTTTTTCCCATTCCATGTTTTCATCCCTCTCCTACTGACAAGTCTAAATACTGATATCTCCTTCCTCCATCCTCTTTTGTATCTCTTCGAGACTATTAGCCAATTTTTTTTTTGATGAAGTACATCCCCAAACACTCGCTTGTTCCACCCCTTGACCATATTTTTTATATGTTTGAGCCTATGGAAAATCCTAAACATAGGGGGGCCATGTACAAAGACATTCCACCAAGCAACAATCTTATTCCTAAAATCTGGATGGGAGTTCCACATGATCTCAAAACGGAAAGGGAACAAACCCACAATAGTGTGTTCGTTTAGGACCAACAACAGAGGATTGTGGCCAAGACAAACCCAACAGATTAGCATCAAGTAAAATTGTCCAATTGGGAGAGAAAAGGAATCTATCAAGACGAACCTGAATAAAACCATCCCCTAGATGTCTATTAGACCAAGTGTAAGATTGGCCTTCCAAATCAATATCCATCAGGCCGATACAATTCAAGAAGTCAGCCAAATCATCCATGCTATCAAAGTAATCAATCATACCTCTGCACTTCTCTGAGCGGTATAGGGGGAGTTGAAGTCACCAAGCACCATCCATTGGGCTCCCCTATTAGCTAGAATCCAATTAGATAATTCCTACCAAAGGGTTTTCCTCGCATTCCTAATATTAGGGGTATAAATGTTAATAAAAAACTAAGAACCCCCAGTATTTGAGAACTTGGCACCCACACTATTCTTGCATTGGAATAATTCATAACTAGTTAACCTATTGGGATTCAACAACATAGATAGCCTGCCCGAAGCACCATCCACATCACTACAAGAAAAAAGGACGTTCAACAAAATATACCTAGCTATGGGTTCAAAATTAGTTCTCTTCATCTTGATTTCTTATAACAAAAAAAAATCAATCTTGTGTTCCAACACATAATTCTTTAGGGCCAACTACTTGTGGGGAATATTTAGCCCTCTCACATTCCATGAAAGGACTTTCATTTAGAAGCTTTCTTTGAGGACACTTCCAATGTCCTCTATTTACCTATCACAATTTCTTTTGCTGTTTCTTTGTTCTTGGTCTGCCGCTGATTGGGTTTACTAGATTTGGATTCACCTCCCACATACGCTTTCTTTTGTTTTCCCTTCTTAGAGTTGACCAAAAATATTCTTTCATAGTTTGAGTCAGGGCACAACGACCATCTCAGTCTATCCAAGACCAAGAGTTTCCTTTTTCACTCCTCAAATCTCACCTTCCTCGACTTCCTTAAGCTTAGGGGAGAGAAGCTTTTCCCTGGCAACCCTAGGCTCCAACAACACTCTAGAGCCAAGTAATGGGGACTTACACACCAAAAATCTATTGGGAGAGGATCCATTAAGCTTCGACATAGAGTCAACCGAGACCATATCTATAGGTAAATCCATTGGGATCACCAGGTCAGCAAGCCCAACCTTAGTTGGGGACCCAATAATCTTAAGGATATCAGATTCAAAGGGGTAGCTATTAGTGAGGTCCTCTGCTAGAGGTTCACTAGGGCTGGTTTGTGTCGAACTATGGACTTGTAGTCTAAAATAAGGTGGCCAAGTTTAACACATTTCTAACAATAAATCACTGCATTCTCATAGCAAATCTATTGAGTCTAAGATCCAAATTTGGAACAAAGCTTCACAGAGTTGGGTAAGGTCTTATTTACATCAATGTTGACATAGAAGCGTGCAAAAACTAACCTAGACATGGATTTGGTGATGGAATCTGAGGTGATGAAATGGCCTAATGAATCACTAATACTTTGAAATACCGATTTGTCTCAATATTCCAATGAAAGTCCTGGAAGACGCACCCACACAAGAGCCACATTTTTGAGATCAATAGCCAAGTCAAACTTTGGTTTCCACTGGCAGAAAGATAACCCGTGCTTTCCATAGACCTAGGGGCCCGAAGAGAGCACATAAATCAAATCCTCCTCAACAATGAACTTGAAAAGGAAAATTCCACCAACCATGGTGTAAACATTCACACTGCCCTTCAAATGCCATTTTGTAGAAGCCCATCTCCTAACCATATTGATAGTAGGGTGGAAGTAGAATAATTTATCGACCATTGCTTTCTCCATGGAATAAACAATCTTGTTGCTAATAGCTTCAAGGATAGAGAATTCAGTTCCCGAGATAGAGATCTTCGCCACAAGGTAAGGAGAGGAACTCTTAGCAACCAGGCTCGAGTTAGTCAACATGTCTTTCTATCCCTTTAAATCCGAAGTGATAGGGATCACAGACACTTCTACAACAGGTCGGCCAGGAATCACAGTATCCCCAAAAATGGACAACACATGAGAGACCCTCGAGAGAGTCAACACAACATGTGTTATGGCAAGAATTTGGTTAAAAGAGGATAGGGGGGACTTTGGGGTACCCCCAACGTAGAATCTACCATATGTGTAGACAATTCAAACCAGAGGAGTTGGAAACTTCACCATCCTCTATCATGTTTGTTGTAAAACAAGAAATATATTTTCTAACCTATGAGAATATGGAAACGATAAATTTATAAGTTCACTATAAATATATTGGCAAGAATACTTGCTTGAATTGAATAAATCAAACATCTTTAAAATGTATTTATTATAATAAATTTATTGACAAAGAAAACACTTAATTATAGTTTGTTTATTGAAACTCTTTATAAATTATGTTTATAAACATTCACAGATGGATTCAATAATTTCAACTTTCATGGGTAATATTTTTAATTAGGGTAAAAATGATAGGTTTTTGAAAGTCCCAAACCTTTTTACAAAATGAACCTTATGTCATAAACATTGATTCCCATGAGATATGGGATTAAGCATAAAAAAATGAACCCAACGGGGGAGGAAAAAATAATAGTAGAAAACAACACAAGATAAATAAAAACAAAAAAAAAGAGAAACACAAAGAAAGGGGCTAATTTATATCAACCAACCTCTTAATCCTAGAGGTAGCTTTCCATTATTTTTCAAGGAAATCCACCTTTTCTTCATCTTTAAATCATCCTTTTCAATGTCAATAAAACCTATGGCGAAGGTAGTAGTGAAGGCAACATAGGTAGTTGTTGGTCTAGTTCTCTTGGCAAGTCCATTGATTTCATATTTCTTCCTTTTTTTGAGCTCTTCTTATACAAAATACATTCTAGTGGTCAAATTATTTATAGAATCCTTACTAATCTAAATAATTTTCTTTAAAAAAATATTTATTTAAGCTTTTTTTTTTCTAGTGATACCATTGTTGGAATTAAGGTTTCCTGACCTTAGTATTTCCTAACATTGATTTAAATAATATTCTATTTATTTATGCTTGCTAAAAATATGACATTGATGTCAAAAGTGTAATATTAGAGGTGTTTACTAAAGGGTCAACAAATCAGTGAGAATTAAATGTAATTACTAATGTCATCTCATGTCTGAGCATTTGAAATAGGGAAGCACTGTGATAAGTGGTGTGATTAGTTGCATAATTTTAATGTTATTATTATAGAGGAAAAGGAAACTTGGGAAGATCTATTGTATCATGTTTATAATATCATCTTGTATCTATTACAGTTGTTGGAGGTAGTCTAGAAGTGTTTGTGGTAGTATTCTATGGTCTTCTGCTCAGAAGCAGAACATGCAATGTATCAATTTGCCATAGTATTTGGTTGCACATTCTATCACAATTGAATGTTATGGCTTTTGGTTTGGAACTAAAGTAAGGTTATCCATAATGTATTAGATTTCATAGCTTCAGAGGTTGAGCTTCAACACAAAAAGTTAGAAGTAATAGAGACATGCATTGTATCAAACTATCATCGTGTTTGGCTCCACATTCTATTGCTATTTAATTTTATGGCTTGTGGTTTGGAAATAAAGTAAGGTTATTCATGATGTATTAGTTTCTAAAGTTTGAAAGGTTGAGCTTCAATTAACATAAATTTAGAAGTGACAAATTATAGTCCGTGTCTGTTGATTGATTATAATTAATGTCCGAGTGTTTGTGCTAGAGAAGGGAAGTGCGTGCTAGCTAGAGGAAGTGTGTGAGTGTAAAATAGGACCATTTTAAGTCCATGGAAGGAAGCACATGATGTTATCTTACACCAATGGTAAGACTTTTGGATTTAGGACCAAACTGACTACATGTTTCATATCATTTTGTATAAAGAATTATCCTTGGCTAACATGACTAATTGTAGATGGTGTTAAAGGGTTCTAGGTCGATATGAGATATTGTTAATATGTTGGAATGGGTATAAATTTTAAATCATTTTATGTATGATAAAAATGTGAGATGTGTGTGTACATGTAAATGAAAATAGATATAAAAATATATGTGAGCAGAAAGGGGAAATCAAGGATGCTGAGCAAAATTGAAAAATCATTAGAGGGTGTGTTTTCCTATTGATTCAAGAAAAAATATATATTCTTTTGTAATGTTGAAGTCTTTGAGTGGGTGCTCAATGACTTTGTTATAGGGATTTGTGTCTCTTGTGGGTTGGTCCTACACAATTACTATAATTTCTATATTATTTTTGTGAGGCAAGATTTGGATAGTAGCTCCAAGAAACTCTTTTCACTGTGGCTTTTCCCATTTTGAGTTTCCACCTAAATCTAGTGTTCTTTGTGTAGATGTGTGGATTTTTGCTACTTTATTTCTTCATCAATAAGGAGTTTAGTATTTTTTGCTTTGATGTTTTGGAGTTCATGTTTAAAGAAGTTATTAACGGTAATTAATGTTTGAAATTAGAATATAATGATTCACCCCCCCTCTTAGTATACTGTGTGCCCTTCAATTTTTATTAGAGACAAGTTCCTTGAAAGAAGATTAATAGCTTGCGGTAGATTCAGGATGGCACACTCAATGGCTCAAGAAGGTTTGTCTTCAAATAAGGCACCTCTTTTTGATGGATATAATTATGCCTTTGCAAGTGTAAGGATGGAAGCATATTTGATGGCCTTGGGATTTGAGGTTTAGTAGTCAATTATGGATGGATATGAAATTCCTGATAGTCCCCCAAGAGATCAAGTCAGAAAGAAGGCTTGTGAGAATAATTCCAAGGTAAGAAATTCCATTTTATGTGGTTTATATAGCTTTGAGTTTGTGAAGATTATGCATTGCAAGGCAGTGAAGGAAGTGTGGGTTAAGCTACACAACATCTATAAGGGTGATGGAAAGGTCAAACAAGAACATCTCTAGACCTACCAAAGTCAATTTGAAATTCTAAAAATTATGGAGGAAAACATTGCTACATTCCTACTTCGGGTTGATGAGGTTGTCAATTCTATCATAGGTCTTGGTGAAGAAATGAAATAAGGTATAATTATGAAAAGGGTACTTAAATCCCTTCCCCAAAATTTTGATACCAAATTTTTGACTATTGAAGAAGCTAAAGATTTGAATACTCTAACTATGGATGATTTATGTGGAATTTTGACTATTTATGAGATGAGGATTGATAGTGACAAATATACAAGGAAATAGGTGACATTCAAAGTGTCCAAGAAACAAGATGATCTAAATTCAAAATATGAGTTTGATCTAGAGGGAAGCAAGCTTTGTTAGAAAGTTACAGAGGGGTTCCAAAAAGTATAAAGGTAAGTTTTCTTTCAAATGTTCTAACTGTGGTGAGGTTGGACATTTCATGGCTAAGTGTCCATACAAATATTCTAACAATGACGATCAAAAGAATGAAAAAAATTCACTTCCAAAAGGGAAAAAGTTTTAGAAGAATCAAAAGAGTTTCTTCATCAATAAGGAAAGCTATTCATTTGACGATGATGACCAAGACACTTCTAGGAATGAAGGAGAAAATTCATTATTCATGACTATGGAAACATCTAAAGGTGATGCAAAAATAAATTATAGGAACGATGATGATGAGGAGTTGGATCTTGTGGAAGAATTAATTTGTACTAGCAAAGAAATCAAAATATTAAAGAAGCGGATTGCTGAAAAAGTTAAAGTTAAAGACAAATTATCTTTAGAATCTTGAGAAGGCAGAGAAGATGATCATTGAGTTGAAGATTCAAGTGAAATAAGTAAAGAGGATTGAAGAAGTTATGTCATAAAGGTTTCCGACAAGAGATAAGGGTTGTGAAATACTTAAAGTAGAAATTGTGTCATCAAGGAAGGATCTGGAAAAAGAAAACTACTAGCTAAAGTTAAAGTTTGGGAAGAGCATTGAGATCTTGGATTAGATAATAGAAATCCAAAGATCACCACATATCAAAATTGATATTGGTTTCATTGATATATAGAAGAATAAGGTGATTGAGTAGCCCATGAAGTCAGTAGGTGAGAGTTCAAAAGGAAATGGCTCTGAAATTTCAAAATCTAAACAAGTTGTGGTAACCAAGGAAAGAAAGTTGGTGGATGATGGATTCACTCCAACACACAAACAAATTAAACGACAAGATTCAAGAGGAAAAGGATACAATACCAGGTTCAATCATTATTTTTCTAGTTATTATTTTAATTACAATCAATTTAGTCAGAAGGCTATGAATTGTACAAAGACTCTGGTAAGAAGAAATAACTTTGTGAGAAGAAATGTTTTGCACCATTATTTTATTTCAATATTATTTTTAACAAGTACAATAATTTTGGGCATATTTCTAGAAACTGTAGAAGTAATTTTGTGAGTCCTATACCGGATGCAAGAGGAAATAAATTAGCAAGTTAGATTAGTGAAACATAAAAGGTTTGGAAGAAGAAACCAAAAGAACAAAGATCAGAGAAATTCATAGTGGTTTAGACTGCATTACATGCTTTGAAAGAGAATTTATGGATCATTGAAAATGGATGTTCAAGTCACATGACTAGAGACAAGAGCAAGTTCAAGTTCATGCACTTCAAGAATTTTGATGGAGGAGTCGTAACTCTAGGTAATAAATCAATTGCTAATATTACTAGTAAATGTACCTTAATTCTTGATTGGTGGAAAGAAAAAGACTTATGATGTCTTATATGTAGACAGATTGAAGCACAATCTTGTGAGTGTAAGTCAAATGTGTGATAAAGGCTATAATATCTCATTTAGTTCTAAAGGTTGTGAAATTAGAAAGATTGTTAGTGGTAAGTTAGTTGTGGAAGGAAGTAGGATTGATAGTGATGTGTATCATCTCAGTGAGGTCAATGGGAAAAACTATTTTTCCATACAAAGAGAAGAGAGTTGGCTTTGGCATAGAAGGTTGGGACATATCAATTTTGATGATCTTGTGAGAATTAGCCCAAAAGGAATGGTAAGAGATATGCCAAAGATCAAGAAGCCTCCATCTATTAGTTGCAAGCCATATCATGAGGGAAAGAAGACCAAATTTCCTATTGAGGAATATTCTACAACAAGGCCATTGGATTTGATTTATATAGATTTTTGTGAACCAATGAGGACAAAGAGCATTCAAGGTGACAGGTATTTTATGATGCTTATTGATGATTATTCTAGAATGAATTTGATTACTTTTTTGAAAGAGAAATCAAAATCCTTTGAGAAGTTTAAAGCATTTAAGGCAATGATTGGAAATGAAATTAGAAGAACAATTGAGTGTTTAAGATCATATAGAGGTAGAGAGTTCACTTTTGATAAATATGATGAATTCCGTGAGATGCATGAAATCCAGAGATAATTTTTTGCTCCTAAGACTCCTCAACAAAAGAAATTTATTGAAAGGAAGAATCAAACCGCATAGGATATGGATAGAACAATGTTGAGTCAAGAAAAGTTTCCAGATATGTATTGGAGAGAAGCGATTTAGATAGTAGTATACATTTTGAACATAGCTCAAATTAGACCAAATACTAGCAAGACGCCATAAGATTTATGGAAAGGAACATCTGCTTTAGTCAAGCATCTCAAAATATTTGAAAGAAAATTCTACATCAAAAGGGATGAAGAAAATTTGGGTAAGTTTGATTCTAGATCTGATGAAGGTATTTTTTTTTGGATATTATATGGCAATCAAAGCATATAGATGTTTTAAGAAAAGGTTGAAAATAATTGTGGAAAGTGTCAATATGAGTATTGATGAGATAATGTAGTCTCCTAAGGCTTTGGATGTAGAAGATAATGATGATTTAATTTATAGTAATGATGAAGACTCAAAAAGTGAATTAGAGAATATAATTGCAAAGACTCCTTCCAAATATGTTTAGAAAAAACATTTCAAATATAAAATCATAGGAGATAAGAATAGTGGAGTTCAGACCCAGAGAAGAATTGAGAAAGAAAATGACTAGGTACACTTTGCCTTACTATAAAAAAATTGAATCAAGTTCTTATGTAGAGGAAAGCAATGAAAAAATTTGGTTAGGTGCCATGGAGGAAGAGCTAACTCAAATTAAGAAAAATAAAACTTGGGAGTTGGTTTTGAGACATAAAGACAAAAATGTCATTGGTACCAAATGGGTCTTTAGAAATAAGTTGAATGAAGATGGAAAAGTGATTTAGAATAAGGCCAAACTTGTATGCAAAGGATATGATCAAGTCGAGGAACTTGATTTTGAGGAGATGTTTGCTCTGGTAGCAAGGTTAGAGGCAATCAAAATGTTTTTGGCATTATCAACATTCAAGAATTTTAAGGTATATTAGATGGATGTCAAATCTACTTTTTGAATGGAGAATTAGAAGTCTACATTGAAAAAACAGAAGGATTCCTATGTTCAAACAAACTATATTTTGTGTGTAGGTTAAAAAGGGCTCTTTATGGACTCAAACAACCCCCCTAGAGCATGGTATTCTAGATTGGATAAATATCTACAACTACAAGGTTTTAGGAGAGGTAGTGCAAATAGTAACTTGTACATAAAAACTAGAGGTGATCAGTTATTGATTATTTTTTGTTTATGTTGATGATATTACCTTTAGAGGTAGTAGTGATGTAATGTGTAAAGAGTCCTGAGAGGCAATGCAAAAAGATTTTGAAATGCCAATTCTTGGTGAATTTGCCGTTATTTCTTGGTTTATTGGTCTCTCAATCAGACAAAAGTATATTAATTTCTCAAACCAAGTACACAAAAGAGATGTTGAGTAAATTTAAGATGGAAGAGTGCAAACCAATTAGTACACTTATATTTACTGAGTGTAAATTGAGTAACGATGATGTATCTACTTTGACAAATCAAACTTTGTATAGGTCAATGATTGGTAGTTTGTTGTATGTAACTGCATCCAAACTAGATATAATACAATCAGTAGGGATGGTAGCTAGGTTTCAGGAACACCTAAAGAATCTCACATCAATGCAATACAAAGGATTTTTAGATATCTAAAGGCTACAATATATTTTAGTTTGTGGTATCCTAAGAGTGAAAAATTTCACATTGAATGCATAAACGTATACAAATTGGGATAGAATTATAGATGATCAAAAGAGTACGAGTGGTGTAGCTTTCTTTCTTGGTGGTAGTGGGAAAAAATCAGGATTCAATATCCTTATTGAAACATAAAAATGTGGGTAAGTTAGATTTAGTTTCCAAAATCTAAGGCGTATTCCATCATTTCTAGGATTTCATTAGGATGCAACTCAACACGATGCATAGATTGAATTTCAACCTCCAAGGTGAGTCAATCCGACTTGGATATGCATCTTTTTGAGTCTTAGGAATGAATTGGAAATGATTTGGAGTGATTTCCCTAATTAGACTATATGACCTAATATGTAAAATGAAAAATACCGAAGAAAAATAGACATAAACAATAATTTGCAAGTGGATTTGGAAAGTATAGACTAATGTGTACCTATCACCAAAAGTTGTATTCAACACGCCAAGAGGGACTCAGTCACCTAGGGATGAATGAATCTTTGATAGGAGGTCCTGAAACTATTTTTGTAGTCCTCTGGTGTTGAATCTGAGTTCCCGATTCTTGGTTGTAAACTTGTCAGAATGTCATTAGGAATGTCATTAGTGAATTTTGTAATTGAGTTTTTCATGGTTTGACAACTTTGATGACAACAAATGCAACAATGCAAAATTGATCTTCAAACTCTCTTCAATCCTCTTCAAACCTCTAACTTGCACATTCACAAAGAGGGAAGATGGCGTGTCATATAAGGGCTTGCCTCAAACCTTGTGTAAGTGTTTCCACTTCCACAATGACAATGTTAATGATAAATGGATAATTGAAAGGAAGGAATGATGGATAAACAAGATGCTACAACTCACCACCCTTTAATGGCTTCCTTGAAGGACTGAAGTCATACACATCACCTCAAGGATTTGGATCTTTCTTTTCTTGAATTTTTGAATGCTTGAATGCTTTGGAGACCTACAACAAGGGTTAGCCTTCAAAAAACATGAACATGAACACACACATAAAATAACATATAATTTGGCATGATGTTAGATCTTGAATTGTTGTAATAATTCTCTAAAATGCTACTCTTGACTTGCTCAATATTTCTCTTGATCATAAGTTTTCCAATCATTTTCTAGATGATTCTTATTAGATTTCAAATGGTAAAATAGCTAAGTATTTATAGGTGTTTATCCAATTTCCCAAAAAATAGATTCTAAAAGCTAACACTTCATATTTGAATTTTGGATGTTAAAATGCCACCAACAACATATTTAAATTTGGGTCCTAGCTAAGGAGGGATGGGCGAATGGGTCGTGGCCCAAATTTCTAGGACACTCAAAGTCAGGTTAAAATAAATGATTGGATGTATTTATTTAATGGTTTTCCTCCAAAAAATGATAAAAATTAGGCTTTAGAAAATTAGAAGCTTAATTAAGTCCAATAAATTAGGGGCAAAAATATAATGTGAAATTGTTAAGGTATACAATTTTCTACACTACACTTATCTACAATAGAAGCAGAGTAAATTACAATAGTTTCTTGTTGCACTTAGGTATTATGGATGAAATAGAACCTAAAGGAGATGAAAATAGAGTTTGATGAGCTTATTTCCATTATTTGTGACAATACTAGTGCTATAAATATTTCCAAGAATCCAGTGATACATTCAAAGAAAAACATATTGCAATTATCATTTTTTGAGAGAGAAGATTGTAGACAAAGAAGTGAAGTTGGAGTATATTGAGACTAAGGAGAAAATTGAAAACATTTTCACAAAACTTCTTCCTAGGGATACTTTTCAGTATATTTGACAAAAGTTGGGAGTGGTTTCTGTCTCCTTTGAATCAAGAGGAAGTCCAAGATGAGGGGGAGATTTGAATCCCTATCACAAGAAATCTTGATGGTCTTACAAAATGATATTATTAAGGAGGAGAAGGGAATCCAAATTTCCATATCTTTTAGATAAGTTTTTTTCCTTTACTATTGATGTAAAAGGAGAAAGGAACTCAAATGCTCAAGAATTTCAATTGTATCACATAAGGGGAGTTTCATATAAGTGGTTTTTATTGATGTGCTAACATTTTTTTGTTTGCCATCAATGATAAAAGGGGAGATTATTGAACATATGTCATTGATGTCAAAGGTATAATAATAGAGGTATTTAATAAAGGGTTAGAAGATTAGTGAGAATTAAATGTAAATACTTCCATCATGGTAGGCTCAAGCGTTTGAAATCAGAAATCACTATGACAAGTGGTGTGATCAGTTGCAAAATTTTAATGTTATCATTATTGAGAAAAAGTAAAATTGTGAAGATTTGTTGTAACATGTTTGTAATATCATATTGTATCTATTACAATTATTGGAGGTAGCTTGGAAGTGTTTGAGGTAGTATTCCATGACCTATTGCTCAGAAGCATAATATGCATGATATCAAACTATCATAGTATTTGGCTCTGCATTCTATCACAATTGAATGTTATGGCTTGTGATTTCAAACTTGTGTGAGGGGGAAATCATGGAGCATAAACAAGAAAAATGAAAATGAAATAGAAGCTAATCTAAATCAAAAACACTAATCTAAGATCTATTCCTTCACTCACAAAATGAATTTCTAAGCTATAAAAAACATATAATGAAATCCTATGATTACCAAATTGAATTCAAAATAAAGATAAGTTACCATCCCGTGTCAGAGTATGTTCACAAGATGTTAGGTTGTTCATATCACTACAAAGCCTCCATTATTCCGTGCGAGAAGCTTTTGATGCATTGCATGTTGGTTGAAGCTTTGTCAATGTTGATTCTTCAATTCTTTTTTGTGAGGAAAGAGGTTTGTAATATAAAAATTGTGATTTGAAATGGACGATCAAGATCAAGTAGTAGAATATCTTGATCGACAGTCGAAAGATGTTGAGAGGATTTAGATGGGAATAATCTATGCAAAATAGATTACACAATTTATGTGATTGAAGAAATTTTGTTGAGCAATTTGTGAGATTGATGAAATAGGTGGAGCAATTTGTGTAATTGAAGAAATCAATTTGAGCCTTCAATGGGATTGACAAAATTACACAGAGCAATTTGTGAGATTGAATAAAGTTGGTGAGAAAATCATGTTGAGAGCAATTTGCTCAAAAAATGATGAGGATAATTCAATTAATTGATTTAATTAATTAATCCTTTTTGGGAGTTGAATGTGCAAATCAAGTTTGAATTTTGCAAACAAAGTTGCATTAGTCTGATTTGATTTGTGATGATAATTTGAATAGTTTATTCAATTTATTTAAATTTGGAGGGAAAGTGAGTTAATTAAATTATTATGATTTAATAATTCAATCAACTTAGGGGAATAAACTGATTTAGCTACGTAATTAAATAATTGGTGTTATTTAATTAATCAAGATGAAATAAAGTTAGATTTACGAATTTATTAAATAAATGCAATTTATTTAATTGGTCGAAATTGATGAAAAGTGAATTAATTAAATAATGTCATTTTATTCAATTAATAGCAGAAATAGGGTTTTAGGACTTTATTAAATGAATGGAATTTATTTAATTAGTTAGAAATGATGAAAAAGTTAATTAGTTAAATAATGTCGTATTATTCAATTAATAGGGGAAATTAGGGTTTTGAATGCAATTGATGTGAAATGCAATGGTGTTTTATGATAATTATGTCGATGATGTGAAACTGTCATTTACTATATGTGATAGGTGTTAGGTTAATTTTACATGTCTACATTTTGCCCCTCTTTGATGCAAAGTACTAGTTGCTTTGTTTCAAAGATTTGATGTTAAGATCAAGATTTTGAAAAAAAAAATTATACCCCATTGTGCCTTGGTGATCAACGGAATGATGGTAGGACTTTGTGCTGCCCCCTCGAGAGGTTGGCCAAAAAAAATTGTTTTGAGGTTAGGCTCACGACACTATTCTATTTCAGTTCAGTTGTAGAGAGGACAAAAAATTAAGTCTATAGGTCCCTTGTTGCTTGTTCCAATGTTCTTGAGAAGTCCTAATTTGAATGTAGGAAGATTCCCTATGTAAAAATTAGGGTTTCCTAGGTTAAAATTAGTGGTTTTTTGAGGGTTAAAATAGGTAATTAGGGTTCTAATTACCTCATTTTCATTTTGATCCTATAGTGTATTCTAGCCTCTAGATTTCTCATTTTTTCAGTTGTCGAGGAGCAATGCCTAGGATTTAAGGAACCCCACATCGTTCAAACTTGGTTTGAGAGTTTGGATGGCCAACAGGCGTATGGTATGTACTCTCTTGCTTCTCATTTTTGTCTTCTCATGTTCTCGTTATTCGTGCTCAAATTTTCTCAAGTCAAAAGTGATATTTTGAGAGTTTTAGCACACTTGCATCAATTTTGGTGCACTTGCTATTTTAGAAAGATTGCTCTTGCAAAAATTTTGCACACTTGCTTTAATTCAACGCTTATGATATGGTTTTTCACCTTTGATTTTAGCACTAGACTTGTTTTGTGCTTTTTATTGTAGTTTGTGTTTTCGACGCACTTGTGACACTTTTGCGATTTTGAAAAATGTCTTTGCTTTTGATATTGGCACTCTTGCTATATCTGCTCGCTTTTAAAAAAAATTCCTTGCACTTGCCTTTTATCTTAGCTTTTGTTAGTAACTTCATCACTTTTGCTAAATTTTGCTCGGTTTTACCTCTTTCTGGAAACTAAGTTTGTTTCTTCATTGTTTTTGCTTCATTTTATGGGCTTTGAGCGAAACCATAACATCATGGGTTAAAATGATTGCAGGTGGTCCTTAAAACACTACAACCAAGGGGGAGATGACCTTAGGATCTATTTGATCCGATTGCCCACTTTGATGTTTTGGAGCGAGATTTCCTAGATGCGATTGGATTATGTCATATTTGTTATGTCTTGGTAGAGTTCCTAATTTTTAAAATTTTTTTGTGATATGTCTTGCCTTGTCATGGATCTATGCTTTTGTGCCCAAGTGTAGGGCTTAGGGTTTTAGGTTGAAACCCTCTTTTCAAAATTCCATATGGTCATGAACGTTGAATGTTTTAATTCTTTGTTGACATGTGCACCTGGTTGCCGGTTATCCAAGTTGTATCTTGAGCCATTGAAATCGTTATCCACATCGGCCCCTTGGGTTAGGTCCATCAGTCACCATTTGCAAGTTAATCATTTTAATTTTTCCATGGTTGGGCTAAATAATTTCATGCTTAAAGACTTATGTTAAAGTTTTTCTCCCCGAGGGTCATGTCTCATTGACCTAGTTGTGGCCCCTTTTTAGAACTGATAATTTTGGCATGTGTAGAAATGAAAATCCATGGTGGTCGTTCAATCATCACAAGAAGATCATGACCATTCCTCATGCGCCCATTCCAGTTTATTGCTTATTATTTTATTCACATGGGCTGGTGGGCTTAAGCCACGTGTCTTGTGCTTAGGTGGGCCCAACGTCTTTGCTTAAGAATATAGACAGTATCAAGAGGGAATCAACGATGATCGATGAAACACATGACAACATCACGATCGTTCCCTGTGTTCCCGTTCTAGTTTATTTTTCATTAAAATATTTGAATATGCTGGCGGGCGATTGCCATGTATCATGACAGGTGGTGGGCCCAACATTTCTAAGCAATCACTAAGCAAAAATTTGAAAGGGATCAACAACAGGTATCGCTACACATGTCTTCATCTAGGTCGTTCCTCACGCATGCGTCCATTTTGTCTATTAAGGTGAAGAAGTCACATAGGCTAGTGGGTTGTGGATATGTGTAGCCTTTCTATGGTGGGGCCATATATCTTTTGTAATCAACAAATAGTACCAAAGGAAAATTTATGGTGATTGTGGAGCAACGTTGTCAAATCTCCACCGCTCCCCACCACCCCGTCGGTTTTTATTTTAATACTTATAAAGGGACATGAGCTAGTAGGCACAGTGACATCTATTGCTCCATGGAGGGACTCACTGGGTTTTAATGATGATGAGTGCTTCGATAAGGATTCAAATTGCCGGTAGATGGTGGGTGACATGGACTATCCTGACCAATCCCTACCATCTCATGAGCGGCCTGTTTGTGTCCCATTTATCAATGGGTAGGTGGGTGACTACCGCATAGACTACTTCGAAGGGTCTGATACACTTTAGCAAAGATAAAATATTGCTAAAATTTGGTCAAGACTACATTAAGATTTAGAATGCTACCAAATTTTAACTGAGTCTTTGGCATGCATTCAAGATTTGGGAGATGCTTGTGGTTGCATCTGTCAATTTTGTCAGGTGTTGGTACATGTGGGATGGAGAATTTGAAGCAAGATAGAGTACATGCTGATATTTTGAGAATAAATCATGATCACTCCCTACTATCTTGTTGTGGTGAATTATGGGTAAATTAATTCCCATGGGCAAGCGAGTAAATGTGACATGACATGTTTTATCAGGTGCTAAGTATGTGATTAATTATGCAAATGGAGTGGGTGTTTATCCAATTGAGTTCTTTGATTAGGGAAAAGGTATCTAGCGCATGTAATTTAATTTTGTCATAATTAACCATTCTGGTTGATTACCCATTGATTCATTTTAATATGTGATCAATGGATGAGATTCAGAATCAAAGTAGCTGGTTGCTATCTCTCTTTTACGAACTCCCTTGGAACATTAATGAATACATGCTACAACTGGTCTATTTATTGATGATTTATTGCTTGTTATTCTCACCATTTGTTGTCTGCGATAATTGAGAGTCTGGGAATAAGCATATGAAGTGTTTTAAATATTAGTAGAGTTTGAGCTATTTATTTTATGTGGAAGGTGGTGTCTCCATCCTAAAGAAATTTGGTGAGTTGCTCCATCAGGAATGGGTAAGGTGAGCGTATCTATCAACGCATTTCCTAGGTCTAAGAGACTCAATATCCTTGAGTCTCACAGTCTATGCCCAAGGAGGAGCAAGATATGCTCAACGTCCCTGTAACTCTAAAGAATAAAGCAATACCTGATAGGAAATCTGCATGGGGTGTTCTCAAGCATGCATACCATCTGAGGAGCTCAATCATCTAAGAGGAATTGGTTAAAGGAAAAGAGAAGAAAGTTGATAGGCTTGAGAGGGAAGTTGCAAGAAAGAACAAGTATCATCGAGCTTTCATGGGATGTAATCAATCTCCCATTGAAGTCTCAGATTATCCCTCTGATAGTGGAGATGAAATCGAATCTGGCTACCACCATTATCTCATGGCCATGAGTAATTTGTTTGATTCTGAAGATGAGGTGGTGATGGCTACTCCACTATCAATAAGGACACCAAGTGGGCATTCTTATTTTGCCACCGACTAGGTAGAATAGCACTCCGTTCCCTTTATGAGCTAATATTTGGGTTTTTGTCCTTTGTGCTGACTTGTTTCCTTTGGTCTAGTGTGTTGTGATATGGGTTCTTGTTTTTCCTACTTTTGTGTTGATGGTGAATTTTATGGGTCGATATGAACGTGCGAATTCTGATGTGATAGCGATGCCTTTTGGAAGTCTAGTGGGTCTTCTTTGATGAGCGATTTTTGATATTTTTCTCTCCCTTGTGTTGCAAATGATTACTTATAACTAATCGGGGAATATTTTGAAGTTTGGTGAAATTAAGAATGAAATGAAGTTAAATGCAACTATAATTCAATGCAGTGCTTGTTGCTCCCTTGTTCTATAAAAGGGATTGCAAGGCTGATTACAAGGGCTCGATTTTTGAGTCTTATAGTGGTTTAGGTAAGGAGCTAGGTTCAAGATGAAGCATATTGTATAAATGCTGATACATAGAGCAGTAGGATGTCTAGGGTATAAGAAAAGTATGTAGTAATCTTAATTTTTTTTTATGCAAGTCGTAGAAATGAAGGAAAATATTAAGTTCTTATACATATACTCTCTTATGTAATTTCTCCTACAAGTTATGAATGAAAGGTTAATAAAATTCTAGTTCATCTTCAATTTTTTTGATTGATTGCGTGGATGTTTTTGGCTTAAATTCAATGAGTTGATTAAATGCTAAGATAAGATCACAAATTTGTAGGGAGGAGCATAATATTTGGTAAGAAGTTATGTGTTGAACATAGTGAGTTGAGTGCTACAATGTGGTGTGACAATAGCCTGATAATCTCTAAATAAATGGCTTATGTATTACTGGTTATTACATGATTTGACTTTGTTGCCCAATAAATAAAGCACTGGTCTATTCCTTATATTTTAGATAAACTAGCTAGCAAAGAACCTAACTAGAGATTTGGAATGAAAACGAAAAATCATTTAAAATACTTTCAATTATGGTGTGTAAATTTGAAATTCCTTTCAATTCCTAGCACTAGGTATTAATTTGTTCAAAGATTAGCCAAATATTTGGTGAAGGATGTTTGGTTGTTTTCAAATAGGAATTTAATTTGTGTATAAAATTACTTTTAAGGACTATCTCTTAAATGTAATAAGGAGTACCCTCCCGGGTTTCACAGAGCCCAAAGAGTAGGAGTGAGGGCCTAAAGATCCTTACTCATTAGTTGGCCACTAAGTTTGAAATTTATTGAGCATAAGGGTTGGCTACCCTTTAGAGGATTTCAAGGTTTAGTTAGAAAAATTAACCAACAGACTGGCGACTCCTTTGGGGAGAACTTTGAGAAATATCTAATAAAAGATCATCTAGCCTTAAGAGTCATTGAAGTTTTACAACAGTTTGTAACTAGATATTTGACGAATGTGGAATCATATTTGCCCATTCGAGTCACCAAAAAAGTGGAAAATTTGTTGGGGAGAACTTTGCATTTCTAGTTGCATATTGTTATATAATAAAGTTAAGAATTTGGTGAATCCGAACATCTGGTTCAAATATTGTGAAGTTTTCAAATCTGGAAGTGGTTGTGTTGTAGAAAATTTCAAAAAATATGTGTGACTTTACTATTGGAGGAGACCCAAAAGGAAATCTATCATCAAAAGAGCTTCATACTACTTAAAGTTCAATCCTTTGTGAAGAGAGGTGGTGACCCTATCTAAAGAACCTACTAAAAGATGTGAAGAGAGTTTTAGACATGAAAAGATGTTCAGTCAAGAAGAAAGGTTAGTATCTGCCACAAGTTTCCAGGTATTCTCATAATCTAGATAAAGTATTATCATGTGTAAAAGGAAATTTTATGAGAAGTATGCAAGACTTGAAGATAATAAATGGTTCCTTATTAAATGAAATTGCATTAAGAGAGGGAATATTGGTGGTCTTTTTCATACTTCTAAAGTGTAATGTGTAATATCTGTAATGATTTGAGAAGTATGCTTATTTCTAGATTATGCCTCTAAGAAAGCTTTAAGGCATGAAGTTTTGATCTATATTTTAGAATTATGTTTAAATTAGTGAATGAGGTAATTGATGACCATATTTGGAATCGATAATAACTGGATATGAACATAAGAGGGTTTCTCTATGATATAGTAAGTAAAAATATGTAGGGAAAACCATTTTTACCATACCCTACAGGGGATTTTTCTATTGAAAGGTATATTCCATTGGCCTTTAGTGGTATTAAAGGTTTCCCAAACCTGATTCCTAAAAATGTTAGGAAACATTTGCCCAGATTCACAGGGCAGAGTGTAGAATCAACCTCTAAGCATTTGCAAACATTCGTGGATGTGATGGGGGATTATGAGGTAAATCATGAGGATGTTGCCATGAAGCTTTTTTGTTCAGTCTTTGAAGGATGATGCTAGAAATTGGTTCTCATATTTACCGGCCCATTCTATAGCTTCATGGAATCAATTTATGATAGCCTTTGTAGAACAATCTGGTGAAAGGGTAAACCCAAATGTGGTAAGAATTTTTTTCATGGAAATCCATAGAAATGAAGATGAGTTGGTTCCTACTTTCAATCTTAGATTTTCAAAGGCAATAAGGGATATTCTAGAAAGTATAATACCAAATGATGCTGATTGTTTGGTTGTGTATCTTGGTGCATTTGTTAGTAAGACAAGTTATTGGTTAAGAGACAAGGAACCCACAACATTATGTTAGGCATATCAAATTGCTATGGATACTAAAAATAACTTAAAATATTCAATGATGAAAGGATATACAGCAAGTATTTATTATCCTAGTACACCCGTTGCAAATGGACTTCAGGGATCAAACAATGGAAATGCTTGTCAAGATAATAGTGCTTCTGATGTTTCGATTTCCCCATCACCACAATATGCAAATCATAGTAAGCTTCAAGATGAATATCAATAGAGTTTGAGTAAAGTTGATCAAATGTATTTTATTAAGAATTTATATGAAATGAAAAGGCACAAAGAAGAGTCACCCTATGATTTGTTCTCAAGATTCTTGGATTCTTTGCTAAAGTTTACTAAGAATCTCAGACCTGAGGATTCAATATGTATTGATCTGTTATGTGAAATTTATGATTATGAATTGAGTACATTTCCAAATGAATTGAAGCCTCAAAATTTTGATCAAGTATTTGAGTGGGTAAAGATTGTAGAAGGAATCAAGTGTGATCACGTACAAGAGGTGATGTTTTAGAATATTGGTAGTGGTTGTCCTATTGAGGAAAACCAGAAAATAATGCAAGCAAATGGAGAAGGTATAGGACAACATGAATATCCATATTTTATGGGTAAAAGTAATGATTGTAATCACTTCACAAGTAACACATATGATGATCGATACAATGGTGATGAAAATGTAGACACAGGGTTTGAAGACATAATAGAGAGGCATGAATTGCATCCTTGGGATATCCTAAATGAAGAAGAAGTGGAAGAGATGTGTGAGGTCATTCCCTACCAAGATCCGATCACTAGCAACAATGTATGTGCTGTTGATACCTCATTGCAGGTTAGGGGGCAAGATGTTAGAAATGAATATTTGAGCAATTAGTCTGAACATAGTTTCAATATTGATGGATCTTCCTGCTATAGTAACTATGATGACATTAGATATGGTCACTCCTTTGTTGACTCTATTTGTCCTGATGAAATGGAGATGGAATCTTTTGCTTCGAATAGGGTGTGTGAAGATGATAATAGAGATGTTTATCTGCTTGAGGAGGAAAAATTATCTTCCTATGAAGAGTTTTTCGAGTGTGGATCAAACATGTTGACTATTGACAATGTGAATGGCGTTGAAAATATATCTCTATGCTCTTCTAGTGATTGTAATAATTTTGAATACAATGATGATATGGAAGTTTTGGAACATCATGCTGAGGGAGGAGAAAATTTTGTGACAACAATGAATGTATGACATAACCCCTTATTTGATGATCTTCCATCTTCACTCGAAATAAGAGATGGTGATCATTATTGGTGCAAAAATAATCCACTATTTATTGATGACTCTAATGATGCATCCAATACAATATTGGAGTATGACAATGAGCAAATTAGGATTGATGAGTTCCTCGAAGGTATTGCTTCTAGTTATCTTACATCTGACACAAATGTAGCTGGTAAATTTGAAAATCAACATGAGATTGAAGTTTTTGCTTCTTCCTCTGAGGTTTATAACTACCCTTGTGAAGATGATTAGGATGTACTTTATTCACATAAATGTTGCAGTGATATGAATATTGATAAGGTTACTTATGCACAAGCGAATGAATAAATGATATGGGATGCAAACATGGAATGTAATGAGGACATGCCACCAATGGAGCATGTTAATTATGTGAATAATGAACAATATGAAGGTAAAAATGTATGTGTTTAGTGGGTTCATCTTGAGCATAGAGCTAGAAATGACGGAGTGGCAGATGGATGTGCTTATCTCCCTATTGCTCATGATTGTTTGTGTGAAGTAGAAATGGAAATGTCTGCTATCGATGAAAAAGATGAGGATGTACTCATGGATGAAAGAAGGGTCTCGTTATTAAATGATCAGAATGTACATCATGAAAAAAATATGGAACTTGAATCAACATCATTACCAACTCATAATGTTGAAAAATTTGTTGGTCTACCTAATATTGCACATGGTTTTACCTTTGCACATGAGTGTTTCTTTGATGATCCTATGAGTGCTAATTTGTTTGTGCCTATTCCTGAGGTATTTTATTTTGAGTTGAGTGATGGTTTGGAATATGAATTAGAATATGTTACTGAACCTGAGATGAATGCATTTACCTAGTTATGGGATGACAATGATGCATATGAACTCTACTCCCATGATACTAATTAGTGTTTTGATGTTGTACAATTCAAGGATGTTTCTAAATATGCACTTTTCCTTTTTGATACATGTGAGGGTTGTTTGCATGATACACAACAAAGTGTTTATGAAGGTTTTAGATTTGGTGTGTAGGCTGAGTATGAGATCAAAGTGTGTGATGTTATTGATCAGGTTGAGTATGAATGTTTCAATTTTCGAATTCAAACATGCACAGTTGGTTGTGTTAATCATAGTAGAGCTGATTGTTGGGAAATTATTGATACAATTGTTGATCCATTATAGACAACAAAGAATAAAATCTTTGATAGAGGTAAAAGTTGGCCTTAAGTTTTGGGGGCCTAGGACCACGAATTTGAGGAGTGAAGCTTGTGAAGTTGCAAAAGAAGGTTTCTTAAACTCCATGAGATGTGCACTGTATGGGCCTGTAATTAGTGTATATAGGTTTGGTGTGTTTTCTTTTTGTTGTGTCTGTTTTCCTTGTCCGAGCAAGCTCTTGGGTTTTTGTCTCTATTTTGGTTTGCTTCACCTTGAGATCTAGTTTCTCACCATACCCACTAGGGGTATGTGTCTCCAAGCATGAGCCACTGGTAGAGATCCTATTTTTTTTTGAAAATTTTGTGATGTCTTGTCTTGTCATGGCTCTATGCTTTTGTGCCCAAGGGTAGGGCTTAGGGTTTAGGTTGAAAACCCTCTTTTCAAAATTTCATATGGCCATGAACATTGAACTCTTTAATTCTGTGTTGACTTGTGCACCTGGTTCCTAGTCACCCAAGTTGTATCTTGATCCATTGAAATCATTATCCACACTGGCCCCTTGGGTTAGGTCTTTCGGTCAGCATCTGCAAGTTAATTGTTTAATTTTTCCATGGTCGGGCTAAATAATTTCATTCTTAAAGACATGTTAAATTTTTTCTCCCCGTGGGTTGTGTCTCATTGACCTAGTCGTGGCCTCATTTTTAGAACCAACAATTTTGGCATGTGCAAAAATGAAAATCCATGGTGGTCGTTTGATCATCGCAAGAATATCACAATCGTTCCCTGTGCACCCATTCCAGTTTATTGCTTATTATTTTATTTACATGGGTTAGCAAGCTTAAGTCATGTGTCTTGTGCTTAGGTGGACCCAATGTCTCTGTCAAGATTGCAAATGGTATCAAGAGGGAATCAATGATGATCGATGAAAGACATGGCAACATCACGACTATTCCCCGCATGCCCGTTCTAGTTTATTTTTCATTAAAATATTCGAATAGGCTGGTGGGTGATTGCCATGTGTCATGGAAGGCAATGGGCCCAGTTTTTCTAAGTGGTCAACAAGAAAAGCTTTGAAAGGGATCAAAAATAGGTATCACTACATGTGTCTTCATCTAGGCCATTCTCCAGCTGCTCATCCGTTCTATCTATTAAGGTGAAGAAGTCACACATACTAGCAGGCACTGAACAACTGTAGCCTTTCTATGGTGGACCATATATATTTTGTAATCAACGAACAGTACTAAAGGAAAGTCTATGGTAATTGTGGAGCAATGTGGTCAAATCTCCACCGTTCCTTGCCACCCCATCGGTTTTTATTTTAATACTTATAAAGAGACACAAGCTAGCGGGCGCAGTGACATCTGTTGCTCCATGGAGGGACCCACTGGGTTTTAATGACAATGAGTGCTTCTATAAGGATTCAAAGGGCTTGATACACTTTAGTAGAGATAAAATACTGCAAAAATTTGGCTAAGACTGCATTAAGATTTAGAATGTCACCAAATTTTAACCGAGTCTTTGGAGTGCATAAAATATTTGGGAGATTCTTGTGGTTGTAGCTGTCAATTATTTTAGGTGCCGGTACATGTGGGATGGAGAATTTGAAGCAAGAAAAAGTATGGGTTGATATTCTAAGAATAAATCATGATCGCTCTCCACTATCTTGTTGTGGTGAACTATGGGTAAATTAATTCCTATGGGTGAGCGAATAAATGTGACATGACATTTTTTATCAGGTGTTAAGTATGTGATTAATTATGCAAATGGAGTGGGTGTTTATCCACTTGAGTTATTTGATTAGGGAAAAGGTATCTAGTGCATGCAAATTAATTTTGTTATAATTGACCATTCTGGTTGATTACCCGTTGATTCATTTCAATATGTGATCAACGACTGAGATTCAAAATCAAAGTAGCTAGTTGCTAGCTCTCTTGTACGAAATCCCTTGGAACATTAATGAATACATGCTACAACTGGTCTATTTATTAATGATTTCCTACTTGTTATTCTCACCATTTGCTTTCTGTGATAATTGAGAGTCTGGGAATAAGCATATGAAATGTTCTCAATATTAGCAGAGTTTGAGCTCATTATTTTACGTGAAAGGTGGTGTCTATGTCCTAATTTTTTTTGGTGAGTTGCTCCATTGGAAATGGGTAAGGTGAGCATATTTGTTAGCCCAGTGAATATTTGGTGAGTTAATATCCTTGAGTCTCAAAGTGCTATGCCCAAGGAGGAGCAAGATGTGCTGGAGGTCCTTGTAACTTCAAAGAAGAAAACAAGAGCTGATAGGAAATCTGCATGGGGTGTTCTCAAGCATGCATATCATCTGAGGGGAAAAATTATCTTAGAGGAATTGGTTAAAGGAAAAGAGAAGAAAGTTGATAGGCCTAAGAGGGAAGTTACAAGAAAGAACAAGTATCACCGAGATTTCATGGAATGTCATCAGTCTCCCATTGAAGTCTCAGATGATCCCTCTGATAGTGGAGACGAAACTGACTCTGGCTACCACTAGTATCTCAAGGCCGTGAGTAATTTGGATGATTCTGAAGATGAGGTGGTGATGGCTAATCCACTTTCAATAAGGACATTGAATGGGTGTTCTTATTCTGCCACTAACTGGGCAGAATACCAACCCGTTCCCTTTTCTAAGCTAATGCTCGGGTTTTTGTCTTTTGTGCTGACTTGTTTCCTTTGGTCTAGTGTGTTGTGATATGGGTTCTTTCTTTTCTTTCGTTTGTGTTGATGGTGACTTTTATGGGTTAATATGAATGTGCAAATTTTGATGCTGTGATAGCGGCACCTTTTGGAAGCTAGTGGGTCTTCTTCAGTGAACAATTTTTGATATTTTTCTCTCCCCTATGTTGCAAATGATTACTTATAACTACTTGGGGAATATTTTGAAGTCTGGTGAAATTAAGAATGAAATGAAGTTGAATGTAACTATAATTTAGCCTAGTGCTTGTTGCTCCCTTTTTCTATAAAAGGGATTTCAAGGCTGATTACAGGGGTTCAATTTTTGAGTCTTATAGTGGTTTAGATGAAGAGCTAGGTTTAGGATGAAGCATACTGTATAAATACTGATATATAGAATAGTAGGATATCTAGGGTATAAGAAAAGTATGTAGTAATCTTAAAACAATTTTATGTAAGCTGCAAAAATGAAGG
Source organism: Sequoiadendron giganteum (assembly GCA_007115665.2). NCBI lineage: Eukaryota > Viridiplantae > Streptophyta > Pinopsida > Cupressales > Cupressaceae > Sequoiadendron > Sequoiadendron giganteum. Next base: position 316,587,884 of record CM021107.1, on the reverse strand, counting down.
AAAATATTAAGTTCTTATACATATACTCTTTTATGTAATTTCTCCTTCAAATTATAAATGAAAGGGTTATTAATCTTCTAGTTCATCTTCAATTGTTTTGATTGATTGTGTGGATTTTTTTTGGCTTAAATTCAATGAGTTGATTAAATACTAAGATAAGGTCACAAATCTATAGGGAGGAACATAAGATTTGGTAAGAAGTTATGTGTTTAACACAGTGAGTTGAGCGTTACAATGTGGTGCGACAATAGTATGATAATCTCTGAATAAATGGCTTATGTATTATTGGTTATTACATGATTTGACTCTATTTCCCAATAGATAAAGCACTGGTATATTCCTTAGCATATTTTAGATAAACCAGCTAGCAAAGCACCTAACTAGAGATTTGGAATGAAAACAAAAAATAATTTAAAATACTTTCAATTATGTTGTGTAACTTTGAAATTCCTTTCAATTCCTAGCACTAGGTATTAATTTGTTCAAAGATTAGCCAAATCTTTGGTGAAGGATGCTTGGTTGTATTCAAATAGGAATTTAGTCTATATATAAAATTACTTTTAAGGACTAACTATCTCTTAAATATAATAAGGAATACCCTCCTGGGTCTCACAAAGACCAAAGAGTAGGAGTGAGGGCCTAAAGATCCTTACTCGTTAGTTGGTCACTAACTTTGACATTTCTTGAGCATAAGGTTTGGCTACCCTTTAGAGGATTTCAAGGTTTAGCTAGAAAAAGTAACCAACAAGCTGGTTACCTATCATATTCGAGAGGGTACCTGTGCTATGCAACGTGTGCTTGATGTTAGACACTTGGAGGTTCGACAGTTTGAGATTGATTTATCAGATTTTGTTAACAGTGAAAACCTTATTTTCCTTGTTCTCTATGGTTTGATTCCAGGGCTAGTTGTTCTCAATAGGAGAGTTTGTTAGTTCCCTATTGGATGGGGTATTTGTATTGACAATATGTTTGATCATGGGACCACATATGCATGGGGTTTGTGTCTTCTCGCCCACCTCTACAGAGATATGCATTAGGTTTCATATTGAGGTGGGAAATCCATTTCGTAGGCATTTTTCTCTTACATGTATGGGCTTGGGAGCATATTGCAGTGGCGTGGCCCAATGGTATACAATATTATGCTGATGGTGATCCATACTCCTATCATTATGGATAATTTCTACATTACACCTTTCTTGGGGATCTTCCATACCAATGACGTGTGTTTGATGGCAAGCCAAGTTTTGTTTGGAGGAATTATATGGATTGTGATGCATGGTCGGAGAATCAAGAGAAACTAGTGTATTTTCGATAAACTAGATGGTTGATTGGTTTCTCTCACTCTCTTCTAGAGTGATACTTACTTGATAGAATGTGCAGGCAGTTTGGAGAGAGACAAGGTCGATTTCTTGATACATATGAGGCTTAGTTTGGCTGGACCACCAGGGAGGTTAGTGTATGGGGTCTTTTGGCCAATAGAGATGTTGCCATTGCTACTTTCAAAGCACTTTCCCTAGTTAGATGGGGTTGGCCAGTGGGTCTAGCAAATCCAAGTACTATTCCTAATTTTGATCAGTGGTGGGAACAACGTGTGCTATTGAGATTTATGGATCTTTGCAGTGATCTTGCATTAGGCAGAGAAGGAATTAAAATTCATCATAAAGAGCAACAACGTATTGAGGTTCTAGTCAAGAAGCTTGGTTGAGCCTGATAGGATGGAGCATAGGGTGGTTAGGGTGATCAGATGCCTCAGGTTCAGGGATAGGTTCCAGGTCCCCCTCCTCCACTAGGAGATGAAGCAATATTGTTAGCAAAAATGATGACCATGAGGGATGCAGAGGCAGTGTGATGACAGGCTGTAAAGGTTGGGTTGTTACCATGAGTGCTGAGAGGGATAGCTTGAGGGCGGAGTGAGACAGTGAGAGCGAGTGATGACATGCTGTAGAGGATTAGTTATAGGTGATTACAATGGAGAGAGATACTGTGAGAGCAAAGTGTGATACCCTTTGTGTAGTGCAAGACTACTTGTTCTAGAGGGCCACATATTATCACAATCTCTATGATGCCTTTATTCCTCAAGCACAAAGACGATCGAGATTCAGAGAGCCTAGTGTTGCAAGAAATGGTGGTGAGTCAACTGGTCATTTTGTGAGACAACCAGATCCAGATGGTGATTTGCAGCCTGGTCTATAGAGTCCTCCCTTTCTTGTCAGGCAGTGTTATATATGCACTTGATCTTTATGATGTTCGTTTCTTAGAGACATATTGTAGAAATTATTTTTGTATATATTCATCAGCCTAGTTGAGGCCTTGTATATATGTTTTATTTTGTATTACCTATCACACTTGTTTCACATCATGATGTTGTACTATGGCATTCTCCCTTTTTTGATGATGATATATGTGATACACCTTCTTTGATTCAACTCATTTATATGTTTATGTGATGATGTAAGGATGATGATGTATGTTTATGTTTTTGTACTTTTCTGATTTGGATGGATTTATTGATCATATCAATTTGATATGATGTTTATATGATGTTGATATATGATGGATGTATGCCTTATACATGATACATGATGTTTTCTTTGGTTTATTATCATCATGATATGTATTGACGACATTGTGGATGCAGGATGGATATATGATACTAATGATGTTTTTATGTAGGATGGATGTTAGTTAGAAGAAATATTTGATGATGGATAGAAATTTGATGTTGTTAGTACTCATGAGTTTGTGTTTTCTTTGCTTGGAGGATTCATAGTTTGAACAATCCTGTTTAATGTAGCAAACAAATACTATGCAGCAGGGTATTAATAACCAAGGTGACTTTATATCTATGGGATGGACTTTGACTCAACATACAGAGTATTCTTGTTCATACTAGATATACAAAAACTTTGTTTAAAGTATATAGTCGGGTTGTGTTAAAGTTTTTGACTTGATCCAACAAGAATCCTACGTCCACACTATCAATGTTTGGCCCACAACCTGTTTAGGTTTTTAAATTAAGTACATAATAGCTACATATATGATCAATAATTCTAAACTAATTTTCCTTAACTGTCTCCTCACATAAATTTTAGTTTAATTTTTTTTATATTAATACTATCTATTACAAGTACTCCCATCTTGAAATTATGGTTCTAAAAGAATGCTTAGTATTAGGTCAAATTAACTGGGATAATTTATGGGAAATTATTTTATAATGTTTAGGTGCCATCTAAATCAATACTGCACTTTTGTTCGGATGTATATATCCAAACCTAACCTTGAATAGGAACTAGATATAAGAATATCTACAATTATAAAGTTACATAAAACAAGCTTCTTGCTTAGATTAATGATGCCCTAAAAGAAATATAATTAGCATGTGAGATCTCAAATGATAAACAATGAAGTTAGAGACAAGTAAGGAAATAAAAGTGAACTCTAGCTATAAAATCCTATGGTAAGAACTATTACTCTATTTCCTATCGTATACCCCAAGTCTATGCTCACTTATCCAAAATTTCCTCAGTATGAGTTTGTTGGTCTTACCCTCGGTTTCTAGAACCTTGTTGGGATTTGATGAGTTTATCACAACCTCTTATTGACCCGATATCTTTGAGTTCACCTTTCCAATAAAGTATTGGAGGTACTATCGAAGTTCAATAGGGTTCTCATAACCACATCAAGGCCCGATTATAGGAGAAAGAATGAAAAGTTGGAGAGAAGTTAATTTTATTTTGGAAATTATGAAAGGTTTTGAAACCTTTTTGTTGTGCAATGGAAAATGTGTTCATTTGACAGACATTCGAAAGGGGGCTTGTAAGGCAGCATAATTGGAGGTTCTCACAACTTTGGTGGACTTCGATAGAGTACTCAAAACCTTTTCGAAATCCGATACTACTCCAAAGGAAGTACTTTTCAACAATATTAAAGAATGATCAACAATGCCAAAGGAAAGCTATACATAAATATTTGATGAAAATATAAAATTGCAAATTTTAATGCACTAATGTAAATTAGAGCCCATTGGAAATCCATCATAATTGCAGGAAAAGAAAGAACACATTTACAAAAGAGATAAACACATGGGCTAAGATTATTAATATACAAAATTATTTATATATATACATACATATATACATACATATATATATTTACATATATCATGTTTGTGCTCGAAAAGGGAATTATCTTAGTACATTCTTCTTAAACACACGAGGTAAATATGAGGATGTGAATCCCCTCCAGTTCCTACAATCGCTCAATTTGATCCAACAAGAGCAAGTTCTCATTTGACTCCCAAAATGGGCAAATAGCCCCATGTCATTCTATTCAAGTCTAGCATGGAGAAGGGCCGCAAATTCTTTAGTGAGTCTATGTCAGAGGGCCATTGCAATGTAGATGGTGTCACCAACCAAACCAAATCTTGGACTAGAACTATGGTTGTCCTTACTTTGGTTAAGTATTCAGGTTTAACCAGGTGCTCCACTACTCTCATTTTTAATCCAATTTACCAGAAGTGTGAATGAAATTATACATAAAACACTCTAAAAACACAAAGTTTTGTAAATGAACTTGGCTTAGAAAATTATCTCCAAATATATTCTTGACTACGCCTTCCTCCACATCACTGTGTATCAAAAAATTTCTTTTAGCTGGTGTATCACCAACTGTTGAACTCGACTGCACTCCACATTCTCAATTTATAGATAATCGCTCCTTAAGGAACCATCACTTGTAGTGCTTGACATCTTGGAGCAATGAAATCAGAATGATGAAAATAAAAGTGATCTTCTCGGATTTATAGAAGCGCAATGACATGGTGGGAGATAGATATAATTTTTTTTCTTAGGAATGACTAGCAATCACAAGGGCAACAATATTGCTCTAGAAGTTAATGAAGGTGACTATTGATGTGATGGAGTTGCATTAATTTCTCAGTTTAAGAAGCTTTAGCTTCAAGTGGCATGCTTTACTAAGGTAGTTCACATGAGGATAATCACAAAAGTATATATGTATTAAATGCAAATTTTGAAGGTTGCATGCTGCTCACATGTTGTGTAAGTCATGGGGGTGACATACAAGCAACAATACTTCATTCATCTATCAAAATCAAATGGAGAAGAGTAATGCAATTATGACTTATTTAAAATAGTCATAACTGTTCTTTGGAGTTTGGTTACTTAAAATTAGGTGATGGTTATGAAATGGCCATTTGAAAAGATGGCAGTTGTCTTAACAACAAACATTCAAGAATGGGGAAATATATATTTATGTTCAAGGGAGTTTTGAGGGTCCGAATTCCAACTTTCTGAATTACACTATGTTGTAGAGGAAATGAATGAGGAACTATTTTGAATTAGTTTTGATTTCAGAATACTTGTGTCTGTGAATACTGGATCATAAATGTAATGTAGATATTAAATAAGTATGTGGGCTTAAGTAATATTTGAAGTTTTTTTCTAAGAAATGAAAGCTTCATTATGTTACATTTACCTATTTTGAGATTGAAGTTGGTTCTCTTGAAAACTATTTTATATGCTATTGTAATTCTAGCCTTTGTGCTAGAAGGTTAATAGTTTTGTTTGGTTTATCACATTGATTTCATGGTAATGGTTCAATGTTAGTTCACCTTTTCCACTTTTTGGTTAAAAGCGTATCCATTATTGGTTGTTAGTAACCTTTGAGGGAGTTGTACCTCTTTAAAAATTCAGAGGAAAATTACAAATGAAAGTGTGATCTTTCTTTGCTATTAGTAACTTTGTCCTTATTTTAATGGGCTATGGAGTTGATAATTGATGTATTTTCATAAGGGTAAATCCGTTTTCTTATAGATTTTTGGTGACTCCATTGGGGAACAGATGAGACATTAAAAAAAATTGCTTTATCACGAATCAAAATGGTTTTACTGCATGAAAATATTTTTCTTGTATAACAACTAGATCTTAATTGCATTCAAGCAGAGCAAGAAGATATTATTTCACAGTTGAATACTTTAGCTTGGAGGTATAAAAGAAATGCTGCAGATTACATGAGAGAAAATTTTGTACTTGAGGAAGAAGTTGAAGTAGCACAACGACCACCCAAAAGGGTAGTTGAGAGGGATCCAAGAATTCAAATTGTATGGTATCCTCACCTTCAACCTCATTGAAACCATAATTAAAAACCTCCACCAAATCCAAATGCTCCCTCGAGAAATTGATTCATGAAGAAATTTGGAGCTGGGAAAAATATCCTTGTAATAAAGAAATTACTTTCCCTAAAAAGAAGTTGGCAACTCTAGAAATTTATCTTAGTAACAAATACCAATTTGTATTATGGCCACTATAGTACCTCAACCTTCAAAAAAGTGTTTTGGACCCTTACCCTTGTCTTAGTACAACATCTTACCTTGGAGATCAAAGGACTTCCCAAAATTGTTTGGTGAGAGTTCACAAGATCCCGAAAGTTATATTCAAATATTTATCATTGCATGTGGAATCTTGGGAGTTCAAGATGAAGATATGTTTGTAAGATTGTTCATGGAAAGTCTCATTGAATGTGTTACAAAGTGGTTTTGAAGTTTGGAATATGGATGTATAACTGATTTAGATAGTTTGGAGAAAAGATCTCTTGATAGGTTCAAATGTATGGTGGATAGTAGCATTCTATTATGCTAATTTTTTCAAATCAAAAATAAGGAAGGGGAACCAATATGTGACTTCATAGATTGTTTCAATAGAGACCTAAAGTGGATTCCTCAATCTGATCAGTTGAATAAGTTGAACCATCTCTATATTTTTGCTTTTGCATTACATCATGAAGTTCGATTTCTTTTGAAGCGAGATGAAGTAAGCAACCTTAAACACACACAACTAGAGGCTATTAGTATCATAGTTACAAGACTCAGACTTGGTGTGGACTTGGCGAGGGTGACTTGACATGAGACTCAAGACTCAACGCCCAAACTTGACATAGACTCGATAAAGTGAAAAAACCAAGAAATTTAGAAATTTTTAAGGATTTATAACTCGTTTCATGCACCCTTTATTAAATAAACCTCAAAGACACAATGAAATCATCAAATAGAATTTAGTTTGATTACATACACAAGTATACATCAATTGCATAAGTATAAACGCAAATTGTAGCTGAGTTGCAAAAGGAAATAAAATAGTTAGATATATAGTCAAAGACTCAAATAGATACAAAGCTCTTGGAATATGAAATCCATGACATCAAATTTTCCAAACAAATATGAAATATAAAAACAACTGCTAGAAGTCTATGGCTTAGAGGAGCATGCATCTAAGATAGGTCTTGGATGTTGCATCGACCATAATCTCAAGTTTGAGGGAAATTGCACCAATAGGGTTGAGAGGCAACAACCCTTGTGGATGTCTGGGGGAATTTCCCCCAATGGGGTTGAGGGGAAGCAACCCTCATGGGGGTCTAGGGGAAACACACCGAACAGGGTCAATAGGAAGTGCCGCTTGTGGGGGTCTGGGGGCAACGCCCCCAACGGGATCAAGGGGAAACACCTCTTGTGGGGGTCTGGGGGCTATTGGGAACAGGTGCCTCAACTTCTGGCTTAAACCTATAAAAAAGACTTGGAAAATTATCATCTTTCTCAGCCTTTACCTCTTTACCGCTGGGAGCTCTTCTTGGAGGCATGGTATGGCGGTTTACTGCCTTACCGTGGGCCTCTATTGGTCTATCCGCGGTTGGGCGATGTTACTGCCTTACTGCGATACCACGGGCTCTCTATCTTGGGCTGGTGGTAGCATGGTGGACTGGCACAATTAGTTTAAAGGTTTACCTCCCTACCATGGGGGTTGCTCAATCATGGCGCGGTGGCCGTGGTGAACAGCGATAGTCAGCAAAGAATGCTTACCACCATACTGCGATGGCCTTTTATCCATGTCGCTGTGGCAAGGTAAGCTGTGGCGGTCAATGAAGTCGCTTAACTCCTTATCGTGGAGGTCTTGTGGTCGGGGTGAGGTAGCGCTGTGTGTTTGTCGGCAGGCTCTAGCGGTTACCTCTATATCGCGGGAGGCTTTTCTTAGCCTCGCAGTTGGGCGGTGGCACCACCATACCGCAGAGGGTTAGTCTCAGCTCTGTGGTGGTTGCGGTAAGGGTGGTGGACGGTTGATTAAGTGCCTATTGCCATACCATGGTGACTCCTTTACTCTATCGCGGTGGTGCGGTATGTCTACCGCTATACCACGAAGGCTAAGAAGGCGCTGAGCTGTACTGAGGTGACACCGCCATACTGCGGTGGTATTTTTGGCTCAACAAGGTAGCACGGTAAGAGGAGTTTGACATTTGTTTGATTGGTCTAATTTGATTGGAAGTGGTGAACAAATGACAAGGTGACACGTGACAAGTAATCAATGAGTGATTAGCCAAAGCTTGAAGCAATGCATGCATTAAATGCAAGACGTGTTTTGGCGGATGACATAATCCAATTATAGCAAGAAGAATTAATGGCTTGGGTGGCTCGATACGTGATTGCAGGGCGGTCGGTCGGTCAAGGATCAGATTTGCGTGTCAGACAAAGGTGTATAATTAAGACAACGGATCAGTTGGTAAGTGGTGAATTTGTTGTAAGACTTGTAACAGTTGAATACATTGGATATAGTCATGAAGGGTGGCCTAGGATTCATTGTATGCAGAAAAGCATTGTAACAGTGAGGAGGTCGACTGAATGCTGCTGAGAGCTGACATTTTCAAGTCAAGTCTGTAACTTTGTATGTAAACTATTTTACTGTAATATAAAGTGATTTAGCTTGGTGTGGTGGGTTTTTTTCTCCCGTAAGAGTTTTCCCATGTAAATTTGGTGTTATCTCTATGATTGTTTATTTTTGTTACTCTTGTTATCGTGTATGTGTTCATCTTAAGTTTTAAGAAGTTTTAAAACTGGTCTTTGCACTTCTCCTCTGTAGTTTAGCGTTAGGAAAGCGTTTTCGCACTGTCTGTTTTCCTTTCAGGGGCAACACTCTTAGTAGGGTTGAGGGGTAGTACCCATCATGGGGGTCTAGGTTCAACTCATTAAATTAAGACTTCCAAAAACATACAAAGCTTCATGGCGTACATCAATTTGCATTTAGAATAAGTAAAAAAAACAAGTTTGAACTTTTTTTTTTTTCACTTTTCAAACCTCATTGCACAAGTCTTTTAGACAGGACTTGGCCAGAATCGACAAGTTCGACGAGTCTCACTACAGGTCATTCAAACTTGGTCATGTTCGAGTCCAAGCCCCTAGTCTCAGTTGGGGTGAATCGACTTGGGACTCGCCAAGTCCAGGCGAGTTTGAGTGAGTCTCGTTTCTTTGGTTAGTATTGAATATGACTTAATTTTGGCTGGAGTTTGGAAAAGAAGTTTTATTCAACAACATACTCAAATTAATAAGACACAAAAATGCAAGGTCTTAGATTTTCAACCTCTACATTGGCTAAATTTTTCATATCCTCCAATCAAACATATTAACCTTACTGTTTCTGATCAAGAGCACTTCAGGAGTAATGCAATGAATGACGAGGAGACTAAGGCTCATGATTTATATTTTGATTATGTTGAAAGATTTAATTTTGATGCAAGTACTTGGGACCTTGAAGAAAATTGTTAGCTATCGATATCTTTATGTACTCCTGAATTGGAAGCTTTCAATTTTGAAGATATTGATGCAAAATCATTAGATGTTTTGATGAATGCTAGAGATCCACCCATTGAGACAAGAATTATTTGTGATTTGACAAGTGATATTCCCAAAACTAGTATATGGTCTAAATAAGAGGAGAAAAACATAATTTTCATTCCAAACCGGTGCTCAGAAGCATCAGATAAAGATTTTCATAATAGAGAAAGTGAGAACATGGGGATACTCATTCCCAAAGATGTAAGTGAAGCTATAAATCAACCTCAAATTAAGGAAGGTGGATCAATAAACATCTCTCCATCATTACATATGCCATCTAAATTAGAAGAGAATAATCATGAAAAATTGGTAATTATGGAAGCTCTTGAGTAGACAAGGGAATCTAGAGATAGAGATAGTGTGGAGTGGTCCAGGTATTCTAATCCTCTTTATTTATTAGATGAATCCTATGAAGTTAGGTATAATCCTCTATTTAAGTTCTCAAATCCTAATATACCTTTACATTACAACAACAAGATGTGTGAAAAGATCATCCTTGAGCATGAAGATAGTGAAGAGAGGTTTGAGATTACAAAACATTAGAATATAAGAGGATTAGGGGAAAAACAAAGTGCAAAAAATTGTCTTGATATGATAAATTTCACTCATGATTTGGAAACTTTGGAACCTATGCTTTCAAGAATAAAGATAGATGGATTGAGATATGGGTCTAGAAAATATGAAGGGGTTATTGAAAAGACTTTTACAAGGTTTGTATATGTTGAGAAAGATAGGAGAATTCAAAATCTTCTGCCGTCTAGAACATGTGAGGATTCAAAATTAGAATAGAACCAAAAACTTCCTCTTTACCCTGCAGTTGACAGAAAGGTCAAGCATGATGTTAGATTCTTAGGGATGGTGAATTGGGGCATGGAATGCAATGTACAAAACTATGTTGAACACCCAAAATACTGAGAGGGGGGTGAATTAGTATTCCTTGAAATTCATTAACTTAAAAGTGCATTGCAAGAATCTTATTAAACATGTAGAAATGGAAATAAAAAATTAAAGCATGCACCACAAAAATAACACAAGAACAATCGATTTACATGGAAAACCCTTGGAAGGGAAAAACCACAGTGAGGATTAGGTCACAATATATCATAACTGGTTACAACATATTACAGGAGGCTCACTACCTGGAGGACTCAATGTCTAGACAATAGGAGGGCTCACTGCCCAAGGAATATCACTTCTTCCAACATTACAAAAGATATAGAAAAGAGTGGCTCATTGCCAAATTTTGAACTGCTAACAATGCATCTGCAATATGCTAAAGATACTCCAGTTAGGCTCAGTAAACTGACTTTACACACTTCATTCATCACCACTATCACATTTCACACTTTAGACTCTCACTCATCATATTCTACATCATCTTGTTACTCTTTAAACACATTGAATTGACCTTCTATATATATGCATATATTCCACAAATAATCACATCATCAATTAGGTCAGCCTAATTAGATGAAACATGTGACACCATAACCTATTGGCTCAAAACTCCATCATACATACCTTGAAAAAGAAACCAAAATGTGTTCTTCACCAAAATAGGTCGACATGATCTATAATCACTCCTATGAATTCACTTCATGCTCAACTTAATACCACACGAATCCAAAACTCTTAGGTCGACATCGCACAAAAAAAATGGTGAAACAACAACTGAATGAACCAATCATTCATCCAAAACTTGACATAGGGACCACAAAACCACTTGAAACTTAGAGTGCACAATCGTCTAGCATCTTCAAGCACTTCCTGGAAGACGCATCCCAACATGAAGTTTGTAATTGCAACCTTGTCACTACATAACTCGATACTTTTTTATCAATTTATTTTACTATAGAAGACATAGTACCTTGAAAATTTGGATATAGACACCATCAACATGTACCATTATCACCTCAAAACCACATGACAAGATATTGCAATGCGAAGCAATGTGGACCACAAAATTGTTCCTTTGTTACATACTATTTCAATCAGGGACAACCAATTTCCCAAAAAAACTTGGTCTGCTTCGAACTATATATACATACTGATGAACCTTCACTTATACTATGGGTTTACATCATTGAAAACACCATACATCATCATGCTCATATTGCCAAAAATCTCCCTCTTTGTCATTGATGGGAACACACTTCTTTGCTTCACTCCCCCTTTGACATCAAGGGAAAAAGGTAGTAAATCTGCTTCACTTCTTTTCTTCACTTTTACTTGCTAATAAATTTACATGAGCATAGCTCCCCCTATCTATGTTATCCATCACCAAAAAGAAAAAAATGTATCGTAACACCATCTACCAACTTCGCATATGTACATTGATATTAGAAAAATTGACTATACAGATAAAAATGTACAACTTAATTGGATGAGGGTAATATACCTTGATATGATGCCCTTAATTTTGCAAGGTGTGCCTCTGAATCCTTCTTGGCTAAGGCAAGCATGTAGCTCTAGTTCTTAAGCTATACATGGAGGTCTTCTCCTTCCAAAGAACTAGGCACTATTTTCTTTTGCACAACCTTCTCCGCATTGGTCAAAACTTCAGTTAGAGATGTAAGCCTTACACTTACCAAATATCAGAGTTGACTATATTGCATTATGATTTTTTTTTTTCTTGATGTAAGAATTGACCATGTAGATTTCCAATTACCACTCTTGTTGCTCCATCCCCATCATTCATTGGATCATAAGCACTTGATGCCTAGGAAATTTGAGACTCAATTGAGTCCATCCGATCCTTTATGCTCTTTGTAGACATTGGCCACTTCAAGCAAAATTGAAACAATTGTTTGGCTTCCTCCAAACACTTTTGAACTTCCTTCAATTTTCCTAGCAACTTGGAATATGCAATAGCACATTTATTTAAGGCATTAGCTATCCTCTCATCATTCAATTTCCTTGCCACTTCCTTCTCAGTCTACTCTTGCAATCTTGCAGAGTACTCCTTAAAAGAATTTAACAATAATTTCAACTGTTGAATACCCGACAAAGAAGTTTCAATGGATACTTTGGGAAGTCCTTCTTGCAACACCTTGAATACTCCATCAACTAACTCTGTTCTCTTCTAGTGAGTTTTAAAAATCTCCTTTCTTGTGGAAGCATGAAATACATCACCAAGCTGCAACTTATGTAGAGGGGAAATCTTGTTTAAGTCCACTTGACCTTGTTGCATGGGGATTTGTAGTAGTTGTGCATACACCATTGGTTGGAACTGCAATTGCATGCCGAGAATATCTTTCAATGAATCTCCGAAGGGTCTAGAGGATTCACAACCTGTTTTAGAGCTTTCTTCTACTTATGTATCACTCTTCTCCTTCTCTCCACTGCAAGAACACTCTTCTGCAATCTTCTCAACTTCTAGAGGAGGCAAAATTTATTCCTTTTGAGTTTCAGTCTTCTCTAGGACTCCTTGCTTAACTTGTTTGTTCTACTCATTAGTCATCTCCACATTCAAAGGAGTGTTGTCTTTCAACATATCTTCTTGCTCATGTTTCTCTTTGACTAGCTCTTTGCTTTTTGAGAGGGATGTATCTTGCTACATTTGATCTTCATCACCTGGAGAGTCTCCCAACTCTTTAAGAATATTTTCAATTGTTTACAATGTTTCTTTCCTTAGCTTTTCTATATCATACTTGTCTTTTCCCATAGGAATATTTACTCTTTGTCTTGTCCTGAATTTTTGGGCACATAAATGAGACAACTTAGCTCTTTCCTCATGATGTAATGAGGAACCAATTTTCTCCAAGGCAAAAGTTTTCATCTTTTCATTTTCTTCAATTTTCTCTTGTCTTCTTCCACTCAATGCACTATTTAGATCATCTAAAAACTAATCCTCTATCTCACCTAGGCCAACTTTAAATATCACCTTGTATTTAACAACGACTTCTTCAATTGTTACCTTATTTGTATTATTTGCTTCCAGATACATTTCAGTTGTATCCTTAAGAAGTCCAAAGTTTGCTAGAACACCGAATAATGCATCAAACTTCATGGGACTATTCTCATGGATCAAAGGGTCTCCTCTTTCTTCATTCCATTTTCTTTCCCTATTCTCATTGATTTTCTTCCTATTCCTCTTCCTCTTCTTCTTTTGGATTGACATATTTGTCCTTTTTTCTTTTTCTTTATTTCTTCTCTTTGAAGCCTTTTTTTGCACAAAGGTGTTGGATGTATCTTTCTTCTTAGAACCACACATAGGCTTCATTCAGGAAGGCTTTGTAGCAATAGGTGTGGAGACTGGGGTCCTACTTGACCTTCTTGATCTTGGTGGAGTTTGCAGAGGAGAAAATGTACCTTTGAATTTCTCTACAGGGTCCTCAGGAGTACCAAACTCTCTTTCCAACTCCACTTTCATTTTTTCAACCTTTCCTTTAATATACTTCTTTTTCTTTTCTACGTTTTCTTTACTTGATTTCTTTGCATAAGTACCAAACCTTTCAACTATTGTATCTCTAGGTTTTCTCAATACAATATCTACAAGACCAATGCATTTAGATTCATCTACCTCATAAGGAAGCTCCATAACCTAATCAGTTTTGGGTTCAATTGCTTCCATGTAGGAATAATTTGTACTAACCATAAATGTTAATTCTTTCTTCTATTTTTCCACAACTTTACTTTGAATCCTTTCTCTCTCTTGCATTTGAGTTTGAAAAGGTTCAAATAATCCCCACAACATTGAATCATAAGACTCTTTACCAGGAAATCTCCTCAAATGATCTGTAATTTGCACAAATATAGGCATATTATCTTGTTATGTAACATTCTTTACTCCAGGAAATTCATTGAGAAAGTAAAACATTAAGCAAATGATAAAAGTACCATACCAAAAAGGGTATTTTAACTCCTTAGTCTTTTGTAAATTTTCCAACAACGGTAAACTCAAGAGCTCACAAAGATCAAAGTCTTTGCCTTCTTTCACCATTTGATAGGCTATGTATTGTGGTGGTAGAGACAAAATCCTCTCTATTTGTGAAAATATCTTGTAACCAATCATCATTGAAGCATATATGACTACTAGATCTTTAATGTCATTCACTGTTAGGGAATTCTTGTCAAACTTGGCTTTGGTAAGCTTCATCACCACTTCATTTTTTATCACCTTCAATGTCGGAATAGGTCCTATGGAGCTCAAACAGATAACAACCCTAATTACCTCTTTGTTTATCATATGCAACATGTCCAACCACATGAATTTGTCATGAATTCTTCTTAGAACATATTTCACCCGCTCATCTTCAAAAGAAAAATTAGGAAATTCTGTCAAGACATCCAACTATTTCTCTATTAGAATGACATTCTTTGGTTTCAACTCGAAATATTCTCCAGTTAGCACTTTTTCCCTAAACTCTGCTAGTTTCAAGTGGTCATATTCATCCAACTTCGAATGAATGTAAATTCACACATCTTCTATGTGCAACACATTTTAAGAAAACCTAGAGAATGCCCCTTCTTTATCTGTTACCATTGGTTTGTATGGATTCTTCTTAAACATAGGTCTCAACCTCTCAAGCACATCAATAACTTGTGGAGTAAACATTTTTAACTTTTCTTGAGCTAGGGTTTGCAAGAAATTGTAAACATTTTGTGAGATTTGTTGGTAGGGTTTCAATCAACACTTCAAAATCTCTTCATCTCTCATTTGCACTGTTCTCCTCTTCAAATGCTTGAACACAAATGCCTTTTAGAATGTGTAAAATGAAATATAAACACTTTTTCATGACCTAAAGTATGAATTCATTGCAAAAAAATAAGTTAGGACAAAAGCTATTAAGCCCTCTCTGTATCATCACTGACACACTTCCAAACATTTCACAAATATCTACATTAAGAGATTTCTCACCAGAGATTTCACCAATGGATCAACAATACCAGCTTATATATGCACTAGTATGTCGAAGACATCATCACATCTTTGGCAGGGGTTTAGAAATTTTTCTGTTTAAACTCCCCTTGGGCCAATGCTTTCTATCTAGTTTTTGGAGGAAACATCTACACCATAATTTTACACAGACTCATTCTTCACATCATTCTATTCCTTTTTCTTACATTTATAGCATGTTACACTTTGTTGTAGAGAAAAATTCTTGCCATTTTAGATCTGCATTCAAAAGCCTTATGCCCAAACCCATTTCATGTGTAACAATAACCGGGGAATGATTGAGGCATCATACCATTATTGTAACCATTCATCATCTATCTTTTGCATTCACTAGATTTATGACCAAATCTATTGCATGCATAGCATTGACCGAAAAATGATTGAAAATTTTGTTTCATCCTATTTCTACATTCTATAGCTCTATGTCCAAATCTATTGCAAAAATAGTAGTCAACTTTACAAGATGAATACCTTTGTGCTACTGGTTGTCTGATTGGAGGTCTCTTGAAATCTTTCTTTTGGTTTCAGACATGTTTGATATTGCTCTTCTTATCTCCAATCTTCCTTTGTTCATTGTTCTCCTTTTCAATATTCTTTGGAGTCTAATTTTCCTTTGATCTTTCTCTTTTTTCAAACCCTAATTCTTCTTTGTCCTTTGAAGCTTTTTGACTAGCAAGCATATATCAAACAAGGTAGAGCTCTTCTTGAATTTTTCCTCTTGACTCTTTGCTTTCTCCAAATCTTTACTCAAAGACATAATCTCTTCTTCAATTTTTGAGCATTTTGTAGACTTTTCTTTTAATTTGGCATTCAAGTAGTCTTCAACACTTTTTCCCTCTTCAACTTGCACTTTCAGATTAGTGATTGTCCAATTTGATTGCTTAAATTTCTTATTTGTTTCCTTGAGTTTCTCTTTAAATTTCATGACTTGATTCCTCAACTTCTTGATGCACTCATCTTCTTCCTTAAGAGTATCTTTCAAATCTCTATTCTCACATTCTACTTTATCTGATTCATCAAGAGAAAATTTGAGTTCTTCTTCCATATCAACTTCATAGTCTTCTTTAGTAAACCCTTCCATTATAATTTCTTCTGGAGGGATAAGATACTTCCTAGTTGCTAAGATCTACCTCAACGGTTAAGCCAATTGAAGGAACCTTGCTTTGATACCAATTGTTGAACACCCAAAATATTGAGGAGGGGAGTGAATTAGTATTCCTTGAAATTCATTAAATTAAAAGTGCATTCAAAGCATCTCATTAAACCTACAGAAATGGAAATAAACAATTGAAGCATGCACCACAAAAAACAACTTAAGAACACCAAATTTACATGGAAAAACCTTGGAAGGGAAAAACCACGGTGAGGATTAGGTCATAATATTTCATATCCGATTACAGCATATTACATGACGCTCATTTCCAGAAGGGCTCACTACCCGAAGGACTCATTGTCTAGAAAATAGGAGGGCT
The DNA here is from genome assembly GCA_007115665.2 of Sequoiadendron giganteum. Taxonomy (NCBI): domain Eukaryota; kingdom Viridiplantae; phylum Streptophyta; class Pinopsida; order Cupressales; family Cupressaceae; genus Sequoiadendron; species Sequoiadendron giganteum. The sequence goes on along the minus strand of CM021107.1, from coordinate 316,570,840 downwards.
CATTTCCCAAGGAAGATCACTTCTTCTTGAATTACAAAAGATATAGAAAAGAGTGGCTCTCTGCTAGATTTTGAACTACTAACAATGCATTTGCAATATGCTGAAGATATAGTTCTAGTTAGGCTTAGTAAACTAACTTTACACATTTCATTCTTCACCACTATCAAATTTTTCACTTCACACTCTCACTCACAATCTTCTACATCATCTTATTACTCTTCAAAAATGATGAATTGGCCTTCTATATATATGTATATATTCTGCAAATAATCATATGATCAATTAGGTCAATCTAATTAGATGAAATATGTGACACCATAACCTTTCGACTCAAAACTCCATCATACATACCTTGCGAAAGAAAATAAAATGTGTTCTTCACTAAAATAGGTCAGCATGACCTATAATCACTCCTATGAATCTGCTTCATACTCAACTTAATACCGCTCAACCCCAAAACCCTTAGGTCAGCACCACACAACAAAACTAGTGAAGCAACAACTAAATGAACCAATTGTTCATCCACAACTTGACACACAGACCACCAAACCAATAGAAACTTTGAGTGCACACTCATCTAACATATTCAAGCACTTCCTAAATTTCACAAAGAATAGTGATCATCTGTGATGGAATGCAGAGAATTCTGACATGAACTTTGCAACTCTAACCCTCTCACAACATAGATTGATACTCTGTCATCAATATCTTCTACTGTGGAAGACATAGAACCTTGAAAATTTGGATATAGACACCTTCAACATGTACCATTATTACCTCAAAGCCACATGACAAGATATTGCAATATGAACCACAAAACTATTCCTCTATTACATACTATTTTAGTTTGGGACAACCAATTTCCCAAAAACACTTGGTTTGCTTCAGACTATATACATACTAATGAACCATCACTTCTACTATGGGTTGAGATCAATGACACAACCATACATCATCATCCTCATGTTGCCAAGAAACTATACTCATTAGGAGGGAGAGGTGTATGATGAAAGATGACTACTTGGTAATGTTGTGGTTTACAGGGACTGTTTGCACTAAGTGGACCCCTTATGGATATACTTATTCTTCCTCATGCTCTAGAGGTTATATGGGAACGTGTGCTTTTACCACAGTGAGTCATTCTTCTCACAACCAATTAATGGCTTTGCATGATCAAATCCCTTGTGGAGGTAGGGCTACCCATACCATGTACATATCCTAAAATTTATGTGCGTTGTTAGTTTAGGTCTTTTCTCGTTTGCTTTGTTTTTGGCTTGCCTTGATCTTCTCATTTCATGCTCAAATATGTGCCCAATGGTTAAGCATTGGTCTACTATCATGCCCTTGAGTCCATTGCTTCATCCTTATAGTCTTCATCCCTAGTCAAAGCCATTGTTTCTCCAATTCCTATCGTATACCCCAAGTCTATGCTCACTTATCCAAAATTTGTTAAGTGTGAATTTGTTGGTCTTACCTTCAGTTTCTAGAACCTCATCAGGATCCGACGAGGTTATCGTAACCTCTTCTCAGCCTAATATCTTTGAGAAGTTCTTTGAGTTCACCTTTCTAATAAAGTTTTGGAGGTACTCTTGGAGTCCAACAAGGTTATCATAACCACGTCAAGGCCCACACACAAGAGAAAGAATGAAAATTGGAGATAAGTTATTTTTATTTTGAAACTTCTAAGAATTTTTTGAAACCTTTTTCAGTTCTTGATAGGGTTTCAAAAATCTTTTTGTTGTGTGATGGAAAAGGTTTTCGTTTGATAGAAATTCTAAAGGGGGCTCATAAGGCGGTATAATTGAAGGTTCTCGCAACTTTGGCAGATTGTGATAGAGTAATCCAAACCTTTTTAGAATCCAATATTGCTCCAAAGTTGGTACCTTTCAGCAATATTAAAGAATGATTAACAATGCCAAAGGAAAGCTATACATAAATATTTGACGAAAATACGAAATTGCTAAGTTTAATGCATTAATGTAAATCAAAGCTCATTGGAAATCCATCAAAATTGTAGGAAAATAAATAAAACCTTTACAAAAGAGATAAACACATGGGCTAAGATTATCGAAATACAAAGTTCTTTTTATATATATATTTACACATATCATGTTTATGCTAAAAAAGGGAAGTATCTCAGTACATTATTCTTAAACACACAAGGTAAATATGAGGATGTGAATCTCCTCCACCACTTCCTACAATCATTCAATTTGAGCTGGCGAGAGCATGTTCTCATTTGACTCCACAAAATAAGAAAATAGCCCCATGCCATTCTTTTCAAGTCTGGCACGAAGAAGGGCCACGACTTCTTCAGTGAGTGCATGTCAGAGTGTAGTTGCAATGCAGATGGTGTCACCAACTAAACCAACTCTCGGATACACACTAAGGATTCCTATGGCTGTCTTTACCTTGGTTTAACCAAGTGCTCCACTACTCTCATTCCTCAATCCAGTTCACTAGAAGTGCGAATGACATTATACCCAAAATGCTCTAAAAGTGCAGAGTTGTGTACATGAACTTGGCTCAAAAAATTCTCTACAACTGTCTTCCTAACTATGCCTTCCTCCACGTCCTCGTGTATCAAAAAATGTCTTTCACCTATTCTTTCACCAACCATCGAACCCGACTTCACTCCACATTCTCAATTGATAGATAATTTATCCTCAGAATGAAATTAGGATGATTAAAATGAAAGTGATCTTCTCAGATTTATAGAAGCTCAATGGCATGGTGGGAGATAGATATCAAAATTTTTCTTAGGAATGAGTAGAAATCACAAGGGCAACAATATTGCTCTAGAAATTAATGAAGGTGACTATTGACGTGATAGAGTTGCATTAATTTCTTAATTTAACAAGCTTTAGCTTCAAGTGACATCCTTTACTAAGGTAGTTCACACTAGCATAATCGCATAATTATATATGTATTAAATGCAAAATTTGAAGGTTGCATGCCACCCACAGATATAGTAAGCCATGGGGTTGACATATAGGCAACAATGCTTCATTTTCCTATCAAAATCAAATGGAGAAGAGTAATGTAATTATGACTTATTTAAAATAGTCATAAATGTTATTTGGAGCTCAATTACTTAAAATTAGGTGATGGTTATGAAACAACCACTTGAAAAGATGATAGTTTTCTTAATGACAAAGACTCAAGATTGGGGAAATATAAATTTATGTTCAAGATACTTTTGAGGGTCTGAATGCCAACTTTTTGAATTACACTATGATGTAAAGGAAATGAATGAGGAACAATTTTGAATTGTTTTTGATTTCAGAATACTTTGTCTTTGAACACTAGGTCATAAATGTAATACCAATATTAAATAAGTTTGTGGGCTTAAGCAATATTTTGAAGTTTTTTTCTTTAGTAATAAAAGCTTTGTTATGTTATATTTACCTATTTTGAGATTGAAGTCAGTTCTCTTGAAAACTATTTTATCTGCTATTATAATTCTGGCCTTTGTGCTAGGAGGTTAATAGTTTTGTTTGGTTTATCATATTGATTTCATGGTTATGGGTCAATGTTAGTTTGCCTTTCTTGTTTTCTAGTTAAAAGCGTATCCATAATCAATACAACATAAACCAATTTTTGGATTAGCATAAATAATAGAATGATAATAGGTGATTAACCAAGTTGAAGACTACATGAGCAAACATGACCCAAGATTAAGAATATTAGAATTAAGGGCCAGTTCTAGATACTTGGGGAGTTGGGGCTCAACTTCAAATCAAATATAGGGTGAATGTCACCTTTTCCTAGAACTATGCCATTTGAACATAGATACTGTGAAGCAAAATTTTTCCTTAGTCTTTTGATTTTTAGCTTTTACTTTTGGCTTCAGGAGGATCCGAATGCAAAAATAAGTTGTGGTTCCAAAGGGTACTTAATGCACCACATGGTGGCTACATGCATCTTGTTTATCACTTTCCTTTCAGAAGGAAGTCAGACATGTCAACTTGGCGGAAGATTTCTCAAAAATGCTTTTTGCAAATCTAAGAATACCCGACTGCTTGACACGTCATCTCTTTGCTGTAGGGAAGCTTTGCTTTAGAGATTTTTCTCTTCAGAGTTTTTTAGAGCATACTTTGCTTTGTTTTTAGGAGAAGGATTTGAGTCAGTGCCGCCAAAGCTACTTGATCAGTGAACAAGACTTTTTTCAGGCTATTTTCTAGGATCTGAGCATTTATGGAGGGAAATCCTATTAAATATCTAAAGGATATTAATACAACAATTGAGAGTTGATGAGCAAGGATTTTCGTGACCTAATTAAAGATCTATGATTGAATTCCGAGCTATTACTTGCAGACATATGACAGTCATTACTTTCGGGTGGAGGCGACGTTTCTTTCTCCTTGGCGGCTATAAATTTGAGGTGAGAAAAAAAAAAAGGGTTCCTGAAGTTTTCCTTTTGGAAAGAAGTTCTTTAGTTTTTCATAGTTATAGAAAGTATTTTCATTAAAGTTTGCAGAACACTACTTCACTCTAACATGTTATATCTATTTTAATTCAAACTATTATCAGATTAGAATTCGATCTTTGTTTTAAAGTTCATTTAATATTTTGAAGTATGAACTATTTGGGAGAAATATTTGAAATTATGCATGATATGACCTCTATCAATATTTCCTTCTTTATATCTTCATCCAGAATAGAACAATGTGTCTAGCTTAATTTGAATAGTTTGATTATTTGATTTCCATGCTGTATATTTACATGATAAAGTGATATCTTGTAGAAGCTGGATTATGTCATTGGACTTCTCTATTTTCTTTAAAGGTTGTTATTTATTCATGTTATGCTATATTAAGAGGAAGAGTTTATGTGGCTTTTGAATGTTTTTTGTTAACTCTTGAAACTTCTATGCTTGATAAGATCTTAACGAGTATTTATTGTAGGTGGATTGAATGACTACATAGTGCTTGTATCTAGCCTCCGTTGTTCGTTCTCTTCCCAACAATGAAGGGTTGTGGCATTATGTGTCTATCATATCATTCATAGAAAAGAACTTGAGGTTTTGAAATGTTGTAAAAGGGTTGGTGCATCACCACTTTCATGTTTTATGTTTACATTTCTTTCTACTATTTTCCCAAACTTACAAATAAGTCAACTTTCTATAAAAATCTCAGAGGTATTCAGTGAGGCACATATTGGTCCCCCACTCACTAAATTTACCATAAGACTATCAGAGAGGCACAAACTTTGATGATCGACAGTTATTTTTCTAGCACGCTCGGTGGAACAAGCTTTTTGAACATTTGATTAGAAGTCTGAAATATTTCTTAAATTAGGCCAAGGAAAGAAACTGGAAGTTTCATGCCCAGAGTCCAGACAAGAGCATCTTCAAAGGGAAATTTCCAATACTCCTAGTTACCCTCTTCAGTACCTAGGAGAAGAGGACTTATAGGTTCTATATCGCTTGTAAGAAGCAATAGAGCAAGGAGTAAGAACCAAGAGTTTAGAGCCTTATCCACTACACCTCGAGGCCAAAGTTTCCAAATAAGAATACCTATTTACTCGATTCATAGATTTTTTTTCTCCATGGCTCACGTACCCCCTCTTGCTCTTAGAAAATTTGTAACCTGGGACAGTGGTTGTCTACTACAACCACCTACTCCCCCAAATGTCTAGCCCACCATACCTGCTAATGCCCTCAAGGATATTATGAAATTATGTGGAGAGGACTTTAAAAACCCTTTTGAACACCTCCAAGACATAGTAGAGGTATGTTTAATACATAATATAGCGGAATAAAACATTGCTATGAGATTGTTGGCCGCCTCCTTCAAAGGGAAGGCTCAAGATTGGTATCGATATTTGAATTTCTATTCTATCAACTCATGGGATAAATTTGAGGAAAATTAGTTTTAACAATTTTCAGAGAAAGGATATCATTATTCACTGCTACATCAATTGATCACCATCAAGAGAGCTTTGCAAGAGTCCATGAGCGATTTCAACACTAGGTTTCACAAAACCTGATAGAGGATCCTAGTGATTGCCCGACCTCAAGTTACAATGGCGTTCATGTTCTACCTGAAGGCTATCAATTCAGATATTGTGGTGATGATAACTTCTATGGGAGGATATATCTTACCCGATGCATACGAGTTGGCGGTACACACAAAGAATAGTTTGATAGATGTTGAGAAGGTTCCACCATGACCTCTGATGCCTATATTTGCAAAAAAATTGGGTGCACCTCGAGAGGAAGCTATTGTAAGCACTTCCATGATGCAGATGGCAGTTTGAGTTCCACCACAATCCATGTATGTATGCTAGAAAAATAAGGATAGACAACTAAGAAGGGGGGCTGAATTAGTTGTTACCAAAATCAAACTTATTCAACATTAATCAACCTTAAATCTCAGATCTGATAATTAACAGTGTAAGCACATCAGAGACACATGAACACCAAGATTTTATATGTGGAAACCCTGTTAGAGGAAAAACCACGGTGGATGTTAGTCCACAAGATTATACCCTGTTAGAAGTATAATGAAGAATGAATAGGGAACACACTTGCATTCAAGCACACTGCCTAGAGCACACTACTTAGAGGAAGGCTCACTACCTTACATACAATAATCAGATTAAATCCATTTGGTGAGTTTGAACTTAGAAATTAGCTTCTACAAAAGCCTGATTATAATTTCGATTAGGTACACGAAAACATCTACACACTCTTCCACACTTTGCTCAATCTCTTTCACATCTACTATGCTCTTGAATTATTTGACCTTTATTTGCACATGAGAGCATACCTCAAAATGAGGAAAACAACCACTCATATATATCTGCTACATGAATTTACATCAACAACTATGTCGGCCTAAAATAAAGAATGAATTACAATTGTCGGCCTTAATATATGAATAAATCTTAATGTGCAACAACACAAGTCGGTCACAACATAGTGAGGACCCAAAAAAATATCCTCGAACATGCCATACAGTAAAAGATTAATCCATAAAGATCCGCAACACGCTACCACCATCATGTTGGCCAAGAACATGAAAAATTCAAGCATACAATGAAAAATATTCAATCACAAACACGTCAGCCAATGCAGATGTACAAAATTGATAGAGCACAATCTAGAAACATCTCTGAACATCACAACAACATACACATGAACGCAATTTACTAGACTTGCAATCTCATCTTCCAGAAACACCTGCTAAAGTAGCTGAATAACTGTAGGAACACAAAACTTCATAACTTCTTTAATTCTTGATTCGTACCACTGAAAATTTTAGAAAACATACTAGATAGACTCAACAACAAACCCTTTGATGCATGCCTTCAGATATTCAATGTAAAAAAAATTCCAACATTCTGACCTTCTCAGCTCCACTGGCTGCTTGCAATATATTTATTACAATTTTCTCAATATCCTTGACATATAAAACCTTAAGAATCATCAATGCTAATAGTGTTGACATCAATAACAACCACATATTAGCAATGCAACCACAACATCCAACAATCTCCCCCTTTGGCATTGATGACAACACATGATGTAAAAAATAATACTATCAACCCAACTAGCTCTTCTCCATTAACCCGCCCCTTAGATTGTGCACTCTTTTCCCATTTGCTTCTTCTCCCATGTTTTTCACATTGTTCTTCTCCCCCTTTGACATCAATGGCAAAGGTATACATGCTATGATCACATATTTGAATAATCTAACTACTCCCCCTGAGTAGCAGCCACCACAACATCAATACAGAATAAGATATGGCTATGAATCCATAGACTGATGCAAAGACCTACATCACTTAGTTCTGATCAGGAGGGGAAATCACCCCTAACTTGCTTCAGAGGTACTCAAAAGTATCCGTAGGCAATGGCTTAGTAAAGATGTCTGCAATTTTCCCCTTGGTAGGCACATACTCTATCCTAACTTCTTTGTCACTTGCTTTATCTCTGATACTTGATGGATATATGTTTTGTCTTGGAGTGCAACACTGGATTTTTTGAAATGTTTATGGCACTTGAGTTATCACAAAATATAGCAATGGGTTCTTCATACTCAATTTTGACATCTCTCAACATTTTCTTCATCCACAATACTTGAGCATAGTTGTTTGCAACAACAATGTATTCTACCTCAGTAGTAGATAAGGAAACTAAGTTCTATTTTTTTCTTAGCCAAGCAACCAACTTCTTCCCTAAGAAGAATGCACCACCACTAGTACTCTTCCTGTCATCCACATCTCCTACCCAATCTGCATCAGTAAAAGTGCCTAGGATAAGATCATCATCCTTGGGATACTATAGACCAAAGTCAACTGTTCCTTTTAGGTATTTGAAGATTCTTTTCACAACAGTTACATGAGACTCTTTAGGATCAGCTTGATATCTAGCAACCATGCATACAACATTCATTATATCTAGCATGTTCTGAGTCAAATAGAGTAATCCTCCAATCATTGACCTGTATCTTGTTTGATTTTCTTTAGGAGAATCATCATTCTGTGTAAGTTTGCATCCAGTTACCATAGGTGTACCAATTGGTTTTGAATCTTCCATGCCAAAATTTTTTAGTATCTCTTTCACATACTTAGACTGAGATACAAAAATTCCATCGTCTAATTGAATGATTTGCAATCCTAAAAAGAATTTCAGCTCTCCTATCATTGAAATTTCAAACTCACTTTTCATTTCATCAACAAATTTCATACACAAATCATCATTACCTTCAAAAATAATATCATCAACAAAGACTTCAATGATTAATTCTTTATTCTAATGCAACTTGAAATACAAATTGTTATCAATAGTACCCTTACTGAATCCAAGCTTCAATAAGTATTTATCCAATGTAGCATACTAAGCCCTAAGAGCTTGCTTAAGTCCATATAGAGATTTTTTTCAATTGGCATACCATGTTTTTTTGTTATTTAGTTGAAATCCATCCAGTTGTTCAACATAGACTTCTTCTTCTAGCTCACCATTTAGAAACATCGACTTTACATCCATCTGATAGACTTTGTAATTCTTGAAAGTAGCATAAGCAAGAAGTAATCTTACAACTTCAATTCTAGTAACATGGGAAAAAGTCTCTTCAAAATCAATACCTTCCATCTATGAGTATCCTTTGCAAACAAGTCTTGCTTTGTTTCTAACCACTTCACCTTGTTCATTCAATTTATTCCGAAATACCCATTTGGTTCCAATCACATTTTTGTTCTCAGGTCTAGAAACAAGATCCCATGTATCATTCTTCTCTATCTGCATTAGTTCTTCTTTCAATGCTTCCATCCAATATTCATCTCTGCATGCTTCATTGATATTGCTAGGCTCAATTTTGGAAATTAGATAGTACTCTTCCAAAATTCTTCTTCTAGTTTGCACACTTTTTCTCTTCCCTCATATGATCTGACTGTTAGAGTGATTTCGCCTTACATACTTGGGATTTTTAGGTTTTTCTATGAGTTCTTGTTCTTGTGTTCTTTCTTTTGCCTCTTGATTCCCTTGGTTCACTAGAACAATTTGAAGTTGATTATGTGTCTGAACATCATTCCCATTGTTAACACTATCATATTGATCATCAAAATCATATCCACCACATCTGGATGGTCTACCAATATCTTCATCAGCTTTGACATTTGTACTTTCAACCATTTTTCTTTAACTTCTTATTAAAACACCGGTAAGCTTTGTTTTTAGTAGAGTAACCCAAAAATATTCCTTCATCACTTCTAGCATCAAACTTTCCTACATCATCATCTCTCTTGATGTAGCATTTGCTCCCAATTTTTTTGAAATACTTGACAATAGGATTATAACCAAACCATAGATCAAAAGGTTTCTTACCAGAATTACTGTTGACATTCACCCTATTAATGGTATATACAATAGTACTTACAACTTCTCTCCAGTAGAAATGAGGAACACTTGCTTCCATCATGGTTCTAGTAGTGTCTAGAACAGTTCTATTCTTTCTTTCAACAACTCCATTTTGTTGAGGGGTTCGGGGAGCAGATAGCTGTCTTTGGATTCCATGCTCTTCACTGAAAGAATTGAATTCCTAGGAAGTGAATTCACCACCTTTGTCTGACCTTAGGCATTTGATCTCTTGACCTATCTCATTTTCTACCATAGCTTTGAAGCTTTTGAACATTTTTAATGCTTCATGTTTTTCTCTTAAGAAAGCAACCCATATCATTCTAGAATAATCATCAATGAGCAACATAAAATACCTTTCACCTTGTAGACTTCTGATTTTGGATGGACCACATAAATTAGTATGCATCAAATCCAGTACTCTATTAGAGCTATACTATTTGCTCCAGAAATAATTTCTTGTCTGCTTTCCCATCTGACATTCCTTGCACATAGTGTTAGTAGGCTTCACTAACTTAGAAAGATCTTTGACTGCTTGAGTAGAGCTTATCTTGACAACGTTATCAAAGTTCACATGACACAACCTCCTATACCATAACTAGCTTACATCAATTTGAGCAATCAAAAAACTTTCACTAGCAACACTTAAGTGAAATATATTACCTCTTGTCTTTGTTCCTAAAGTAATCACATTTCCAGAAGTTCCCCTTATTCTGCATTTACCATCATTGAGCTGAAGATTATAACCCTTGTCTACCATCTGTCCAACACTCAACAAGTTATACTTTAAGCCTTCTACATAAAGAACATTATCAGTATTGTGCTTACCACCAAAAGAAATAGTGCCTTTGCCATGAATCACACCAGAAGTGTTGTCTCCAAATCTTACAACACCACCATAATAGTTTTCCAAGCTTACAAAATTGCTTTTGTCACCAGTCATATGATGTGAGCATCCGCTGTCAATTACCCACTCATCTTTTTCTTCAATTTTTACTGCAAGAGCTTTCTCAACATTCACATTACTAGTAGATTCAGTGGACACCTGACCATTTTCTTTAATAGCAATGAATACCCATTCATCTTCATTTCTCGTTTCTTTATAAGATTATTCATCAGTTACACATTCTTCAACATAATAGCATTTCCTTTGAAATCTAGTCTTCTTAGGTTTGTACTTAGAAACTCTTTTAGGACATCTAGATGCAAAATGACCTATTTTACTACAAGAAAACCATTTGATAGGTAACTTTCCTTTGTACTTACCATGAATTTTGGCTTCTCTTTTCACAATCAATGCTTCCGGTTCTTCTAATTATCTTTCTTCATATTCAATCTTTTTCATCTCATCTTCATATTTGAATGTCCTTTTGGAACTCTCTCCCATATTGTATCTCTGTTGGATTTTTCCGAACACAGTAGCTTTGAATGTAGATTCACCAAATTCACTTAAAGGAAATTTTTTTCCAATTAGCATGCCTGTTGTCACATTTGTCACTGTCTTGAGTTCATCATTAGCATGAGCTCTTGTTTTGTTGGAGGGAGACACAAATCGAAGTATCTTAGCCACAATTTCTTCTTCATGCAGGGTTCCCCTGGCACATCTAATGCTCATCACTAGTTCATTTATCATTTGAGATAAAGAGAGGATGTTCTCATCTTCACTCATCTTCATGTCTTCCCACTTGCCTTTTAGACTTTGTAGCTTAGCACTTTTCACTAGTGCATCTCTTTCATACAATGTTTCCAACTTTTTCAAGATTTAGTGTATAGTTTTCAATTGTTATCTTCAAATATGTCAAAACACTCAACAATGCTTCAATAGCCCTAGTATTAGCTTTTGCTTGCTTGATCTCATCTTCAGAGGAGGGACCATTCTGAGGAAGAGTATATGCACTTTGTGTAATCTTCTAGAAGGGTTCACCAATGCACTTCAAATGACACTCCATTCCGACTTTCCATAAAGAGTAGTTTGTACCATCAAATCTAAGACTATCCTTCTTGTATGATGCCATCTCAGATCACCTCAAGCTATTAAACTTTCTCTTTAGAGGAACTATCTCTGATACCAATTGTTGGCAAAACAAGGATAAACAACTGAGAGGGGGGGTGAATCAGTTGTTACCAAAATCAAACTTATTCAACATTAATCAACCTTAAATCTCATATCTAATAATTAATAATGCAAGAACATCAAAGACACATGAACACCAAGATTTTATACGTGGAAACCCTGTTAGGAGAAAAACCATGGTGGATTTTAGTCCACAAGATTATACCCTGTTAGAAGTATAATGAAGAATGAATAGGGAATGCACTTGCATTCAGACACACTACTCAGAGGAAGGCTCATCACCTTACATACAATAATCAGATTAAATCCACCTGATGAGTTTGAATTAAGAAATTAACTTCTACAAAAGCATGATTACAGTTTCAATTAGGCACATGAAAACTTCTACACACTCTTCCACACTTTGCTCAATCTCTTTCACACTTTGCTTTTCTCTTGAATGATTTGACCTTTATTCACACATGTACATCACTGGCACACACCAAGCATACCTCAAAATAAGGAAAATAACCACTCATATATATCTTCTAGATGGATTTACATAAAAAACTATGTCTGCCTAAAATAAATAATGAATTACAACTGTCGGCCTTAACATATGAATAAATATTAATGCGCACCAACACAAGTTAGTCACAACATAGTGAGGACCCAAAACAATATCCTCGAACACGTCAAACAATAAAATATTAATCCATAAAGATCCACAACATGCTACCACCATCATGTTGGCCAAGAACATGGAGACTTCAAGCATACATTGAAAAATATTCAATCACGAACATGTTAGCCAATGGGAACGTACGAAACTGATAGAGCACGATATAGAAACATATCTGAACATCACAACAACATACACAACAATGCAATTTACTAGACTTGCAATCTCATCTTCCAGAAACACCTGCTATAGTAGTTGAATAACTGTCGAAACACAAAACTTCATAACTTCCTTAATTCTTGATGCGTACCATTGAAAATTTTGGACAACACACTAGATAGGCTCAACAACAAACCCTTTGATGCACGCTTTTAGATCTTCAATGTACAAAACTTTCCAACATTCTGACCTTCTTAGCTCCATTGGTTGCCTGCAATATATTTATTACCGTTTCCTCAATATCCTCAACATATACAACCTTAACCATCATCAATGCTAATAGTGTTGACATCAATGACAACCACATATCAACAATACAACCACAACATCCAACAATGTATACACCATCACACAATTGAGCACGTTGGGTTCTTCCTCTATAACAACAGACATAAACGATATGAAGAGCCTCATGTGGTCCTTTGCTAACGAGTTATTTCTCATCAAGCGAAAACAAGCAAACCCTCTTAAGAAAGTTACTCATACCTATCAGGGAGGAAGGCCACCCTACTAGTAGAACACATACTTAGGACCCTTGAATCGAGGAGGTCAATAATCAACGTCCGCAAACTAGATAGTTCTGGTTACTATGCCATTGCAGACGGTCAAGGACAACCAAAGTAAAGAGATAATCCTAGGCCAAAACAACCTGGCGAAAGATGAAAATGCATGGTGCTTCCCTTGCAATGACAAGCATATGCCCTGAAATTGCCCATGGGGAAATATGCAACAAAATATAGTAGAGCAAAGAAACAATGACACACTTCTGAATGCAAAAGGATACAAGTCCTCCAAAATGGAAAATTCCCATTTTAGGGTGCAAATGCAAGAAATTTTTGTAGAGAAAGAGTTGGATATTACGCTTGATCAAGCACTATTTTCTTGGATGGAGGAAGAAGATGCGATATTCGCAAATAAAGCTCCAACAACTAGTATTCCACAGGTGCAGTTAGACTACAACACTAGATCCAAGAGAAGGCTTATGAGATAGTACGTTCCACAAGCTCTGCCTTGTCCCCAACCATGCCAACCATCATCGTAGGAAAAATAGCTCCCGCAGTCGACTGCTCGACCAGCTCAATGACAGTGGATTCCACTATTGCCCAAAAAATTATTGGATAAGATGCCGAACCCACTCACGATGGACCGTTTTCCTCCAAAGCCAAGAGAGATTCCACCATTTAGGTTGAAGGTCTTGCCAGTCGGAGCGCTCAATGTGGAGCAACTAAAGAAGGCACCTACCAACGTGTCCTTATCAGATGTTATATCTATTCTCGAGCAAAAGACATTGCCTCTGGAACCATTAAAAAATGATGAACAAAGACCATAGATGGATGCAATCCATCATGCGATCAAAGTAAGGATAAAACACCCACATTGGATCCGCAAGCTCAAAGAGTTGCAACTTATACAAATGACATAGGCAGTGTAAAAGAGAAAGATGCAAGCAAGCCGAAGCCCACACCTTTCTTTTTGACATTAATTATGGGAGATGAAATTTTGCATAATAATATGATTGATTCAAGAACTAGTACAATGGTCATACCAAAGCAAGTGGTTGATGCCTTAATTCTTAAGTATGAGCCCCTTGAGAAAGGAATCATGTAGTTGGATGTAAAGAAGGTTCTGACAATTGGTCGAATAAAGGATCTATCTTTGACCCTCTTTTCATGCATGAGCCAAGAAATATCGCAAGAAGTAGTGGTGATAGACATCCCCCCGATCTTTGGGATGTGTCTTTCTAGAGATTTTATTACAAAGCTTGTCAGATACTTGGCACTGGACTAGTCCCATTTGATATTGAGAGCCAAGCATGGGGTGAAGATGAAGATCCTATCAAAATATTTGCACCCTGAACATATAGCAAACAATGTAGTCCTTTGTTTTGAAGCAGCGCATACCTCCTTCTCAAGATAAGAGGGATATTATGTGCAGATGTTGGAAGATGAAGAAGACACAAGTGAGCAGACTCCCAAAGAGGAGGTTGTCCTCAACTAGTTCACTGTATTTGACCCATTGAACAATTTCCATTCCACGAGACTGGGCACATACGTGATCTTTAATAATGACTTGATCTATCCTAAACTGATGAAGGATTGACAAAAATATGATGATCCAATAGATAAACATCTATGGACCTTATACTTTGATGGTGCCAAATGCAAAATTGGTTCTGAAGTAGGAGTTTGATTACTGTCCTTGATAGGATCAAAGACCCTCAAGGCTTATCATTTTCAATTTTCGTGCTCTAATAATGATGTAGAATATGAAGCGTTGATCCATGGTTTGATTCTTGCCAAGAAAATGGGTGTAAAGAGGTTGCAGGAATTTGGAGATTTTGAATTGATTGTCAGCCAGGTCCGTGGGAAAGCGACTGCTAAAAATACAATAATGAAGTCATATAGATATCGGATATGGGATTTGATTGAAGGCTTTGAAGCTTTCAATGTGCAAGTCATTCCCTGATCCAAAAATAGTATCGTTGATTAGATGGCTTCAATTGGATCACAGTTTGAACCTATTTTCGATTCAACAATAAAGTAGAGCGTAGTGCAGATCATTGCCTGACCATTGATCCCCAATAATGATAAGAATTGACAAATGTTTGAAGATGACACTTAGATCGCCACCTTCATCCAAAACCCAGAAGGAGTTTCTGAATATTCACAACCAGGAGTCCAACCTTCTGAAGAGCAGGTCATCTAGCTAAAAGGTAATAAGCTCCCTTGAGGCTTAATCTCCCTCAAAAATCTTTTCGACTGTGAATATGTTAGGAATGACAATCAAAGCTTTACTGTGGATGAAAAGCATTATGAAGAGCTTGATGTCAAAAATGGTAGAAAGCTAAAAGTCAGAAGGAATATTCCATGGGAAGATAAATAAAGTTTAAGGGATTTGTGTTCTAGATATAATGGAGTTATAGCTTCGACCTATGATGATCTTAGAGGATATGATCCCGACATAATTCAACATATCATTGACTTGGCGGAAGAATCAAAACCTGTCTGATAGAAACAAAGGCCTATCAATCTGAAAGTCAAGGCATTGATGGCACAGGAGCTCATGAAATTGATTTCTCAAATCATTTACCCAATTAAGCACTCAATCTGAGTGTATAATCTGGAACTAGTTTGGAAGAAAAATGGTGACATTAGGCTTTGTGTCAATTTCTGAGATCTTAGTAAAGCTTCACTAAAAGATCACTACCCTTTGCCGTAAATGGAGCAGATTCTATAGACTGTGTCCAGATCAAAGATGTTCTCATTGCTTGATGGTTTCTTAGGGTACAATCAGGTTTATGTCAAGGAAGGTGACCAACATAAAATGATGTTTACCACCAAGTGGGGAATATTCGCATATGCAAAGATGCCATTAAAACTCTCAAATGCTTGTGCAACGTTTTAACAAGCCATGGAAATTGCTTTCAAAGGATTGATCAATCTGATCATTCTGATCTATCTGGACAACCTGATAGTTTTTTCAAAGTCAAAAGTTGATCATTTTGATAATCTAGAACAGGTCTTCTAGAAGTGTCAAAAGTTTAGGATTTCTTTAAATCCCAAAAAATGTGTTTTCAGAGTACCTCAAGGTAAGTTGCTTGGTTTTGTAGTATTCAAGGAGGGAATTGCAATAGATCCCAAAAGAGTGAGATCTATAATGGATTTACCCCTTCTTAGGGTACAATCAGGTATATGTCAAGGAAGGTGACAAACATAAAATGATGTTTACCACCAACTGGGGAATATTCACATATGCAAAGATGCCCTTCAAACTCTCAAATGCTTGTGCAACTTTTTAGCAAGCCATGGAAATTTCTTTCAAAGGATTGATTAATCTGATCATTCTAATCTATCTGGACAACTTGATAGTTTTTCCAAAGTTGAAAGTTGATCATTTTGATCATCTAGAATAGTTCTTCTAGAAGTGTCAAAAGTTTAGGATTTCTTTAAATCCCAAAAAATGTGTTTTTCAGAGTACCTCAAGGTAAGTTGCTTGGTTTTGTAGTATTCAAGGAGGGAATTGCAATAGATCCCGAAAGAGTGAGATCTATAATGGATTTACCCCTTCTCAGGGTACAATCAGGTATATGTCAAGGAAGGTGACCAACATAAAATGATGTTTACCACCAAGTGGGGAATATTCGCATATGCAAAGATGCCCTTCAAAATCTCAAATGCTTGTGCAATTTTTTAGCAAGCCATGGAAATTTCTTTCAAAGGATTGATCAACCTAATAGTTTTTTCAAAGTCGAAAGTTGATAATTTTGATCATCTAGAATAGGTCTTCTAGAAGTGTCAAAAGTTTAGGATTTCTTTAAATCCCAAAAAATGTGTTTTTAGAGTACCTCAAGGTAAGTTGCTTGGTTTTGTAGTATTCAAGGAGGGAATTGCAATAGATCTCGAAAGAGTGAGATCTATAATGGATTTACCCCTATCAGTGAATCAAAAAGGGTTGTAGTGTTTCTTAGGGAAGATTAATTTTGTTAGTTGGTTCATTTTAGACTTTGTAGGAATCACAAGACCTATCACGCTGATGCCCAAGAGCTTGATGTTCAAATGGACCCCTAAAGACAAGAATTTTTTTGAGTAGATAAAGATAGCTATCTCTACAACTCCGATATTGGCTAAACCAAACTTTTCTAAATATTTCCTGCTTTATGTATACAATGGTTAGCATAGCATAGATTTTGTGCTCACTTAGAAGGATGCAAAGAATAACAGGGAGCATTCAATTGATTTTCACTCAAGAACCCTTAAGGGTTATGAAACTAGATACAAATTTGTAGAAAAGAAGGCTTTTTCCATTGTTAAAGCCTTAAAAAGTTTCGACACTTGGTAACGGCCAATAAAATTACTATCTTCGTTGCTCACCCGAGTGTAAGGGAATATATTACCAAAGGAGAAATAACTGAAAAGAGAGCCAGTTGGATCACCAAGATCCTAGAATATGATGTGGACATTAGAATGACTAAGCTAGTGCGGGGAAGAGGTCTCTGTGAGTACCTTGTATAGGAATCAAGTTCTGATGCTGAGAAGGAGATTGATCAAGTCTACTCAAATCAATTTGAGTCCGATGACTCTTGGGTGGTGGATCAGACATGATATATGCAAAAGGGGCACTGTCCAACCATTCTCTCATTCCATAAAAGGAGATACTACCGACTGCAAGGAACTAGGTATGTATTAATTAAAGGGACTTTATTTAAAATAAACTATGATGGTGTCTTGCTCTGATGTTTAGATAAGCACCAGGTGAAAAGGGTTCTTAAGGAATTCCATAGCAGTCCTGAGGGTGGACACTTCTCTACCAAGACTACCGCTTTGAAAATCATGCAAGCGAGATACTATTGGCCCTCAATGTTTTCTGGAGTGCACCATTTGGTACAAAAATGTACTTAGTTCCAATTGTTTGTTGGCAAAACAAAAAATTATGCCCCGCCCTTAAGTCCAATTGGGATCGAAGAGTCTTTTGCTCAATGGGGTTTGGATTTTGTCCAAATGATAAATCCTATCTCTAGTGGTGGACACAAATGGATCCTCATGATGACTAATTAATTCACAAGATGGACATAGGCCATCACCCTAAAAAATGATTCAGAGGGCGAGATTGCCAATTTCTTTGAAGAGTTGGTGACTAGGTTTGGCTCACAAAAAACCATCATATCCGACAATGCTCGAGCCTTTTTAGGTTTGAGGATGCCAGATTTTTCTATAAAAAATGGGATCTACCTCAAGACTTTGTCAAACTATTACCCATAAGGAAATGAGTTAGTGGAGTCAACTAATAAAAACCTAATTAGGTTAATCAAGTGCATTGGGTATGAACGATAAAGAGACTGGAACAAGCACCTATGAGCTACTCTATGGGTAGATAAGATCATGCTAAACTAGATACTGAAGGCATCTCCCTATGAATTAGTGTATGGGAAAGAGGTAGTGTTACCTATTTCAATGGAACTCCCCACTTTACAACTACTGAAATCCCTAGAAATAGAGGAAAGCAAAAAAATGGAGGTATGGATAGAGGAACTCCTCAAGTTGGAGGAAGATAGAGAAGAGGCCTTTAAAGCCATGATTGGTCACCAAAAGATGGTCAAATGGTGGTTTGACAAGAAGACTTCTGACCTAGATTTCTAGGAAAGAAGCCTAGTGCTAAAATATTATGAGCGCACTGCAATACCAAGGCAACACACCAAATTCAAAGCGCCATGGAAGGGACTCTTCTGAATTAGAGCGTGCAAATAAAAGAATGTGTATGAGTTGGAAGACATGGAAGGAAATGTTTTAGATATACTGGTGAATGATATTTATTTGAAATTGTTCCATTAAAATACGTTGTTTTTAAATTTTTTTAACAGTTATGTATCATATGTAAAATTTTGGTAGATATGTTTTAGTTTTAAGAATAAGCCATGAGGGAAATAAGAAACACAGAAGAAGTAGGAAAATATTGTATTATATATATTCATTGAAAATTTACAAGTGTAATATAGGTCGAGGCTCAAATTTTTAACTTGAGGCTATCTCGAGCAAAACCCAAAAAGAGTCTTTGAGCAAAAAGAGAAAAAAGAAACAAAATGGAGGCAAAATACAAAAAGATCAAAAGATTGGGCCTCTAGTCATAGTTACGAGGGCAGGTTGCCTATATTGATTCCTTTCTTCTTCTTTTTCTTCATTGATGGGGTAACAAGGGACACACCAACACATAGCGTACGAACCTCAACCTCTAGTCATCATGATTGTACGCTAGAAACTTGAAATGCTTCCTAAAGTCCAACCCAAGAATGACTTCCATGCCACACTCCTATATGAAGTAGTTGGCCGCAGGCAAAGACAACGAGCAGTGACTTTCAAGGTCCATAGTGTGGAAGTTAGTTAGAAAGGGTAGCCAAGGCATGTCCACCCCATGATCAATGTTCATATGCAGGTCCATTGCACTTGGAATTCCGACACCCGATATAGAAACTTGCACAATCTCACCGAGCCATTCGAACAAAGAGGCATCAAACATTCGGTGGCACAACTCCACTATCTAGGGTTTGGTGATATTCAAGTCCAAGAGGGAGGCCATGAAGTGAGATACAACATTGCAATTGATCCTCATTTGGTTATCTTCCTTGATAAAGTCCTAGTCGATGCCCAACATAATGTAATTGCCCCAAGGCGGTCTCACCTCTTCACTAGATGCTTAATCCTATCATCAATGATCTCCCCAAGAAAGGTGTATTGCAGCCTTCATGGAAGGAGATGATTAGGAGTGCCTAGGCCAATAGACATAGCTAAAGTAGCAGAGCGAAGGATGATATGGAGATAGCAAAAAGGCCATCTAAACTTAAAAGACCTGTTTTTGAATGAATATTGTATTAAGGTGGCATAACTATTTATAGAAAAGAGGTGCCGACAAACCCAAACAACGAAAAGTCTATTTTTGGCTGGATGACGACGAGAAAAATATGAAAACAATTGGAGGACAAAGGATAAATCATACATAGAATCTGACATAAGGTCCTAAAAAATAAATTTGGGTGTTGGGAGTAAATGGTCGTATAAGTTGATTGTCGACATGTGTCCTTTGCCATCATCAGCCTCAACTAGTTCGCTTATGTGAAAAGACATAGATCAATACACTAAAACTTGATAAATTAAATGAGAACATCTTTTCAAAGGTACCTTGAATCACCTAAGCATGCTACCCAAGACAACGAGCTTATTTGTAAAGAAAGGTGACAAAGAGAATGTACTATTTCCATTCTCACAGAGTTATTGGTATTCCTGAGGGATACAGATCTCAAACCCACACATATCACCTTGTTGGAAGCATTAATCGACCAATGGTAACGACGTAGTCTTAACTACATGTACGTGCTAAGGGAATTAACTACACCAAAAAGTAGATTTTTCTAAAGTAGTAAAGGCAAGTGGTCATTTTCAGTGAAGAATCTCTCAGCAACTTTTGAAGTAGCCATGGCAAAGCCATCAATGACTAGAAGAGGGGCTGAATCTTCATCAAGAAGGCCTGGTTTTGCCAATATCTTTGGAAAACACTCATTTTCCAACACCCTAGTGCCTAAGGAGCGACCATTCAAATTTTATAGAAAGATGCAGGTAGATAGAGATGTTCCCAGAGAGGCGGTGCAAGATGCTGCCAACAATATTTTGATCCAAAATCGGCAAAAAACCCA
Source organism: Sequoiadendron giganteum (assembly GCA_007115665.2). Classification (NCBI taxonomy): domain Eukaryota; kingdom Viridiplantae; phylum Streptophyta; class Pinopsida; order Cupressales; family Cupressaceae; genus Sequoiadendron; species Sequoiadendron giganteum. Next base: position 316,549,842 of record CM021107.1, on the reverse strand, counting down.
AAGAGCTTTAGGGAGGGAGCATTTTGAAGAATAATAGATTATGGTGCATCTGAGGGTTTTTCCTCTCAACTTTGGAATTGTGGTTTGGTATAGTTCATGTTGCCTTTCATACACCTATGCCCAGAGTTAGTAGATGCATGTGCTAAAAGGTTCAACAGAGAAACTGGAACCATTGTGCACAACAAGATCAAGGTCACAATTTCTACTGAAGCCATATGGGATATGCTGTGTATCCCATCCAATTGGGGCACTGAGTCATTTAATGAGGAAAATATGGAGATTCTATGGGAGGAAGAAAATTAGAGAGAAAGTTTCTATGAGAATGAGACGAAAGAAAGGTTGCCGAGAGGTTGGTTTGCTTTTCCTCTTGCACATAAAAAGTTTAATAGGGACACACAAGATCTTTTCTTGATGCTAGCTTGGCTTTTTGACTTTGATAATGATGAGGAGGTCCATTCTTTCTAGATGAGCCTGGCCCTAATACTCAAATGAGAGAAAGAATAGAGATATTATGACTTTTCTAATGTAATAGCTACAAGCATGTTGGATCAATTGAAGAATTTCCATATCGAGTACAAATTCAGGTATTCTTCTTTCTTGAGTCACTTGATTCTGCATCAGAATTTTGGGTTTTCAGAGAAACATTTGTATGTTTTTAGGCTCAATGTAAATGGTTTATGTCAGCTAGTTTATGTATGGACCTATGTATTGTAAAAAACATGTAATTATTATTGGTTTGTGAACCAATTTTTGAGACCAGTGCTTCAAGAATTGTTGCTATGTCTTATGGGCCATTTTTCTCTCGAGGTTTTGCAATGGATCAAAACTGTGTCGACTCTAATGGATTATTTCTTTGGAGAAGATTTCACATTTATTATATTTCATAATTTTATTAGAGAACCTTTTCGACTCCTTAGATTTGTAATAGATAGAATTTTTATGTTGGAGGCATGCAGTTAGGAAACTCTTTCCAACAACGCCTATGATAAAGGAAGGAACAAGACTAGGTTATATCTGCTTCCCCTTTGCATTTCCAATAGTAAGGTGATACTGGATAAGCAGGAGACATAGAGGGAGCTTACAAATATGTTGGCGACCATAGGTTTAGTCCTTATCTATGACACGTGGGACTACAATCTGAGGAGACTTTTCCCTTTGAAACATGAGAGTTGAGAGTATGTGAAGTCTAGGAAGAATCCAACTCAAAAAAAAGCAAAGGTAAACCTGACCTTCATACCAACCAAACAACTGATATGGTTGAGTTTCTATACACCGCACGTGGAGTATCATAGGAGCCTTGCCATATATAAAAACCTCAACAATCAAATGAAGTGGAAGGGGTGGTCAGAGAGCAAGAAGATAAATTTTTGGAGGTTCCGACAAGATGGAATGCCCAAATAAGTTGATTGGAGAGTTTCATCCATATGATGAATAGTTCAAGGAAATTTATTACCAAGAGGCCGATTCTAATGATAGCAACCTAGAGATCAGTCATGAGATAATAGATGAACAACTTCCACACTGTACTTCCCGACCCCAAGAGTCTGATAGAGGAAGAAGATCAAAGAAAAAGGTCTCACAAGCTGTGTCCTCTGCTAGTGTCCAAAGTAAGGTAAAGAGACCAATGGTCCCTAAGAGGGTCTGTTGTAGAATAGGAGGGCCAAGCTTCAATGAGATCATTCGCTAAAGGATTGGGATGTGCCATTTCAGGTCGAGCAAAGAGAAGGCGAGTCCAAGACCTAGATATACTTGATGAAGAAATTGGACATGAAGAAGAAGTAGAGTCCGCTCTGCAAAATGTTTAGATGGTTGCGATCTAGGTAAGTCTCGCTCCCCCTCTTATTCCTACCTATGAATTTCTTGTTAATCCTTTGCCCCCATCCATTGAGGAAAATCCTCCATCCACAAACCTTGAGCTTTTGGTCCTTAATGAGCCCCATGCTATTTTCAATACACCCTCTGATGTATCCCCATGTGCCGAGTGAGTAGTATCCACTTTGGCCACTATTGATTCTTTGATCATCCTATCCAAGGACCCTATCAAGAAAGCCAAATCATTTGTGTTATGCATTACCCAGGTCTGTCCTTATTCGGGAAAAAATCTCCCATTCCACCTACTTCTGTTTTTACTCCAACTGGTCCTTCTGGGTCCCAAGATCAATTTTGCATCCCATTTTCCTCCCCACATGCTCATATGTCTGAAGTCTCCCCTTCTGTCACTCTTTTTATTCTACCTCCAGGTGCTTCTCTTGCAACACAGAGCATTGATACCCCACAAAATTTTCAAAATGAAGAGTGGAGTTCTCTATGGATTACTACCATGAAGCTTCTCGTATCTTGACCTAAAGGATAAATGTAGATGGAAGAATATGAGATCAGGGCTATGGGTCTAGATTTGAGAGAAATCCGCCCACATGACAAGGTGGATCTAGCCAAGACCACTCAAAAGGTAGTTTATGTGGATTATGAGAGGCTGGATTAGAAATTAAAGAAGCATGAGGTAGAGCTGGTGAATGTAAGGTTAACAATGAATAGGCTACAAATAGAGATCAAAGTTCAAGATGTTGAAATGACCTGCATAAGGAAAATACAAGACCAACAGGAGAAAGCAAAAGCATCACTTGTGGAGACTCAGGGTGTATGCCGAGATTGATAGGTTGAAAGTTGAGCTTGTTTCTGAGCGCCAATCAAATACAGAGCACCAACGTGCTCAAGAAAACATAAAGAGAGAGTTGGACAACATCCAATCTCAGGCTTCTGACAATTTGCAAAATGACCAAGCAGAAGTAGAAAAGTTGAGACATGACAAGCAAGAGGTCGAGTTCGCTCTACACACTCGTGATCAAGAGATTGGAAAATTAGGTACTGAGCTATAAAATTCCCTTAAGGAGAAGAATAAAATGGAGGAGAGTGAAAAAGCAAAGGAAGCTCAACTACATCAAGAACTAGCAGCTACACAAAGGTCTGTGACCCTTCCTATAAAAAGAAGGCTAGCATCTACCTACTAGGAGCGAATCATAATTGCCCTTGCCATCCTTAAACTGACTCTATAGTTTTTGAGGGATGCTCAGGAGTTAAATGAAAGGGTTGGCCCGTTGGGTGACCAGACTCTTGAGGAGTATGTCCCCTAAGTAGTAGAGTCCCAGAGTATAATTTCCAAATTATGTGTGGCCATCGACAAGGCTTTGAGAAATAGAGGAATTCCAGATTGAAGGGCCACCTCCAACACAACAAGTGAATTCTCCCACTGTCACAAGATAGTAGTAAAGAGAAAGGAATATTGGGCAGTGCTAAACAAAAGGGTTGATAAAATCAAGATGGATTTTGGTATCTTTCATAGCTTTGGATTTCCTCCCTTCCTTTCACCAAATGTAGATATGCTATTAGTAGAGAAAATTATAGATGAAATCAGAAATAAGGTTCATACTTCTACAAAACTCCCAAGATCAAGCATAACGCCTGTTGTCGATGATGTCGAGCATGAGATTCTTCTGCTTTCTCATCTCTGTTATCACCTAGGAGCTATTTCAAGAAGATGGGGGTTTATTTATTTTAAAGAAGTCTTCGAGCTAGATCAAGCATACAAGGTCATTTGTAGTCTTGTCTGACCGACTGATGCAGATTGGGAGATGCAACATTCCACTTTCCTCATACTCCAGGAATTTCTAGAGGTCTAGGTTCATGCCTTCATAAGCGAAGGCGCCTTTGAGTCACTAGAACTATGAATAAATTTTTTGCCTTAGTCTTTTCATTTTTGGCTTTTACTTTTGGGTTCGGGAGGATCCGCACACAAAAAGAAGTGGTTCCGAAGGGTGCACAATGTGCCACGTGGTGGATACACACATTTTGTTTATCGATTTCCTTTTGGAAGGAAGTTGGGCCACGTGTCATCTTGATAGAAGATTTCTTAAAAATACTTTTTGCAAATGTGAGAATACCCACTTGCTTGACACATCATCTCTTCACTGCAAGGAAGCTATGCTTTATGGAGTTTTCTCTTCGGAGTTTGTTGCACTGTACTTTGCTTTTTTTTTTAGAAGGATTTAAGTCGATGCTACCAAAGCCACTTGATCAATCAACAAGACTTTTTCTAGGCTGTTTTCTAGGATTAGAGTGTTTATAAAGTGCAATCTTGATAAATATCTAAAGGATATTAATGCATCAGTTAAGAGTTGATGAGCAAGGATTTCCGTGACCTAATTAAAGATCTATGATCGAATTCTAAGCTATCAGGTGTAGACATCTGGCAGTCATTACTTTTAGGTGGAGGCAATGTTTCTTTCTCCTTGGTAGCTATAAATTTGAGGCGGTAATAGAAGAAAAGAGTACCCGAAGTTTTCCTTTTGGAAAGAAGTTTTTTAGTTTTTCATAGTTATAGGAAGTATTTTCATTAAATTTTGTAGAACACTGCTTCACTCTGGCATGTTATATCTATTTTAATTCAAACTATTGTTGGATTGGAATCTGACCTCTATTTTAAAGTTCATTTTATATTTGAAGTACAAACTATTTGGGAGAAACATTTGAAATTGTGCATGATATGACCTCTATCAATATTTCCTTCTTTATATCTTCGTCCAAAATAGAACACTGCATCTATCTTAATCTGAATAGTTTGATTATTTGATTTCCATGTTGGATGTTTACATGATAAAGTGATAGCTTGTAGAAGATGGATTATGTCATTGGACTTCTCTATTTTCTTTAAAGGTTGTTATTTCTTCGTGTTATGCTATATTAAGAGGAAGAGTTTATGTGGATTTTGAATGTTTTCTGTTAACTCTTGAAACTTCTATGCTTGATCAGATCTTAACGAGCATTTCCTATGGGTGGATTGAATGACTGCAGTGTGCTTGATGTATCTAGCATCTGCTTTTCATTCTCTTCCCAACAATGAAGGGTTGTGGCATTATGTGTCTATCATATCATTCATAGAAAAAAACTTGAGGTTTTGAAATGTTGTAAAAGTGTTGGTGCATCACCACTTTCATGTTTTATGTTTACATTTATTTCTACCCTTTTCCCAAACTCAGAAAAGAGTCGCCTTTCTATAAAAATCCTAGAGGTATTTATTGAGGCGCAAATTGGTTCCCACTCGCTGAATTTCCCATAAGGTTGTTGGAGAGGTGCAAGCTTTGATGATCAATATATACACAAATTATTTCCTTTTTGTATTTGTTGATGATAAACATGTTGGAGGTATACTTGCAAGATGTATGAATTATGTAAATAGGGAAAAATAAAATAAAAGTTATAGAATTTGTAATGAAAAAACATGAGAGCTCACATCATTGTAATATTACAGGTCAAATCTGGCATTAGAAATGATTTTTGAAACCTTGAGGGATCAACACAACCATAATAAATTTAGGCAAGAGGGAGCAACTTCATGAGTGAAATTTAAAGATTCAAAATTTTGTCATAAAGGTTGACTATTTGAAGAAAAGGAACAAATAGTTGCAGATGAAAATATCATTAAAAAATAAATTTTCTTCCATAGTTAGAAGATAATGAAAAATCTAATATGTCAATTTAAATATTTGATTAATACCATATTTAAAGGGCTAGTTCATGAGAACAAAAGTAGTCAATTCATGGAGAAACTGTAACAAGAATTATTTAGAAAAGAGAAATTATAAGCTAATCTTCAAGCATCTTGAAGAGACACAAAGGAAAAAGAAACTTTCCACTCAAGGGAAGAAAAATTTGACGCAAGATGACCACACAATACTAAAGTAATTGAAATAAGCATCTCAAACTTATTGCTTATAAAGATTAGTTATTTGAGACAATTGGAAGATTTGACTTATGTACTGTAGACATGTAAAATTGACTTGACACCTATCACACACCTCAAACAACACTGAAAAGAATCAAGCAATGTCAAACAGTATGGAACATTGTCTTTGATCATCTCAGAATGGCATAGAATCATCCTATAACATCTCAGAATGAATCGAAATCATCTCGTAACACCTCAAAATGACTCATAATCATCCCATAACACCTTGGAATGACTCGAAATCATCCCATAACATTTTGGAATGAATTAGAATCATCTCATAATGCCTCAGAATGACTTATAATCATCCTGTAACATCTTGAAATGACTCAAAATCATCCTGTAACACCTCAGAATGACTCAAAATCATCTCGTAACGCCTCGAAATGACTTGAAATCATCTTGTAACATCTCAACATGACTCAGAATCATCTCGTGACATCTTGAAATGACTCAGAATCATCCTGTAACACCTCAAAGTGACTCGAAATCATCTTGTAACACCTCAGAATGACTCAGAATCATCTTGTAATGCCTTAGAATGACTCAGAATCATCTCGTAATACTTCAGAGTGACTCAAAATCATCTTGTAACATCTTAGAAAGACTCTAAATCATCCTGCAACACCTTAGAATGACTCAGAAGTATCCAGTAACATCTCATAATAACTCAAAATCATCGCATAATGTCTCAAATCATCTCAGAATCACTCCGAAATAGTTTAGAATCATCTTGTAATGTCTCAGATCATCTCAAATCATCTCGAAATCACCCCGAAACATCTCAGAATTATCTAGTTTTGTCTTAGATTGTCTCAAAATCATACCACAACATTCCCACATTGCACATCACACCACATCATAACAACATCAAAAACCTTAATTCCTCTACTAATTGAATAATACAACATTATTTAATTAATTCACTTTTTCATCATTTTAGATAAATTAAATAAATTTTATTTATTTAATAAGGTCCTAAAAACCATAATTCCTCTATTGATTTTTTTTTATTAGATTGCAGGAATCAGGTAGCACGACCCCCTATAAACTGCAATGCGCTTGGTAAACTTTTTAACGTGACCGACAGCGCTGGCGTGACACGCCCTCTGGTATCATGGGGGTGGGGGAGACTAGACCTCATGACCAACCTCCTACAACAAGAAAGATCCTCTATTGATTAAATAGAACAACATTATTTAATTAATTCATTTTTTCATCATTTTTGACAAATTAAATAAATTTTATTCATTTTATAAAGTCCTAAAAACCCTAATTTTCCTATTAGTTAAATAAAACAACATTATTTGATTAATTCACGTTTCATCATTTTGACCAATTAGATAAATCACATTTATTTAATAAAGTCCTAATCTCAATTTTTTTCATCCTAATTGATTGAATAACACCAATTATTTAATTACGTCACTAAATCACCTTATTCCTCTAAGTGGATTAAATTATTAAACAATAATTTAATTACAACTTTTTCCCTCCAAAAATTTAAACAATTAAATCAAACTAATGCAACTTTGTTTGCAAAAGTCAAACTTGATTTTGCATATTCAACTCCAAAAATGAATGAATTGATTAAATCAATTAATTCATATTCCTCACCCACTTTCTGATTGAGCAAATTATGATTTTTTGACTGAGAAATCTATTCTGTTAACTAATCAATCACAATTCCTAACTAAGCCATCACATCCTTGACTAACCAATCTATTTCTCAATCACACAAATCGTGCAATCAACTTCAATTTTCTCATGTCTAGTTCCTCTCAACACACTCCAATCATTGATTTGGATATTCTTCAAAACGATCTTGACCATCTATTTTAAATCTCATTTTCTATATAACAAACCACTTTCCTCACAAATAAGGATTGAAGAGTCAACATACATTGAGTAACGAAGTGTTATCAAAATTATCCTTGAGAGAGCTTCATTCCTTCCTTCGATCAACCAAACATTCATCCACACTTTGCACACGAACTTTGGAGGCTTCACTATGATAAGAGAAATCCAACATCAAGCGAATACAATCCACTATGAGGTGGTAATGCTACATTATTTCATAGATTCATTTATGCATGTTAGAATAGCTTAGTTTCATTCTGTATGTGTAGGCTAAGATCTTAGATTAATATGTTAATCTTAGCTTAGATTCTTTGATTTAACATGTTTGATCCGTCTTCCAGTCTAACGTTCTCCCCCTCACACATTTTGTCTCACCCGGTGGGACCCTTGTCCTCTCTTCTAACATACATTTGAGTCACTTTTGAAGTTGCAGGTCCCGAAAATGCTTCTAACAGAGTTTTCATGCATATGTCGAGAAAACCTGAGCATTTGTCTATCAAAAAAATTGCGCAGTTGTCAGAAGACTTGCAATTTTGTTAGAAGAACTGCGTAGTTGTCATGGGAATGGTGCCTTTGTCTAAAACATGTGCATTTGTGTTTTAACAAAGTTGGAATTTGTTTGTCTGGGTTTTAGCAATTTTTTCTAGAAATGAGTAGTTGTCTTTTTTCTACACATTTGTATTTCCTGTTTTGAGCAGTTGCTTTGACAGACAAGTGCATTGATCCTGCACTCTTGTAATGGGTTTTTTCACTAACTATCATTTGTTTTTGGATGTGTAAGCATGAATTGATAGATCTGATGCAAGATTCCATTAACTTTAACATCTTTATTATAGGGAAGATGATTGGTCCAAGATTTTTTGATCCACAAGCATTATTTTTATTAATTTAGGAAAAACTTCCATTTTGGTTCTTTAAAATGAACAACAACAAATTCACATTTGATTTTGGTGCTATTAAAATAAACCAATTTTAAAGCTTTCCTAAGTTAGGAACTTTCATTTGGTGCTCTAAAATGAACAACAACAAACTCACATTTGATTTTGGTGTTGTTAAAATAAACAAATTTTAAGCTTTCTAAATTAGGAATTTTTGTTTTGGTGCTCTTAAAAAGAACAAAAAAACTTCAAATTTTGGGCTCTAAAATGAGCACATTTCATGTTTTCATAATTAGGAACCTTTAAATTTTGGTGCATAAAAAGAGTGAGAAACATTTTCCATTTTGTTGACGCACACACGTTTTAGATTTGTTGACCAAGATAGGATAAGGGTTGCTTCTTTATGATTTTTCACCATTGCTATCTTAATTGCTTGATGTCCTGAACACTTCATATTGGTGCAAGATAAAAAGAGCTTTGTTTTTATTTACTCACAATTTTTTGGGGATAACATTGTTCGAGGTGTTTTAAATGAATCAATTTTCTATGGATTGTTCACTATGAATTCATTGATTGGAAAAGCTAAAGTGTTTTATCTTCTCCCCTCACACCTTTTGGTGATCTTGGGTGAGTGAAAGAACATTTTTTGAGCATTGCACTTTATTTTTAAGTTTACCTTAAAGAGGGGGCTTTCCTTGAGATATATCCTACGTTGGAGAACTCATTGCAAGGCATCAAAGCACGTTTACTAGCAGGCTATATTAAAGGTTGTGAAATTATAAGAAAGTAGCTTCATGTTGTGCTGACAACAAACTGCACCTAATCCCATACCTTAAGTGGAACGAGAATAGTTAAAGAGCCTTAAGTGGCTAGCGGGTGAGTGTCAGATTTCCGCATTCAGAGTTACCACTAAGAACCAAATTGTTTTAGAGGCCACCCTATTATCCAAAAAACATTCTCTAAAAGTGGTGCATCCGAATTTAATTTCAAGAAGTTACTTGCCATGTTCGACTACAAGCCCGCGCCATAAGTTGCATGTAAAATCGTCTCATCAGAGCATGAGGCGAGCCTACCTAAGAGAATGGTGTCTATCCTCGAAGGTTGTAATTTTTGGTTTATGTTAAACTTGGCCCATTACATTCAAAACAATTTGACATCAAATTCTGTGTTTTATTTAAATAAAAACAACACATTCAAAACAAACACTAAACAAGATGGTTAAACTACAAAACCTTTGATTTAGTGCATACTTGTGAGAGAAGCCTTATGTTTGCACCCATTTGAAAGGATCTTTCCTTAAAGGTTCATGAACATTCTGGCTTTGATTTCAGGGTATACATTAATCAAAGTAAAATTTTGGGAATTATGGCTTGGGTGTTGTGATTTCACAACCTAAGTTATAGACATGAAGGTCACATTAGTCCATGCTTGTTGATTCAGTCCAAGTGTTGTCTTATAACTTGCCATAATTCAAAACACAGAGAAAAAGATAAGAGAAAGTTGCTTATAAGATCATTGTTTGAACCAAAACAATTAGAAAGCCAGAATATCAGATACTCCCACATCCATTATTTCCATCCTATCTATTTGAAATCAAAGTCAAAAAAACCATTAAGGTCATTCCTCCACTCAAAATTCCATAATATCAACAGTTACTTGGGACTCGTAGATAGTACAAGTAAAATTTCTTGCAATATATCCTCTAGACAAGGAACTGGAATATAGACCTTAGTTCTTCAACATTATTATTTGGAAGTAGTATCATTCCAAAACAACACTCAAAACCTAGGGTCTTGAGCTTCATAGCAACTGTTGACACATATTTTTGCATGTAGCAGCAGTCTTATGGGAAACTTAGCTATTGGGGGACATTGTGCACTAGCTAAGTGACCTCCGAGCTTTAATCGAAGCTGGCTCTTCGTTTAGTGGGGAGAAAAGGTTAGAAAGATAGCGAGAATCTAAAAACTACATTACAGGCGATGTGCCAAGATCATAGATGAATTTCAATAGAGCACAATGCAAAATACAAAGGCCCGAACCACCAAAATGCTGCTAATTAAGTTATTTTTCTTAAAAACACTATTACAAAAGGCTTTCTTCCCAATTCTCGGGAGTTTTTTTTTGTGAACTTAATCAACAACCTAAAAAAAAGAAAGATAGCCGTATTTATGGGCCAGCCCACCGCCTGGAAATGCATCAAGAGAAGAGAAGACCACGAGCAGAGACTGACGACTCAGATCATCCTAAGCCGTCACAACAATCATCGAACGACCATTAGCATGCCAACGAAGCCATGACATAGAACAAAAAACCACACAGCAACAGGAGAGAACATGCAACAACAGGTGAGTACAAAAGGTCCATGGGAAAATCCAAGGTAACTGGCGTAGAAACAATCACCACATGTCGCTCAGACAGAGCCTGGCAGAAATTCAAAAAGATGCCCAACAGAAAACCTCGAGAGGGAGCCACGTGTCGTGCTCCGAGCAAAATAAAGTACGAGGCAGACCCTATCTTGGAAAATAGCCAGAGAGAGCCATGTGGTGCGTAGATGGAGACTGCCAAAAAGCAAAGCGAAAGAAAAGTGAAAAGGCTTGGCGAGGAAGCCACGTGGAGCGCTCTAAGGGTAGTGAGCATTTGAAAATTAAGGCACAAGTGCAAAGGTAAATAGAAAACTGCAAAGGCTTTGGCAGTTTTTTGTTGAACAACAACCATCCCATAACACCATCAAAATTTATGACCACTTGGCAACCAACTGCCCCATTTCAACAACTAGATCTTTTAGTACCGATCCTTCAGCCTAGTCTTACATATATCGAAGGTGAACAAACTAACATCATAAGCAACTTAAGAACCTTCATTTTTTAGAAGAATGAAACACCTCGTCAGTTTCTCACCGCATCAATTGTCCTAGACGAAGAGGAAGAGAAAGCTGACATAGTAGCAAAGAGATCCGTATTACCACCACCCACGTGGCAATAAATATCCACTTCATGATCTCATGTAAGGTCAAGATCCCTAAGGTAAAGTCCACAGGTCATCATTTTAGACTTAGGCATCTTAGTCCAAAAGCTCTCAAGAAACACCTTTGGGCACTTCACAAAACCAAAACTAGGTTGGTATATAACTTCTACAAATGAGCTTCCAGAAATAATCTGAACTTGTATTCCTTCTACTATTGTTAAAACTTGGGTTTGTTCCAACAGTTCTAGTATCTTACATAATCTGTAGGGAGACATCAGTCACTTAGAGAGTACACCACTCTCCCATAGGAGACCCAAGTTATTTATGACTACGACAAGATCACAACATAAGAAAAATATGGAAGCCAACAAAAATACCATTAGTATCCCACCAACAAATTCCATGAACAATGAGAGTAGCCCATTGGGCTATAAGCCAAGTGATCTTGAAACTCCCCAGAAGAGACCAACATACAAAAACACTTTCACTGAGGAAGAAATAAGTCGCAAACATAAGGAGGTTATGGAACACTATAACCAGGACCCAAACTGAGTGATTATAGAGGAAGTAAATGATGAAAAAGAGATAAACGAGGAAGAACTGTTTGAACATTCTAACAACCCCAAGGTTCTCAAACTAATGGACAAGTTGTTAAGAAAAGACCCGAACTCCTATTTCTTAAACGTAGCACTAAGCGGTGCTAAGTTACCTGTGGATTTCAATGTAGAAGCTCTTAAAGACCCCAATCTTATTCCCATAGGGAACAACTTGGTTGTGAGACAAATAACCAGACCTCCAGATATGTTGAATATGCCACTCGTGTTCTCACAAAATAGCGATCAACCCAAAGAGAACCCCTTGTTTAGAAAACCAACTCAAGTTGAACAAGCAATAGTAGCACAAATGTACCAAGGGGGCCCATCTCAATATGAACCTCAAAATAAAAATATACCTCCTAGGCAATATATACCTCAAAACACATCAAGCATTGACCCTTCCCAGAACAATTAATACCATCAACATGGTGGAACACAAGGCCCCCCTAAAAATAACCAATATCTTCAACAGGGTAGAAGATAGGGTCCCCCTCAGAATAATCAATATCTTCAACAAGGTGTCCCACCAATGCATCATCATAGTAACCTTCATTTTAGCCCTACCCAGTAGGGTGTGCCATAGAGCGCTGTCAATCAGTCATCCCAAAAACAAGATGTCCCACCAACGCATTATTAAGGGAACCTTAATTTTATTCCTACCCAACAAGGTGTGCCATAGAGCACCCTCAATTAGTCATCCCAACAACAAGGTGTCCCACCAACACATCATCAGGGTAACCTTCATTTTAGTCCCACTCAGTAGGGAATGCCCTAATTTAGTTGTCCTACCAACAAGGTGTCCCGCCAATGCATCACCAGGGTAACCTTCAATTTAGTCCTACCCAGCAAGGTGTGGCACAAAGCGCCTTTCTTCAACCATCCCAACAACAAGGTCTCCCACCAATGCATCATCAAGGAAGCCTTCCATATGTTTCACCCCAACAACAAGGAGTTATCCCTCCTTATACACAACAAGGAATTAAGCCTCCTTACATCCCATATGGCTATCAAGGTCTTGTACCTTCACAATACCCGATCTATAACCAAAACCTGATAGGACAACAAGGTTATCACATGTAGCCTTCACAAACACATATACATAAAACATAGATGGAACTAAGGCTAGATGTTGTCACCCAACAAATAGAAAATATGTAGATAGGAAAATAGAAGAAGAACTACACCATTTAGGAAATTTTTTTATTCCCATTCAATTGTTCCATCACGACACTACCCTTTCCAAAAAACTTTGAGATACCGAGATTTGAAAGAAAGTACAAAGGAGTAGGAGATCCAGTAGAGCATGTAAGAGACTTCTTGGTATCATGTATGGAGGTACAAAACAATGATTCTTATCTCATGAGGCTCTTTCCATGTAGCCTCATAGGTCATGCTATGGAGTTGTTCACCCGTCTACAACCCAGAATCAAAACTTTTGATGAGCTATCTAGCAAATTTATAACCCACTTCTCATTTAACATAGAACAAGATATCACCATCATGAGGCTGTCCACAATCAAACAAAACCCATGATATTCCTTCACCTCCTACCTTTAAAGATGGAGACACAAAGCAAGTTGGTGCATTCCAGAGAAGGAGTTGGTGGGTATTTTCATCACAAATGTCCTACCCGAAATAAACTATTGGCTCACTATGCTATGTCATGTAGACTTTAAAGAAATAATTAAAAAGGGATTACAAATTAAGAGAGCCCTCATAGCAAGAGGAACCTTAAAGACAAACAACTCAAAAGACAATCTCTCTAGCTCAAATGAGAAACACAAAATATGGGCTAAAAAAAAGAACATTACAAATGATGGAGTGGTAGACGCTAGAGCAGTATGGAACGCACAGAACACAAATCAGAACAAACCACAAGTGGCACAAACAAACTACGGTCCCAACAACACACAAAGCAACCAAATCACCTATCCCAAGAACAACCAGGTTATAAACCAACAGACAAATCAGGGAGGGCAACAAAGGCAATATGATCAACATAGGAGGCAATTCACTGTATTAGGTGAATCACTTGAAACAATTATGCATAAACTAGTACAACAAAACCTCATTAAAATAAATGACCACCCAAATTATGAGGAATCTAGATTTAAGAAACCATGGTACAATGAGAAGGACTTGTGTGATTTCCATATGATCAAAGGACATATGACTAACAATTGCATGCACCTTAAACATATCATTCAAGACTTGATAGACAAAGGGGAAGTAGATGTTGATCATCATCCCATAAATAAGGACCAAAAAATATACTCAAACCCAATCCCAAACCATACTAAGAGGAACAATAAAGTAAAGGGACAAGAATACCATAATGCTAATTACACATATGGTGACACAGTTTTAGGAACCATCTCACAATTTTATGATAATAGGGAAAATGTAGTAAAAATACGAGGAGAGAACATTGCAACGTAACTACTCATCACAGATGAGTTACAATACAAGGATCCCATCCCAAACCCACAATCAAGTCACCAAGTGACTACAACATTATGGAACAACTAAAGAAGATACCTACCCTAATCTCAATCTTGGAATTGTTAAAACTATCACCCGCGCATAGGGAGATATTGGAAAAGTATTTGCAAATGTTAGTCCCTAATGGCCTTGATCCCAATTAGTTCCAAGCCATAGTTGGAAAAATCACTACACGTAATCACTTAGTCTTTTAAGAGAAAGATTTACCACAAATAACATTTCACAATCAAGCTCTATACATAGAGGTTGGTGTTCATAAGACCATGGTCAAAAGGGTATTGATAGATATTGGTGCAGGTTTAAACATTTGTACCTTAATATTCATAAAATAGCTAGAGTATTCTAATGACATGATTGAAAAAGGCAAGAGCATCACCATAAGGGCTTATGATGACTTAGAGATAAATTTTGAAGGGACAGTTAGGTTGCTAGTGCAAATAGGACCAACTGCAATAGAAACTGCTTGTCAAGTATTGGATCTTGAGTTGCCATACAACCTACTCCTGGGATGCCCTTGGATCCATGCATTACAAGCAGTCACTTCCACTTTCCATCAATTCCTAAAGTTTCCCCATGAAGGAAAGGAAGTAACACTATATGTCAATCTTGAACCTTTCCATTTTTGTGTGAAGTTGGAGGAGAAATACAATAAAATCCAACGTGTGCCTACCAATGATATAGCCTTCCAATCCTTTTCTTATGTCGACCCTTCCATGCTTCCATCAACCTCCACCAAAAACACATTGAGTGAGCACTCGAAAGCAAAAGCCAAGATATTCCAAGTACTTGAAAAAGGCAATGGAAACTATCATTTTAACCAAGTATTCTGCATTGACATGCTTCCACCAATATCTAGAGTATATGGAGGTCCAAAAGAGATCAAGATAGTACAAATGATAGTCAAACCCACTATTTTTACCAGATGGGGAGACATGAAAGATGAAGAAATATTCGAGGAAGATCTTTCATTGATGATCTACAAGGAGGACCAAATAGAACCCAAAAAGCCACAACCCATTTTAATTGATCTTAACACTAGGGGGTATCAATCAATCAAACAAATGGGATACAATGGAATAGGTGGCCTAGGGCTACACAAGCAAGGCCGATGAGAGCCTATCATAGTGGAATAGAGACAAAAGAATATGGGGCTAGGTTATAAACCAAAAGACATTGTCATTCCAAAAACTGGACAAACCTCTTGAAGAAATGAGAAACTTCTTCTACCATTAAGGCATTGGATATCAACCATGTCATGGACAATGAATTACCCATTGAAGACTTATTCGACAACTTTAGAATTGATAGGTTCCCTCTCTAATACATGGAAACCATTCCCAACATCTATTACCATTCTGAAATAGACTCTAATGAATATGAATGGGATTCTCCTTCCTTTGTCATAGGATATGATTCCCCTGACTCTAGTAATGATGACCTAGATACCTAGCAGGAAAAAGACACCAGAGCCATATTGACCCTTTCACCTACTTTTGTAAGCTTTGTAGACCAATATGATAGTCTCCCTCTCTGTTACCCAGAACTCATAAATTGGGATCAACAACAATATGCACATGTTTTGGATCAATTCCAGAATGATGAGGCCATCGTGGAGTTTATGGGACTTCAAATAGACATACCAGTAGGAGATCACAAAGTAGGGTTCACCATGGAACTGGAAAAAGAGGCATACTTCGGTGGAGAGATTGAATTTTCTAGTCGCAAAAATGAAAAAAACATAAAGATACGATCCCCTAAAGAGAGCCACACTATGACTATCGGATCTAGAAAAGAGAAAAAGGACGCATCTGATAGTGAAAACCTCCTAGAGGCACCCAGGGATGGAGGATTCAATCTCCAGATATTAGAATATCAAGAAATATCAACACTCCTTGTAGAAGAAACAAAATCCATAAATGTCGGTACAATAGAGGACCCAAAAATAACATACCATGTAGCATCACTTGATCCTAAGGAGAAAGAAAATTTCACAGCGTTTATCAATGAGAGAAAGGTAAAATTTCCCTGGAACTATGCCGAAGTGCCTGGATTAGATCAAAAATTAGTGGTGCATCATCTAGCTATCATCCCTGGAGCAAAGCCTATTAAGCATAAATTTAGAAAGATGTATCCCCAAATAGCATTACTGGTAAAGGTAGAACTAAAGAAGTTACTAGATGTGAGTTTCATTAGGCCCATTGACTATCCACAATGGATATCAAATCTAGTACCAGTGTCCAAACCTACTAGGGGAATAAGGATATGTACAGACTTCAGAGACTTGAACAAGGCTTGTCCAAAAGATGACTTTCCATTTTCGAGCATTGACATGATAGTAGATCTAACATCAGGGCATGAGATGTTGTCATTGATGGATGGTTTCTAGGGATACAACTGAGTAAAGATCTCTCTAGAAGACCAACACAAAACAACATTCACTTTTTCTTGGGGAATTTTCTATTTGAATGTGATGCCTTTTGTTTTGAAGAATGCGGGAGCAACCTATCAAAGAGCGATGACGACCATATTCCATGACATACTACACAATCATAGAGGACTATGTGGATGACATCCTAGCAAAGTCAACCAAAATGGGAGACCACTTGACAAACCTAGCAAGGGTATTTGATCGATGGGAATAGTAAATATGATACTCAACCCTAAGAAATGTGTGTTCAAAGTAACCTCTGGAAAGCTATTAGGGTACATAGTGTCAAGAAGAGGGATAAAGGTGGATCCTACCAAGGTAAAAGCTATAATGGAGATGCTTCTACCAAAGACACTCAAATAACTGAGGAGCCTACAATGGAAGCTATAATCAATTAGGAAATTTATTGCATAATTGGCTGAAAAATTTCACCCTTTCACTCATCTCCTACACAAGGAAATCAACTTCAAATGGGATGGGAGATGTGACCAAGCATTCAAAAAAGTTAAGGAGTATCTACTTCTCTTGTGCTCTGCCACCAATTCTAGAAAGAGAGATGATACTTTATGTGTCTACCACACAAGCAACATTGGGTCAACATAACACTGGTATCAAAGGTGGACCCACTCAAATATTTACTAGCAAAAGAAACCTTAATAGATTGAATAGCCAAATGGGTGATGATCTTGAGTGAATTTGATATAGAGTACATGGACATGAAAGCTATAAAGGGACAAGTCATAGCAGACCAACTAGCCAAAGCACCCATAGATGGTCATAAACCTCTCATAGTGGATTTTCTAGATGAGAGTGTCTTGATGATAGAACAAACATGGCAACAAACTCTATACTTTGATAGGTCCCATACTCAACATGGTTCTAGAGTAGGTATTTTATTTCTCACACCACAAGAAGATAGTATACCCAAGGCTTACAAGATTGCATTTCCCTATATAAAAAATATTTCAAAGTATGAAGCCCTTATTACGAGGCTCAAAATGGCAATCAAATAGAGAATAAAAGAGCTACATGTCTTTGGGGAATCCCAACTAGTAATCAGACAAGTGAATGATGAATAAAAAACAAAATATGACAAATTGCTACCATACAAAAGGATGGTGGATAGCTTCAAGGATTATTTCATTAAAATAAACTTTGAACAGGTTCCTTAGATTAATAACAAAGCTGTTGATGCAATGGCCACAATAGGATTCTGCTCGATATTCCTCAAAATGTGCCTAAATATGAATTCCTCATGGAATAACTACTGGTGTCAGCATTCAATATCCCAGAATCAAAAATGTTATATGTTGTTGTTGGTCCTAACTCCCCATGGTACCAAGATACTTTTGACTATATCTAGAATGGTATCGTACCACCCGACTTAACGACTACTCAGAAGAAAACCTTCACCCATAGAACCTCCCACTTTATGATCTTAGGAGAAACCCTATACCATCATAGCCTAGATGGTATGTTACCTCAGTGTCTTAATGTAGAAGAAGTAAAAATGACCTTACAAGAGGTCCATGAAGGTATTTGTGGATCCCACTCTCGTGGACCTAACTTTGTCCAGAAGCTACTCAAATCAAGATACTATTGGCCTTCCATGGAGCAAGACTGCATTCAACATTCTAGAAGGTGTCGACAATACCAACAACACAGTGATCTAGTTCATACACCAACACATGTGTTGAGACCCATCACAACACCATGGCCTTCTTTGCAATGGGGATTAGACTTGGTAGGTAAGATATCACCCTCTTCATCCAACAGGCATAAATTCGTTATCACCGCAACAAAATACTTAACAAAATGGATAGAGGAAATTCCATTGACCTATATCACTAGCAAACAACTATCAAAATTCATTTTGAATTATCTCATTTGTAGGTATGGAATCCCACAAACAATTGTAAAAGACAATGACACCCCATTCAAGAATCAGGATGTCTAGGAACTCTATTCCAAATTCTCTATCCAACATAGATTTTCTATTCCCTACTATCCTCAAGGAAATGGTCAGGCAAAGGCATCCAATAATAAAATCCTAAAAGTATTGAAAAAATACTGTCAATGATGCCGATCGTGATTGGAATTTGTAGCTAATCCCAACCTTATGGGCTTATTGAACTAGTGTCCGCACACCTACTAGAGCCACACCTTTTTCCTTGGTCTATGGATCAGAAGCTATGTTACCTATCAAAGTCAAAATCCTCTCATTGCGAGTCTCACTAAAAGGAATGGCTAGCAATGAAG
This sequence comes from Sequoiadendron giganteum, assembly GCA_007115665.2. Classification (NCBI taxonomy): domain Eukaryota; kingdom Viridiplantae; phylum Streptophyta; class Pinopsida; order Cupressales; family Cupressaceae; genus Sequoiadendron; species Sequoiadendron giganteum. The sequence continues at coordinate 316,530,573 of CM021107.1, read as the reverse complement.
AATATAGGGTATCCAAATTGAATGAGTTAGAGCTCCTATATGAAAGGTGTTTGAGCATGTTAAACCATCTATAGGTTTATTAGAATCAACTCAAACGAAGCTATGACAAGAGAATTAAAGAAAAAAACTTTCAAGTTGGTGACTTAGTCTTCAAGGAGAATTAATAGATACAATTGAATCAAGACAAAAAGGGTAAATTTGAACCTAACTGGTTAGGTTCATTCATCATAACAACAAGTTATGGCTCTAGGGCATATCAGTTCGCTACTCTTGAAGGAAAAACTCTAGCCAAACCACTGAAAAACAACCACCTCAAGAAGTTTCATACATGAGACGTGTCAGAATACCCTAGGAAAAAGGATAAAAATCCCAAAAAAGTGGAAAAAAGAGAAAAAATACAAAAAAATCAAATCGAAAAGCAAGAAAAATAGTAAAGAGAAATAAAATTTTCTTTGACTGAAAACCACTTTGTGGTGCTCCTAGAATAGTTACCATAGTGAAAACCTGGAAAATAGGTGCTATGTATGAATAAAACATGCATTATTATCTATCAACACTTTTTCACATCATCCACCCACCCATTTCATGAAACATGTGTCCAACCGTGGCTTGTCACTGATTAATATAAATCATTTTATTGGAGAAAATTCCTGAAGCTAGTCAAGGATTAGATCTTGGGGCATTTAATCATAGTCATAAAACAACAAAATTCAAAAACACTATAAAACAAAAAAAGTCAAAAACATGTGGAAAACATCAAAACAAAACAACATTGTTGGGTTATTCCTTCACTCAAACAGTCTAATATATCAAAATTTGCTTGGACGTCACAACTAGTTCAAGTGAATTTCCCACAACATATCCTCTAGACACATAAACGAGATATCAATCCAAGCTATCGATGTTGTTTACCCAAAAAAAATTCATGCTTTGATTCAAAATGATCGAACTATGTGGTCTCTGCATGTACAATGTAGGCAAGGATTTTAGCCCCCAAGACCCTAGGTCAGTCCCCTTAGGTTTCCAACATGCTTTATTTCAACTTAGTCAAAAATGCAAAATCCCAAAAACATATACATAATACAAAATCCAAAAACATTCACAAAATGGAAAAGGGTCAAACCAATTGAACTATGAGCCTCTGTGTGTACAACGTAGGAAATGATTACCTTTGATGAGCCCCCGAGGCCCTAGGTTAGTCCCCTGGAAACAAAAAAAAACAACAAAACATCATAAAACTTAGAAAATAAAAATAGGACCATCCTGTCAACAACATCCACAATAAACGTTTCAACCATAATAAACAAACCATCCCAAATCACCCTTTGAAAAATTAAACAAAGAAACAAAGCAAACATAAACAACTAGAACTTTCAAGCAAAAAAAATCACATAAGAGTTGACTATAAACAGAAAAAAATAATGCCAAAGTATCAACTACCTATTTTTTTAAAAAAAGTCCCAACAACATCCTGAGATATGCCTTAACGGATCCATTCCTACAATAGACATGATCAACAACGGAAAATAGCCCCACCCTAAACGGATATGGAAAGTGATATTACAACTTTGTTTTCTATCTTTTTATGGTCCTACTTTCATGATTTATTTTATTGACTCATTCCCAGGATCTCTCAAGGACATCCATAAGGATTTAGAGAAGAAGGAATTGAGGAAATTGAGCATCATTTCGATTTGTTGTTCATAAGATATGTTTGTAATATTACCATGGAAAATACTTGCTTTATTGAGTATGGGAGTTGTATTAAAATAGTTTGTGAAGCAGTTACATGTTAGGTGTTCTATACCTCTGTGTGTGATTGGTCTGAAATGTTTTTCACGCAATCCCCCCAATACTTTAAACAAAGTTTCCATATGTCTAGTATGAACAAATATACACTTTGTTTGTAGAGTCAAAGTCCACACAATAGATACAAATTCACCTTGGTAATTCATACCCTAGTGCATCGTATCTATTTGCTACATCAAATAGTGTTTCTCAAAACAATGAAGTCTCTAAAGCGAAGAAAAGTCATCTCATCAATCACTATCCATTATCATATTTCTTCTAATTAACATCATCAATTCTACCCATCATACTATTTCTACTAACTAACAAATGTCATCATATTTCTTTTAATTAAAATTCATCCTGCATAACACATCATCAATACCATATCCATTCTACATCCACAAATGTTATCAATACATATCATGATGATAATAAACCAAATAAAACATCATGTAGCATGTATGGGGAATTCATCTATCAACATCCATCACATCATAAAACAAAAAGTATGATTCATTCACCACATCAAATTAATACATCAAAAAAAGCACAAAAAGACATATGAACAGACATCATCATATTTCATCATCACATTACATAAAATGAGGCTGAATTGAAGAAGGTATATCTCATATATATCATCATAAAAAAGGAATATGTCATAAGTACATCCGTAGTGAGACATGTGTGATAAGAAAATACAAAATAATAACATATATACGAGGTCTCAACTAGACCAATAAATATATAACACACATGTCTACAAAATGCCTCTGCACCATGAAACAACATGAAGATCAGGTATCAAAAATAGTAAAATCCCAACAAAATAGACAACACACTACTAAAAACCAAAATAATTTGGTTGTCTCATAGAATGATCACCTACACTAACACCAACACCGTCACCGCCATCGCTCATAGCACTAGGCTCCCCAAACAGTGTACTTCGAGAGGACCTACAAACAATAGCATCATATAAAGTCTGATAATAGGTAGACACCTATAGATACCTATCTTGCTCAGCTCACATACCATCATGCTTTGTCCAAAGATTATCTCTCCGCTGTTAGTAATAGTACTTGAGCCTCTATAGCATGTCATCTACCAATATCACTCTCTTGATCTACCCGAAGAGAATCTCTCTTTGCTATTAGTAATACTACTTAAGCCTCTACTACATGTAGTCTACCAATTGCACTATCTCGCTCAACCCTCAGAGTGTCTACCAAAGCCTCTACAACTTGTCGCCGTAAAATGTGTACATCTATGTCCAAAGTCATCTGAGCTAACAATAAATCAACATCCCTACCTAGTGGAGGAGGATCAGGAACATGTCTCTAACCTTGTGCAAGAGGCACCTGCTCATCCTGAATATCCTGTGCCTCATCACGTTGAGCTCGATCCAACTACTCTACAAGAACCTTAGCACATTGTCGCTCCTCATGATGACCTGTAATGCCTGCTCTACCCAAAACGAGATCACCTCTAGGATCAGTAAGCCTCGAAGGCCTACGACATGCTCACCACTCCTCATAATCGCAAGTAGTGCCTAGATCTACCACTCCAATTGACCAACCCCAACCAACTGGGGTAAGTGTTGCAAACTTGGCAATAATAGTATCTGCATCAACTTGGATACCCCATACATGGACCTCCCGACAAGTCTGACCAAATCAATCCTCATATGCATCAAGAACCTGCCCATGATTTTTCTCTCTAAATTGGAAACATACTCAGTCTAGTAGATAATACTCTATCACAAATGATGAATGGCCAAGCAACCAACGGGTCTATCGGCATGACACAAGTTGATCCACATCCTCGGGCCAAACCTCACAACTCATTTAAGGTCTCCATACAAAACCAGGCATATCATAAAACACATGGCGCCTATAATGCAGGTCCCCAGGCAAAGTGTAGTGCATAAAGTCCCCATAATGATAACAGTATTCAGAGAATGATCTTGAATACCATCTAGATGAGTCACTGCAATATGCTCCCACACCCAAACATGAAAAAGTGATACACCTATAGACAATGACCTCTCGCCTTAATACACCACCTTGTGCATATCTCAGTAAAGGTGGATAAGCAAACAGGCACCCCAGGAATATCTTGTACCATACTCTAGCATACTCTCAATACATGTACCCCAACCCACTACAATCTATTGATCTTCTCTATCAGGAACAACTAATCCCGATACCAAGCCACAACGGATAAGAATGATAGGATTTGCATTGTTAGAAAAATTAAAAATTAGATAAATCAATCTCTGTATCATGAACATCCATGTGTGCCACACCTAAAAAATGTTGCATAGAACATGCACCTTGTCAAACTTGGTACGTAACAAGCTCACCATGAATATGAAGACGAATAATCCTCCACACATCCTCAAGTGTAATAGATGTCTCCCCTGTAGGAAAATGAAAAGAGGATGTCTCAAAATGCCACCTCTCCATAAGAGCGGTCAACATCGCTGTATGGGTCCTGATCAGAGGCATGCAACAGATATGACGTAATCCCATGGTGTTAAGAAAGTCTTGCTTGAATGCACCAAACTGGGCAATTAGATTGAGCAAGTGATGACAACATCTCTCTCTCATCATAACTGGTCAGAGATTCACCTACAATCGTTAACAACCAGGATGTTGGTGTTTCACTCTAAACATGCAAAGCAACACAAAATGACACAAGCATGATGACAAATGACATTTGTGATGGTAAACAAATATAAGCTAGGGTTTAGAACAAAGCTAAAAGGAAAATGATAGACAAAGAGTCAATTGCTAGGTTATGGAATAAATTCTCAACAAAAGCCAGACAAAAGTGCAATTTCAAGACAAAATCACAGTTTCAAGATAATTGCACAAAAACAAGGGCACAATTTTAGGAGAACTATGTAGTTTTAGGACAACTGCATAGTTTCAGGACAATTGCTTAAGACAAAAGTGTCAATTTAGGACAACTGCGTAGTTTTTGGACAAATGCACAATTTTCACCTAACAAAAGTGCCAAAACTGAGACAATTATGCAGGAATCTTAGGAACATCACTATTGTCTACTAGGAATTCACACACGTAAAATGAGAACAAAAACATGATGAAAGTGAGAGGTGAAAAGGTACATACTGGGGCACCGATGACTAAAGGCAATTTATGCTCTCGAATGAGATTAGAATGATGTGGGGCAACCTTGAATCTCGACATTCTCCCTCAACAACTAACATAAAGTGGAATCCAGAGACAAGAATTAAAAAGAGGAACAAAGCACAAATGAACGAATTCAAAGAAAAACTTGCCTATATAACACCTCAAGGAAAACCTAATTACACTTGGGGAATCTTCCTACTTTCAAATTAGAAGCTTTGAATGAGAAATGATGCACATATTGATATAACATTTCATTTGAAAACATCGAAACAGTAATACAATAGTGTTAAGAGCCTGACCTCAAAGCTTGAAATTTTTGGTCAACCTCTTGAGGGGGCAACACAAAGTTCTACCATCATTGCACTGAACATTGGGGCCTGATTTTTTTTCAAAAACTTGATCTTAAAAAATGAAATCTTTGAAACAAAGCAATTAGTACTTTGTATCAAAGAGGAGAAAAATGTAGACATGTAAAATTGTATTGACACCTATCACACACCTTGAACAACACTGAACAACATCAAACAACCTCAAACAATGTCAAATGATATGAAACATCATCTCCGATCATCTCGAAATGACTTAGAATCATCCCATAATGCCTCAGAATGACTCAAAATCATCTTGTAACATCTCAAAATGATTTAGAATCATCCTATAACACCTCAGAATGACTTGAATCATCTTGTAACACCTCAAAATGAATCAGAATCATCTTGTAACATCTCAAAATGACTCGAAATCATCCTATAATACTTTAGAATGACTCAAAATCATCCCGTAACATCTCAGAATGACTCAGAATAATCTCGTAACACATCAGGATGACTCAAAATCATCTTGTAATGCCTTTGAATTATTCTGTAACATCTTGGAATGACTTAGAATAATCCCATAACACCTTAGAATGACTCAGGATTATCTCGTAACACCTCAGAATGAATCAAAATCATACCATAACATCTCAAAATGACTCATAATCATTTCATAATGCCTTAGAGTGACTCAGAATCATCTCGTAACTCCTCGAAATGACTTAGAATCATCCCGTAATGCCTCAAAATAACTCAGAATCATCTCGTAATACTTCAGAGTGACTCGAAATCATCTCATAACATCTTGGAATGACTTAGAATCATCCTATAACACCTCAAACTGACTTAGAATCATCCTGTGACATCTCATAATAACTCAAAATCATCCTGTAATGTATCAAATCATATCAAAATCACCTTGAAACAGTTCAGAATCATCTTGTAATATCTCAGATCATCTCAAATCATCTCGAAATCACTCCGAAACATCTCAAAATTATCCCCTAATGTCTCGTATCGTCTCATAATCATACTAAAACGTTTCCACATCACACCACATCGCACCACATCAAAACAACATAAAAAACCCTATTTCCTCTATTAATTGAATAATACAACATTATTTAATTAATTCACCTTTTTATCATTTCAGACAAATTAAATAAATTTCATTTACTTAATAAGGTCCTGATAACCCTAATTCCTCTATTGATTAAATAAAACAACATTATTTAATTAATTCACTTTTTCATCATTTCAGACAAATTAAACAAATTTTATTCATTTAATAAAGTCCTATAAACCCTAATTTGTATATTAATTAAATTAAACAACATTATTTGATTAATTCACATTTCATCATTTTGACCAATTAGATAAATCACATTTATTTAATAAAGTCCTAATCTCAATTTATTTCATCTTGATTGATTGAATAATGCCCATTATTTAATTACGTCACTAAATCACCTTATTCCTCTAAGTGGATTAAATTATTAAACAATAATTTAATTACAACTTTTTCCCTCCAAAAATTTGAATAATTAAATCAAACTATTCAAATCAATTATCAAAAAATCAAATCAAACTAATGAAACTTTGATTGCAAAAGTCAAACTTAATTTTGCATATTCAACTCCAAAAAGGAATTAAGTAATTAAATCAATTAATTCATATTCCTCACCCACTTTCTGATTGAGCAAATTATGATTGCTGACTGAGCAATCTATTCTGTTAACTAATCAATCACAATTCCTAACTAAGCCATCACATTCCTAGCTAAGCCATCACATCCTTGACTAGCCAATCTATTTCTCAATCACACAAATTGTGCAATCAACTTTGCACAATTTTCTCATGTCTAATTCCTCTCAACACACTTCGACCGTTGATCTAGATATTCTTCAAAATGATCTTGATCATCCATTTCAAATCTCATTTTCTATATAACAAACACCTTTCCTCACAAATAAGGATAGAAGAATCAACATACATTGAGCAATGAAGTGTTGTCAAGATCATCCTTGAGAGAGTTTCATTCCTTCCTTCGATCAACCAAAAATTCATCCACACTTTGCACACAAACTTTGGAGGCTTCGTTGTGATAAGAGCAATCCAACATCAAGTGAATAAACTCCACTACGGGACGATGATGCTACATTCATTTTTCAATCATAGATTCGTTTATGCATGTTAGAATAACTTAGTTTCATCCTGTATGTGTAGGCTAAGATCTTAGATTAATATGTTAATCTTAGCTTAGATTCTTTGATTTAACATGTTTGATTCATCTTCCAATCTAACGTTCTCCCCCTCACACATGTACAATAAGAATTTGTCTGCTAGCTTCTAAAGAAAACGGCCAAGGATTTATCAAGAAGGCCAATGAATTAAGGAACTAATTGAGTTTAAAGAAAAAAGACCAAGGATGTAGGTCTGGGCTGCACTGAGGCCACCATCGGACTTGGGGAATCAACTAAAGTAGTTGAAGGATAGTCCACGAGGATGGAAGAATCCATGCTATTGTTGTAACAAGAAATGTAGAAAAACAATTAGTAGCATTAGGGAGAAGAAATGAAACCAAATCCGTCATGGATTCAGTTGATTAGTAGTAGAAAAACTCTATAGCATCCCTATGCACAATCCAGTTGTGGGTTCAACAATGGGTTCAAAGTTCAAAGTTGTTTGTAACTATTGTAGAAGGAGGGATCTTACATAATTATTGGGATCTATATCCTTTCACACATTTTGGGAAAGTGGACAACCAATAAAAACCCAAAACTCTTGAAGGAGATGTTATGTTTTGAGAGTCATCCTCAACATCGATTTCCCAAGCTCATGAAATTGATTATGGTTAGATCACTCTACTTATATGGAGTAAGGTTTCCATATGAAATAGAATTCTATGCAATCACAAGTTAACCCTTGTTGCAATTAATTGATAAAACATGTCATCATTGTGATACAAGAGATATATGGCCTCTTTCATACATGTACTAGTAACTTTGGCTGCATTTTTTTCTGTCAAGTTCATTTGTGACAAAAAGCACTCAAAACTATGTTCAGAACCAAGGGACCATCTAGTTGTTCAACTGAAGGAAAATTGTTATTTGAATGAATGAAGTTAATAGCAAAAGATGTCTCTAATATCCTGATCAATGATAGAAATAACTATCCCCTCAATAATAATAGTAACAATAAACCCAAAGGACCAATATGCAAAATATCTTGAATTACAGGAAGTGAATTGAAAATTGCACAAAGTGGATGTCAAAAACTCTAAATAGAAGGAATAATATTCTCAAAGAGGGACTGATTGGTCACAAAGCTCACATATTCAAGGTATTTGGTCATCAAGTCCACACATTCAAGGTACATGATAATGAATGAAGCCGAAACTATTAAGAAACTAGTAATGAAGCCCACATCTTTAAGGTTGTTGTTCATGAAGCCTACATATCTAAGGAAATTGATCGTGAATCCGTTTCCTTGAAGGTATTTGGTAATCAAACAAACATCCCTAAGGTATCTAGTAATGAATCCCACACTTTGAAGATGACTGGTCATGCAATCCACACCTATGGAGTAACCAGCTATAAAGGCCACATTTTTGAAGTACATGGAGCAATTGAAATACCATGTTGAAGACCCATTTCATTGTCTCCTTAGCCTTAGACCATATAGATCAAATCCAACAAAGCCATTTTATCTTATAGAGAATGCAAAATCAAGGGAACAAATTCATATGTAGTAGATGCAATACCATTAAAAATAAACATATATCCTCTTCCAATAGACACATCATAAGACCAAATTCATCTTCCTCTAAGGAGTCAATACCATGTGAGTAGAGTTACCCCACTATCATGTGCACAATACCATGGAAGAAAAGTCACACCTCATGTTAGAAATGTAATACCATTAGATACTCGACCATGTTCTTCTAATGCATGCACAACACCATGAGAGGCCAAGTCTAGCTAATTGTAGGAAAAATACCTTGTTGCAATAAAGGGACACAATACTATGTATATTTTGGTCCAATTGTTGTTAGAACATTAACGTGTCCCAAGATGTCAATAAATAAATGTGTCATGATTCTAGCAACAACAAATACATGTAATAAGATGATGTTCATTAGGGGAAAAAATAAAATAAATAAATAGAATAATTAGGATCTATCATAGAGTAGAAATGGATATTTTTAGAAATAAATTAGTTATTAGGAGAATAAGTGAACTTCAAAGAAGATATTTGACTAGAAGCTAGAGTTTGAGTTTAATTGGAAACTTAGTTAAAGTAGAACAATGCTAACATACAGTTATAATTTTAGTTATACATTAACTAAAGCCGATTCTATAATTAGGGAAGATAACTAAAAGTAGACTCATATTCTCTCTTCAACCCTCATTCCTTATAAAGGGTTGATAATAATCATTTCAAGCAGTTAGAAAATTAGATATTTAGACAAATATAGTAGTTTTTCCTGAAAATTGGTTGTATTTCCAATTAGGAGTGGCTCATCTCAAAGCTTGGGTTGTTCTAGTAAATCTAGACTAGATTTATTTCTTTCAAGGTTCTCCTTTCTACTTTTGCAAAGTGATAACAATCCAAATGAATAGTAATCTTCTTGAAATGCATGTATTGTAATCAAAATTCATAATGCCATATAGAAATATAATTGAGAACAAGCCTATACACATATTGAATGGACATAACATAGTGACAACCAAAATCTTAGTTGAAAAGCCTGTAAGTGTCTATAGTTTGAATTATTTTCTATACATGCAAAAAGCTGCCAGAAGCTACAAATATCTGTGATTGAGTTAACTCGATTTTTTACTGCATGCAAATGTGGATTTCTAATTATCACTTTTGTCTTTTGTTAATGGTTAAAGTATTCACAACAAAGTGTAAGGATATGAGAGTTAGATTACAAGCTTTAGAAGATAGTGTAATGTAACTATAGTAAGTAAAGAATACACATCTAAGTGTAAGAATATGTGATTAAAAAACAAATTATATAGACAATTAACAAGCTAATGGAAAATATCTATAGAAAGATTAAGTACCATATAAACACACATAGGCCTATCCATGTTGAAGACATGGTGGATTCATAAAATTTCATCGATCTCTAGTTTGATAGAGCCATTTCAATGTCTTATGTAGATCTATGTTAATAGTGCAAAGAAAACACTTAAAATAGAACAATTTGCTATTGTAGAAGATAAAGGAATAATAAAACATTTGACAATTACAAGCCAAAATTATGTTTTATATTATTGAACAATAGAGTATTTAAGTTTTATAATGTATAAGAGAATACATTCTTGAAAGTATCATTGTAACTATTAAGTCGTAGTTAATTATATAAAACATATCGTTTAAAACTACCGACAAACTAGTTTAATGAAATAGTAACTTTGTTATCATCTGTATGCATATGTTGGGAAGCCACATTGTGGAATACATATCAAATCAAACTTGTGTAATCTATCAAAAGGAAGGATATATTATAATCAATTTGAGTAATAAAAGTTAAAAGTAAATTATAAGTAAACATAATAATGATGAAATTGTTTGTATACTTGAGATTATAATTCATGTGTTACATGAATCTCTTGCAAATCGATGATTATATTGTTTTGATCTAAAGTGAATATAATTTCGGCTTATAAGTCATGGACGATGATGATATATTTTGTCCTTTTTTACATAGTCTTCATAACTTGTTTGATCAAGTTAGGGAAACAAATGGATGAACGTGTCCTTTTCAAGTGAGCATTCCGAAATATTTTTCATTTTAGTTGTTATTATGCACTTTAGACAATGATGGTAAGTATATATTGTATCTTGATTGCATTGTGTGCAATGATCAATTCCATTTTTAAGTGCTCCAAAGTTTGAAAAGGTGTAATTGAATTTTGTACAAAAAGGTTGGAATGGTATAGAAAAAGGATTACCAAACTTCAACACTCCATAAACCTATTAAATTATTTTAAAGTAATTAAATATATTTCAAAGAATAGAGTTCTATAAATTTAATACTAATTGCAATTTCATAAGAATAATTTTTTATTGAAGTTGAAGTTGAATTTTATTATATTGATAGTCAAGAAAAAAATGCTTATATAAATAAATAAAATAAGAATTTACTTGATATGTTGAGTGAAATGACTTTTGTAGTTGGTTCAAGATTTCCTTATTTGTAAGAGGTGCAATATATGTAGATTGATAAGTGCAAAAAGTACAATCTTTTGTGTTTATTTGTTTTACAATATTCTTGAACTACATCAAAGGATAATCTTTGACTTGGACATGATATTCAATTGTTGTGTATTGTTGTACAAGGCTTGGGTACATATATATCTATTAGATAAATAAAGTGTCATTCATCTATATTGATAGGAAATAGAAAAAGAATCATAGTAGAATTTGTATTCTATAAAAAATATAATAAAGTCATAAATTACCTATGCATGATCATATTCAATTTCTCCATTGTTTACATCTAGGACATATTGACAATGTGTCATTTTGCATGCAAGAACAATTGCGCCTATTGTTCCAATAGTGTATTAGTCCGTGATTTGTAGTAAAAGTGTGATAGATGAGCTTGGTATGAAGGGATGCTCTTGATATATTTGATGAACACTTTCAATGATACTAGCTTGAGTTAATAACATAATACAATCATAGTCATCGTGACCATAACTTGTTTTTGTAGCAATTTGAAAAATGGTTATATGAATTTACTTGATCCTAGAAATATAATTTGTTCAAACATTTCAACATAGTTTCCTATCAAGTTTAAGGTCACTATCATTTCTCCTTTGATATTGGTAAGGTTAGCATGAAAGACATTCAATGACATTTTTGGTTTTGTCAAGGTGAGTTCTATATATTACTGTTAGTGTATTCTACTCTAGTTAGGCTAACTTAAGCCTAGTTAGGTGTTGGAGTTGACCCTTGACTCATTTCCCATGAGGTGTCAAGGATGTTGAGGTATCTTGAGAGGTGTCCAATCCCTCTCAACACCTCTCCCTTGCATTGAGGAGAGACACTCGCCACCACTGCAGGATGAGGAGTCCTCTCCTCAATCCATGGCATGTGTTTTCTCATCCTCATCCAATCCTCTCAATCCATGACATGAGTTTTCTCATCCTCATTCTTTATAATGAGGGTTTGTGCTCATTGTTGACATTAAGCTGAATACAATATTATTGCATTCCAAAATCATAAGTGTTTGTTGTTAATCCTTTGTTCTTGTAGGTTTCTTCATGGTATTAGAGTTGTGGAGGATTTCTTCATATCTAAAAGGTGATTTTGTGCATTGTTTTTAGTTTTTAGGTCGAAGGTGAATGTGTTGTCTATGATTCAAGGGAAAATTGTTTGCTTATGAGGTGATGATTAACTTGTGTTGTGGCATTTGGAAATCTCTGTGTAGGTGTCTAAAATTGATGTTTGCAAGTTCACCTTGCACATTGTTGGAGGGCGTGAGAAGTGTTTTGATCTGCATTGGATTTCATCTCCATCGGAAGTCACAAATTCTATTTTGTTGGTGGCTTGCAAGGGCACTCTATATGCAACAAAGACATGCCTTTGTTTGTGCATTTAAAAACTTTGTTTCTCGGCATTTAAAGTCTTTGTTGCTCAGTGAATTGGTGTTGAACTTGAAATCACTATGCAAGATGCTCGAAATTGTTGTGTAAAGGGAAATTGAACCTATAATCACTATGCAATCATTATGTGTGCAATAATTAGTAGAGATTGAAGGTGGGCAGAGGTGACATTTAGAGGCATTTTCACGGAGGAAAATGACCATTTAGAGCCTACTTTTTCATATTGGCACTTCAGATCTGTGATAAGAGAATTGCATATTACAATCTCTATTAATTGCATTTTCTCTCTTGATTTGGGGCTGCAAATCACCTCTTCTCTCTATTTTTTGGTATTATTTTGCATGCTTACAAGGGCACACATTTCCTTGTTTGACCATTAAGAATGTGTGGCACTTGAATCTATAAAATTGTACTGTTTTGTATTTAGCATTACTACTGTAATTTCTTCTCTAAAGTTTGTATTTTTTCTAGAATCATGGATAAAAGTCATGTAACTCTTCTCACTCTCTCAAAATTTCTCGAGTGGAAAATCCATATGAAGATCACTCTGAAGAAGTTGGGGTTACATTGAGTCACCATGGGTAAAGAGCTTGAACCAAGTGCTGATGTAGAAAAGAGGTAATGGTTCAATAGATGCGACGAGTCTTTTGGTACTCTTTGCATGTATCTCTCCTAATCTCTTGTTTCACATTCATTCTTGTAACACTCCACAGGAAGCTTGGGCCCGTCTTGAGCTCCTGTTTGGTAAGAAAGACACACTTAGGAGTTATTATTTAGAGAATGAGCTGATATGTCTTAATCCTTCTAATTTTGACAATATCCAAGACCTCTTCACAAAAATTAAGTCTTTAAGGCTTCAGTTAAAGCAGTTTGATATTGAGAAGAAAGATGAACAATTGATTCTTTCTCTACTTGCCAAGCTTGGTTTTGATTATTCTATCTCTTTTTCTACATTTTATGCTACTAGAGATGCTATGGGATCCAAACTCACAATACCCTCTCTTGATGAATTTTCCACATCACTCATGTGAGAACAATCAAAGTTAATTCAAATGGGTACAATGAAGACATCTCAGCCAAAGGCTCTTATTGCAAATTAACAAAAGGTTGAAAATGAACAAAAGGTTTCTTCATCTAAGTCACATAAGTAACCTAAGGATCATGTTAAAGACACCAAAGTAGAGAATCCATTTTCCTCCTCAAAATGGAATTTTTTAAGGAAAGGCCTACTTGTACTTATTGTAAAAAGCTTGGACATGAAGAAAGCAAATGCTTCAAAAAGGATCAAGATGAGTTAAATAATCTCTTTAAACAAACTCAACTTGAATTGTCTAGACTTAAGGAAAGTAGCTCTTCTAATGTTGCATCTATATCATCAAATATATTAGAGAAAAGTAAAGGTATGGCACTTCTTGCTTCAACACATCATACATCACATAAGTTGCTTCTTGATTCAGGGGCTTCACACCACATGGTTGCCTCTAAGGAGTTGTTTTCTACATTTGAGCCATGTTCATTCCCTCCAATTCTTATGGGGAATAACACATATATGACGAATTATGGAAAAGGAATCGTTTATTTTGGTGAAGGGAAATTTCATGATGTACTTTATGTTCCATATTTATCCACCAATCTCCTTTCCATTTATCAAATCACACATACTAGCTCAGGGAAAATAGTTAAGTTCACACCCACTTCAGTGATTATCAGAGATTTGCATAGTAAGGCCATCATTGCTATAGGACATGCCGATCATGGTTCTAGAGTGTATTCTTTTTCTTTCTTTGGATCTTCCAACCTTGATGATGGTATGAGTATAGATGACATTGATACCTTCAATATTCATAAGGATACTCAGTTTGGTTGTTTAAACCTTGGAGTTGTATCCTCCTCATTGGTTCCCACACCTACTGATATTATCTCTTCTTCATCTCTTGCTTTGTCAGATTTTAGTTTTCCATCATCCTTGGTTTCTTGTGATTCAGGCCAACAAGATCAACACATATGTGTTACTGATGTAGTTAATTGGGATGACTACTTGGCAGGCATATCATACTTGTTTAGTGAGTTCCATTTTATAGAGTTGGTAAATAGTTTTGATGATAGACATGCTATTATCACCTTGGAGGATGTTGTTCCTCTATCACTTGATTCTATTTCGATTCCACCAGTGGTTTCACTACAACTTCAAGAGATTTCATTATATTATCCAAATTATGTGCAACACTCAGAGACTTATGTTCTTCTCACTTGGGAAGATATTATGCACCTTTCTGCAGTTTTCCTTCTTCCACAAGGAAGACATGTTTTATTTTTTCGGATCACTTTCAGTGTTCTTCATCAAGCATCACTCAGGACTACAGGATCCATCATCTTATGGGGGGCTCTCTAGTCTCTCTCTTTCTCTCCTATGGGGGAAATATCTCTTGTACTTTTTTGATAGAAGTAGTTCTTGGAGGGTCTTGAGTCCTACTTCTATCTTTCTTCTTTTTTCAATTATACATTTCTTTTGTTTCATTTCTCTTTTGGAGAGGAGTTTTGTTCCCACTGGGTTTTCTCCTTTTCTCTGCCTTTTGAGAAAGTTGTTTGTACATGGGTACCTCATCAGGCTAGTAGCTGGGACCCATTTATTCTATACCCACCTAAGCTATGCTTAAGGGGGGGTGTTAGTGTATTCTACTCTAGTTAGGCTAACTTAAGCCTAGTTAGGTGTTGGAGTTGACCCTTGACTCATTTCCCATGAGGTGTCAAGGATGTTGAGATATCTTGAGAGGTGTCCAGTCCCTCTTGACACCTCTCCCTTGCATTGAGGAGATCAACTTGCCACCACTGCAGGATGAGGAGTCCTCTCCTCAATCCATGACATGTGTTTTCTCATCCTCATTCAATCCTCTCCTCAATCCATGGCATGAGTTTTCTCATACCCATTCTTTATAATGACGGTTTGAGCTCATTGTTGACATTAAGCTAAATATAATATTATTGCATTCCAAAATCATCAGTGTTTGTTGTTGATCCTTTGTTCTTCCAGGTTTCTTCAATTACTATGACATTGCCTTCAAACACTTTACTAGTTCTATGAGCATTGAGCTCTTCAATAGAGACTGTTTTTGTGTGTTCCTTTTTTGGCCTAAAAAACAATGTGAAGTAGTGTTTATAAGGCTTATATTGGAAATGGTTTAAGAAAATTGAGATTAAATAATTTTTGTCAAATTTTGCAAAATATTGATATCATAGAATACTTACATTTTGACTTGTGTTTGTGCAAGATTTTTGTTTGTTTCTATTCTTTTGGAACCCTTCATTTGAAATAGAAAAGAACAATGGAAATCTATAGAAGAAAATGCATTACTTAGATAATTATAAATAATAAAGTTGGAAAAAATAAGAAAGTGTAAGGAGAATGGTAGGTTCTTACTATATTTCTCACTTTCAAATTCAATGGCTATAGTATGGTTAATTTTTAAAAATTGATCATTTTTTGTTATAATTTGTATTAAGTTGAATTAACAAATTGATGTCAATATATGTTATTTGTTTATTGAATTAAGAAATAGACAAATAGTATTGTGGTCGCTACAATATGTATATATTTAGAATATTTTGTAATTTTTTTAGTTAATGTTTGACCAAGCATGGTCAATAATTGATCCTGATACAATATTGTTGATAGAATCTTGTTTATATCAAGTAACAACTATATATTTTTGTTATTGAATTATTTTGTAATCTATTTGTATTTGTATTGTCATGTTCCATATTGATATTAAAATCTCCAAGAATTATTATATTATAATTCAATAAAACATTAATTAGTAATTGTTGTATAATTTCAATTACTAAGTAAAATTTTGTTTTTAGTGGTGAATAAAAATTAATTATAGTGATTGGAAAGCTATGAATAACTAAGTTTGTTTATAAAAATTTTATATTCTTTGAAGCATATTGATTTGAATAAGTAATTTGTATGTGTTTTTTGATTGAAGTCATAACTCCATGAGAATGATACATAAAAATAGAATAAAAAATTGTAAGTTTTTTCTGATATGTTAGATGTGTGTCTCTTGTAAACATATTATGTCTGATTCTAAAAAGTCATGATCATGAATAATATCATTGATATGCGGTTCTAGACTTCTTGTTTTGAAAGATATAAACTTTAGGGAAATATTTTCATTTATTTATGGGTTATTGCATTCTAGATTCCATTTTTCTTTTCTATTTAATCGATTCATTCCATTTATTATTATTTCTTTCACTTTAAAATTTTCTTTTGTAAGTGGGTTTAATAAGTATAGTGATTCCATATCTTGAACACATGAAAGTGTTGTGTATACTAATCCATGCGACTTGATTCCTTATGGATCAAATACAATTCCATCTAGTGTAAGACCTGTGATATATGAATTGTTTGTGCAAATGCTAGTTGTAATAGAAATTTTTTATGGATTTTAATATGTGAAGGATTTTTCATGTGCGAAATAGGTTTGGCTATTTGTAGTATTGATACCCATTTTTTTGAAATTTATTTTGTATATAAGTGTGCGAATTTGTGTCATTAAATTGAATCCATAGTATATCTTCTTAGTTTGTGATTGTGTATGCTTTGAAAATACCATCCACACCATTTACCAATCCATCTTTCATATTATAATTTCTTGCATATAGCTCAACCAATATGTTCACTTTTAGAATTATTTGTTCAAGTAGAATTTTTGTTGTATATGTTATATTTCCATAGTTTTCATCAATATCATCAACTACTTTAATGATGAATGGTTTACCAATGATAATTGATCATATTATTATTATTATTATTATTTATAGCTATAAAATTGTTTGTGTGGAAAAGATAGGGGAAGGTGGGGTTAATAGGAGCTAGTTGAATGCGATTATTGTTAAGGTAGATTTACGTGGAAAACCCAACAAGGGAAAAATCACATTGAGAGTTTCTTGGAGCTATTGTCCAAACCCAGCCTCACAAAATGAAACAATAGTTACAAAAGGGTTTAAGGTCTTTATCCTAAGGAAGTTTACAACTCTTTTCTCACTTATAGAATGAGGGTGCAACCTCAGAATACAACAATCTGATGAATTATATGATCAACCACCACCACAACTAATGTAGGAGCATTAGGGTGCACATGCACTCAACATCACCAAAAACTATTTTCAGTTGTTTGTTTCAGTTTTGGTTTGATTAGGCTTTGTTTTGGCATCTCACAACATGTGAGATACATGGTGTGGTTAGATTGGCATGAAACTAGTTTTCGTCATTTGTCAGTTTTAGTGCATAACATGTAGCCTTTATGAAAAAAATTGGTTAGGTGGATCGAAAAAGTTTTCGGATAAAACCTCTTACGAGAAGGTTTTTGAATCCATTACGAAATCGATTCTATTTTTTTTGTGATCAAATCCTTCCTAGTTTTGGATAAGTAATTATTTTGTGACTTCTGCTAATGCTTTGGAGAAACATTAAAATTTCAATTTCTGTGAGGTTTGATGTAGAACAAATTGATGGTCTTAGGGATGTTGAAATACATGTCTTTGGTAGTTCTCACAATATTTTGAGCATTTGATGCAGAGTTATCATGAAAGTTAGTTTTTAGCTTCATTGGTCAATTGATGAATGATACTATTTGGTGTAGCCCACATATTTTCTTCTTTCAATGATATTTTTATGGATGTGTCATCTAATGATGAGGATATGATCTTGAGCATTGATAATACTCTAATTGCATAATATCCTTTGACCATGTGGACAAGGAAGGAGGAAATGACACAAATCCAAGGTCATGTGTTGTTGATCGAATGGTTCTTCTACAAAAAGAATTGGCATCATATATTTTTTCCATGTGTATTAAGGGAACAACATGGATCTACAAATATTTATGAGATAAAACAAACCATGAAACCGAGAAAATTGTTTAATTTTCATTTAATATCTAACAAATTTTTTGGGGATGCCTCACATTGAGGTTGCAAAGAATAAAAATGCCACAATTATGAGGTTAGAATTCTATATATTCCAAAATCATATTTAATAAATAGAATGTAAAGTGCTTAGGATACTATATTGGAGTGAAACATTGTAAAAAAATCCACGTAGAAGTTGAATGGATATGCAAGGAAGTGGGAAGGTGATAGTGGTGCTAGCAGTGGTAAAGAGGAGGCCGACCAACTTGGGTTGAGGTGCATCAAGGAAAAAAAAAAAATTCATTATAGATATAAAAGGGGCGACTGCATAGGAAAATAAGAGGCATAACAAAAAGTGAAGGAATGGAAAGGTGATACAAGCAGAGAGGTTGTGCCTGTGGGAGAATTCAAATCTTGTATAGGAAAGAATTAAAACATAAAACTGTGAATAAACGATGCAGATTTGGAAAATAGAGGGTCTATGCCATTGTTCTATTTGCCATCAAGACTTAAATGCAAAAGAAAATGCATATGATGTAGAAGGGGTCAATTGGTCTAAGTTGCATTGGGGTTGTGATGAAGGAGTAAAAATGTAGAGAGATAGAGGAAGAAAGATGGGTTGTGTGAATAGAGAAGGATAGAAGGAAGAAGTAAAGTCTTAGAAGGGTCATACCATTTAATAAAGAGGAATTCATGGTGATAAGGAAACAATGAGAAGGTAAGAAGAAAAATAGAGGTAGCAGATAGAAGAGAAAAAAGTGGAGGTAGGGTTGTCTAAAGCCTTGTTAAAGTAAAAATTGCAAATGTATGATTCTTGAATTATGAGTTGAATAATTTTTCTTTTAAATTTGAATGTGAGTTGAAGTGGTATAAATTTATTTTATGCAATTTCAAATTGATTAATATTGAAAAATGTATTTGTCAATATAAATCGATTGTGGAGTCATTTGTAATCTGTGATTCTATGCAAGTTGGGTTAGTGATAGTGAAATGGAGAGATTAATTTGCATCAAGTGGTATTAGAGACATAAGTTCTGAGCACATAGAGCACCAAATGTGAGGTAGCCTATGCTAGGACTGGTGGGTAGAGTGGAGGAAAGAAGGCGATAGAGGAGAGCTTGTGTGAGGGTTGTTGTAGGTAGGAGTCCTAAATAGTAAGAGAGCTTGAAGCCACAAAAACATTAAGAGTGTCAGGGTGGGAGCCCTGGCCCCCCTACCCTGGCCCCCTACCCTAGGTGAGATTGCAACAACAATTAAAATGGGAATATTGGTGAGGAAGAAGCTCATGTTATGGGAGGGATAGATACAATATGAGAAGAGGAAGATTTTCGAAATGATGACTGACATTAGTGCGAGAGTGGATAGATTAGAAGTGTGATAAATTGGTCGAGCATGAATGATGAGGATAAACAAGAGGATGCAAGTGTAGTAGTAGTTGAAAATGAAAAGGTTGAAGATGTGGTAATAGAATACAAAGTGGTTGTAGCCATAGAGCATGGTATAGATGATTATTTGTTACCACAAATTTTAGAAATAGAAGAGGAGTGGCTTGAGAATATCACCGATGCACGTCACAACGAAAAAAGAGAAAATACAAGTTGCAGCTGATGAGGATGTGGAAGATGTAGCAGCTATGAATAAAGATGAAGTAAATCTATTTTATGATGATATATTTTTTTTAGATAAGATGGTAGAAGAAGAAAAAAAACATGTAGAGAAAATGGAGATTTTTGTAGATGCAGATTGGTCTTTATATGCTGCAAATATGTGCATAGAAATTGTAAAGGATGCTACAAGATTCTAATGGAGGTGTGGTGGGTTGGATCCTATGAAGGAAGAGAGGAGAAGAGAGAACCATTGACATAGGAGGATGGTACACAGTGGAGGTGAATCCATGAGAGGAGATAAGAGTAGTAAATGGAGTTGTGGAAGGAGGATGGTGCTTGTGTGGAAAAAGTGCTAGAAAAAGAGAAAGAAGAAATAACCTTGTGCACATTTCACAACAATGGAGTTCATTGTATATTGCTTGCAATTTGAAAGGGTGATCCTATCACTCAACTCCACTTTTGTTAGCCTATGCTCACAAAATTTCTACTCGATGTGTTTGATGCAGGATCACTCGACACAAATGCAATCAACATCACCCAAAAGGATTTTCAGTTGTTTATTTCAGTTGTTTTTTTTGCTTAGGCTTTGTTTTGGTATCTCACAACATTGGAGACACGTGGTGTGGTCAGATTGGTAGGAAACTAGTTTTCATCATTTGCTGATTTTGGTACATAATAGGTAGGCTTCAGAAAAATAATTCTTTAGGTGGATTGACAAAGTTTCTTAACAAAACCTCTTACGAGAAGGTTTTTGACTCCATTATAAAATTGACACTAAAATTTTCGTGATCAAATTCTTCTTGGTTTTGGAGATGTAATTGTTTTGTGACTTTTGTTAGTGATTTGGTGAAACATTTAAATTTCAATTTCCATGAGGTTTGATTGATAATTACTTGATGGAGGTCTTAGTAATGTTGAAATACATGTCTCTACCAGTTTTTGTGAGATTTTGAGCACCTATTGCAAAGTTATCATAAAAGTTGGTTTTCAGCTTCATTGGTCAATTGACGAATAATACCATTTGGTTTAGCCCACATGGAGTCTGGGCTTGGTACTTGGGTGAGTTAGTCATGTTTGGGACATGTAGGATTGATGAAGGGTGCAGTTTGAAGACGAAGTCAAAAATTGGGGAGTCAAGCTAGAAGTGGCTGTGCTTCCTACCAGTGTCTGGGAATCATACTAATAACTTATATAGAGGAGGTGGTTCATTCAAAGGGGATGAGCCCGAGTTGGTGCTAGGAGTGCACATAGGTGTTCAGGAGAACTAGCATCAGGGATGGCTAGGAACACCTTCCCTCAGGAGTGAAGAAGATGTAGCTTTGCCACCATTGCTTTGGGGGTAAGCATGGTGTTCTTCATGGATCCTAGGAGGGAATAAGTGTTCCTCCTCCTTAGTCTCTGAGAGTGGGGTCTAAGGGTGAGCCAGGAGTCCAACCCAGTGAAGCGAAGTAACAAGGCTAGCATGGGTAGGTCCCAAGGCATGTCGCTAAGGAGGCTGAGTGTTGGTACTCGTCACACAATGGGCGAGGAACATGGATGAAGAGGGGCACATTGGGTTCATGATCTGATGGAAGAGTCTAGGACACATAGCGAGGCGTGTGTATCCTAGCAAAGTGGAAGGCGATGCTACTTGGGGAGCTCGACTAGGGATGAAGAGGTGTGAGTTCTAATGGGAAAAGGAACCCATTGTCAAAGGGAACTAAGTGACTACTCAGGGATGAGATGGAGACTCAGAAGTTGGAGCTTGAGGAAGGAGCCAGTTGGGTATAAAACTCAACGATGAGTCATCAGGACATGGTGGTGTGGTGCCAGGATTGGTGTGCAGTTTGAAGAAAATTTTATATGGATTGAAGCAAGAACCTCAACAATGGTATATTAAATTTGATAGTTTTATGGCTGAGCAAGGCTACAACAAGTATAATTTAGACCATTGTGTTTATTTTAAGAGGTTAGGTGAAGATAGCTACATTATTTTATGTTTATATGTTGAAGATATGCTTGTAGTGGGGTCTAACATGGATCACATAAAGGAGTTAAAACAATAGTTAGAAAATTCATTTGCTATGAAGGATTTGGGGGAAGCAAAACAAATCCTTGGTATGAAGATTACAAGAGAGGAAAAATAGGAAATTGTTTTTATCTCTGGTTGATTATGTTAAAAAGGTGTTGCAAAGATTTCATATAGAGAATACAAAAGTTGTCAGCACACCTTTACCTAGTCATGTCAAATTGACTAAGGATATGTGTCTAAGGTACCATATGCTTTAGCTATAGGAAGTTTAATGTATGCCATGGTATGCACGAGACTAGATATTGCACATGCCATAGGAGTTGATAGTAGGTATATGAGTCATCCTAGAGTTGAGCATTGGAATGCGGTAAAATGGATTCTCAGGTATTTGAGAGGTACATCCAATAAATGTTTATGTTTTGGGGGATCTAATACTGATTTAAAAGGCTATGTTGACTCAGATTTGGTAGGGGATATAGATACCAGGTGGAGTACCATAGGTTATGTATTTATAGTTGGTGGGACAATAGTGAGTTGGATTTCTCGATTGCAAATGGTGGTTGCTTTATCCACCACAGAGGTAGAGTATGTTGCTGCAACAAAGGAAACAAAGGAGATGATATGGCTGCAAATTTTTATGGAACAGTTGGGAAAATAATAGGCTGAAAATTACTTGTTTACAGATAACCAGAGTGCTATACATCTTGCAAAGAATTCTGCGTTGCACTCTAAAACCAAACACATATAGTTGAGATATCATTTCATTCGATCAGTATTGGAGGATGGACAGGTAAAGCTAGAAAAGATACATATAGATGCCAATCCAATGGATATGTTTATGAAGGTTGTGACAATGGAGAAGCTGAGATTCTCTTCAGCTTCAGTTGGCCTTGAAGGTTGAATTCAAGTATAACAGAGCAATAGGGTCCAAGGTGCTTATTTCCAGTGGGAGTTGTAAGTGCAACAGTGTCGTCCAAGTTCAGTCTCCAAGTGAAAGATTGTTTGGTGTGGAGTGTGATAAGTCTCCAAGTGGGATATTGTCGGTATGTGGTGATTGATCATGCTATACTATACAATATTCATGTATCCTCCTATTTTTTGCGTCATCATCAAAAAAGGAAAAATCACCGAAAAAATGAAAAACCGACTTTCTAGAACCCTAATTTCTGGAAGCTTCTAAAAAACTTGTTATAAGTGGTTGGGATGAGAGTTGTAGTATGGCATTATTCGTGATATTGTAATATGTTTTGTACTAGATAATAAAATCATTGGATGGTTGTAGTTTGGTGGATGTAGCCCATATTGGGTGAACCACATTAAATTCTCTATGTTATAATTTTTTGTGTGTGTTTTATTTCTCAGTTTATTGATAAAATCTGCATTTAACTTTTAGATATCTGCCTTCTAACCCTAACACATATTTGCTTCTTTCAATTATATTTTTGTGGATGTGCCATCTAATTAGGAGGATATGATCTTGAGCACCGATACTTCGATTGCATAATTTCCTTTGACAACATGGACAAGGAAGGAGGAAATGACCCAAGTCCAAGGTCATGTATTTTTGATCGTATGGTTCTTGTACAAAGCAAATTTTGATCATATATTTTTTCCATGTATATTAAGGGAACAACTGGATCCATAAGGATTTATGAGGAGATAAAACAATCCATAAAATAGGGCAAATGGTTTAATTTGAATTTCATATTTGCCAAATTTTTTGGGGATGCCTCATCTTGAGGCTATAGAGAATACAAATGCCATGATTAAGAGGTTAGAATGCTATATATATTCCAAAAGTATATTTAATAAATAGAATGTGAAGCGCTTAGGCTACTAGATTCGAGTGCAACATTGTAAAAAAAGTCACATAGGAGTTGAATGGATACACAAGGAAGTTGAAAGGTGATAGGGGCACCAATAGTGGTAAGGAGGAGGCCGACCAACTTGGGTTGAGGTGCACCAAGGAAAAATTATATGTTACATTGCAGATAGAAAAGGGGTAGTTGCATGGGAAAATAAGAGGCATGAAACAAAGTGAAGGAATGACAGGGAGATAAAAGAAAAGAGGTTTCACTTGTGGGAGAATTTGAGCATTGTATAGGAAATAATTAACACATGCAAGCATGAATAAATGATGTATATTTGGAAAATAGAGGGTCCGTGCCATTTTTCTATTTTCCATCAAGACTAAAATGTAAAAGAAAATGAATATGGTGTAGAAGGGGTCAATTGGTCTAAGTAGTATTAGGGCTGCATTTAAGGAGTAAATATGCAGAGAGATAGAGGAAGAATGATGGGTTGCGTCAACATAGAAGGACAAAAAGAAGAAGTAAAGTCTTAGAAGGGTCACACCATTTAATAAAGAGGAATTAATGGTGATAAGACAATGATGAGAAGGTAAGAAGAAAAACATAGGTAGTAGATAGAAGATAATAGAGGGGAGATAGAGTTGTTTGAAGCCTTGTTAAAATAAAAATTGCAAATGTATGGTTCTTGAAATATGAGTCGAGAATAATTTTTTCTTGAAATTTGAGTCAAGAATAAATTTTATTTCAAATTTGAATGTGAGTGAAAGTGGTATGAATGGATTTTATGCAATTTAGAATTGATTAAGATTGATGAATGTAATTGTCAATATAAATTGGCTACCAAGTCGTTTGTAAGCTATAATTTTATGCAAGTTGTGTTTGTGATAGAGAAAGAAGGAGATTCATTTGCATTAAATGGTATCAGAGCTAGAGGTTCTAAGCGCATAGGAAGAGTGTTGAATGTGAGGTAGCCTATGCCATGACTGATGGGTAGAGTGGAGGAAAGAAGGAGGTAGAGGAGAGCTTGTGTGAGGGTTGTTGTAGATAGGAGTCTTGAGCAGCGAGAGAGCTTGAAGCCATGAAAATATTAAGTGTGATGTGTATTGTAGATTGAGGTGATATTGCAACAACAAGTGAGATGGGAATATTGGTGAGGAAGAAGCATGTGATATGGGAGTGTTCGATGTAGTATGCAAAGAGAAATATTTTGGTAATGATGATTGACATTAGTGTGAGAGTGGATAGATTAGAAGCATGACAACATGATAAATTGGTTGAGCATGATGAGGATAAGTAAGAGGTTGCAAGTGTAGCAGTGGTTGAAAATGAAAAGGTTGAAGATGTAATTGAATACAAAGAGGTTGCAGTTGTAGAGCATGATGAAGATGATGATTTGTTACCATAAATTTTGCTAAGAGAAGAGGAGTGGCTTGAGAAGATCGTCAATGAAAATGAGAAGATGCACATCATAGTGAAAGAAGAGGAAACACAAGTTGTAGCTAATGAGGATGTGGAAGATGTAGCAATGAAAATTGATGTAGAATCTGTGAATAAAGATGAGGTAAACATTTTTTATGATGATATTTTGTTTTTAGATAAGATGATAGAAGAAGAACAAAAGAATGTAGAGAAAATGGAGATTTTTGTAAATGCAGATTGGTGTTTAGATGTTACAAATTTGTACATAGAAATTATAAAGGATGTTGTAGGATTTTGGTGGAGGTGGTCGGTCTATGGTGGAATGGATCTCACGAAGGAAGAGAGGAGAAGAGAGAAGCTTTGGAAGAGGATTGTACATGGTGGATGTGAATCCACAAGAGGAGAGAATAGTGGTGAATGGAGTTGTGGAAGCACGATGGTGCTTGTTCCATTGAAGTGCTGGAAAAAGAGAAAGAAGAGATAATCCTATGCACATTTCATAGTGATGGAGTTCACTACAGATTGCTTGCAATTTGAAAGGGTGATCCTGTGAACCCCAATCCTTCATACCTACATAAACATGAGAAACAAACACACAATTAGATCCAAATGCAAGTAAGAACAAGGATTCCCCATGAAATCCATTTGCAATGCTTGAATAGGAAAAAAAATGAAGAAATGAACAAAAATAACAATGAAATCCTATTCTAATATGCAAACTCTTGATCCCATGGGGGAATTGGTGCTAATTGGTGTGTTGAAATTGGCCCTTTCCCAACTCCTTTGTAAGATTGATGATGATTGATCCACTTTGGTTGAATTCCTGCATAACCTAGCTAAGAACTTGATATAGAGAGATGAAAATGACTATGCTTGAAGATGGATTTGAGTATAATAAGTTTACTCAAATTGTGGATGATAGAATGAGAGGAATAGTCTCTCATTTATAAATTTCAAATTGAAAGAATGACAAAGATTTGAACAATGTGGGACAAAAGACCAACCAATGAGAGAAGACCACTTGTCCACATGTGATTGGAGGAGGAATGAGCACATTTTGGTTAATGTGCATGATAATTGCTATGAGATTCAAATTTGAAATTTGAATGTGACATGTTTAGAGGGAAGAGAAATGGAGTTAATGTCACTTGGCTCAATGCACAAGGACATGTAAGAGGAGTGAATGCCTTGTTGGAAGTACTCATCCACTTGGATTTTAAGTTCAAATTTGAGAGAATATTCCCCTTTTATGTCATGTTGAGAGAAAATAGTCAATTAAATAAATCAAATTAATTGATTTATTGTGCAAGTTGCATTCTCTAGAGGATTTTAGTGATTTGGATTAAATTAATTAAGGTTTGATCAATTTAAGTAGAGATTAGATGATTTGACAATTTTGACTCAAATTTATGAGTTGATTTAAATCATGAATTGAGAAGAAAATGATTAATTAAATAAATGATTCGATTTATTTAACTAAAGAGGATAGTGTCAAATTAAATTAAACAAGGTTTAATTTATTCAATTTAATGAGAAGACTTTAAGGACTTGATTTAAATAAAATGAATTATTTAAATAAACCAAGATATAAGGTTAATTAAATTAAATCAATTAATTTAATCAATAGAGGAGAAAGACTTAATCAAATAAATAATGATTTATTAAATTAAGAGATAGAAGATGATGATAAGCTAAGAGTATGATTTAGGAGGAAATTTCGTTAGCAATCAGGATCAAATGTGCCAAACCGAATTGTATATTTTCCATGTCTACATTTTGCCCCTCTTTGAAGCAATGTACTTGTTGCATTGATTCAAAGAATAAAATGCTGTGATCAAAGTTAAAAATTTCTCAATTTTTTTGAATGCCCCACTATTGCCCTAGTGGAAGGATTATGCTAATATGTTTCCCTCTAGAGAGATCAGGTGGAAATGATAATTTTTCGATCGATATCGTGATAAAATGTGAGAGGAGTGGTTCTATTGATCAGAGGACAAAAGATAATTCTTTGATGTAGACAATTCTGATGATGTATAGGCAGTCATTGGCCATGGGTAGCCTCATGTATATTTTGATACAACACACCAATTTTAGATAGAAATGTTAATAAAGATAGAAGAATAAAAAGAATAAGATGGATGGAAGGAGGATCCAACAAGCCTACATTATGATGATGATGATGATGATGATTTACTTACCAGGAGTTGGGATTTTCAAAGGGCCAATTACTTTATGTTTGATAACACACATAGGTATGATGCATCAAGGTATAAAGGACCAAGATGGCATTGTACCTAGTGTGATGGAATTTGACTCATCAATCAGATAGAAGTATTCTTGTTCACACTTGACATACGAAAACTTTGCTAGGACGGACCTAACAAAGCAAGTATTCGCCAAGTTATTTTACAAGAACATCCAACAAGCACAATATATAAAAAAGATAATTATCGTTGCTCCATTCCTTTCTCTCTAAACCTGTTTTTGTTTAGGCATCATCGAGAGGTCCTTGGAATGAGCGCAATAAGATAAGTCAAAAAGACCAAGATAAAGTAAACAAACAAGCTTATGTTCTTCATACCGCTAGCCAAGGCTAAACTACTGCGAGATACCTAATTAATGATTATGTCCATCATGGGAAGGATACATCCTAGGACATGTTGTGATTAGGGTTTTGGTGAGACTGATTGGGTGATAAGCTATTAATACTCTGAGTTGATCAACTTGTTTGCCTACTGATTTAGACTTGAGACTTTGACGATTAGGTGTTCACTTTTGAACCTGCTAGACTTGCTTCTGATTGCTTCACCAAAGGATGAAGGTGATGATTGATTTTATTATGAGTGATGATTATCGAGGGTGAAAGCGAGATGAGATAGATGCACCATTTTGGGTTTTTCAAATGTTTTGAGGCTATTTTTGGTATTTTTGAGATGTTTTACAAATGTTTTTGGATTTTGTGTCTCGGGGGTAGATCAAGGATGGCCTTGCCTATGTTTAAGCTCAAAGACGATGTAGTTCGACTAACAATTGACTTGACTGCTGATGAGATAGATGGGAAAATGGATTTCCATTGCGACGGACGCCTAAAGGACTGACCTAAAATGTGAAATAGATGGGCAAACAAATTTCCATTGTGATAGATGCCTAAAGGACTAACCTAAAATGTCTCGAGGGATGATCAAAGATCAACCTTGCCTACGTTCAAGCTCAGAGATGATGTAGTTTGGAAGGATGAATTTGATTTTGAATGATTTGGATGTTTTTGGATTTTCGCATGATTTTGACGATTTGGATGTGGATATGTGATGATATCAGTGCTCTATTTTGGGATTTTGTTAAAAACCAAGCTTAATGTTAATTGATTAGATTGATGGATTGATAGTTTGACTAAGTGTGTTAAGTAAAAAAAAGTGATAATGCACTCATAAACTCTAGGAAGTTGTGTTATCCTAGAGTAAACTCGTACACAAGAGGGTGGTTTGACTAAGTGTGTTAAGTCAAACAAGGTGATAATTGATTGAATTCGATTGATCAAGATTGATGAGGCTTGATTTGGAACAAAATTGTTTTGATGATTTGATGTGACATTGAAGTACACATTATATGCAACTGATATTGATTGTTTGGATTGATGTTCAATGAAAGATAAAGCTTGATAAAGAACATCGTCTTGTCAAAATATGCCATGGGCTAGTGGTTCGGATTTTTTTGGCTCACAAATGATTGACCAATTTGATTTCAAGTTTGCCAATGTTCGGATCACCACATAAGTTGGATGATATAGATCAAGATTTATTCTCGAAGCAAGATGTAAACATCTGCCCCCAATGTCTAGCAATGTTTGAATGGCCATGGGTGGATTCTTGGATAAATGTATAGATAGATACGGTAAGCATGCAAAGGATGCCAAGGATTATCTTGTGACAAGATAAGGTGTTTGAATAGAGGATGCTTATTTGGATAGTGGTTCATGGCTTAGATAATATTAGATAGGATAGGATCAATGAAAATGACCCATGTCAAGATGTTCATCGTAAACAAGTTTAAAGTGTGCACCAAACCTTCATCAAGATCAAGATAAGGTAGATAGATGGTAATGGGTTGGATAAATGGTCCATGGATGAACAAATGATACAGCTGGAATGTTGGTTTTATTGTAGATGTGATAAGACGCTTTCATCTGAATTGGTGCACGTAGATGATCGATTCTACACATGACGCCTATTTTCTAGGTTTTCATCATGGTACTTGCCCAAGGCGCCGCCCATGCGGTTTTCACTAGAGGACAATTTTTTTCTTTATTGTTTTCAATCCTTTTTCTTTTTTTTTTTGGATTTTTATATTTTTATATTTTTTTGTGAAATATTTTTAAGCTTATGTTGAACCACCTGATGTTGTTGATGTAGATGCTTCTATCATAATGTGCCAACGATATCCTGCTTGAAGAAGCTACTTTGCCAAGATACGTGCACTTGAAAGCAGTTTTTCAGATTCTTGATCTTCTTTGCTGATGCTAGAGGTAACTCTGTCTTTGTGCGCACATCACAATAGAGTGCCTTCTGAATCCTTATGATGAAGGGTCGCTGCCAATATATGGTGAATTTGAGAATTGGATATCATGCATGGAGGCATAGATGGTGTGTGTTTAGGAATAAAATATGGATTGGTTGACTGTTTGGAACCTTTGACTCTCCAAACTTGGTAAGATGAGCAATGATGAGTGGATACAGAAGTGTGCATGGAATTAGGACCAACTACTTGATACACTTTGTATATTACTTGAGAAGCTTTCTTTTGCCTTTGTGGACATCTTTGATGGATACTTTCCCCTTTTTTATTTTGCCCTATAGTTTCTTTGACTAATGGAGTTTGATAGGGATCATCTTTCTTTGTATTTTTTGGTATCCATACGTATTTGATTTGTCCTTCATGCTTCAGTAATTCTTTTTCTTTGATGTCATTCTTCATTCTTTGATTCAAATATTTCTTTTGATGTTGGTCTCAATTCGTGGATGGGATGATGGGTGGATGAAGATTTGTGACGTGGCTGGTTGTAAAATTGGAATTGGTTTCATCATTCGAATTCTTCATGCTCCCTATGTTGACATTTTCTTGTGATAAAGTTGCCCCCAGTTTCGTGGAAGTATCACTGATATGTTTATATCCCTTGATTGCCAAATAACCAAGGCCTTGATGCTTAGGATTGCCAATAATCTGCACTAGTTCTAGGATACCCTGTTCATGTAGGCCTAATCCTCTACCTTGATAATTCATCTGCTGAAAATTTTTATCTACAATAGAATATGATTTACCTTGGAAACAAGGTGCTAACCTTCTCTGCTCTATGGTGGATATTCAAAAGTGACAACTTATTTATTGATGAGGTAGCTTTCCCTAAGAAAGGTAAGTGATAGGATCCTCCATATGTGGGATGAATTCCTAATTGATATCTTTGGCTTGATCTTGTGAGATATTAGATTGTAATGCTCCTTCAAGAGGTTTCGATGCTTCACTGTCCTTGTAAAAGTCTTCCTCATGATTCATTCTTGATATGCTTTCACATGATGTTTCTGATTCACAACTTCTGTAGAAGCCTTCTTCATGACCCATTTCTGACATGTCTCTGGATTTTTCTATATCTTGACCATGTGTACAAATGTTAAGAGTAAGAGACTCTTGTTCCTTGGTAATGATGTCAAGAGTATGAGACTCTTGTTTTGAATGAAGATCATCTACGTGTCCATTCATGGAAAGCATCTCATGAGTAGATAGAGGGGTATGTGCCATATGTATATGATCATCATTTGAGACATATTGTATAGATAGAAGAGTGCCCATTAGATCATTGTAGTATTTTGGAGATACAAATTCTCAATCTTGAGTGATTTCGGAATTGCTTTCGACATGCTTCAGATCAAGTTCTTGACATGGGTCAATTTCAAAGGATGGATTTCTCACAAAGGGTTCTTGGACATTGTCATAAGGCATGGGAAGTTTCTCAAATTTCATGAGGTCAAAGGATGTCCATATGTTTTGGAAAGGATCATTGCTAGACCTTGGTGAAAGATGTGGATCATGCTTTGGAATAAATTCTTGAGACATGTCCTCTAACTCATTAGATGATGTAGAGACATTTTCAACATAATCATTGGTCAAAGGATCTTGATCATCATTTTCAATGATTGTGGTGAGAATCTGTTGCAAGCTCTACTGAGGGAGTAGGGCCTACGTTTGCTACTGAGCCAACAATGCTTCTTGTTGGTCATGTTGTTGTTGTGTTAACAATGCTTGTTGTTGGTCTTGCTATTGAGCTACTTGTTGATGGATTTCTTGTAATAGTGCCTGAAATTGTGTTTGCACTTTTCGAGCTTGGTGTTGGGTTTGAGCTTGTTGGGCTACTTGAGTCGCTTGTGCTTGCTGAGCAACTAGCTGTGCAACTTGTTTTGGAGTTCCTTTTGGTGGAAAGCTTGTCGAGTGGCTTGCAACACAATGGAGAATAAATTTGTCATGTTGTGTTTTGGCGGTGGTGGTGGTGGTGGTGGATTGTGAATGGTGTTGAACGTAGGGGTTACTTGGATGGTTGTCATCTGTTGTATTGATGGAAAAATAGGAGGATTTGATATGATGCTTTGATTTATGAAGGGGGTGTTGCTCGGATTTGGTTGATTGATTGTTGGTAAAGGGTGAAGGCTCATACCTTGATTGTTTGGTTGATAGATTTGTAAGTTTTGACTTTGAATTAAATCTACCAAAGGGAAAGGTGTTTCAAAATTTAGATTGGGAAAACTCACATTTGTTGTACCATTGATGTTTGTAGGAGATAATGATCCCATGTATGGATTGTACAAATGCAAGTTTTGAAAATCAATTGGCATTGTAAGGCTTGGATAGTTTGGTTGAATTGGACTACTCATGATGGATGAATCATGTTTATATTCCATGTTCTTCTTGTGTTTTGACCTTTTTGACCTTTGAGGTGTTTAGGACCAATGATGAGATGAAGGATGAAAGGGGTGAATGATATGGGTGTTTGAACTTTTAGGAACTTTGGATCAATGCTAGATTTTAGGACTTTTTTTGATTTGATTTTGAGGATAGTTTGACTAAGTGTGTTAAGCCAATAAGATGATGGTGAACTTGTAAACCCTTGGAAGTTGTGTTATCCTAGGGAAAACTTGCATAAGAGAATGAATTGGCTAAGTGTGTTAAGCCAATCAAAGTGATAGTGAACTTGTAAACCCTAGGAAGTTGTGTTATCCTAGGGAAAACTCACATAAGAGAATGAATTCGCTAAGTGTGTTAAGCCAATCAAAGTGATAATTCACTTGTAAACTCTAAGAAGTTGTGTTATCCTAGAGAAAAAGTGTACACAAGATGATAATTTGGCTAGGTGTGTTAAGCCAAACAAGGTGATGTTGATTTTTCCTAAAAGTCTAGCATAAGTGATGTTTTCGAGGTTCCAAAAGTTGTTGGTGAAATGGGATTTGATTGATGTTTGAGATGGGTGAAGTGTTTAACTTGATCCTAGATGACCCTACGAGGACCTGCTTATAACACCAAGGTAATGAAGAACATGTTTTTCCCTAAAAGTGGTTCAAACCAAAAGATAAAAGTTTACAAGCACATGTATGGTTCAATTGTTTGTTATCTTGCTTAGATTTGGTTCTTTTTACCAAAAACACTTTCATGATTATGCTTTTCAAACTGAATGTCTATGTCTCAATTCCTTTTCATCCCACAAGGTCCATTATGTGGAAATCGAGAAAATCAAGGCAATAGTTTCCTATTTGTTGACTTTAGTGAAAACAAATGATGATTAAACCTAAGTACTTAGAAACCTCTAAGGATATAATCCCTAAGGCAAGCAAGAGCACTTAGATTTGTCAAAGGATATTTTTTTCCCCCAAAAGGTTTGAAATTTTGAAGCTTGTGTGAATGTTTGTTTCTCAATGTTTTAGAACCAAACAAGGTGTTTTGATTTCAATAACATGCACAACCCTAAGCTGAAAAAACAATATTTGTTGGGTTCCCACTTGGAAAAATCTAGCTACGTATATTTAGTGTGGATGATTAGATGCTTGACCACACAGGCTCTCCCTTACAGTGCACTCACTTCTTGGGTCAATCAAGCATCAGTACCCATGAATCTCCCATGGCATACTTTTCATCTCTACAACAAAACCGCATGTATAACGTGGGGCGGCTTCAAAGGACATGACCTTTTGCACCAACAAATAGATAGGATTTGGCCTTTTCTAAACAAGAGGTTTTAATTCAAGCATTCCATTTGTGGGGGACTATCCATGCAGTGAGAGACCATTGCTGCCCTTCTCGTCGGAATAATCCTCATGATTCTTGAACTTTCCTCAAGAATCCACACTTATATACCAAGTTGGAAGTCGCTTGGCTTTAGCGTGTTCCCCGTTGGGTCGTTCCCTTGGGTGATTAATTTTTCCCACAAGGCAGACCCGCTAAGATAAAAAATAGCAAGCTAGCATATCCCGTAGTTCAATCAACCTTCGTTAAAAAACAAAGGGAGAACACTCGCAAAATACCATGCTCACACTCGCATGTTTGGTTCAATTTTAATTCCAAAAATGAAATGTGGAGGCAATTAATTTATTCAACTTAAGATCACCAAAAAAACTTTTGATTCTCAAGATTGTCGTGAGGCGTGAGAGAAGCGCATACGCCCTTTTGATGATTTTAACTTGAATAAATAATTACAAAACAAAATATCACTTGTTCATTTTAATCTCACAAAGCAAAATGAATTCTTTTTAGAGCACAAAATTTAAATGTGGAAGTTGCCTTGTTCAATTTTTAAACCTTAAACCAAATCTAGTAGATTGTTGCTAAGGTTCTTTTTAAGCCCTTTGTTTGCAATTTTTTTTTGAAAGAATTTGTAATGTTCTTTTTAGGACCCAAATAAAATTTAGTGTTTCCTAAAGCATAAAGTAAACAAATCCTTAGAAAGGGATTATAAGTTCTCCCAAAGTGTTTAAAAACACTTGATACAATGAGATGATAACATCATAAAGAACCCTTGGCCTTCGTTTTTCTTCATTCACTTTTGATCAAGAAATTTCCCTTTTTGGCAGATTTCAACAATTTTTAAATTTTTTCATTTTTGGTAATTTTTCATGCATGACTTTGAGAGTCCTATTTTTTCCCAAAAAATACTCAATACTAAGATAGGATGAATTTCCAACTAACATCCCAAATCTGAGACATGCATTCCGAGTTATTAATGAAAACAATTTTTCAAAAACTAGAAAACTAGAAAAAAAATGCTAAATTACGATTTTGAGGGTCAAGATGAAAGTTTGAGGCTCTGAAAATGTGTTGAAACGGGATACAATGGACTTGTAGTTGGTCAGGAATCCACATTCCACCTCATAACGAAACCACTTGTAAAATTTCAGCCAAAACCCACATCCGAGTCAAAAGTTATGAACTCGGGAAGTTCTTGCATAAAAAAAAAATGTTAAAAAATCAGAAATCTGCAGGTGCGTTTCAGTTAGCAAATGCGGCGCAGTTTGGAACATAAGCAACACTATATAGCACCATGCATTTGAATGAGTGCAGCGCTCTGCAGAAACAGAGAGCGCGGATGCAGTAGAGTTTTGCAGGCGGCGTAGTTTGCAACTTTGAAAATCCGCGATGAAGTTTGAAAATTTGAAATTTCTGAGCGGGAATGTGAGTGTGGCGTAGTTTGGAATAAGTGCGGTGCAATATAGCACCATGCAAACTGTCAGCAGTGCAGTTTCGTGTGTGCAAACAAAAAACGTCAAAAACCACACAATTTCTGAAAAACGTGATGAAATCCTTGAGATTTTCCCTCCTTCTAACGCCAAAATGTGAACCCCAATCCTTTATACCTACATTTAAACATGAGAACAAAACAAACAATTAGATCCCAATGCAAGTAAGAACAAGGATTCCCCATGAAATCCATTTGCAATGTTTGAATAGGAAAGAAAATGAAGAAATGAACAAAGATAACAATGAAATCCTATTCTAAGATGCAAACTCTTGATCCCATGGGGGAATTGGTGCCAATTGGTTTGTCAAAATTGGCCCTTTCCCAGATCCTTTGTAAGTTTGATGATGATTGATCCACTTTGGTTGAATAGCTTCATAACCTAGCTAAGAACTTGATATAGAGAGATGAAAATAGCTATGCTTGAAGATGGATTTGAGTATAATAAGTTTACTCAAATTGTGGATGATAGAATGAGAGGAAGAGTCTCTCATTTATAGATTTCAAATTGGAAGAATGACAAAGATTTGAACAATGTGTGACAAAATACCAACCAATGAGAGAAGACCACTTGTCCACATGTGATTGGAGGAGGAATGAGCACATTTTGGTCAATGTGCATGATAAATGCCATAAGATTCAAATTTGAAATTTGAATGTGACATGTTTAGAGGGAAGAGAAATGGAGTTAATGCCACTTGGCTTAATGCACAAGGACATGTAAGAGGAGTGAATGCCTTGTTGGAATTACCCATCCACTTGGATTTTGAATTCAAATTTGAGGGAATATTGCCCTTTTATGCCATGTTGAGAGAAAATTTTCAATTAAATAAATCAAAGCAATTGATTTATTGTGCAAGTTGCATTCTCTAAAGAATTTTAGTGATTTGGATTAAATTAATCAAGGTTTGATCTATTTAAGTAAAGATTAGATGATTTGACAATTTTGACTCAAATTTATGAGTTGATTTAAATCAAGAATTGAGAAGAAAAGGATTGATTAAATAAATGATTTGATTTATTTAACTAAAGAGGATAGTGTTAGATTAAATTAAATAAGGTTTAATTTATTCAATTTAATGAGAAGACTTTAAAGACTTGATTTGAATAAAATGAATTATTTAAATAAACCAAGATATAAGGTTAATTAAATTAAATTGATTAATTTAGTCAACAGAGGAGAAAGACTTAATCAAATAAATAATGATTTATTAAATTAAGAGATAGAAGATGATGATAAGATAAGAGTATGATTTAGGAGGAAACGTCATTAGTAATCAAGATCAAGTGTGCCTAACCGAATTGTATATTTTCCATGTCTACAGATCCTATCACCCAACTCCACTTTTGTGAGCTTGTGCTCACAAACTTTCTACCCGATGTGTCTAATTTAGGAGCACCTAAGTGCACATACAATCAACATCATCCAAAAGGATTTTCAGTTATTGGTTTGTTTATGCTTTTTTTGGTATCTCCTAGCATTGAGACACATGGTGTGGTCATATTGGTAGGAAATTAGTTTTCGTCATTTGTTATTTTTGGTACATAACATGCAACCTTCACAAAAAAAATTGTGTAGGTGGATCGACAATTTTTTTGGACAAACCCTCTTACGAGTAGGTTGTTGACTCCATAATGGAATTGATGTTGAAAGTTTTTTGATCAGATCCTTCTTGGTTTTGGAGATGTAATTGTTTTATGAATTCTTCTTTCAATTTCCATGAGGTTTGATGTAGAAAGACTTGGTGGAGGTCTTAGGGATGTTGAAATACACGTCTTTGCCAATTTTAATGAGATTCCAAGTATCTAATGCAAAGTTGATGTTGAAGTTGGTTTTCAGCTTCATTGGCTGGTTGAAAAATGATACTGTTTGGTATAGCCCACATATTTGGTTCTTGCAATGATATTTTTTTGGATTTGTTATCTAATGAGGAGGATATGATCTTGAGCATCGATACTACTTTGATTGCATAATATCCTTTGACAACATGGATTGTTATCTAATGAGGAGGATATGATTTTGAGC
Organism: Sequoiadendron giganteum; assembly: GCA_007115665.2. Taxonomy (NCBI): domain Eukaryota; kingdom Viridiplantae; phylum Streptophyta; class Pinopsida; order Cupressales; family Cupressaceae; genus Sequoiadendron; species Sequoiadendron giganteum. The sequence continues at coordinate 316,493,129 of CM021107.1, read as the reverse complement.
ACTGATACTACTTTGATTGCATAAAGTCCTTTGACAACATGGACAAGGAAGGAAGAAATGACCCAAGTCCAAGGTCATGTATTATTGACCGTATGGTTCTTGTATAAAGTGAATTTGAATCATATATTTTTTCCATGTGTATTAAGGGAATAAATTGGATCCATAAGGATTTGTGATGAGATAAAACAAACCACAAAATCAGGAAAATGGTTTAATTTTAATTTCATATCTGCCAACGTTTTTGGGGACACCTCATCTTGAGGTTGCAGAGAATATAAATTCCATGATTGAGAGGTTAGAATGCTATATATTCTAAAATAATATTTAATTAATAGAATGTGAAGTACTTAGGCTTCCAAATTAGAGTGCAACATTGTAAAAAAAGCCACACAAAATTTGATTGATACATAAGGAAGTGGAAAGATGATAGGGGCATAAATAATGGTAAGGAGGCTAGCCAGCTTGGGTCAAGGCACATCAAGGAAACAAAATATATGTTACATTGAATATAGAAATGGGACGACTGTGTGGGAAAAAAAGAGGCATGACAAAAAGTGAAGGAATGGTAAGGAGATAAAAGCAAAGAGGATGCACTTGTGGGAGAATATGAGCCTTGTAAAATAGAGCCTTTGCACCATTTTTCTATCTGCCATCAAGACTGAATGCAAAATAAAATGCATATGATGTAGAAGGGGTCAATTGGTCTAAGTTGTATTGGGGCTACATTGAAGGAGTAAAGATGCAAATAGATAAAGGAAGAATGATGAGGTGTGTGAATAAAGAAGGACAAAAGGAAGAAGTAAAGTCTTAGAAGGGTCACACTATTTAATAAAGAGGAATTAATGGTGATAAGGAAATGATGAGAAATTAAGAAGAAGAAAAAAAGGTAGAAAATAGAAGAGAACATAGGGGAGATAGAGTTGTTTGAAGCCTTGTTAAAATATAAATTACAAATGTATGATTATTGAAATATGAGTTGAATAAATTTTCTTTAAATTTTGAATGTGAGTTGAAGTGGTATAAATCGATTTTATGTAATTTAAAATTGTTTAAGATTGACAAATATAATTTGTCAATATAAATTGGTTGTGAAGTCATTTGTAATTTGTGATTATGTGCAAGCTGGGTTTGTGATACAAAAAGAGGATGATTCATTTATGTAAAATGGTATCAAAGCTAGAGGCTCTAAGTGCATAGGCAGAGCAGTAAACATGAGGCAACCTATGTGAAGACCAGTGGATAAAGTGGAGGAAAGAAGGTGGTAGAGGAGAGCTCATGTGAGGGTTGTTGCATATAAGAGGAGTCCTAAGCAGTGAGAGAGCTTGAAGCCACAAAAATATTAAGAGTGTTATGTGGATTGTAGATTGAGGTGAGATTGAAATAACTGAGATGGGAATATTGGTGAGAAAGAAGCCTGTGATATGGGAGGGCTAGATGTAGTAAGAGAAGAGGAAGATTTTGGAAATGATGATTGAAATTAGTGTGAGAGTATATAGATTTGAATCATGGTAGTATGATAAATTGGTTGAGTATGATGAGGATAAGAAAGAGGATGTAAGTGTAGCAAAGATTGGAAATGAAAAGGTTGAAGATGTGGCAATGGAATGCAAAGAGGTTGCAATCATAGAGCATGGTGAATATGATGATTTGTTAGCATAAATTCTAGTGAAAGAAGAGGAGTGGCTTGAGAAGATCGTCAATGAAGATGAGAAGATGTACATTATAGAGAAAGAAGAGGAAACACAAGTTGCACCCGTGACGATGTGGAAGATGTAGCAATGAAAATTAATGTAGTAGCTATGAATAAATATGAGGTGTATCTATTTTATGATGATATTTTTTTTTTCTAGATAAGATGGTAAAAGAAGAAAAGAAGAATGTAGATAAAATGGATATTGTTGTAGATCAATATTGGTGTTTAGATGCTGCAAATTTATCCATAGAAATTGTAAAGGATGTTGCAAGATTTTGGTGGAGGTGGTCGGTTTGTGGTGGGTTGGATCCTGCAAAGGAAGAGAGGAGAAAATAGAACCTTTGGTAGAGGAGGAGAGTACATGGTGGATGTGAATCCACTAGACAAGAGAAGAGTGGTGAATGGACTTGTGGAAGGAGGATGGTGCTCATGTCGACAAAGTGCTGGAAAAAGAGAAAGAAGAAATAAACCTGTGCATATTTCATAGTGATGGACTTTGTTGTATATTTATTGCAATCTGAAAGGGTGATCCTATCACTCAACTCTGCTTTTGTGAGCCCATGCTCATAAAATTTATACTTGGTGTGTCTGATGCAAGAGCACTTGAGCGCATGTGCAATCAATATCACCCAAAAATATTTTTAGTTATTTGTTTCAGTTTCAGTTTTGTTAGGCTTTGTTTTGATATCTCACAACATTGGAGACACATGGTGTGGCCAGATTTAGCAGGAAATTATTTTTCTTCATTTATCAGTTTCGGGGCATAATAAGTAGCCTTCATGAAAATAATTGTTTAGGTGGATCGACAATTTTTTTGGAAAAACCCTTTTATGAGCAAGTTGTTCAATCCATTATAAAATTGATGTTGAAAGTTTCATGATCGGATCCTTCCTAGTTTTGGAGATGTAATTGTTTTGCAACTTTTGTTGGTGATTTGGTGAAACATTAAAATTTCAATGTCCTTGAGGTTTGATGTAAAAAAATTTGGTGGAGGTCTTAAGGATGTTGAATACATTTATTTTCTAGCTTTTATGATATTCCAAGCATCTAATGAAGAGATATTGTGGAAGTTGGTTTTTAAATTCATTGATTGATTGACAAATGATACTATTTGTTGTAACCCACATATTTGCTTCTTTCAATGATATTCTTTTGGATGTGTCATCTAATGGGGAGGATATGATCTTGAGCACTGATACTACTCTAATTGCATAATATCCTTTGACAACATGGACAAGGAAGGAGTAAATGATACAAGTTCAAGGTCATTATGAGGAGATAAAACAAACTATGAAACTGAGCAAATAGTTTAATTTGCATTTCATATTTGCCAAAGTTTTTGGGGATGCCTCATCTTGAGCTGTAGAGAATACAAATGCCATGATTGAGAGGTTATAATGCTATATATTCCAAAATAATATTTAATAAATAGAATATGAAGCCCTTAGGCTGCTAGATTGGAGTTTAACATTGTAAAAAAATCCACAGAGAAGTTTAACGAATATGAAAGGAAGTGGAAAGGTGATAGGGGCACCAATAGTGGTAAGGAGGAGGCTAACCAGCTTGGGCCAAGGCACATCAAGCAAACAAATTATTTGTTACATTACAGATAGAAAAGGGGCAGCTATGCAGGAAAACAAGAGGTGTGACAAAAATTGAAGGAATGACAAGGAGATAAAAGCAAAGAGGCTGCACTTGTGGGAGAATTCGAGCCTTGTATAAGAAAAAATGAGCAAATACAATTATGAATAAATGATGCAGATTTGGAAAAAAGAGGGTCCACACCATTTTTCTACCTGCCATCAAGACTAAAATGTAAAAATAAGATAGATAATATGATGTAGAAGGAGTCAATTGGTCTGAGTTGTATTGGGGTTGTGTTGAAGGAGTAAAGATGCTAAGAGATAGATGAAGAATGATGGGCTATGTGAATAGAGAAGGACATAAGAAAGAGTCAAAGTCTTAGAAGGGTCACACCATTTAATAAAGAGGAATTAATGGTGATAAGGCAATGATGAGAAGGTAAGAAGAAAAGTAGAGATTAGATAGAAGAGAACATAGGGGAGATATATTTGTTTGAAGCCTTGTTAAAATAGAAATTACAAATTTATGATTCTTGAAATATGAGTTGAATAAATTTTATTTCAAATTTGAATGTGAGTTGAAGTGGTATAAATTAATTTTATGCAATTTCAAATTAATTAAGAATGACAAATGTAATTGTGAATATAAATTGGTTGTGAATTCATTTTTAATTTGTGATTATGTGCAAGTTGGGTTTTTGATAGCGAAAGAGGGAGATTCATTTGCATTGAAAACACTTCTGTAACCTCTGACTCACTTCCTTCAACACTTACACACCTCTACTCTTGGCTCACTACCTCCAAAATTCACACTTAAATTTTTTCCTTTGGCTCACTACCTCTAGCACTCACTCATGCACTTTTTTTTTGGCTCACCGTATTCTGCACACCACTTATACTCTTTTTTCTTTTTGCTCACTGAATCCAACATACATCAAACACTACTTCTATAAATTCACACACATTCCTCTAACTTTAGTGCATTGCTTCTATAAAATTAATTTGATCACACATTGAACACTTGCACACATTGATCACACACTTGATCTTACATTTATACCTTTTGCAAGCATGAAAAAATTTCTTCTTGTTAGCCACATAGAAATGTATGAACATGAAATGTACAATGACTATATTGAGTCAGCTTCAAAAAATCTGTGGGAAAGGGAAATTAAATACAGTCCAAACCAAGAGATAAGAAAGACCTAAATTAACTATGCATGCATTCTTGTATTGGCACACACAACAAGTACTTAGCACAAACAACTTAATGAATTAAGTTGGCCCAAAAAGCACAAAACCCTCAAAATATTAACTCCAGACCACAAGTAGTACTGGAGAAACAAGATATCATCACATGAATTACATCATGAGCATCAAATGATATTCAAGAATATTCCCACACCATTCTTTCATAACTTCATGCATCATTATGCCAGCACACACAAACAAATCTAGAACCAGTATCTATTGCAAACCTAAACAACACAATATTGAAATATAACTTTGACAACTCGACTTGCGATACACATCAACAACTAAAACTCAAAGAGAGACAATGGATAGACATTGTAAACATATTCTCCAAACTACAAGGCCACACCAACAACTACACAAAAATGCAGAGCATTTCTTATAACATTCCATGACTACAATAATACAATCTTCACTCCACTTACTTAGGAAACACCTGTAGTAGCTTCCATAATCTGAAAATAGAAATAGACATTCTTCACACTTAAATTTGTCTAACTTTCAAACCACAAGATCAAATAATAAAAAAGTAGAGGAATGCATACCATTCTCTGAATCCTTTTAGAGCAACCTTCCTGAGCCATTGAAAAATTACATCAATAGATAATGAATGCAACATTCATAGAATCATACACTTCTTCATGAGAAATAAGAAACAACTGTTATAGCAACTCATGGCATCAAAATTCATACATTATACTTAAACATCTTGATTGCAACATTTGTAACCAACCACACACTGCCACTTTGCTGATAACAAACACATCATCAACAAGGTCCATACAGTTGACATCAATGACAACCAGTAAAATCCATACTATTGACATCAATGAAAACACTAACAACATACTTGCAACAATCTCCCCCTTTAGCATTGATGGAAATACCAACTAGAGCAACACCAACATGAGATGCAATATCTCTCCCTTGATCTATCTCTCCCCCTTTGACATCAAGGACAAAGGGACAATGGTCTTCAAATGAACTAGCAACAAAATGAAAGCTCCCCTATCCCTACATTCTTCTACCTATTCCCTCTGAGAGGCAACCTTCATCAATCTAGGGATAAAATATATATCTTGAATTTCTCCCTCTAGACAAATGTACCAACTATGCATCTAGTTAGGAGGGGTAACAACCCCTTGCTTCTGTATGAGATACTCAAGTGTATCACTTGAAAGTTCCTTTGTGAAGATGTCTACAATTTTTTCCTTTGTGGGAACATACTCCAATATTACTTCATGATCCACAACCTTCTCTCTTAAGAAGTGATACTTGATAGATATATGCTTGGTTCTTGCATGCATCACTAGATTCTTTGAAATATTGATGTTGATTGTATTATCACACATAATTGGAATGGGCTGATCATACATCACCTTGATTTCCTTCAATTTTTTCTTAATCCACAATGCTTGGGTGCAACAAGATGTTGCAATGATATATTCTTACTCTATTGTAGATAAGGACAATGAGTCATGTTTCTTACTAAACCAAGAGACCAATCTGTCTCCCAGAAAGAAAGCTCCACTATTGGTACTTCTTCTATCATCAACACTACCAACCTAATCAACATCAATATATGCATTTAGAGAAAATCCATTACCCTTTTTATACCACAATCCATAGTTTGGAGTGCTCTTGAAATATATGAAAACCCTTTTGATAGTTTTTACATGAGTTTATTTAGGATCAGATTGAAACCTTGCAACCAAGAAAAATTCTTGCATAATATCAAGCCTTGAAGTAATTAAGTACAGTAGGCTTCCAATCATAGACCTACACAGAGTTTGATCAACCTTAGGTGACACATCCTCCTTACTCAAATGGAAACCAGTTACCATTAGAGTACTCACTAGTTTACAATCTTCCATAGTAAACTTTTTTAGCATTTTCTTGACATATTTTTCTTGAGAGATAAAGATTCAATCATTTGATTATACAATTTGAAGTCCAAGAAAGAATGAAAACTCACCTTACATATACATTTCAAATTATTTCTGCATCTCCTTAGCAAAATTCTTACACCTTTCATCATTTCCTCCAAATATTATATCATCAACATATACCACAACAATTAGAATATTTTCATTCTCTACTTTGATGTACAAATTACTATTTGTGATACCTTTCTTGAAGCCTTGCTGAAATAGGTAATTTTCCAACCTTGCATACCAAGCCTTGGGGGCTTGTTTGAGACCATACAAAGCCTTCTTAAGTTTGCATACCATTTTTGGATCTATTGATAGTTGAAATCCATCAGGCTATTCTATGTATACTTCTTCTAATTCACCATTTAGAAAGGTAGATTTCACATCCATTAGATAACCTTTAAAGTTCTTGTGAACAATAAACACAAGAAACATTCTGATGGCCTCTATTATTGCCATAGGAGAAAATGTTTCTTCAAATTCAATTCCTTCCACTTGTGAGTATCCTTTGTAAACTAGTCTTGCTTTGTATCTCACAACCTCTCCATATTCATTTAGTTTGTTTCTAAATACCCATTTTGTTCCTATTACATTCTTGTTTGTAGACCTTAGAACCAATTCTCAAGTCTAATTTTTATCAATTTGATTTAGCTCTTATTTTATTTCTTGTACCCATCCTTCATCTTTTCTAGCATCAATAAAGGTCTTTGGTTCTATTCTTGAAAATAGAGAAAAATTAACCTATTCATTTTATTTTGCAAACCTTCCTCTTTTCTTCACTCATTCATTCTTATCTCCAATGATCTGATCTTTTGAATGATTCCTTTGGACATACTTGACAAGACTATTGGGGAATTTCTCTTGAGCTTCCTCTTTTTCTACAGCTTCTTCTTCCTCTATGTAGGTAGATTCAGTAGACCAATAGTCTTCTTGCTCATGTGTTCTTTGATGTGACTCTTCATTCACTCAAAAATTTTCACTTTCAACGACCTTCCTCAATATTTTATTGTAGCATTTGTAAGATTTTATCCTAGTTGAATACCCAAGAAATATTCCTTCATATGATATTGAATCAAACTTTTCCAATCCTTCTTCATCTCTCCTGATAAAGCATCTTCTTCCATTTTTTTTGAAATATTTGATAGTAGTCAATCTCCCATACCAAAGTTCATAGAGAGTTTTAGTGCTATCCACCCTTAGCTAACCTTTGTTAAGAATGTAGATAGCAGTATGAACTATTTCCTTCTAGTATACATCAAGAAATTTACCTTCATTCAACATTTTTCTTTCCGTTTCTTGAATAGTTTTGTTCTTTCTTTCCACTACTCTACTTTGTTGAGTTATAGTAGTAGAATAGTGTCTTTTATCCCATGCTCTTCACAAGATTATTCAAAATCACTTGATGTAAACTCAACACCTCTATTAGACCTTAAACACTTGATTCTAGCATTCATTTCATTTTCAACCATTGACTTAAAGATCTTGAATGTACTAAAAGCTTCTGATTTTTCTTTTAAGAATGTAACCCATGTCATTCCAGAGAAATCATCAATGAGTAACATGAAATACTTTTCACCTTGAAGACTCTTTGTCCTAGTTGGTCCACATAAATAAGTATGAATAAGTTACAAATGTCTTGTGGAAGAATATTCTTTGGTCTTAAACCTTATCATTGTACGCTTTCCAATTTGACATTCTTTGCACATGATACTTATAGGCTTGAAAATATTTTGCATGTCTCTTACAGCTTGCATGGAACTGATCTTCACAAGGTTATCAAAGTTGATGTGTCCCATTGTCTTGTTCCACAACCAACATTCATTTGTCTATCCTAGAAGACTTATTTTATTCACACCCTTAATATTGTATAAGTTTCCTTTAGTTCTTGAACCTTTTACCACCAATATTTTAAACTTTACTCTTTTGATTTCACATCCTTGCACATTAAATAAGAGATTGTATCCTTTACTACACATTTGAATTACACTAAGAATATTATGCTTGAGACCTTCAACATATAAAAAATCTTTAATTTTAGATTTTACATCAATACTTACAGTGCCTTTTCCATAGATAGTTTCTAATGAATTATCTCTAAACTTTACCAATCCACCATTCCACTTAACCAGCTTGATGAACTTGATTTTTTCACCAATCATGCGACTTGAACATCCAATTTCAATTATCTAGAGGTTTTATTGTCCCTAAGCATGAAATGCTACATGGACAATCATTTAATTTTCTTTGATAGCTTCCTTGACATGCTCAACATTTTCTATCTTTTGAATTTCCAATTTTGTAAAATAAATTTTGCAAAATTTTGCTATATGCCCAACATTATAAGGTTGCATCTGAATATGTGCCAGGATATGTGGATATCCTACTAAAGAAGCCAAAAGATACAACTATTGAGATATTTGAAACATATGATGAGATAATGGATAAGTTGTATAAGAAGCGTGCAAAGGAGAAGTTTGGAAAACACAAGGATGAGCTTTACAATAAATGGGATCTTACTCCAAAGACTACATCTGATTCCCTTATGGAGAGTTCTAAATACAAATTTTATTCTTTGAGAAGGTCCAATAGATTCACTTCTACTGCTGCATCTGCTCCGCAGCCCTTTGGATCTATACAATAAATTGGTGCAAGAAGAAGAGCAGCATTAGAAACTCCTCCACAAAATAAGGCCACTAAAACTATGAATGCTAGGCCTAATAAGAAGGATTAGAGGAATACGACTAATGAGGAAGAACCTGAAGAGGAGGAAGAAGTTGGACATGAAGATACCTCCAGGCTAAAAATGAAAATGAAGAAGATAGGTGAAGGGAAAGTAGAGCAAACTCCTTAGGTCTCATATGGCTCTCTTGATTTTGAAGCTATATTGAATGGAATTTTTAGTCATGGGTTGTGAAATGAAACTATAGCGCTGCATCTAGATGTCCCTCAAGAAGATTAGAAGATAATTGAAAGGGCTATCATTGTATACATGCTCAAACATAACATTTCCTTTAGTGACATTATTGATAAAGCTTTAGAAATCTTAGGTGATGCTTTGAGACAGATAAGAGAAAGTGCTATCAAGGTAGATGAAGAACTGAGACAACAAGCAATAAATAAGGCTGGGTCCTTTGTCTCCCGAGAAGAAAAAGAAAAGAGTGTCCGAAAGCAAGCAAAAGAGCTCTACACTAAGAAAAAAATAAATCTTCTAATGGGCATGGATGATGATATTAAAAAGAAAATTCAAAGTGAAATAGAAGAAATAAAAAATAATATCATTGAAGAAATATAGAATAATGTTGAGGTGAATGTACATGAGCCTCTGAAAGGGAATAATACTAATAAGAAAGTTATCTCTGATCAACAAGAAGAAAAATTTGTTCCTAGTTAGTAAGAAGAACAGGATGTATCTATTAAGGAGAAAGAAAAGAAGAAGAAAGAAGAAGAAAGAAGAAGAAAATTATAAGGAGAAAGAAAAGGAAAAAGAGGAGAAAGAAAAGGAGAAGGAGAAGAAGGATGTTGAAGAAGGAAGCTCAAGGAAGTGGTATCTCCTCAATTGCTGCATGTTCCTACTTTTTATGGATAGGTCAATCTGTTTGGTATGTCTCCCATGTATAAAATGAAACTTGGAGATCCACTCCACAACAAGACAAGCTACTACAAATTTTTTTGGAAGAAAAAAGAGATTCTTCACTGCCCCCTACACAATAGATGAAGCAATTAATGAAGTATTTTGTGACAATCATTTCTTCTAGAGAAGTAGGGATAATAGAAGTTGAATGAAAATAGATTGATTGATGCCTCTAGAAAGTGTGACAACACTTTTTCCAAGTTGCAATCTTATATTAAAGACATTCAAAAGTGCTTGAAGGAAGAAAAAGTGTTATATGTTTTCTATTTGAACTGGCCAACAACAACTAAGAGTATAAAGGATTAGATTAATTCCATTGAAATGAAGATGACTAATGTGGTTGCAATTATGATGCTATGCAAGATAGTGATGGTTCCATTAGGGGACAACTGGAAAGCTTTCACTCCTAGGTAAAACAACTGCAAGATCAAAGGGAGCAGTTCAAAGGTTAGGTAAAACAATTGAGAGAAGTAGTGAGCCTAATATTGGCTTCACTCAATGGTTTGCTAGTGAAAGGTAATGGTGTGGTTTAGAAATACAAGGTGCCATCTTCTTTGGAAGAAGAAAAAGGTACATATGTGTATCTTGCATGTCAAGTCTAGACCTTGACCACTGCAAAGAAGCAATGGGATAGAATCTTGATCCAACTCAAGTCAATCTACAAGAGCATTTTTTCATCCAAGTGAGTTATGTTTTTGATATAAGATATATTTCTTTATGTTGTTGTGTATATGCAGATTAGAAAATTTTGTAGATGCAAGGATATTTTTTTTATGAAGTGTCTAGACTTTATCCCAGAGGAAGTAAAAGTTGTATATATTAAGAGGGATTTTATAGTTTTTCTTGTACAAAGAAAGTTTTGTTACCCTTTTCCCTTTATGTCCAAGGGGAGAGATACATGTGCATCTAAGGGAGATTTTTTGTGCACATATTTTTGGGTTTTCCATCAGTGAAAAATGGGGAGATTGTTACAGCTTGATAATATTGGTTGTCATTGATGTCAAAAGTGTGTTCAATATTGTATATTCTCTGAAGATAGTTGATGTGTAGAGATATAAAATGGTGCAAGTCAACATTGTAGTGTATGGATCAGTTTATTGCCTAAGTATGATGTGGAGGTGGGTCCACATGTCCTAATATGTTTTTAGATTTCCTATAATGATATGTTTCTAGTGTGGTATATTTCACTCAGAGAAAAGTTATAGAGGTTGTGTCTAAGTAATTCACAATATATTCTTTAAGTTAGAGACACAATGTTTTGGTATGCATCCTTCCACAGAGCAAGATTTAGTTTTATGGTTATGAAGATAAGTTGATGGAGATGTGAAGGTGTTATATCCAAGGTTTCAAGTCATTAATACATTTTTAGTGAAAGTTACAAATGACAAAGTTTTGGTTTGTGCTCTAGCATTGTAAAGTGGTTATGAAGGTTCGTTGGAATGCTCCCCATTCCTCCAATTGTGAAGATTTCCTCCAATTGGACAAGAATATTTGGGGAGATTATCCATAATGTCTTATGCATGGTATATTGAATACTCAAGTGTTTTTGTGCTCTACAAGTTCATTTCTCAAGTGACAGACTGTTACAGTTGGTTCTAGATGCCTATTCTTCAACAAAACACATGTTTGATTACTTGTGCCAGCAGAAGATGGTAAAGTTTAGTGGTATGAATTTGTGTGGATACTCCACATGTATCATGGTGTTTGAGGTATGAATCACATGAATATATTTCTTCTTTCCAATACCACACAATTTTTTCTTGTCAGTTTGTGAAGTTATGTTATTTTTGAGGCCAACTAGGGTATGTTGGTGATGTGTGCTACTAATTCAATATTGAGTGGAGTCTAAGAAGTGTTTGCAGATGTTGTATGAGTCATGCTAACTCATTTGGGAAATTGAACTTGTATTTGATAAGCATGCAGATGATATATATAGAAGGTCAAAGATGTGAAGAGAATTATGGAAGTGTGCGAAGATGTATGAGTGCATGAGCAGAGTGTGACAAGATCCACTACAAACCTAATATGCATAATTGATGACTATTAGTGGTTGAAGCCATAAAGTAGTCATATTTTATTTGTTCATTTGTTCATTTATAGAGTAGTAGATTCCTTGGGTTACAACCCCTAAAATAAAGTCAAGGAATTTCTTCCCTGGGTTGTAGCCCAAAATCAAAGTTGTAAATTGTTATTTACTTGTGAGGCTAGATTAGGATAGTATCTCCTAGCAACATTTCTCAACGTGGTTTTTCCCTTGTGGAGATTTCCACCTAAATCTAGTGCTATCTATGTTCTTGTGTGGTTTCTTTCCTTCTCTCTTGTTTTGATTAAGTGGATGAATTCTTAATTGGTATAACTTAACTTCAATAGTAGTTAATTGGGATTGAATTTTGAAGCATAGTAATTCACCTCCCTCTCAGTGTTCTGGTATGTTCAACACCTTTCTCTACTTGTGTCATGGTGCTGTGCAAGAAGTGCACTCAATGTTGTTGGTGTGGTAGATAATAGTAGAGGCTTTCCTTGAACTGATGACATCAATACTAGAGGAGATGTCAGATAATACTCGAGTTGTTGGAATTCCTTTTGAAAATTTTCATCCCATTTAAAGGTAAACCCTTATGCTAAAGGTGTCTAAAAGGGTGACGCTTATCTCTTAGTTGTGAAATAAAGTGGAAAATGGATTGGATCTTTCCTTATAAACTTTGTAGTTGTTTGAGAGTGGTGGGAAGAGGCATGCCAATTATTGCTTTTACCTTCACTGGGTTGACCTCAATGCCTATTCTAGATATAATATATCCCAATAATTTTCTAAATGTCATCCCAAAAATAAATTTCTTAGGATTTAGAAGTTTATACTACTCCATCCTATCAAAAATGTTAGCTAGTATGTCAAGATGGCCTTCCTTGGTGATTGATTTTGTTATTATATCATCAACATAGTCCTCCATCATGATATGCATCATGTTGTTGAAGGTAGTTTTCATCATTCATTGATAGGTAGCTTCAGTGTTTTTAAGATCCAAAGGCATGACATTCCAAAAAAAGGCCCCCCTTGGATAGGTGAATATTGTTTTATGTTGGTCTTCAGTGGAAATGCAAATAAGAATGTAACTTGAGAATCCATCCATTAAGGACAACATTTTATGCCCTGTTGTTAAATCTACAATCATATCTATGTTAGGTAAAGGGAGGTCATCTTTCGTGCATGCTTTGTTTATATCTTTGAAGTCCATGCATATGCGCATGCCCCTAGTAGGTTTAGTGATTGGAACCAAGTTTGATATCCATTCAACATAATCAATTAGTCAAATGAAGCCCACATCTAACAACTTTTGAAGTTTTCCTTTGACTAACAATGTTATTTGAGGGTGCATTTTGTGTAGGTTCTACTTTATGGGTTTTTCCCTCGGTGTTACTATGAGATGATGTAGTAAGATTAGGATCCAATCCAAAAAAAATTGCATAGGACCAAGTGAATTTTAATTGTCTATTCTAGAAAATTCCATGAAATTGATCTTTTCCTCCTCAAATAAAGAAGTAGCAAAGTATGTTATCCCGACATTGTCTATAGTACTAATATTTGTCTCCTTAGATTTCTCAATAAGAACTAGATATCTCTCTTGGTACATAGTGATATTGTCAAACCTTCCATCCTTGGGTTCCTCAAAAAGGTTTTCACCCTTAGATATGTCCTTTATTTCTACTATTCTTTGGTCTAAAAGTGTCACATGGCAGTTTTCACTAGGGGACTTGTTTATACATTTTATGTTTTTGTGATTAAAATGTTTGGCATCCTCCCCAAAGTATGCCATTGTGCTGAGATCTATGATAAATCCAAATCTTTGATCCCCTAGGGGTATCCTATCTCAAAGTCCAAAAAACTCAGCTATAACTTTATAATTATGGAATCTATCTATACTAGGTGAATTTCATTGGTCCCAATCGATACATTAGGGGTACATAAGCGTAAGTTTGTTGTAAAAAGTTGAAGGCTCAAAAGAAATAATAGGATATGGTGCAAATGTTGTGATCATGGAATGGGTCAATGATACACTCAAAAGAGTCATTATCGGTATCCTCATTAGATAACATCAACAAAAAAAGTTTTATCTACTTCTATAGGTGTACTTTCAATAGTTGAAGACACATTACCCAATTTCACAAGTCTAAGTCATGTATAGTGTGGTTTGACAACTGTTGAGATAGATTCCATAATTCCTTTCTTTTGTGTGCCAAGACCACTATGACCATCATATCCCTCGTGTTCCATCATTGGGAATCCTTTGGTGTAATTTTATATGGGTAATATGATAGTATCTTATCTTTCATTGTGAATCCACTTGGATATGTCATCATCTATAGATTCTTTATCCAACTTCATCCATTTGGAAAAATTAGTTGAACTACATTTAATTAACACATTTGATAGTTCTTGGGATTTATGTGGTTTTCCATGTGATCTAGGTGATGATGGAAGCTAACCTACATAGAAAGACTATGCCATATCACATTCTCCACACCCCTTGTCTTCAACTTTAATCTTAACTTCAAAAGTAACCCTTGACTGAGTAGATATTTGAATTAATGTCAATGGGTCTATGTAAGACTTAGAGGAGGATACTTTAGTTTGTTTAAGAACCTAAAGTGTGGTGTATCCTCTCAAGTTACTATAATATGGGAAAGTATCTAGGTCTTCTAGAATGGTTATTTTGTTTCCTTCATGATAGAACTTGAGACACTTGTGAAAAGTAGAGTGTATGACCTGCATGGCATGAATCCATGGGAAAACAAGAAGTATGTTGTATCTGAGTTCTAGATCTAATACTTGGTAGGGTAATTTTTGGTCCCACTCTAATCAGAATAGTAATGGTCCATTTGGAGGGATGTTCATCATCATCACAAGATCTGATCAATATCTTCTTAGTTGAATCTATAACTTCCATAAAGTATCCTAGTATTTTCACTAGTTTTAAGGTGCATATGTTCAAACTAGAACCACCATCTATTAGGACACATTTTATGTAGTGTTTGTGTACAAATATTTCTAGGTGAAGGGAATCATTGTGAGTAGGTGAATGGGATGTAATGTCTTTATTATAAAAATTCAGATGATGTAAGAAGTGATATGACTGATCATAGCTTGAAATTGGTTCACATTAAGATATGTTGGTACTAATAATTCCCGGAAAACTTTATCTAACATGTCTTTATGAATCGATGATTTGTGCAAATGCTCGAGATGGATATTTAAGATAGTGTTTTATTCAATCGATCCATTATATTGTATTATGGGGTAATGGTGTTTCTATACGTGGCTCCTTATAGAGTGATTTTTCCTCTCTGGGTTGTAACATTACATTTTGGATTTGTATTCTTTATAGTGATAGATTGGCATTGTTGCTTGAGGTACTACCTTGGTTAGAGGAATTTCCTTTTCCATAGTTGTGTAAGGGATCGTTGAAGATCACATGGTCACTGTTTGAGGAATTTTACTAGTTTTCAACACCAATATATCCTTTGTCTATTAAGTCCTAAATAAGGTGATTAAATTTGAAACAGTTGGGAGTTTTGTGTCCTTTTACCCTATGGTAATAATAGAAATTGATGTCTTTCTACCATGTTGGTTTGACTTGTGATTCAAATTGTCTAATTTCTAGAAGAGTGATTATATTTTCTTGGATTAGTTTTCAAAGCACATACTTGATGGGTTCCCCTAAAAGAGTAAATTTTCATTGTGGGTTTCCATTGAATCTAGGAGGTGCTTTTTGTGTGCTATCTTGTATATTTGTTGATATCTCGATGTTTTTTGGTGCTTGTATGCGTAAGGTGGGTTGAAAAGTTTGAGAATTTTTTGCATCAACCACACCATTATTGACGGTATTTTTATTCTTATTCCAATAGCAAGATTTATTATTTGAAGAGTTTGAATAGGTTTTGTTTTCTTTGAATATTTTAACAAGTTATTTGGCAATTAGGGTTTTCTCAATAGTAGGCCCCTTCTTGATGACTTCAAAAGAATTTGAACATAGCATTTTCAAGTGGAAACCTACTTCATTGTTCATGTTTTGAATGAATATTTCAACCAATTACTTCTCTATGATGTGACATGGAATTTTAATAGCTAAGTTTCACCACCTTTGTAAGGAGGAAAATGTTTCTCCATCATTTTGTTTAGTGGTGCAATAGTCAATCATTATCGTTTCATGGTCCATGTTAAAAGAGAAATGTGAGACAAACTTATTAAATATTTTGTTAAAGGTTCTTATGCCACCAGAGAGTTTAGAAAACCACTCCATGTTTTGACCTCCAAGGCTTCTTGGGAAGAGGCACATTAGATAAGTATCTTTATGCATTACCTCTAAATAAGCTACATAAAACTCTCTCATGTGATCATGAGAGACTCACTTTCCTTTGTATTTGTCAAATTGGGGTATTTTAAAGTGATGTAGGAAGGGTGACATATATAAAGTCTCTTCGAATGGATAGGGAAATATGTCTTCTACTACATAGATATTTTTTTGTGGCCCCATATAAATATTTTCCATTTGGTTGTAAATTTTGGATCTAAAGAGCTAGATTGTTGGGATTTGTTGCATTGTAAGTAGAAGCAGGATGTGATGGTTGCTAATATTGGAGGTAGTTGATGATGATGGATTTTGATGACCATATGGAGGGTTTAGTGGATTATAAACATGACTAGATGTGTTAGGATTAACATATTATTGTGAATTGTTTTGGTATTATGGAGGGGTGTTGTGTTGTGGATGTTATGTAGTTAGGGGGTTGGTATATTTTTGTGACATCATGGTGTTTTGAGTAGAGCAGGTATTCTGATTATATAGGTGCATGTTGTAACTAGGATTGAAGTTGGGAGTCTATGGAGGTTATGTCATGGGGTTGGTGACATGTTGATTAGGTTGTATATTTGATGGATTTACATGCATGCTTGTTATTGGATGGGATATGTTAGGATTGCTAGGTGGAGGTTGATGTGGTGGTGTTTATGAAGGATGAGATGATTGTGCATGTGGATTATTTGTTGATGTGGAGATAATATGTTGACTATATGTAGCATTGGTGATGTGTTTGGAGAATGTGGGAGCTTGAATATGGATGGGTGGTACCATTACTTGTGTGGAATTAGTAGGCATGGTGATTTATGGGATTTTTATAAAAAAATTTGAAGAGTAAATGGGAGGATTGTTTGTTGTTTGAGTAGTGAGATTGGAGTTTGATCATAGTGAAGGTGGTATGTTGTTATTAGAATTAGTTTCCCCCAAGGTTAGTGATGGATTGTTATTTGTGACATTTTAGATACTTGGTATGTCAAAAGTGGAGGGTAATCTAGGCCCTTTTTGGGAAAGCAATAAGACCTATTGGTCTAGATTGGTTGCTAGAATTGTTTCAATTAGTTTCATTGCATGAGTATCTTGTTGTGCCTCATCCAACTCTTCGAGTGTTACATCTCATACAAACCCATCAATGTTGGGACTATTCATAGGAGTCAATGGGGGTGGTTCTTTGACACCCCTTGGATCACACATGTTTGGGTTTTTAATGTTAGTTTCCTTAAATGGATTTGTGGCTATATTTTTCATATTTGGATCAAGATTTGTATTTTATTTTTGAATTGATATCTCATTTGTATTGGCATATAAGAGATATTACATCCTCCTGATTTGGATGAGATTTGGGATGATATGTTGTGGATGAATGTTTTATTTCAATTTGGGCTTGTAAAAAGACACACTAAGTAGGTTTTGAACCATAGTTTTGATGTGGATGCTTGATGGATGGGTGTAGGATATGAAACCTAAAAAAGACAATAGTTAACTAGATCTCATTTTTTATTTGTTTTTAAGGATAATCCTTGCGTGTCCTAGACTAATGAGTCCAAGCGAAGGAAGGTGATAGGGAAATTATAAACTTAGGAGTAGACTAATGACTACTAAGAAAACTTGTTCATAGATATTGATACTAACTCAACAAATTACTTAAAAATGATAGTTTTCAAGAATATGACTAAACTAGGGGATATTGATAAGAGATCTAAAAAGATGATGTCTAATTTTGGTTGATAATGGATGAGTTTTTTTGCTGTTGTGGATGAGGTTATTGTTTGTTTAAAAAACTAAAGGAATGTGTTTCTAAGAAATCCCAAGATAAAAGGATGATATGAGGATATTAAATTTTCTATTTTGGGAGTACTAATTATGCCTATAGGTCTATAGGATACAAGTCTTTGATCTTATGATGACAGGCTGGTGAAATTTTGAATCTAGAGTTTTGGGAATTTTAAAAAGTTTAAGTGGATAGTCAAAAGGATCACTTTTTTTCAAAAGCACCATTTTAGCTTGTTAAAAGCATGGCACTGCACCTATTAGAAGCATCATGATTTTGCTAAATTGATGCAGGAGCATCCCTGGTTGTAAATCAATCCTATATCAACCAAAAACAGTTATTTTCTTACGATGCATTTAATAGCAGTTTCAGTAGTTCATTCCAAATTTTACCGTATCATTGTTTCTCAGCTCACGGAGCCAAGTATAACATCTACACATTGACACCTATCACATATCTAGATTTCACATCATTTGCATTTTCCTACTGAAAGTTATCACTCTCACAATTTCACTGTGTTACCAGTCAAAGCATTGGGGCTGACTTGGTCCATATTTCTTAGTGCAAACCTATTCCAGATTGTGCAAAGCTCATTGGGATACCTTACAAGCATCTTGGGTTCATTGGGACCTATCTTGAAGATTCACAAGCTACTTCTTTTCATGTGGAGTTATCTTTTCATACTTTGAGGCTGACCTTCATGTATGATCATTCATCAGGTTATTAACCCTTATGGTTGATGCAAACCTATATTAGAGCTTGAGAAGCATATTTATAAGAATTTATAATAATTTAGGATAGATATTCAAAATATTTCATATTAGTTCTAAGTTATATGTTTTAGGATTATTATATTTTTGCACAAACCCTTCGAGGGCATGTAATAAGGCCTATTGGCCAGTTGTATTATTGAAATCCCTTATGGCAGGCCTGTGAGCCTTGGATATTCACCCTTGAAGCCTATGTTGCACATATGATTATCAATTCAATTAAGTTTCATGTTCACATATCAAATTTTGTGTTATTTCTATTATGTTGACTCATTGTTGTACCATTCAAACTGTTCCTTCTAGAGCCCTCCTACCATGACTGCACCAATTGGTATTAGAGAAAGATTTTGATTCTTGAAGGCCCTTGAGGTGAAAAAATAACCAAATTGAGGCAGACTACATTTGTTTTCAATCGATCACCGATTATGAGGCAATTGAAACCCTTATAGCCAGATCACTGAATTGAGGTAGTTGCACTGATTCGAGGGGAGATATTCCACCAAGGATATCGCTTACTATGGTGAATTTTGTTGGAAATGATGCACAAGATGTGAGTTAGGTTAAATTTTGTTGAAGAAGATCAAAAGCGAGGCCTAAACCATAGGAAAAATGATGAAAGTGATGACGAAGTAGAACATGTGAATCAATTTGAAGAAACCATAGGAAAATAACAAGACGAATAAGACCAATTAAAGATATTGAAATATATCTCAAAGATTGGCAAGCGACCTAGAGTTGAAATTCAAAATTATGAGGGAAATTTGAATCATGAAGAGTTGATTGATTAGATCAATGAAATGGAAGAATACTTTGAATATGAAGAAATTGAAGATCCGGAGAGAGTCAGATTTGCAAAAACAAAGTTAAAAGTTCATGTTGCATTATGGTGGAAATAAGTTCAATTAGATTGAAATAGAAGAGATAAAGAAAGAATCAGAAAATGGGATAGAATGGTGACAAAATTGAAGAATCAATTCATACCAGCAGATTATGAATTGGAATTGTTAAAGAGATTGCAAAACCCGAGGCAAAAAGAAAGATATTTGAAGGATTATACTAAAGAATTATACAAAATGATAATCATAACCGATCATAGTGAAGAAAGCAAATAAAAGATTACAAGATATATCAATGGACCAAGAACAAACATTCAAGAGGAATTGAGCCTGGTAAAGATGACATCTATTGAGGAAGCATATCAATATGCATTGAAAGTGGAAGAGAAGTTGAACAAGAAGTTTATACAAAGGTGGAGAAGTGTAAGAGGAAGATTCCAAAAGAGTGGAACCCAATCTAGAGAAAGAATACCATATGCGGAGTAGAAAAAAGATCCAAAACCCTATCGGAGTGAAGAAAAGGATGTTGAATCATACCACAGAGGAAGAGGAGATCATAATTTCTATCATAGTGACAGAGGAGGTCATAATTCTTACCACAATGATGGATACTATCTAGAGATGGAAGAATATCTAAGAGAAGACTATTCAAAGGAACTTGTTTTAAGTGTGGAGGCGAAGGTCTTAGAGCATTCGAGTGTCATCAAGGAAATATCATAAAGAAACCCGAGCATACCAAAAGAGCATCCTATGTGGATGAAGAACATGTTGGATCCCCTAATTTAGTTGGGAAACCAAATAAAGGTGAATCATTGGTGATGAGGAGATATTTAATGCATGAATAGGTGATTGAGGAACCATTGTAGAGGAAAAGTATATTCAGAATCAGATGTAAGTCCAAAGGAAAGGTATGTAAAGTAATCATTGATAGTGGTAGTACTGATAATCTAGTTTCAAAGGAGATGGTAACCAAGTTGAATTTGAAGAGATTGAAACATCCAAACCCTTATAGGATAACATGGATTCAATATGATCATAAGATATTGGTGAATGAACAATGTTTAGTGAAATTTCATAGTGGATCATATATGGATGAAGTATTGTGCGATATTATTCCTATGGATGCATGCCATTTACTATTAGGAAGACCATGGAAATATAATAAGAAAGCAATTCATGATGGGAGAAGAAATAATTATATAGTGACACCAAATGGAAAGAGAATCAAGTTGATACCTTTGGAGGAAGAGGAGAAGAGTGAATCTTGTGGCACTACCAAACTATGTTTGGTAGATGGAGTAAGGCATGAGAACATGTGTTATGCATTGATTCTGAGGGCAGGTGGCAATCTAGAGGTAGAGAACTCTATCACAAAGAGTAAAGAAGTAGCAGAGTTGTTGATGGAATTTGAATACATCATGTTAGAGAATGTACCAGATGGTTTACCACTAATTCAGAGTATCAGTCATCATATAGATCTCATACAGTCGAGAGGAATTTTTCCAAACAAAGCAGAACATAGAATGACATCAACAAATAATGTAGAGTTGAACCAGAAAATTCAATATTTTTTGAGGAAAGGATTGATTAGAGAAAGTTTGATCCCATGTGTGATATCTATTGTACTTGCACCAAAGAAAGATGTAGAGTGGAGAATGTGTGCCAATTGAAGAGAAATCAATAGGATCGCTATTAAATATAGATTTCCATTACCAAGGATGGATGACATTATGGACCATTTGAGTGGAGAAAATTATTTTACAAAGATTGATCTCAAGAGTGAATATCATCATATCAAAATCAGAGAAGGAGATGAATGAAAGACTACATTTAAGACTAATGAGGGATTGTATGAGTGGTTATTGATTCCTTTTGGATTGACCAATGCATCGAGAACTTTCATGAGATTTATGAATGAGATATTAAAGAAATTCTTGGATAAGTTTGTCATTATTTGCTTGGATGATATTTTTATTTTCCGTAAGACTCTAGAAAGAGCATTTGTGGCACATCTGACAAGTATTGCAGAGGTTGAGAGAAGAGAAGTTGTTGATTAATGTCAAGAAGTGTAGTTTCATGAAGACATAATTAGTATACTTGGGATTTGTTATTTCTACTGAAGGATTGAATATGGACCATAAGAAAGTGAAAGAAATTTAAGATTGGCCTACATCAGTAAACATTGGAGAAGTAAGACCATTCCATGGATTAGATAGTTTCTAGAAGAATTTTATTAGAAGTTTCAGTAGTGTTTGTAACTCCATGACATAGACAATGAGAGGGGACAATAAAGACTTTAACTAGACATCTAGAGCATAAAGGATCTTTGAATTGTTGAATCGAAAGGTGATAAAGAAACTAGTATTAGAATTACTAGATTTTGACAAGGTATTTCAAATTGATTATGATGCAAGTGGAAATATAATTGTAGTACCGAGTCAAGAAAGAACACCTACAACTTATTTTAGTGAGAAGTTGAATGATTCTAGAAGAAGATACTTAGTTTATGATTAGGATTTCTATGCCATAATCCAAGCCTTGAAGAAGTGGATACATTATTTGTTGTCTAAAGAGTTTATGTTGTATACAGATCATCAAGATTTGTAGTATCTTAATAGTCAAGGGAATTTGAATTGGAGACATATGAGATAGGTTGAATTCTTGCAGATTTATTTATTTGTGTTGAAGCATAGGAGTGGCAAGTCAAACAAAGTTGCAGATGCATTAAGCAGAAGGAGGAATTTGTTGATAGAGATGAGAGTGGAAGTACTGGGATTTGAAGAGTTGAAACATATGTATGAAGAGGATGCCAATTTTGGTGAAGCATGGAGAGCATGTAAAGAAACAATAGTGACAGACCAAATCCAATGGTTGGATTATTTTATTTAAGAATTTATGTTATTCAAAGGAAACCAATTGTGTATTCTGAGGAGTTCAATGAGGGAGAATTTGATGAATGAAAAGTATAGCAAAGGTTTAGCAAGACATTTTGGAGTGGACAAGATAGTAGCTTTGGTGAGTGAACATTATTTTTGGTTGCAGATATATAAGGATGTAAGGAAGTATGTTCAAAGTTGTATAATTTGTCAAGTTACAAAAGGGAGTAGTCAGAATACTAGATTGTATAAGCCTTTGACAGTATCTGAGAGACCTTGGGAAGATTTGAGCATGGATTTCATTTTGGGATTGGCAAGAACACTAAGAGGTTATGATTCTATTAGTAGTAGATAGATTTTCTAAACTGACACATTTTATTCCTTGTAAGAAGACTAATGATGTTGTGCAAGTTGTTGACTTAGTTTTCAAGGAGGTTGTTAGATTGCATGGAGTAGTTAAGAGTATTGTTTCAGACAGAGACACTAAATTAATTGGATGCTTTTGGAAGACATTATAGAAGAAGATGAAGACAAATTTGAAGTTCAACTCAACATATCACCCATAGATAGATGGGAAAACAACAGTAGTGAACAAAATTTTGGGTAACTTGTTGAGATGCTTGGTTGGAGATAAGGTAGGAAGTTGGGATATAGTTTTACCATAGGTGGAGTTTGCATACAATAATTCAATGACTAGAGTATAGGGAAGACACCATTTCATATTGTTACCAGAGTAAATCCTAGAGGAGTTGCAAAATTAAGGGACATTAGTATGGAGAATAAAAGGAGTGTGCAAGCACAAGAGTGCATATTTCATGGAGACATTGCATAATCAAGTATGGAAGCATTTAGAAGACATGAATGGTAAGTATGAGGAGAAGGAAGATTAGAACTGGAGACATAAGAAATTTTCTATGGAGATGAAGTGATGGTATATTTTAGGAAGGAGATATTTCCAGCTAGTACATACAATAAGTTGAAAATGAGGAAGTTTGGACCATGTAAAATACTTAGGAAGTTTGATTCTAGAAATGACTATGAAGTGGAGTTACCAGAGACATTGGGCATATCACCTATTTTCAATGTTGCAGACATATATGAGTTTCATGAAGGATAGTCAAGTGGTAGTAGTGAGGAAGTGGATTTGAAGGAGCAGTTACCACTTTAGGAATCAAAGGAGATTGAGTAGATCTTAGATACTAGAACAAGAAGGAGCACTAAGAACAAGCAGTAAAAAGAATACCCTGTGAAGTGGAAAGGTAGGCTAGTGGAGGATTCATCATGGATTTGTCAAGTTGAGGTGGATCATCTTGCTTTTCCTCTTAGCCCTAGAAAGTGAGGGACTCAATTTTCTTCCAACCTTGGGTGTCTGATGTAGAAGCATCCCTGGTTGTAAAGCAATCTTGTATCAACCAAAAATAGTTCTTTTCTTAAATTGCATTTAGTAATAGTTTTATTAGTTCATTCCAAATTTTATCACATCGTTGTTTCTCAACTCACAGAGCTGGATATAACATCTACACATCAACACCTATCACATATCTAGATTTCACATCATTTGCATTTTTCTACCAAAAGTTATTAAAATTTCACTGTGTTACTAATCAAAGCATTGGGGTCGACCTGGTTCAAATTTCTTAGTGCGGACCTATTCTAGATCATGTGAAGCTTAATGTGACCCTTACAAGCATCTTGGGTTCATTGGGACCTATCTTGGAGATTCACAAGTTACTTCTTTTTTCATGGAGTTATATTTTCATACTTTGAGGCCGACCTTCATGTATGATCATTCATCCCTTGTGGCAGACGAAGACCTATATCGGAGCTTGAGAAGCATATTTATAAGCATTTGTAATCATTTAGGATAGATATTAAAAATATTTCAAATTAGTTCTAAGTTAGATTTTTGAGGATTATTACATTTTCGCACAAACCCTTTGAGGGCATGTAATAAGGTCTATTGGAAAATTGTATTGTTGAAAGCCCTTATGGTAGCCCTATGTTGCACATATGATTATCAATTCAATGAAGTTTCATGTTCATATATTGATTTATTGTGTTATTTCCATTGTGTTGACTAATTTTTGCATAGTTTGGATTGTTCCTTCTAGAGCCCTCCTACCGTGATTGCACCAAAAAGTGTAGGTTTACAGTCAAAACCATGACTGTATACCAGTCAAATGTGTCACTGTATTATTTCAGAATTTTAACAAAGGACTATTTTGGGACAAAAGAATCAAGATACAAATAAAAGTGGTGCAAAATGATAGTCAAAAGTGTGGCTTTGACTCAAAGACAAATTTTTGCAAGTTTGAACCTAAATCAATCTAGGGTTTTGAATTTTTCGACTGTTTAAAGATTGATTTTGTGTTTTTCTGATCTAGAAAGTGACAAAAACAACAAAGAATAACATATAGGACTGACTCCAAGGATTTTTGAGGTTGAGTTCACAAGACAAGAGCTCACTATTTGGTGTCACTCATATTGAATAATGAAGACACACCAATAATACATAACCTAGCTAGTAGTAGAATGTGTTTATCAACTTATACACATCCCACCTACCAAAGCTATACCATTTAATGAATGGGTGACTAGAGTATATGAAGGTCATGTACCACCTTCACACCTCCCACCTTAAAAAGAACAAGGTCCTAATCAAGGAATATCGGTCACCTCAACAAGGGACAATACATGGTGAGTAACTTCACACATAATACTATATGTTGCACCACTTTAAGTTGATGACCAATAGGTCATAAAGGTTACTAATAAAAAAGGTTCATAGTGGAAATCAATGATAGTGAGCCTCTTTGAGGATGCTTGAGATTGGAGGGGTCTCCTCTGCTCTTTCACCTATACACATCTTGATGGATTGAGGGTCATGAGGCTTGGCTTAAAGGATGTCAGCCACACCTTGGGGTACAATTTTTGTTCTCCCCCCTTTTTATACCCCACCTGAACACGTGGTTCAGATCGAAACTTAAGGTGATGAAATACCCAGGAAGATCTCCTACTAAATTAAACAGTAATGACACTGATTTTGATTCCCAAGATCATTTTCCTATGTGGTATGAAATGAAAAATGATTGATAGGATGGTTGCATTTATAGATATTCGATGACATTGATCAACGATCAAGATCATATGAGAGGTTGAGAAGATCAATGGTTGAGAATTGATGAGAGGAATTGAGGGTCAATTAAGTGGCTACATGATTTTAGATAACTAATTAAATGATTCAGTTAAGAGGATTGATTGGAGTGTTAACTTAGATTGGTGGATAGTGGAATGAATTGATTTCTTAGTGGACTTGAAGTGAGTGGGAGTGAATTGAATTTTATTGATGAGTGGATTGATTAGATTGATGAATGGACTGAGAGTAAGTCTCAATCAACAACTGAGGTAGAATTTGCATGAGTATTTAATAATTAAATAAATTTAATTATTATTTACATGTGCAAGATTGAATTTAATAAATAAAATAAATAATTTTATTTATTTTAGATATGTTGAGAGATAAATGGATTAATTAAATAATTAAAATAATTATTTAATTTAGGAAGTAGGAAAAGGATAATTTATTAAATCTAGTAATGAATTATTTAATTGAACTTTAGAATAGAAGACTAATTAGTAAATTAATTAAATAACATTAATTATTTAATTAATATAGATGAATAGATAATATGAATTTAATTAAATGATTTGAAATTATTTAATTATGAGGATGAAATAAAAATGAGCGTTAATTTAAATATTTTTTCATAATTAGGTTTCTATAGAACTAGGATAAGATTTTATAAATAATGTAATATAATGGTTTCTTTTGGTAATGGTGTCTGTTGGAAAGTTTAAAAAGGCTTAAAAAAAAGGAAAAAAAGGGTCTACAAAAGGTAAATTAGGGCTAGATAATGCTTAATGTGATTACAAATATTTGAGGTAGAAAACATGGGGGAAATGGGTGACTGAAATCAAAGAGCCCAAAAAGCGAGCCAGACTCTAGCTTGGATATTTTTCTACAACGCAAGAAGCTTCCATTTCTTATGATGAAGCTCTACTATAAGATTGTATGGTCTAAGTGCTCATCCAAATTTTCTTGAAAGGTACAACAATTTGCTTCAACAACAATGCCCTCAAGGTTCTTGTATGAAGACCAATGTATTGGGAATATCCATCCTAAGTGGGACAAGATGAAGGAGATGAAATACTTGGAGGAGGAATATTGTGGTGTAAAGGACCTAAGGCTAGGAATTGCCAACCTCAACTTCCAAGTAATGATCACAATACCCATAGTAATTATGATTTTTAGATGGCATTGTTTTTGCAATATTTAAGCCATGTTCAAGTGAAAAGTACTAAATAAAATAGGTATGTTTTCATTTCAAATGTTTCTTGGAGGGATACCTAAGATTACAAATCTATAGCTTCTTGGAGAATGTAGTCATGTCAAATTAGTTCTAATAAATTTTCTCACATTTAAAGATGTAATTTTATAAATACTTCCTTGATTAAAAATCATGTTCATTTTAACAAGATAGATGCATGATTGGAAAATAATGGCCTTCCCCTAGAGGTAAAAAAGTGTCAATATCAATTAAATTATAACTTTGAAATTTACTAGATTCAAATTGAGAAGATAGAGAAAAAACTTGTCAACATTCTTTGAGGGAATGAATTCTTCATAGTGCTTCATTTACAATATGAGATGGATATTCTTGTATTTTTGGCTATACTTAGGGTTGTACAGATGCAGAAGTGGATGCGTTAGTTAGAATGAGGTTTGTTAAGATAAGATGACAATTAATATATAATTTTCCTTTGGTCTATAGTAACTGACACGTTGCATCTTCCCCTAGATATGAATATCCTTGGTGGAAAGAGAAGGCAATCATATCTAAACAAAGGGGGTTGGAAGGTTTGTGTCTACTCACACTAGAGGAGACTGCATTGGTGTTGAAGACTTTAAATTTTTAAAATAACACAAAATATATTGTTGTTGGAAAGATATACAAAGTTGAAAGAAGAATAGAACCTCTAAATGCCATAGAAACCAAAATTGTAATAATCCTAGCCCTTTCTACATTTTCTTAATATTGAAAGTAACTTTGTTATCATAAGGAAAATCATTAACTTGCATATGTCCTCTACCTATTTAGTTTTTCGATATCATCTCAAGTAAGTAAGGAGATCCTGTTGAGTCCAACCAATCTAAAACCATTTTAGAGCCATTCGTTACAAATGGGAGCACTAGACTATTTGGTTTCAATTGCAAGTGATATTTTCATTCCTACTTATTATGGTAATATGACAAAGCTTGTGGAAGGGAATAAAAGGTTTGTGGCACACTGAAGGATTTAGTACTTTAGCGATTTCATTTAGTCAAATGCTACTTACCAAGGAAATAATATGAACAATGACATTCAATTTTAAACTTCATTTGTGTTCTATGTTGTATTTTAGATATTTCAGTTTTCGTAGAACTATATTTCTTGATCAAAGGAAGCTAGTTGAGTTGATTGATATGTATAGAAAGGGTTCACTGCAATGGGATGAATTTGCAAAGATAGTGAGACAGATTCACAAGAATCGAATAAGAGCACTAGCATGAAGGAAAGTAATAGCAATTAAATCCAAAGAAGAGGATTACTTTTATGCTAATCCTTAGGAGTGCCTTTGTGATTTATCCAAAAACTCTCCTTTAGTTCCAGTTTAATTTTTTGTAAAGCATCAATAAATCTTTTGTGTATCATGTGGGTCAGTGAGCTTCTTTAAAGATATAAGCCCCCCTTCCCATACAATAAGATACTTTTTGTAGTGTTGGATTATTTTCCTCGCTAGGAATTAGAGGAGGCATGGAGAACTTGTGTTGTATTTGCTCAAGCATAAATTGCTTTCAACGACTAAAATTAAATTCAAGTATCGAGTTTGTAGGACTCAAAAGAGGAGCGAATATGTAGGATTAATTTAAAATATGATTTTATCTTCAAAATAATTGAAATTTTGTTGTGATATTCACTTTGCACTCTATCCAAAATAAGGCCATTTAATTTTTAGTCATAGAAAATAACAGCTAAAATGCCCTATAATCCCCTCAATGACTATAGATAATAATTCATATAATTGAAATCTCCATTGTCATATGGTTTTCTTAATTTTTAATGTAGTTTTCTCTCTATTTTAGACTAACATAGATGTCTGATAGCTTGTTGAGTTGTGAACTCACAATGAGTTGAAGTCAAATTCATTTTTCTAACGCAAAAGATTTTTCCTCTAACATGACTAAGACATAAACCATAGAATTGGTGCATGCCCATGGGCTATGTAGTATAGACTATAGAGAGTTGGCTATTCCTAATATTTACTAGCTATGATGTTTGTAAATTGATTTCTAGCTAATTGCATGAGTGGCTATGTAGTTCAACGTGGGTCTGATTTATGGAGCAATGTGAAGCACTATGAATCATTGGTATCTATCTTTGTCTTCAATGCTATAGTAAATGGACATATTAGCTCTACAACTGAATTCGTAGTGCTCCATATTGCTATATAAATCAAACCCATTTTTAGCTACATAAAAACTCATGTAATTAGCCATAACATTTTTATTTTGATATTCATTCATGCTATGGTAGAAGATAGTTCATTTTAAGAGGTATCAATTAAAGAAATAGATAAATAAAAACATAGAATAAGATAGAGATAATTGTAATATTTACTCAACAAAGCAGAGTGTATAATAGGGCACACAAGAACAGAGAGAAAATAATATAAACACTGAGCATGTATAAAAATATTCAGTACATCAGTAGAATAAATAATTTTATAACTTAGTGTAGAGTGGTTTGTTTAATGTCACATACATAATTACGCTCAGAAACGTAATCTCACAATGGTGGCCTCTATAAGAGACCAGCAGAAGTAACGGTGTAAGAAAAAAGAAACCGTTCGCATTCTACATTACTGACGTTACAACTCTCACCATGACAGCTGGCATTGGCATCGACTACAATAAATGTAGTCTATATATACTCTTTTCCATTCAGAGAACAAACCTCATATCTCCTCTGCATTTCTTTCAGTCTGTTTGGGATGGGCAGACACTCAATCATCATTGTTTTACTATTGCTCATCTTAATATTTCAATCAAACTGCCGTCTCCTTGGTAATTCTGTCATTTGTTAAGCATTTAAAAGTTCTTAATGTAAAGGTTTGTTGGTTGCATAATGACGATTGTGGTGTATGTGCAGACTATAATACTATCGACGATCATGCGGGGAAGACGACCTTAACAGAGAAGCCCAACTTGACACCCATTCCCATTCCGTGCATCTCTGAAATTCTTTCCCCACTTGTTCTTCAAACACATTGAAGAGTGGGAATGGAGTTGCAGGCGGATCAACTTCTTCCACCAAGGTCTCAGCATGTGGGTATTTCTCTGGAACAACATCAAAACAAAGAGAACTCTCCTCCATTTTTAGCAGGCAGATCGCCAACACCATTTCCCGCCCTACATTTTTTGAAGAGGCAGCCTCTGTAAGAAATTACCCACCTGTTTGCTACCAATGCCAATACCCAATCCATCTATAATGTAAGTTTTCTCTATTTTTCGCTTGCTTTAGTGGTGTTTTCTTGGCCATGTTGTTTGAATCTTTTGGCTGATAAACTTTCTGTCTATTTTTTCAGGGAAGAAGAATGTTCCCTGTAGTGGAGATGAGGGGGTTGGTAGAGCAGACATCAGGCGTTGGAAACAAAGAAGAGAAAATTCAGAAATTTGTCACCTGACAGCAATATTAGTAGTTCCAATCTGAAGAAACCGTTGGTTAGAAGAGACCTCAGATGAAAAGCTGAGTGGTAGCAGGCGTTCACAAGATTTGTGCTTCTTTATTGCAATTAGCAGTTCTGTATAATCTCTGCTTTCAACTCAGCTTTGGAGGCAAATAAAAATAACATGTACCCCTAAACTTACCAACTATTGTGGTATTGAATTAAAAATGGGTATAATGCAACACGAGAGGCCGGAATCATGCCCTCTTTCGCTATATACTATTTTTCAGCATTATGAATAAAAATTATTTTTTCATATCGCAGCTGGAGTCATAAAATTTTCGTCTCTGTTTTCGTATCTGTGTCACGAGCTCTATTGTGATCTATCACGCATTTTCTATGATATTGAATATCTGGTATCCTTTAATCGATCTAGGTATTTTTTTCGATTAGCCCGCCATTACCAGATTTATATAGTAGACAAATGAAAGAGTCGTTCGCTAAAATGACGTGAATTTGATTTAATCAAATATTATAACTAGCAATTGTAGCTTAGTGTGCAATGGGTAAGCGGAAGAGGTGTGGAAGGTCAATTAGAAAAAAAGATTGGTTTATTTTTTAAGGAAGGTCAATTAAAAAGAAAATCTCTTTGTTTCATACAATTGATTGGGTAAAAGGATTTGATCAAAGAAGAAACCTTTGATTGGGTAATAAGGATTTGACCAAGGAAGAAACCCCTTGACTAGAAAGCATCTCAACAGTTTCTATAAACACCAACTCTTTTCAAATGAAAATCACAAATATCAAGAAAAATAGCTAGGTTCAGATCAGTATTCGACATAACAAAGTAATTTGTTTGAAATAATTTTGATGTTGCCTTGAAGCAGAAATGACATTGCAGACTTTTTAGTTAACATAATATAGAAGCAGATAGAGGTGACAAATTAGTCCTAGGGCAGATGTTAAATGTCATGACTCGTGAAGAGCGTGAAGGATATTATTTATAGACACGTATAATAAAGGAAAAAGTAATAAAAGAAATCAAAATCTTTTAATTTTGTTTTTTTTGGTAGTCACATCTATCTATTTACATTAGAGTTGTAAATCTGATTTTTGAATGGTGAGATTCTTTTATGATTCCTATTTGGTATTAACTAATTAATAAAACCTGAATGATAATGTCATTTTACCATAACAAAATTATTGTTTCTCCTCATTAGAAAAAGTTAGCAGTCATGAACAGTTTTAATTCTAGCTACAATCTAGAGTTAATTAGAAATTATTAAGCCCCAAAGATGCAAGTGACAGAAAAACTTGCAGAAGCAAAGAAAAACCTTTAAGAATGAAAGAGAAGAATCCATTTAAGCTTTCCAGAAGAAGACAATTTAGAAGGCTAGAAAAAATAATAGTGGATTCAGAAGAATCTGAAAATGTCAAGAAGAAAATGAGAGTGGATGTGAATTGAAGTATATATGTTGAACAAAGGCTCTGCTTATAATCTGATTTAGGCCATGGAAATTTTTGACCAAACTGTTCTGATGGATACTGCTTAGACCTCTAAAAGCTGTAGAAATATGCCGTTAATGTGCAACTGTAAGGTCATTGCGCCATGTAAATTGATATTAAACTCGACTTCTTTATAAGAACGTGATCTACCAACAACTGAAGAGTGGCTAGAGAAAACTGAAAATTAGTAGAGGCAAAATTAAGTAAAAATCATATGCAACTTAGAAACTTTAGACATCATTCAACACTAATTCTCCCAAGCTTCGGTTTATGTTCCAACCATTTAACCAAGCAAAAAATGAGAAACAATACATTGAATTTGGTAAAGAACTAGTCACTGATTAGTCTTTCTACAGAATCCAAATCATGGTTACAACATCCATACTGTAATTTAATCTGGAACAAATAATTTTAAATTTTGGTGAAAACCATGTTGCAATGCCACTCATAGAAGGAATGCTGCAACTTCAATGTGATTGCATAGCAAACACCATCAAAAGAGGATCTTTCACCAATTAAAGCTTAAAACCAGACATTTGCCACAAATACTGGTAAGCAAATATAAATGCTCAAGCTATGTATAATGGACACGGTCACTTTGAAAAGTCATAAGTGAAAATTGTAAGAGATACAACTAAGTGAAAAGTCATAGAAACTTTGGCGGTGACAGACAGTTAACGCAAGTTTCCTCATTGAAGGCAGTTAATTATAGTGAATTTGCAGATAAGTCTCAGGTCTTCATTGACAGTAGAGTAGTTAAGACCAACAGGCATAGGTTCCTTTAGTGGAGTAGCACTGATGAGGAGTTACAACCAACGGTAATGAACGCGAGGAATCATTCAATCTGCTTGTTTTACACAATCTACGACTGCATTTTATCACACTGTCAACCAGGCCCTCTCGATGCTTATAAACCGTTGATTGATAAATTGATCTCCGAAAGCTCAAATAGGGACATGCCTTCGACGTAATTAAAAAGATATTATTATTATATAATTACCTTTTTATTTATAAATGCATGTAGATATGGGGGTTCCCTATTAAATAATGTTCACTGACAGAAAGAGAGAACTTTAAAACCAATAAAGTTTGTAAAGTGTATATAATATTCACTCTCAATTCCATTTCCTGCTACAGTCAAGATTTTCAAAAATTTACGAATAAATGTTAAACCAAGTATACGATGTGTTGGTTGTTTTTATTTTAACCAGGTTTATCTCTTAATCTACCTATGAAATTGCCAATTCCAATCAGGGGCAGCTCGAAGTACCTGGACCAACTGACGAGGATTTGAAAAGACCTCCTACACTTTGGGCTCTACAAGACCCAGGAGGGTGATCCCTTAATGTGTTTACAATCTCTGCACCAAAATTATAAACAACATTAGCCATAACATATAATGTCACTTAATAGCTCAATTGAACGGGATAAAACTAAAAAGAATTGGTTGTTCATCAGTAATATCAACCATTTGGAGCATGAGATAATTACAACATTTCATAGTGAAAGATAGTCATTAGTTTTAAAGTTGTAGCAAGTTCTAGGTGAACACAAACAAACACTGAATCACAAAGAACAAATGCAACTCAGACCAGTGCCTAACTTCGATTGGAGGAGTCAAATTCACCAATACCTAATGGTTCATAGCATATTCAATAGTAACACATAGCATATAATATCTATGATTACATTGCCTTACAATATCACCAATATGTACCTCAGCTTAATACTACTTACCAAATCCTTGTACAAAACATATCAACTTGCAATCTTATTTAAGCATTTTAATTAACTCCTTGAGTTAAATCTAAAACAAGAATTGCACACACCACAATAGTGAGATGAACAAAATAACCCTTGATCACTTCATTCAAAATTCGAATACACTTGCACATAGGAGAGACATGAGCCTAGATTTATCAGTTTAACTCAAATGCCAGTACTGTTATGAAACATTAAATCTCCATAAATTCAACTCCTACAATAAAAAGACTCATAATCCAATTTTCATTTTCTTTGTCACTACAAATTTTACAATTTGCTATGCAGCTTCACCAAAGATTTTTGACTTGCTAACCTGTTACAATGAAAAAATAAAAGAATATGTAGAGGAAAGGAATACTCTAGAAGAAGCCCTAAAATGAATCTCTTGATGACATCTGGAAAATTCTTTCCCATTGATTAGTAATCTGCAAAGAATCTTCTCTCCCTGCAACAAACCCACTCTGCTTCCAAAACAACATTTTCCCAAGTTGTTTTGCAACTGAAAAAATGCCCAAGCTGCTCTCCAACATAAAATATGCTCATATGAGAATATTATCCTCTTAAATTCACTCAGCAGTTAAAACAACTCTACTCCTGTGAAAATTCCTCATCTTTTCCTTTTAAACTGAAACTGCAATTTAAAACTCTAGCAAATAATGTCTATTTCTAAAGCAAATAAATTCACTTTATAAAATAACTCATGTAGCCATTTTGAAGTTTAATGCCCAGCACAAAAATATTTCACCCTATGAGGAAAATTCCATCCAAATTTACCCAGCAATTGAGAAATAATTAAAAAATGTACTACCCGTGAAAGCTCTTCATTTCTACCTTTTCTCATTAAAACTATTTCACCCCCCACTAAAACTTTATTTAAAGTGAAAACATTTTAAATAAAAGCCATTAGACCCTTTCTAGTAATTATGCTTTGCTTCACTTAAAAAATGAATGAAATTTTTCCTTAATAAATCTACCGGACAAAACAAGCCACACCGTTGTCGGGCCCACACCCATCTCCCTGCCATCCCACAATCACTAATGACTGAGCACCTTGGGATCATGACATGGTGGGGAACGGTCCAGAATTTGCTGCACTCAACTTCATTTTCTGACCGTTGATTTCCTCCACTCTCCATTTTGTGCCCTAATTTCCATCTTGTTAGCTTCTCAGTGCTTGAGCATTCCTCCTCTGGCTATGGCGGCAGGAAATGTTTGATCTTCACTTCAATAATTAATCCCTCGACTGGACAATTGTCTGCCATCATCTCTCAACAATCTCATTCAACAACATAGAGGCCCGATTTGAAAAACGTGGACATATTCCAATTCTCTCTCACATGGCGTGGGTTTCCCTCTGATTCAAGCTTTTTCATTTGCAAGGAAGTTTCTAAGGCATTTCTGGTAAATCCATTTGCTCCTTCATGGCTCACACCTCTGTTTCAATGGTTGTAACCTGCAAGTTGCATTTTGTGTGTACCTAACAATGTTCGTGTCCCATATTGGCATTTGCTAGAAAGTTTCTAGTCTCATTAATCGATTCACTTTTGTGCATATCATGCCAACATGGCACCCTGTGAGACCATATTTGTTGAGGCATCATCAAACAGTTCATATGCCCTCTCCAGGCTGCGCCCTCCAATTTCATTCTGGGCGCCTGCTGCAAGCGTGGTACTAGCGTTCCATCTGCTAAATTGCATTTCTTTTGAAATTTTCTAATGCATTTTCAACAAGCCATTTTATGCATCAAATTCCCTTTGCACAGTTTAGATAATTCTCCTAGGCACCAGATAAGGTCGAGCTAAGTGTGCTTTTGGCTGTCATACAATGGAGGAATTGGATCTCCTTCATGTAGCTAACCTTGCTTCTTGATTTTCAATGAACAACAACAAAGATTGACCAATGTTGATGCAAAAAATTGGAAATAATCTCTGCCATTTCAATTCACTGCCATCTACTGCCTTGTTGTTTAATATGAATACTAATCCTCCATAAACATGCTACAACCCTTTACAATTTTCACAAGTTAATGGATTTACATAACTCATTTGTTTGATTCTCCCTAATTGAATTAGGTATTTTGCAAATCTTGAATGTAGAGAGCCAATTCATCATACAAGCAAAAGTAAAACTCTCACCTGTCACTGTTCTCTCTTGAGGCTTATATTCTCACTTCATGCTCATGTTGAGCAAGATTTCTTGGTTTCAACCTCTGATTTATCACTAGGCTTCATTGTTGTAGATTATATATATGACCTTCTTGTTCTTTGAATGGAGACTTTCATTTGGTTGTCCCATAAAACCATAACTCCCAATAATCGTTTCTCCATATAGGCTTTTATTGAGCTACCCCTTTTCCTCTATGCCATATCCCATGGTGATTAAGATGAAACACCATACCACTCAAGCACAACTGTCATCTTCATTCAAGGTAATACTCTCCAAATCCATTTCATGCAGGCCATTTTGACCATCAACATAATAATTAGCATAATCTACTTTATGAATTAAAATATATGTGTATGGAAAAATAAGATCAAGATCACTATAACGTAGCCTTCAACAAAGGAAAAAAGGAATGATCTAGATAACACAACTCCTCCTTGCTGAAGGTATTTAGCAAACAATCACTCAGTGCACTTGCATTAATCTGGGTATATGGTGTATTTGAACCTTCATAAATGTGAGTTTTAGGAGCACATACCACATGACATGGGTATTTGGCAATAGTTTCCTCATCATCATGAGAAGTAATCTCAATTTGAAACATGCTTTCTCCAGTTGCAAATGTTGCATCACTGTTTGAATCATATATATAGAGATTTAAGGAAAATGTGATCAACAACATGAACCCTACCACTTTTATCAATATGAGTATGAGCTTATGTCGGGTCCCCTTGTGGGCCCGACAAAAAAACAAAATCGTTTTCAAACAAATTTTCCCTTTAAATGCCTTTAGGCAGCTTCTAAATGTTTTTGGAATGAAAACATGAAATGGGTTTTCATTAAAACTCACTTTCCAACCCTGTCAAACGACTTCCGGGAGCAATAAAAACTTGCAAAATTGTAGACATTCATTCCACGAATGTAGTGCAACAAATGGCTCAGAGAAAAAAATCATGAGATGAAATTTATTAATCCGCAAAGTTGCTCAGTTGAACTTTTCTGAAACTACACCTTTTCTGAACCAATTAAAACTCACTCAACTGCCAATTTGTAAAAATAGTGAATCAATGCCTGGCGAGCTGCCATCAGACACATACATTCATTAAGGTACCCTGAGCATGTGTGCAAAACGAATTCCTTGAATCATCACTGATCAAAAGTTATTAACGATCAAAGTTGACCACTCAGAAAGGCTGTCAAGAATGCAGATGCAAAACTAAACAAACTGCATTTGGTTTCGACTTGTAAAAATCACAAATCAAATCATGAGGCTCTGAAAACTGAAACACGAGATAATTTAGGTATGGAGAACACATAACAAAATTCAACCAATTGCAAAATGCAAGGCCAAATAGGAGGCAACTTTGCAAAACTGACAATCTGCAAACAATAGAAAAATGCAAAGACCCATCAGCTTCACTTTTCAAAACCTTGACAAAACTTATTGTGGGAAGCTTAAAATTGACACACACATTCACATATGTCAATAAAATACGTCTGCAAATGGGTTTTTCTTGAAAATCAACATGCCTCAAATTCTGACTCTCCAAAGTGGGTCACTCAAACTGACCCCTCAAGTGCACTTTTGAAAGTGCAGAGGCAATTTTTTTGAAATGCGCACCTCAAATTTGCAAAATTTGAGAGTGCCATTAGTGGCTCCGACTGGGGATGTATGCCCCCTATGGGCATAGCAAGATTCTAGATCTCTGGGGAGAGTAGACCAAATTCTGATTCTGTCAAGTGCCTTCAAACTGCTCCCTTATTCAATTTTCATTTTTCAACTTCATTTGATGACCCCGGGTCACCAAATGAAAAAATGGGATTCAAAATTTACCTTTGTCAAACACTCTGTTTTGTATTATCTGCTTTAGGCCAAATCTGAGAACACTATCATAGACCATCCACAAACTAGCCCGATCATTGACATGTCCCATTGTATCACTGTACTTTCCAATGTCATTTACAATTCTGTCAAACTGCAATGTGTAATCAGACACTGATTGAAATCCATTATCATCATGGAATTTTACCTTGGGCAGTTTATCATCATGTCCCACTAAATGCTCATTCTCCTGGATTGAGAAATATAAGCATTCATAGTCAGTTTGACCTCTGATATCATAAACTTTAGCATCAAAATCAGTTTGCACATCAAAATCAATTTGCAGATCAAACTGAAAGCTATCACAAACAATTTGGTGTGTCCCATGCAAATCATCTTGGCATATGTCAAAGATAGAAGATGCTTATTCAAGAGCATCCTTGTACTGATCACTACACCCTAGGCACCTCTTCTGACACTTCGGTTCAGGCACATCATAACACATCTTGGTATCATGGAAATGGGAAACACATGCATCATTAACATCTAAGGAATGAGTAAATACATTCATCTCAGGTTTGAGAACATGTTCAGATTCATTCTTCACATCATCATTCCTCTCAAAACCAAATACCTCAAGTGAAGGCTCGAGCAAATAATCATCAACAAGGACATCAGGAGAACAACCCTGTGAACTAGTAACCTCATGTACAACACCATCTGGTACATGTGCTGATCCAAAAGTGAAAGACTCATTGCTAACCAAAAATTCCTCATTAGCAATGAAACTAAAATCCTCAGTTTCTTTCACATCAATGCTTTTGATATGTGGTGGAAACATGTCCATGTGCACGTTCTGAAGATCAGGAGCATCAAACAAAAAGTAATTACACTCAACTTCACATTCATCAACATGAGATTCACCATTATTTTCACTGCATAGCTGCTCCACACATGGATTAACAACCTCTGCCATATCGACACAATCTGAAAATTTACTGTAACATGAGTCAGCAAGCCTTTCAATATCATCAATGAGTAATGACCATGATTCAATATCCATATATATGCTTGATGAATCTATTATTTTATCATCATGCTCATCATGCATCACAAAAATTTCCATCTTTG
This sequence comes from Sequoiadendron giganteum, assembly GCA_007115665.2. Lineage (NCBI taxonomy): Eukaryota > Viridiplantae > Streptophyta > Pinopsida > Cupressales > Cupressaceae > Sequoiadendron > Sequoiadendron giganteum. The sequence goes on along the minus strand of CM021107.1, from coordinate 316,454,281 downwards.
CTTCATTCAAACAAACATGAAGAGCAGGAGCATAAGCACACTCACCAGCACCTTTATCATATTCCACATTATGTTTTGAATCAGCATAATGATCACACACATGTTTTTCTTCAAATTCCGCATCACTCTCACAATGAACATGCTCTTCTAATTCTGAACCCGAATTACATTCGGTATATTCATCACATGTTCCTTGTTCTTTCACTTGTGGATAAATGACTTCATGAACATTTATATCATTGCATTCTTCAAGTGAGGAATATGCTTCAACATCATTTTTAGAAAAGCAATCACAATCTTCAGAGAAGCAATCAGAACTATCAACCCCATCATGACTTTCATCACAAGAAAAAACATCATTACACAAACCATGTTCAAAATCTCCAAAATGAATACTTGAGGCTACATTTTCAGAGTCATAGTAATTGTTTTCCAATAAAATGTCAGAAATACATGCCTTGTAATTGATGGTCACAACATGACATGAAGTATCACTTCATATCTCATTTTCATCTCCATTATCTGAGACATCACATGAGAGGCACTTTTGCATTTCTACCCTATTATCATCCCATGTGACCTCATCTTCCTTACTGTTGCAAGCATTAGCATATGTGTTGATTTTGAGCTGATCACAATACTCATCCTCTAACATACTCTTTTCAATTATTTGCATTGTTGTATGATCTTCTTCAAGAGGATAGTTGTTGTTCACATTTTGAGAATTCACATTATGTGCATAACCACTCTTAGCTGATTCTACACTTCTTATCCAATCAGGCACTTGATCAAAGCTATGGGGCTTCAAATCCTCTGGCAAAGTACTCAACCCAGGTTCAAAAATTTCACAAAACAAATCAATGCACATGTAATCCTTAGGTTTGAAATCTTTGGGAACTTCAATCAAGGCATCCAAAAATCTCGAAAATAATTTGAATGGTGATTCCTCTTCCTGTCTTGTCATTTCATACAATTCTTGTACAAAAGACTTTTTATCAACAATGCCCAAATTTTGTTGACATTCAACTTGGAGCTCACTATGATCTTCATATTTTGATGATGAAGAAATCATAGCAGTAGAGGCAATGCCAGCTTTCCAATCATTTCCATTATCTGATCCTTGAATTCAATAGGCATGAGTTGTGCTTGGGTAATCAACACTTGCAGCTAAATACCCTTTCATCATAGAGTATTTTAAATTGTTCTCAATGTCCATGGCAGTTTGATATTCCTGAATTAAAGTTGCAGGCTCTTTATCCCTTAACAAGAATCCCATCTTGCTGTCAAATGCACCAAGATACACAACCAATAATTCAACATCATTTGGTCTTATGTATTCCGGGATCTCTCTTATTGCCTTTGTAAATCTAAGATTGAAAACAGGGACGAAATCATTTTCACTTATATGGATCTCCAAATTTTTATCCTCACCTCACTTGGATTTACCATTTCACCAAATTGCTCAACAAAGGCTGTTATAAACTGATTCCATGAAGCTATAGAACATGATGGTAAAAATGAGAACCAATCCCTGACATCATCCTTCAAGGATTGAACACATAGTTTCATAGCAACGTCCTCATGATTTACCTCATAATCCCCCATCACATCCATGAATTTTTGTAGATGCTTAGAGGTTGATTCTGAACTTTTCCCTACGAATTTGGGCAAATACTTCCTAACATCTTTAGGGATTAGGTTCAGGAAACCTCCAATACCACTGAAAACCAATGGCATATACCTTTCAATAGCAAAATTCCTTTGAGGGCTTGGGACAACTTCTTTTCCCTACATACTTTTACTTTCCATTTCACAGGGAAACCCTCTTGTGTACAAATTCAATCACTATCAGCTTCATACATGATTACCAATTACATCATTTACAAAATCAACCATGATTCTAAAACGTTGATTGAATAATCATGCCTTAAGCTTTCTCAAAGACATAATTCGAAATAAACATACTTCTCTACTCATGTTACATATTACATTTTAGAAGTATGGAAAGAAATGCTAATGTTGTTCCCTTTCTTAATGCAGATTCATCTAATAGGGAACCAAATTTTTCCTAAAATGTTTACATATGGTTTCCACACACAATTTCTTGAAAACCAAGAGTGAAAAATACCTGGTGTGATCCTAATAAAATGTTGCTTCCTAATTGTGAGATGTTAAGATGAAACTAATAGTGCAATAAAGAGAAACAATAAGATAATAGGGCACCTCAATGATTAGCCTAAGAAAATGAACAATATGAAAGCAAGATAAACAAATAAATTGTTGTTATACCTTCATGTTGTTGCTTCCTTGGTTGGCCCTTGATGTTGAAGTTTTGTGTGCTCCTTGGATGGCAATGAAATGAAGTGGATGCAAGATGAATTGATGCAATATGGGTGCTAAAATGGATGAGAGCTTGAATGACAATTTTGCAAGAGTTTATTTGCAAAAGACTTGATTATTCCCTAAAATGAAGGAATTGAAGGGGTATTTATAGGCCAAATTTAATTCTCTAGAGAATTCAACGGTTGGGATTGATCCAACAAAGATCAAGATGAAGGGCTATGGTGAGTTGAGGACTCACAAAACCTCACATCTTGACATGTGGAGGGTGAGATGTCCTAAGGTGGAGTGATGTGGAAATGAGGTGGAAGAGAAGGACAAGAGGTGGAAGGGAAGTACATGAGGTGGATGAAGGACAAGTACCTTTGAGGTACCTTGGGGAATGAGAAGATTTCCTCAAAAAGGAACTTCTTGTCCCCAAATGAGGATGAAAGAGACTTTTGAGGAATTTTAGAATTCCTCAAAAATCTCCATGGGAAAAGGGGAAATGTGTGGGAAGAATAAATGTAAATTAAAAATTTACATTTAATGGAGGATTCATTGGATAAAAGGAGGTCTCAAAAAGTTGGAGATTTGTCACATGTGGGAGATGTGACAAGTCCAAGGTTCTAGAAACCCTTGGCACATGTGAAGTGACAAGGCAAGGCTTCTAGAATCTTGCATGGGGATGGGAAAGACCTTGGAAAGATAAAAGTGAATTAAAAATTCACATGGGGAAGAGAGGAACCTTGGTTAAATAAATGTGAATTAAAAATTCACATGGGGAAGAGAGTCCAGGCTAAAAATGGTAAGTGAGAAGGTTGACCAAAAAAGGTAAGCCAAATGTGGCTAATGATTTTGATTAAGGTTGTGCAAACACAGGATTAAGGTAACTAATGAGAGATTAGAGGCAAGTGGGAGATTATGGAGGATGTGACACTTAATTGAGATTAAGTGGTGCACATCCTAATCATAGATTAATTAATTTAATCCGGATTAGAAGAGGGTTATGGAGAATGTGACAAGGAGAGAGAAAAAAGGAATTAAAATTGATTTTAATCCAAATGGGTTAAATGACTAAATTAAATGATCTGTCATATTTATTTAATTTAGAGAAGAAAATGGGGTAAGGTAAAGTATTTAATTTATTTAATTAGATACTTTAGGAACCTTAGGTAGAAAATGAAATAATGATTAAATAAATTATTTAATCACTGTTAATGGAATAGATGAATAAAGTAGACGATTTTGATCATACGGAAGTGATCAAATTTGGATGTCCACTTGGAATTGTTGCAGCAACTGCAAATGGTTCTTCTGATTGGAAATATTTGTAAATCTGGAACCGTATTCACCTCTTCATCAAGTTCTTTGGTAGAGTCGCCACCTCTTTGTAGAGGACAAAAATCTGATCAACTGGAATTTCTTCACAGATCAAATTTTCTTTAAGAACCAACACACACTACAACACCTTCTTATCCAACAATATGACATTATATGGATTCCTTCCTCAAACTTGTCAGGGTACTTCATCACAAGAGCTCGAATCTGATTCATCTCTACTGCAAATCCTTTGGTTCTTTCCCAGTTCTTCTCAAATAATGCACATTAGTGCATAGATCTCAGAGTCGCCACTCACAGTTTGTGAGGTATTATGAAATAAGTATGAAATATGGAAAAATCTAGACAGACTTACATTGAAAGATGAATTACTACAGACTCTCTCGCAACATTTGTGAGAATTGACTCACTTGACAAGGAGCTTGAACCTCTCATAACAAGCTCATGAATCTATAAGGCAGAATAATCTTCAGCAATGGTCCACAGCTGAGTCACCATTTTGTTGGTTGTTTTTATTGTACCCAGGTTTATCTCCTAATCTACCTATGGAATTGCCAATTCCAATCAGGGGCATCTTGAATGACTTGGAACAATTGACGAGGATTTGAAAAGACCTCCTACACTTTAGGCTTTGCAAGACCCGAGAGGGTGATCCCTTAATGTGTTTACAATCTCTGCACCAAAATTATAAATAACATTTACCATAACAAATAATCTCACTTAATAGCTCAACTAAACGGGATAAAAGTGAAAATAATTGATTGTTCATCAGTAATATCAACCATTTGGAGCATGAGATAATTAAAAAAACACTTCATAGTGAAAGATAATCATTAGTTTTAAAGTTGTAGCAAGTTCCAGGTAAACACAAACAAACACTGAATCACAAAGAACAAATGCAACTCTTACCAGTGCCTAACTTCCATTGGAGGAGTCAAATTCACCATTACCTAATGCTTCATAGCAGATTCAACAGTAACACATAGCATATAATATCTCTGATTACATTTCCTTACAATATCACCAATATGTACCTCAACTTAATACTACTTACCAAATCCTTGTACAAAACATATCAAATTGCAATCTTATTTAAGCATTTTAATTAACTCCTTGAGTTAAATCTAAAACAAGAATTGCACACACCACAATAGTGAGATGAACAAAAGAACCCTTGATCACTTCATTCAAAATTCAAATACACTTGCACATAGGAGAGACATGAGCCTAGATTTATCAGTTTAACTCAAATGCCAATACTGTTATGAAACACTAAATCTCCATAAATTCAGATCCTACAATAAAAAGACTTAGAATCCATCTTGCATTTTCTCTGTCACTACAGATTTTACAATTTGCTATGCAGCTTCACCAAAGATTTATGACTTGCTAAACTATTACAATGAAAAAATAAAATAATATGTAGAGGAAAGGAATGCTCCAAAAGAAGCCCTAAAATGAATCTCTTGATGACATCTGGAAAATTATTTCCCGTTGATCAGTAATCTGTAAAGAATCTTCTCCTCTCCCTACAACAAACCCACTCTGCTTCCAAAACAACATTTGCCCAAGTTGTTTTGCAATTGAAAAAATGCCCAAGCTGCTCTGCAATAGAAAATATTCTCATATGAGAATATTCTCCACTCTTAAATTCACTTAGTAGTTAAATCAACTCTACTCCTGTGAAAATCCTCATCTCTGCCTTTTAAACTGAAATTGCAATTTAAAACTTTAGCAAATAATGTTTGTTTCTAAAGTGAATAAATTCACTTTATAAAATAACTCATGCAACCATTTTGAAGTTTAATGCCCAACACAAAAATATTTCACCCTGTGAGGAAAATTCCATCCAAATTTACCCAACAATTGAGAAATAATTAAAAATTGTAATACCTATGAAAGCTCTTCATTTTTACCTTTTCTCATTAAAACTATTTCACCCTGCACTAAAACTTTATTTAAGGTGAAATTATTTTAAATAAAATCCATCACACCCTTTGTAGTAATTATGCTTTGCTTCACTTAAAAAATGAATGAAAGTTTTCCTTAATAAATCTGCGGGACAAAACAAGCCACACCGTTGTCGGGCCCACACTCATCTCCCTGCCATCCCGCAATCACTAATGACCGAGCACCTTGGGATCATGACATGGTGGGGAATGGTCCAGAATTTTTTTGTACTCAACTTTATTTTCTGACCGTTGATTTCCTCCGCTCTCCATTTTGTGCCTTAATTTCCATCTTGTTCACTTCTCAGTGCTTGAGCAATCCTTCTCTAGCTATCACGACAGGAAATATTTGATCTTCACTTCAATAAACAATCCCTCGACTGGACAATAGCCCGCCATCTTCTCTCAACAATCTCATTCAACAACATATAGGCCCGATTTGAAAAAACATGGACATATTCCAATTTTCTCTCACATGGTGCGAGTTTCCTCTGATTCAAGGTTTTGCATTTGCAAGGAAGTTTCTAAGGCATTTCTGGTAAATCTATTTGTGCTCCTACATGGCTCACACCTCTGTTTCAATGGTTGTAACTTGTAAGTTGCAGTTTGTGTGTACCCAACAATGTTCGTGTCCCATATTGGCATTTGCTAGAAAGTTTCTAGTCTCATTAATCAATTCATTTTTGTGCATATCATGCCAACATGGCACCCTGTGAGACCATATTTTTTGAGGCATCATCAAATAGTTCATACGCCCTCTCCAAGCCATGCCCTCCAATTTCAATCTAGGTACCTATTGCAAGCATGGTACTGGCATTCCATCTGCTAAATTGCATTTCTTTTGAAAGTTTCTAACGCATTTTCAACAAGCCATTTTATGCATCAAATTCCCTTTGCACAGTTTAGAGAATTCTCCTAGGCACCAGATTAGGTCAAGCTAAGTGTGCTTTTGGCTATCATAGAACAAAGGAATTGGCTCTCCTTCATGTAGCTGAACTTGCTTCTTGATTTTCAGTGAACAACAACAAAGATTGACCAATGTTGGTGCAAAAAATTGAAAATAATCTTTGTCGTTTCAATTCACTGCCATCTACTGCCTTGTTGTTTAATATGAATACTAATCCTCCATAAACATGCTAGAACCATTTACAATTTTAACTAGTTAATGGATTTACATAACTCATTTGTTTGATTCTCCCTAATTGAATCAAGTATTTTGCAAATCTTGAATGTAGAGAGCCAATTCATCATACAAGCAAAATAAAACTCTCACTTGTCACTGTTCTCTCTTGAGGCTTATATTCTCACTTCATGCTCATGTTGAGCAAGATTTCTTGGTTTCAAACTCTGATTTATAATTAGGCTTCATTGTTGCAGATTATATATATGACCTTCTTGTTCTTTGAATGGAGACTTTCATTTGGTTGTCCCATAAAACCATAACTCCCACTAATCATTTCTCCATATAGGCTTTTATTGAGCTACCCCTTTTCCTCTATGCCATATCCCATGGTGATTAAGATGAAACACCATCCCACTCAAGCACAATTGTCATCTTCATTCAGGGTAATACTCTCCAAATCCATTTCATGTGGGCCATTTTGACCATCAGCATAATAATCAGCATAATCTACTTTATGAATTAAAACATATGTGTATGCCAAAATAAGATCAAGATCATTATAACGTAGCCTTCAACAAAGGAAAAAAGGAATGATCTAGATAACACAACTCCTCCCTGCTGAAGGTATTTAGAAAACAATCACTCGGTGCACTTGCGTTAATTTGGGTATATGGTGTATTTGAACCTTCATAAATGTGAGTTTTAGGAGCACATACCACATGACATGGGTATTTGGCAATAGTTTCCTCATCATCATGAGAAGTAATCTCAATTTGAATCATGCTTTCTCTAGTGGGAAATGTTGCATCACTGTTTGAATCATATATATAGAGCTTTAAGGAAAATGTGATCAACAACATGAACCCTACCACTTTTATCAATATGAGTATGAGCTTATGTCGGGTCCCCTTGTGGGCCTAACTAAAAAAAAAAAATTGTTTTCAAACATATTTTCCCTTTAAATGACTTTAGGCAGCTTCTAAATGTTTTTGGAATGAAAACATGAAATGGGTTTTCATTAAAACTCACTTTCCAACCCTGTTGCAAAATGGTGCAAATTGGCCAAGTCTGCCTAGGAATCGGCCTGGAAAACAAGTCAAATGACTTCTCGGAGCAATAAAAACTTGTAAACTTGTAGAAATTCATTCCACGAATGCAGTGCAACAAACGGCTCGGAGAAAAAAATCATGAGATGAAATTTATTAATCCGCAAAGTTTCTTAGTTGAACTTTTTTGAAATTGCACATGTTTTGAACCAATTAAAACTCACTCAACTGCCAATTTGTAAAAATAGTGAATCAACTCCTGGCGAGCTGCCATCAGACACATAAGTTCATTAAGGTACCTTGAGTACATGTGAAAAATGAATTTTCTTGAATGATCATTGATCAAAAGTTATTAACGATCAAAGTTGACCAGTCAGAAAGGCTGTCGGGAATGCAGATGCAAAACTGAACAAACTACATTTGGTTTTGACTTGTAAAAATAACAAATCAGATCATGAGGCTCTAAAAAATGACACACGAGATAATTTAGGTATGGAGAACACATAACAACATTCATTTTCTCATGACAGTCAACCAATTACAAAATGAAAGCCCAAATAGGAGGCAACTTTGTGAAACTGACAATCTGCAAAACAACAGAAAAATGCAAAGACCCATCAGCTTCACTTATCAAACCTTGACAAAACTTATTTTGGGAAGCTAAAAATTGACACACAAGTTCACATATGTCAATCAAATACGTCTGCAAATGGGTTTTGCTTGAAAATCAACATGCCTCAAATTCTGACTCTCCAAAGTGGGTCACTCAAACTGACCCCTCAAGCGCACTTCTGAAAGTGCAGAGGAAAAATTTGAGAGTGCCATCACGATTTTGTTATTATAATTGGTAAATATAAAATTCCAAATCATTACAATAAAGAGGAGATGTTAAAAATAAATGAACGGTATGACGCCTGTTCAGAACGCTATTTATTTAACCGTCGGCTTGCAAGCAGGTGAATATATTATAGTATTTGGGGTTAAAGACTCCCCTCATGTTATAGAACTTCATTTACATTCCACCAAAGCCTTTTGACCGAGGTGCATGCAGGTGATTCTATATAATGGTTCAAATTAAAATTTACAAGTAAATTGTACCATAATTTTATAATCTGAACTATCTTCAAAATATTGGTATTGTTTCCTTTAGTTGAATCCATTTTATTTTTTAAAAGTTAGAATCCACTTTTTTTAAGATGTGATTCGAAATCTTACAATATTAATATATGATTTTTTCTCTTTCTATTATTATTTTTTATTTTTCTCATATTTACAAAATCAATATGTTCTTTCAAAAGTTAATATAATTAAAAATCTTAAGTTCTTTTTTATCATAGAAATGAACAAATATAATAGCATTATTTTACAACCTTGAACCATTTGTAGATAGGAATCCAAATTTTATGAACAATTATGTCAATCTTTTTATTGACAATTTCTACTCTTGACAAATAAAAAGCAATCAAGATTATACAAGCATTTGCATGGATACATACTTACAAAACACATAAAAGAGGGATTGGTCCTAACACAATCTCAATACAAACACGAATATCCTAACTCAACACCATATTTATCTCAAAAGTACACTAAAAAATAATAGAACACAATCATTCTTCTACACTAAACACATAATAATATAATTTTTTATACTACATATTGTTAGAGTTTAATTAGGGTTAGGGATAGGGTTCAAAAGTAGTTTAATTAGGATAAGAGTTAGAGTTAGGAGTAGGCTTAAATTAGGTTAGGGTTCTATTAGGGTTAGGGTTAGAGTTCAATTAGGGTTCAATTATAGTTAGGATTTAACTATAATTAGGGTTCAATTATATTTATTTATTTCCTTATAAAGAGATTTTCTATTGGTTTAAGTACAAGTTTATATTCTATTCTAAGAATATTGCATAAATAGTTAAATTATTTTTTCTTAGATAAAATAAATTACTTTTGTGTTAAATTAGAAAATACTAATATTATAAATGAGTTTATCTTCATGTTATCTTGATTACAAGCCATAAACGATATAAAGAAATATTTGTTTTGTTCAAAGTAGTAATTTGATAGATTTGCATGATATACTTCCAAATTAGATTAAACAATCATCTTATGCTCTCACCTTGCACATTACTAATCTTGGTGATGAGAAAATGGCATTTAATCCATTGATTAAGTCTAATTTGATCCAATCCAACATCTTAAATTAAATTATCTATCATTTTTTAATTTTTTTTAATTTTTACAAATAATTTAAATCCTTTTTACACAATGTCAAGTTAATTATGAAAAATTAAAATTATTTATAAACAACTTAAAATTTTAACAATTTAACAAAATATAATTTAAATTAACTATAAATAGTATAGAGTTTGGATTTGCTATATCTCTCATATATCAACATAGGTAAATTTGAAAAATATTTTAAATGATAAATTCAAAATAATATTAATATTTTAAATGTATATTTGTTAGGTTGTGTCCGAAAAATCATACCTTTCACATAGGATGGTGTATGCACTTCAAGCTATTTTTTAAATGCAGCCTAAAATCCCTAGAATGAGTATGCATCTTACATGTTTTAGAATTTAAGGTATTGTAGTGCATGTTATTATCTCATTCAAAATGCTAGCACAAACATTAAATTTTGTTCACAATAAATTAACTTTCCACTTAATTAAAGTGGAGGATGTAATAACACCATTAAAATAACACCAAGAAAGAAAATAAGAAAAATTGAATAAAAAAGTAATGGGTAGAAAGCAATCTCCTCTCACCTAGGGTGAGGGAAGCACTTTCATTCAAAGTTAGGATTATAGTTCAATTAGAGTTAGAGTTATGGCGCAACTAGGGTTATGGTCAATCAAGATTCAATTAGGATTAATAATTAATTAGGGTTAAGATTAGGGTTCAATTAGCATTCAACTAGGGTTATGGATTAATTAGACTTAGGGTTAGGATAAGAGTTAAATTTGATTTACAATTAGGTTTTGAATTAGAGTTTCGTTAGATTTGGGTTGGGGTTTAATTACAATTATGTTTCAATTAGGGTTATGATTATGGTTAGGGATTCAATTTATCTAGGGTTACAATTCAAATAAAATTAGGCTTGAATTAGGGTTAGGGTTAGAGTTAAAGTTAGGATTAAGTTTTAATTATGGTTAAAGTTAAGTTTTAACTATGGTTAGGGTTTAATTAAGGTTATGCTTAGAGTTCAATTAAGGTTACTATTCACTTAGGATTATGGTTCAGTTAGTATTCAATTTGGGTTAGGGATCAATTACGATTATGATTCAAGAAGAGTTTTGTAGGGTTAGGGTTAGAGTTAGGGCTAAATTAGGGTAAGGGCTATTGTTAGTTTTAGTCTTAGGGTCAACTTAGAGTCATCTAGGGTTAGGATATAATTAGGGTTAGGGTTCAATAACATTAAGATTTAATTAAAGTTAGGATTAAATTAGGGGTAGGCTGAAATTAGGGTTAGGATTAGGGTTAATATTTAATTAGGGTTAGGGTTAAATTAGGGTTAGGGTTCAATTAATATTAAAATTTAATTAGGGCTAGGGTTCAAGTAGCAATCAATTAGGATTAGGGTTTAATTAGAGATAGGGTTAGGATTAGAGTTTAATTAATGTTAGAGTTATGATTAGAATAAAAGCTCATTTAAGTTAGGATTAAGCTCCACATGGCAAATGATCAACCAAAAATAATCAACATTAGGGTTAGGATTAGGGTTCAATTAGGGATCATATAGTTAAAGTAGGGTTAGGGTTAAAGTTAGCATTAAGTTTTAATTATGGTTAGGGTTAAGTTTTAATTATGCTTAGGGTTTAATTCAGGTTATGCTTAGAGTTAAATTAAGGTTACTATTCACTTAGGGTTACAGTTCAGTTAGTATTCAATTTGGGTTAGGGATCAATTAGGGTTATGATTCAATAAGATTTTTTGCAAGGTTAGAGATGAAATTAGGATTAGAGTTAGGGTTAGAGATAGGGTTAGGGTTAGGGTTAGGGTTAGGATTAGAGATAGCATCATGATTATGGCTAGGGTTAGGATTAGAGATAGAATTAGGATTAGGGTTAAGGTTAGAGATAAAATTATGATTAAGATTCATGTTAGCATAAGAGATAGTGTTGCAACTAGGGTTAGGATTAGAGATAAAATTAGGATTAGAGTTAGAGTTTGTATTAGGATTAGGGTTAGAGATAGGTTACAATTAAGGTTAGGGTTATGATTATGGTTAGATATAGTGTTATAATTAGGGTTAGGGTTAGAGATGCTGTTAGGATTAGGATTAGAGTTAGGTTTAGGGAAGTAGAGATAGAATTAGGATAAGTGTTGGGATTTATGTTAGGAATAGGGTTAAGATCAAGAATAGAGTTATGATTAGTGTTAGGGTTAGAAATAGGGTTACAATTAGTGTTAGGGTTAGGATTAGAGATAAAAATTAGGAATCAAGTTAGGATAATGATTAGTGTTAGGGTTAGGATTAGGATTAGGATTGAGATTAGGGTTAGGGTTAGGGTCAAGGTTAGAGATAATTAGGAATCGAATTAGGATTAGGGTTAGAAATAGAATTAAGATTAAGGTTGGGTCGAGGTTAGTGTTAGGGTCAAGGTTAGGGATATGGTTAGGATTAGAGATAGGGTCAAGATTAGGGTTAGAGATAAAATTAGGATTAGGGTTAGGGTTTGTGATATGATTAGGTTTATACTTAGGCTTAGAGATGGGGTTTGCGATAGGGTTAGGGTTAGAGATAGAATTAGGATTATGGCTAGGTTTGCATTATGATTATGGTTACTTGCTTAGGTTTAAGGTTGTGGCTAGAGAAAATTATGATTAGGGTTAGAATTAGGGTTAGGATTGGTGTTAGGATTAGGGTTAGGATTAGGGTTAGGATTAGAGACAAGAATAGATTTAGAGATAATGTTAGGATCAAGGTTAGGGTTAGAGATATAATTAGGATTAGAGTTGGGGTTTGTGTTAGGATTAGGGTTAATCTTAGGGTTAGGGTTAAAGATATGGTTAGAGTTAATGAATATAAGTTAATTATTTAAATTAATGTTAGGATTAGGGTTAGGGTTATGATTAGAGATAGCATCATGATTATAGTTAGGGTTATGATTAGAGATAGAATTATGATTAGGGTTAGGGTTAGAGATAGTGTTACGATTAGGGTTATGGTTAGAGATAAAATTAGGATTAGAGTTAGAGTTTATATTAGGATTAAGGTTAAGCTTAGGGTTATGGTTAGAGATAGGTTACAATTAAGGTCAGGGTTAGGGTTTTATGGTTAGAGATAGTGTTAGAATTAGGGTTAGGGCTACATATGGTGTTAGGATTAGGGTTAGAGTTAGGCTTGGAACTAGAGATAAAATTGGGATAAGTGTTCAGATTTATGTTAGGAATAGGTTAAGATAAATAATAGTGTTAGGATTAGTGTTAGGGTTAGAAATAGGGTTACAATTAGTGTTAGGGTTAGGGTTAGAGATAAAAATTAGGAATCAAGTTAGGATAATGATTAGTGTTAGGGTTAGGGTCAAGATTAGGATTAAGATTAGGGTTAGGTTAGAGATAATTAGGAATCAAATTAGGATTTAGATTAGAAATAGAATTAATATTAGGTTTGGGGTTGGGGTTAGTGTTAGGATCAAGGTTAGGGATATGGTTAGGATTAGAGATAGGGTCAAGATTAGGGTTAGAGATAAAATTAGGATTTGGGTTAAGGTTTGTGATATGTTTAGGTTTAAACTTAGGCTTAGGGATGGTGTTTGCAATAGGATTAGGGTTAAAGACAAGGTTAGAATTAAGGTTAGGGTTAGGGTTAGAGATAGAATTAGGATTATGGTTAGGTTTATATTATGATTAGGGTTACCTGCATAGGGTTAAGGTTGTGGCTAGAGAAAATTATGATTAGGGTTAGAATTAGGGTTAGGGTTGGTGTTAGGATTAGCTTGGTTAGGATTAGAGACAAGAATAGATTTAGAGATAGTGTTGTGATCAGGGTTAGGGTTAGAGATATAATTAGGATTAGATTTGGGGTCTGTGTTAGGATTAAGGTTAAACCTAACCCTAACCCTAATCATAATAATAAATCTAAACCAAACCCTAACCCTAATGCTAACCCTAATCATGATATAAACCCTAATCCTAAATGCTAACTCTAATCATAACCTTAAATATATTAACTTATTCAATGTGTTATGCATGTCGCAGTTGCTACTAGCTTATCTATCTTAATATATTAATATATATATATTATATGCCAAGAGATATCATTTTTGAGGCATATTTTTTAAATTCAAAAAAGAAAAAAAGAAAAAAAAAACTACGCCTCAAAAATGATATCTCTTGATGTATAATATATATACATAACTTAATATATTAAGATAGATAAGCTAGTTTAAACAGTTTTAAACTTAGTGGAGAGTGGTATGTTGGATGCTGCTTGAGATGAACATTGTGACACCATTTAATATCAAACCTAAAAGTGCAAAGGACTATGCATTGAATATTGTAAACATAAAGTCCATTGAAGACATCAAATTACATTTTGAACAAAACTCTTGCATGTCCAACTGTGCGTGAAAAAAAATGATGTGCATGTTTGAGATCGATATATTCATTGTTTATTTCCTTCATTCTCTTCTTGTTTTGGTTAAATGAGATTTTATTTTGGTGAAGTAAACATATTGAGAAGATCAAACAACTCCATTATAATAGTTTATTAGATGAGAAAACATAATTCATTGAGGTATTTGCAAGCGTTAAATCTCTGGTGCATTTAAAAATTTAAGGCTGCTCTTAATGCACAAATTTCTAATAGCTAAAATTTACACAGAGATAAATCAATGAGGAATACTTGTAAAATGTATCAGTGTGTTTATTTGAAGTACCTCTGCTCTACAATGGAATATGATCTCCAATTCATTAGTTCATTGAAATATCCAGATAAGAACGGTTGTGCATGCAGTTGCCATTCTTCAAGAATGTTGAATTAATTCTCACATCCAACAAAATCATAGAGAACATATTTTTACCTCATCACCCTATGTCTAGTATTATTTTCACCATAAAGTTAGATGTGATTAACATACAAAAAACTAAAAAAAACCTCAACCTCAACATCTCCTTCAAATTGCTACAATCATTTGTCACATCTCAAATTTTTTTTACATAAACTTTATTTGATAATAAATGGAATTGGATGAGACCATTGGACAATATGTATTTGAAGCATAGATTAATGTTTCTTCATGGATGATAAGTAGATGTTATCTTTGAAATACATGCTATTGTGATTAAAATAATGATGAGTTATTATGATGCAAATATTTAGATTATTGATTACTGTTTTTTATGAGCTCACCTATTGATGATATATTGAGTGCAAATGAGTGTATGAATAGGTTGAAGGTGAGAACATGGCTAAGGTAGAGATGATCTATCTGCTCAACAATAGTTGGTATGATGGAAATCCTACACACGCAGTTGCATTCATATTGCATTGTGAATGATTATGTTATGCATTGTGTTATCATGAATATATCATTGCTTGTTGTGTGTTATGATTTAAATAATGAGTGTCTTATGGTTGTTTTGTTTTTAAAAATTAGTTTAATTAGGAGAATAAAAGATTTTATTTTCAAATGTTTGATAATGATAAATCTCATAATTTATATTTACATATAATCATGGTATCATTATTTATATATGAATATATAAATAGATTTATATTAAAAAGAAAACAAAATTAAATAAAATAAGTTTTAAATTCAAATGATCTACACAATAAGTCATGCAATCCTAGCATGAGAAGAAATTTCAGTTCTAAAAATAAAGAGATACTCCAATTGGAGTTGAACACTTGCATGGAAATATGAAAACTATAAATAAGAGATATCAATGAAGGGAAGATATGATTATTTTTTATATCATTATTGACAACGAATGAGAAGGATTGGCATCATAGTATCTAAGTAGAGTTGAGGAGTTAGCATGCAGATCAGGAGACCAGGTATTACCTTTTTATTGTTTTTTGTAACATGGCTTATGAATGTATATGATAAAGGCTTAAATAGAACAAAATCTATAAGTTTAAATGATGAATGATATTGTTATTGTATTGTTGGGTTTGAAAGAAATTACTATTTGTATTGTAGTATGCATATAGTTCTTTGTATCAACTAGTATATGCAATGTTTTGCATGTGCATACATAACAAACTTGTGTGTCGACCTTAATGCCTTAGTATATGGCATCTCTATGCCTATAAATTTTTGTGGCAATTGAATATATATATTTTTTTCTTGAATTCAAAATATTAGTGGCATAAATCTATGTTGCTTAAATCTCTAGGTCTTTGTGCTTTTTGGATCAAAACAGTAAGTCATATCGACTCTTCTTTGCATTTAAAAGATCTAACCCACGTCTCGTCATAAGTTATTGTTCCAATATATTCACTATGTATTTGAAATTATCTGGTCATGACCTCAATCTTCATAATTCATTTTGACCTAGAATCATAGATTTTACCTTTGTGTTGTTCTTGGGTTTTTGATCTTATTGCAAATTCGAGACCTCTAGCTATTGTGATACTAGTGAAGAAAATACTTAAGTGGGTGTTAAAATTTATTTTATAATGTGCTTTCCTTATTGTTCTACATTTTCTTATGCTCTATTATTTTTGGGTTTGGTTATTGACGGGCTCATATCGATTCAGTTGTAGCACTTGAAACTATAGAATTGACCATGTTTTCAAAAAAATCCATGGCTGTTATAAAAATCCATGCATTGATTATTACGTATAATACAAAAATAATAGTTATGCATATCGATTTTAATATATATATATATAAGTTTATTATACCCAAATTAATGAACATATCATGATTGTAATCATATATGTATTCTTTGTTGTTGTTATAAAACCATTGTGCTATTCCATAATCTCAACATATTTAAACAATAGTATACATAAATATATAAGTGTATTTTCCATGAAGTTAATATTGGTAATATTTTATTTTTGTTGTGATGATTCCATAGTAAAACTATAAACTTGAATATATGAAACTGCCATTTAATTTTTATGGATCCGATTCTTTTATTTTCAATCATCATATGTTATGAACTAGTTTCTTATGGATTTAACCTGAATGACATCAAAGATTAGTTAGCATTGATATTCAAAAATATCATTAGTTAGAGATCAAATTCCATGTTAATAATCAAATTGCATTTTAGTTATACATTTAACCATCATTATTCATGAAATGATTGAAATAACAAAAGAACTTCATATAATCATTTTGCATGATAAGAAAATGGTTATTTATTTTTATGATAACTAGATATATGCATGATATATTGTTTTCATGAGGAAAGTAGTTTTCTTATATATGTGATTTGGCTTTGCCTTTCGGGACAAGTGTTGGATATGGATTAGCAGAGGGGATGATATTTTATTTTTCAAATCTACCTACCATATATGGTGTAATTGCTTTGGCCAAAGCTATCTGTACCATTGAAATAGATGGATAATATTTTATTCTCCTTGCCATATCTTGATAGTACGACATAACATGTTCATATGTGAAATGCATGTAGATATATCAGGTTGCACCTAATTCTATCTTACCAATTGTTTCCAAGTTGCTAGGGTTCTCATGCAAGGTTGGGTATTCTTCATGTTAAGAAGAATTTTGAGGAAGCGTAAGCTTCATAGTTGGCAGGAAAAACACTTGAGCCATATTCTCATGTCTTGGTTTTTGGCTAACCATTAGGTTCAGTGGTGGTCGAAGATGTTGGAAGTTTGGGGTTTTCATTGATGTCAACTTAGTGTTGCTAGTGTTGCCATTACTGTCAACCTATAGTATAGTTGCAGAGTTTTTTGGAAGCCTTAGTTGGTTAGGGAGATTGTTGGTGTGTGTTGTACTATGTTGTGGCGATTTCAACAATGTTATCATTGATGCCTTGATGGATAAGAGTTGCATTTGTAGTAAGTTCACTTGGTTTCTAAGTGCTTTTGAGGAAAATTAAATTAAAGAGTGAGCAATGTGATAGAAGTGTCTTTAGTGTTGTGCTCCACATTTCTTCATGGTTGAAAATATGCTCATGTGGCTTGAATATGATGTTTAGAGGTGTTCAAAGGTTCTATATCTAGATTTTTAGGTTTTAAATCATTTTGCAATGAAAGTTGTGTTTGACAGTTTGTTTGTCTGTGTAGAAGGTTGTTGAAGAGAAATGAGATTTCTCTACATTTATCTGTAGTAAGGTTTCTTGTGTTGCATATTTGGGAACACAATTATATTGTATATAAATTCCTTCCTTTTAGTTTTTAGGTGTTGAGCTATTCTGAAAGGTTGGTTAACTAGTAAGTTGTGTTATGTGGTAGTGCATCTGGTTGCACAAAATAATGATGTTCACAGTTTCAGATGGTTGTGGTAGAGTTGTATAATATTTTGATGATGTTGGAATATTTTGAGATGTTGTGTGGATGCTATGATGTATTTTTTGTGTGGCTCATATGACTTGGAGAAGTTTGAATGTGGTCGCTTGTAGTGTTAGTTCAGGTTTGGTTGACTTGGCATGCTAACGCTATTTTCAAAGGTACCTCATGGATTATGAATATGTTAAGTAGTGTGGTGATATATATTTGGTTCCTAATTAACCCTTGGTGTGGTCATCCTTCACTTATTTCCATCACAGAGGTGTTTAGTGCTGACCTATTTTTGGTGTTGCACGTTTTAGGTGCATATGTTTCATTAAGGCCGACCTAATTGAGATTGTTTAGGTTGTGGATGATATATAAGTAAGGTGAATTGTTGGAGATGTGTTTGGATCTATGGAAGGTGTGGAAAAAATGTAAAATTTATTAAGCGTGGTGATTTGAGTGTGAGATTAATGCTTATGACTCAATGTAGTGAGCAGAAGGGTCTACATTTGCAGTGTGCTTGAAGTTATTGGAGGCAGTGAGCCAAATATTGCATATGGAATAAATTTTCAGTGGTGGATTTCTCCTATTTCCTTGAGATAGTGAATCTCTTTGTAATAGTCTTCCTCTATCTTCTTTCTTCTCGGCAGTGAGCCTTTTTTTTGGGTAGCGAGCCTAATTATATTCGATGTTGTAAATCATATATATGTGAGCTAATCCTTACTGTGGCTTTTTTATTCTAAGGTTTTCCATGTAAATTTGGTGTTCTTATGTGTTTGGATGTGTTTGCATTACTATTTCATATGTTTACGTTCTAGTAATGCATGATAAGGGTTTAATAGTGGATAAGGGTTTGAAAATATATTGAGGGTTTTGAATGTTTTTAAGTATACAATTGATTCAACCCCCCTCTCAATTATCCTATGCATCTAACAATTAGTATCAAAGCTATGGTTCCTTGGGTAAATTTTAATTGCTTGAGGTAGATTTGGATGGTGCACAAGAAGGGTGTCAAAGCTCTTATGTTCAATAGAACAAATTATGCTTACTGGAAATTTACGACGGATTCCTTTCACATTTCTCTTAGTTTTTGTTTTTGGAAATCAGTTGAAAAAGGATATTCTATGCCTTTTGTTAGTCCAACAAGTGATGGTGAGATCAAGGATCATGAAAACAATGGTAGAGCAAGAAATGTGATCTTGAGTGGTCTGTGTGATTTTAATCTTGGAAAAGTGATGTCTGAAATTTGTTAAAGAGATCTAGACAAATTTGGAGAGTATTTATGAAGGATATGATAAATTCAAACAAGTGAAGGTGCAGAACTGAAAAGAAAAAATTGAAACCCTAAGGATGTTTGAAGATGGAGATATTACTTCCTACATGCTTAGAGTTGATGAAGTTTTTAATGTCATCATTGGTCCTGGTGGTAAGATGGAAGAAAGCGAAGTTGTAAAAAAGGTACTAAGAACTCTTCCTAAATTTTATAATTCTAAATTTTATGATATTAAGGAAGCTCAAAATTTGGATAATTATTCTAGAGATTAGATGTATGGTTCTTTAACTCCTTTTGAAATAAGAGAGTTTGGTCAACCTACTACAAGTAAAGAAACTAACTTTAAAGTTTGCAAAGTAGAAAAAGATGATGAATCAGATCCATATGATCTTGATGAGGTGGAAGCACATTTTGTAAGGAGATTGGAAAATGGCACTAAAAATACAGAGGTAAGTTACCTTTCAAATGTTTCAATTGTGGAAAGATCTAGTTCATTATGCTTCTAAATGTCCAATCAAAGTTTTAAATGATAAACCTAAGGATCATAAAGGCAAATTTGTCAAGAAGAGTTATTATGTTGAAAGAGACAATGGTGTGTCTAATTCAATGAAGAATCTAACTATCCTGATAAGGACAGTGATGAATTCTCGTTTATGGCTCTAAAAATTGGAACTAATTCTGCTAATCCTAAAAGATGTGTTAATGAAAGTGCTTCGTTAACAATGTTGATTTATTTTCATGCAAGAGAAGAAAGAAATTACTGTATCATTGGTATTGAATTCTCAAATCATATGACAAGTGATAAGAGTAACTTTATTTTAAGCTTGAAAAGTATGATGTTAGTCTTGTTGAGTTTAGTGATGATACATCTACTAAGATTTATGGAAAATGTTCAATTAGTTTTGATGGAAAGCATAAAATAGGTGATGTTATTTATGTCAAGGGTCTCCAATATAATCTTCTAAGTGTAGGAAAAATGTGTAGCAAAGTATATAATCTTGTGTTTCAGGATGGTGGTTGTGAAATAAAAAAATGAAGCTTTGGTTCTCTAGTTGTTGTTGGAACAAGGATAGAAGGTACTATCTATCAACTCAAAGGTAGTGGTGCTAAATTATTTATGTCTCAAATCAATGAAAGTTGGCTATGACATAGAAGAATGAGTCCCATCAATTTTGATAGCCTATTGAAGATCAGTTCTACCGATGTTGTGAGATATTTTCCAAAGATTATAAAGCCTATCAATGCAATTTGAAAAGAGTGTCAAGTGGAAAAGAAAAATAAGAAGAGTTTCAAGAAAAAGTAATATTATATCACAAGTCCTTTGGAGTTGGTGTATATAGATCTATGTGGACGTACCAGAATAAGAAGCTCATGTGGTGACAATTATTTCATGCTATCAATTGATGATTATTCTAGAATGATTCAAGGGTGACATTTCTTAAAGAAATCAAAAGCTCTAGATAATTTTAAAGCATTTAATTATATGGTTGAGAATGAAATGGATTTGAAAATCAAGTGCTTGAGATCTAATAGATGTGAGTTAACTTCAAATGAGTTTAACAGTTTTTGTGAAGATCATGAAATAAAAAGACATTTGTTAGCTCCTAGGAGTCCTCAACAAAATGGAGTTGTGGATTGGAAGAATAGAACAGTTCAAGAAGCTACTAGGACAATGATGAAGGAAGCAAGTCTACATGATGTCTATTGGAGAGAAGAAATTTTCATATTGTAGTCTACATTCTCAATAGAGTTCAAGCAAGAGTGAATAGTTCAAAGACTCCCTATGAGTTATAGTATGGTAAACCTCCTACTATAAAATACTTTAGAGTTTTTGGAAACAAATTCTATATCAAAAGAGATGAAGAAAACCTAAGAAAGTTTGATGCAAGATATGATGAAGGAATCTTCCTTGGATACTTGACAAGAAGCAAAGCTTATCGGTGATATAATAAAAGGCTAAAGAAGATTGTTGAGAGTGCAATTCTTAAGGTGGATGAAGAACCACTACATGGTTCAGTAATGATAGAAGGATATCAATCTTATGAATCCCCTTGTAGTGAAGAAGAAAAGGATGAAGAGAAAGAAAAAGAGATGATAGTTGAAGAGGAAAATTATATGCAGAAGAATCATTCCAAAGATCAGATCATTGGAGATACAAGAAAAGGTTTGTTGACAAGGAGACAAGAAACTATGATAGAGGAAGAAGTGAAGTTTTCTTTACTTTCATAGGTGGAACCTAAAATAGTGAATGAGGCATGAAAATATGAGTATTGGATCAAGGCTATGAAAGAGGAATTGGAATAGATTGAGAAGAACCAGACTTGGGAATTGGCCCCAAGACTAGTAAATAAGAATGTGATAGGAACAAAGTGGGTTTTCAGAAATAAACTAAATGGGAATGGAAAATTTGTCAGAAATAAGGCTAGACTTGTATGTAAGGGATACTCACAAGTAGAAGGAATATATTTTGAGGAGATATTTTCTTCAATGGCAAGGATGGAAGCCATTAAAATGGTTTTTGTTTTTGCAACACATAAAGAATTTAAAGTATATTAGATGGATGTAAAGTTTGTGTTCTTGAATGGTGAGTTTGAAGAAGAGGTATACATTGAACAATCAAAAGGATTTCAGCTATTATATAATGTTGATATGGTCTATAGATTGAAGAAGGCATTGTATGGACTCAAACAAGAACCTAGAGCTTGGTATGCAAGGCTAGATAAGTATTTAGTGCAACAAGGATTCGATAAAGGTACTACTAATAGCAATCTATATTTTAAAGTTGAAGAAGAAAAAATCATGATTGTGGTAGTGTATGTGGATGACATTATCTTTGGAGGAAACAAAGGAATGCACAATAAATTTTCAGAGGAAATGCATAAAGATTTTGAGATGTCAATGTGTGGGAAGATGAATTTCTTTCTTGGATTACAAATCAGTCAATCAGTAAAATGTATTTTCATTTCACAGTCAAAATATGTCAAGGAAATATTGAAGAAGTTTGAAATGAAGGATTCTATACTAATGTGTACCCCTATGGTTACTGGTTGTAAGTTGAGAATTTTTTTGAATCTCTTAAGGTTGATCAAAGAAAGTATAGATCAATGATAGAGGATTGTTGTATCTAACTATTACTAGACCAAATATCATGCATGTAGTTTGTCTTGTGGAAAGGATTCAAGAAGATCCCAAAAAATCTCATTTTACAACAATAAAGAGGATATTTAGATACTTGAAGGGAACTCCAGACTATGGTTTGTGGTATCCTAGGGATACTGATTTATCCTTGAGTGCATATATAGATACAGATTGGGTAGGTTGTACAAATGATAGAAGAAGTACAAGTGGTGGTGCTTTCTTTCTTGAAAGAAAATTGGTCTCATGGTTGAGTAAGAAGAAGGATTCGGTGTCATTATCTACTACTGAAGTAAAGTATATTGTAGCAACATCATGTTGCACATAGGTTTTGTGGATGAAGAAAACATTGAAGGATATCAAAGTATCATATGATGAACCTATTTATATCTTATGTGATAATACAAGTGCTATCAATATCTCAAAGAACCTGATAATGCATTCAAGATTAAAACATATCTCTACCCAGTATCAAATTATAAGAGAGAAAGTTGTATAAAATGACATGAAGTTGGAGTATGTGCCTACAAAGGATCAAATTGTAGATACCTTTACAAAGGTTGTTCTAAAAGATAATTTTGAGTATCTCTAGTAGAAGTTAGTGGTAATTGCTCCCCCTTATTTCAACTAGATTCATAAGTGTGTGCATCTGTATGAGAAGCATTTAACGATGAATTCTTAGTCTTGGATTGATGTTCAAGGCTACCTCTTAGGGGGAGTACGTAGTAGTGTTGTTGGTGTAGTCAACTGGAGCATACTTTGTGCCCCTAGGAGGGAGAGTGCAAAAAAGTGAATACATTGAAGAGTGAGTGCAATGCAATTGTTTTTTGGTGTTGTAACTAGTAGTGGTGTATGTAGATGTCAAAAAGGAAAAATAAATATGCAGATGATGTGTGAAAGGTATAGGTGTTGCCCTTTTAATTTTTTCAAAGGGGGAGAGCAAGAGAGTTAGATGAATTTATGACCCTTTTCCATTGGTGTCAAAGGGGGAAAGGGTTGGTTGAAAAACTATAGTTCATAAGAGTATTTCAGGAGAAAGAGAGAGTTTCTTGGGAGAGAGCTGGTTGAATATGGTTTGAAGACCACATGGGGAGAGAGTGTTCAAGAGCGAGAGAATGAGAGTATGAAGAGTTGCCCCAATCAAGGGGAGTACTTCTTTTTGCAGAGTTGTTGGTTGCTTTTGTTATTGATGTTTTTTCAAAGAGTTGGTATTTCCATCAATGACAAAGAGGGAGATTGTTGAAGTTTGAGTTGTAGTGTTGTCATTGTTGTCAACCTTTAGTATAGTTGTAGAGTTTTTTGGAAGCCTGAGTTAGTTAGAGAGATTTTTGGTGTATGTTGCACTATTTTGTGGTGTTTTCATTGATGTCTTGATGGATAAGAGTTGTAGTTGCAGTAAGTTCATTTGGTTTCCAAGTTATTTTGAGAAAATTTGAATAAAAGAGTGAGCAGTGTGAAAGAGGTGTGTTCAGTGTTGTGCTCTGTATTTCTTCATGGTTGAAGATATGATCATCCAATTTGGATATGATGTTCAAATCTGTTTAGAGGTTCTATATCTAGAGTTTCAATTTTTATATTGTTCTACAATGAAATTTGTGTTTGATAGTTTGTATGTCTTTGTAGAAGGTTGTCTGGGAGAAAGAGATTGCTCTGCATTTCTTTGTAATAATGTTTCTTGCCTTACGAATTTGGGAACAAAATTATATTATTTGTAACTTCCTTCCCTTGAGGTTTCAAGTGTTGAGATGTTCCAAAAGGTTGGTTAGTAAGTTGTGTTATGTGGTAGTGTGACTACTTGCACATAATTATGATGTTCTCATTTTCAGATATTTGTGGTAGAGTTTTAGAATATTTTGATGATGCTAGAATATTCTGAGATTTTGTGTGGATGCTATTAAGTCTTGTTGTGTGGTTCATATGACTTGGAGAAGCATGTATGTGGTCTCTTGTAGTGTTAGTTTAGGTTTGGATGACTTGGTGTGCTAGTGCTATTTGTGGAGGTACCTCGTGGATTATGAATATGTTAAGTAGTGTGGTGATGTATATTTGGGTCCTAGTTAACCCTTGGTGTGGTCTTCCTTCACTTATTTCCATTGTGTAGGTGTTTGGTGCTGACCTATTTTGGTGTTGCACATTTTAGGTACATACGTTTATTAAAGGCCAACCTAATTAATATTGTTTAGGTCATGGGTGATATATAAGTAAGGTGGATTGTTGGATATGTGCGTAGATCTATGGAAGGTGTGTAAAAGATGAAAAATTGATTAAGTGTGGTGATTTGAGTGAAATCTTAATTCCTATGACTCCAATGTAGTCAGGAGAAGGGTTTACATTTGTAGTGTGCTTGAAGTTGCTAGAGGCAATGAGCCAAAGGTTGCGAGTGGCATAAAATTTTAGTGGTGGATTTCTCCTATTGCCTTGAGATAGTGAATCTCTTAGTAATAGTCTTCCTCTATCTTCTTTCTTCTTGGTAGTGAGCCACCCAATAGTGAGTCTTTCTTCTTTTTCTGGGTAGTGAGCCCTTGGCAATGAGCCTAATTGTATTCAATGTTGTAATTCATATGTATGTGAGCTAATCTTCAACTTGGTTTTTCCCTTCTTAGGGTTTCCATGTAAATCTAGTGTTCTTATTTGTTTGGATGTGTTTTCATTATTGTTTCATACGTTTACATTCTACTAATGCATGATAAGGGTTAAATAGTTGATAAAAAATGAAAAGATATTAAGGGTTTGAATGTTTTTAAGTACACAATTGATTCACCTCCTCTCGGTTGTCCTATGCATCTAACAAGAGACTCTAGTGATTATGTTTATTTTATATCTTTACTTGTATTGTTATGACCATATGGGCATGAGAGACTGAGTCATATTCTTGCATTTAAATGATATCTTGTACTCTATAACACTTGACTAGATAATAATTCATGTGATGATGTACCTTATTTTTGGTACGTAATATTTTGGATTAGACACTTTTACACATTGTGAGATGTAATATGTTATTTGTATATGTTGAAGATGTTTCATTTCATTCCTATATTTATGTGAAAATGATTTACTACTTATTTTTGTGAGATATTTTATGGTTTCAAACCTTACATCATGAGATTTAATTTTCAAGAATACACAACATTATATCAACATATTAATAGAAGGCAATCTTGCCACTCTTAATTGCTTATATTGTATACTTTATAATATATTTAAATTTATTTTATGTGATTATCTTATGATTGTATTATGATATTGGAATTACTATTATAATTGTATTATTATAATATTTATAACATTATGTTTCAATAATATTATTATTTGTATAGTTTTATTATAATATTTTTAATATTATAATTAAGTTTAATTTATATTATATTATTATATATTTGTAATCTTATTATTATATTATAATATATAATATTATTATTGTTTCATGTTTTTGATGTAGGAGCATCTGGATGCACGACAATCTTGCACACCCAAAAACATATTAATTTTAATTTTGTGTCTTTTTTAATTTTTTTTCTTGAAGACACATCTTTGTTTAGTCTTCAACTTCTCTAGCATGGTTTGGTTTAATGTTTGAATTGAGAAAAACTAGTTGGTGAATTATTGTTTCTTGAAAGTGATTTAACTTTTGAAAATTAATGTTGATTTTCCAAAAAGGAAAAGTCTCATGCCCAAGCCTATGAGTGGGCATTAAATGTAATTTTTAACTCCTCTTTATTATTTTTTAAAATGCTTTGTTTGGAAAATGGAAAAGAAGGCATTGAGGAAGTGGAGAGAGTGGAATTAGAGGCTGAAATATAATTTTTGAATGGTAATTGATGGCTCTTTCTAGGAAAGGAAAAACCCACATAAAGATGATCAAGAGTAGGAATTAATGTTTGTCTCGTTGGAAAGAGAAAAATCCATGCCCAATTTGTTAGTGAAGGTTGGTGCTAGAAAAGGAATGAGAAGAATGAAGAAAAATATGAATGTATGAGAAGGAAGATGAAATTAGTAGAATGGTGTGTATGTTGTAGGTGCTTTTTATTGTTCAGAGAGAGTTATGATCAATTTGTTTTGTATTGATAATAGTGCATTAACAGTTACAACATCCACTACATTATGAAAATCACAACATTACTACAGGCTATGATAGTCATTGGACATTGTTCAAAAACCTGAGAGTAGTATTACATATATTTATACTTTATCACCATCCAGGCTAGGCTAAATGCCATTTGGCCATGTAACGACTATGCATAAGATAACAAAAAAAATAGTATAAGCTAACCATTTAACTACCATTGGAACCCCCACTATTGGTCTCTGCATCATCCTGAAGGAGCCCATCTACAAAAGCTTGATTGTTTGCCACAACTTCCTCAGCTTCTATAGTATTTAACTATTGTGGTCCATGCTACCTTTCCATCCCAGTAGCCTCATTCACAACTCTTTGTAACTCGTCAAATGCACTCCTGAAAATATCTACCTCTTCTAGATTGAGTCAACATGTGTGCCCACATTTGACCTCGTCTCTGGTAATGTTTGTTGAGACTTCCTTGATCAAGCTCATGATTTTTTCCATTCAAACTTTGATATGTATTAAAACCTGCATTGCAACATTAGCACGTGTGAGTCTTCTTAGTGACTCAATAAGCCCCCTCTTTATTCCCTTAAACTTATCATTGTTCCTAGATTTCTAAATATGACACATAATCTCATTAGAAAGAAAAAAACAAAATAATTTACATTCAGATTTGATTTTTAGATCACAGAAAAGAAAATCCTGCCAATTAATTTTACTATTTTTGTTCTAGATTTTCAAATTATGATAGAAAATGTTCTAAATTTCTTGGGCATAAAAGTAGTCAAAGAGTATGTGTTTAACAAATTTTGAGGTCCTAGAAATGTTGTACATGTCCATATACAAGCAATTAGATTTGGAAGGAATTTTTTGTAAAAGAACTAACCACTTGAAACAAGCCTTTTTGGGCTCCATACAACTATGCCACACAAGGGAAAAAGTTATTTTCTAGTCTTTTGAGTTAAGGGAGGATGGCCAATAATTATTAACATACTCAAGAATTAGCTCATTATTAGTAAGTGTATTATACATAAATTTAGCTTTAATGTTGTTAAGATTAGAACCATCTCCCCAAACAATAATACTACCAGTACTCTTTTCCTCCTCTATTGTATCAGGAACACAAGAATCCCTATAGGCTTCTAGAATAGTATTGTAAGTTCTAACATTAGACTCAGGTAAGCCAAAAATTTCCTTAGGACTATCCCATCTAGTAATACACTCATTGGCTAGAATATCAACAAAGGTTCTGAACCCATCTTGTGCCAATTTTTAGCTGAGCAACCTTGAAGCAGGACAAGGTTTTTCCCTTTATGCTCTAGATTCCACTAGATGGAACTGTGAGAGATGCACTTCCTATTATTTTTTAGGGAAATAATATTATCTTTAAGACAAACATTATGCTTTGTTAGCTCCCAAGCCTTCCACAAACTTTTAAACACGATGGACCTAGCTAGAGCCATAGGGTGTTTACTAAGGATAATGTCACTCAAGGGCATATATTTTCATGTCTTCGCTTGCTTAGGCACAAATTTTGAGATATTGTGTCTAACTAAAACTTTCCAAGGTTCATTTCCTTCCAATGATTTGAGAATCCATTTAGATTCTAGGGCAATCCCTTGAAATCTAAGATCTTTTAGCCCAATACCCCCTTGTAAAAAAACCAAATAGACGCAAAATAAATTCTATAAGAGGACAGTACCTTTTGACACACCTGAATTCTTCCAGCCAATGAAAGATACTGTTCCACCCTGTTAGAGTAAATGGTTTTTACCATTTACCTACTTAAGTTTACTTAGGTAGATTAGTTTATTAGTTTAACTTAGGTTAGTTGTGTAACCTATATCAGGAAGTTTCTACCTATCACATTTTTCATGGCTTTAAAAAACATGTACCATATGCATTCTAATCATCTCTTTTATTCACTCCTTATTTGGTGAAATAGCCTCTATGCTTCTCTCAATTTTTGTGAAGGTTATTTTATACAGATGGAGCTCTTGGGAGGTGGATGACACCAACATGGTATCAGAGCCTACTATCTACAACTCCTTCCTTGAGATTTTTCATCAGGATTGTGAGATCATTTATTTGCTCGACATTTGAAATTTTTCAAATTTTAAAGTCACCTTATTTGCATGTGTTTATCAATTTTTATTCTATGAATCCTTGTTGTTGGTGAATGTATTGCTATGATTTAAGGTTTCTAGGCTCGATTTGCACATTCGAGGCACAAATTTCAAATTTTCTCACCTGTTGAATGTGTCAAGAATGCATTTTTTGGTGTTTATTCTAGCTTTGAAGACCCACAATTTTGTGGCTACATTTTCCTTTGATAGGCACATATTTTTTGTTTGGAGTAGAGTTCGTGCCCTATACATTCACAGGTGGTGTTGAATTTGGAGCACTATGATTTCTCTCTCAACCCACCGTGATTTATATCTCTCTTAACCCCCTTGATCACTGTCATCACTTCTCTTCACTTAGTTGAGGGAAATCCATGGTAAAATATAGAGAGGGAAGGGGGAAATATGTGGGTTAATGCACAAGATAAATGTAGAATTAGGAGGAGGAAACTCATGGAATTTTTCAAGTTGCAATAGAGCGATCTTGAGCCCTGAAAAAAAACCCTTCACTGGCAGCAACAATTTCAAGTGGTTGTAAGAAGGCATCAATTCTATTGAAAAGATGAGATTTTTAATTCAAAATGTCGTTATTTGAAGACTAGAGGCATGATTTCCTTGACAAGATGCATACTAATCTTGAGTGGTAACATTGGTATGAGATTTTTTCATGATAGTGATATTTGGCAGTTTTCATTAGTCTTTGAAACTATGAAAAGAAGGCGTTTGATTTTTGGATTTTTTTGTGAGGGTGGTGTGAACCTTGGAGCAGTGATTTGGGAGAACCTTGATTGGCTGATTTTGCAGTAGACTTTAGTTTTTCTAAATTTTTCCATCAAATATTTGCTAGGGTTCATTGGAGGTGGGCCCGTCTATGGCTGTTTAGAATGCCATTTGGTACTTTAATCCCATATTGAGCATGAAGATGTGTTTATTGGTCTTCATATACCTCGGTGCAAACAAACATAGTGTGAGAAAATTCTCATGTGACCTATGGAAGGTCCTTTCCAGTGCATGCATGAAGTGTATATTTCTTGGTAATTGGTCGTTTGTTGCGTGACTTGGTCCCTTGTGCTTTGTCACGTCTCTAATTTTGTTGATGCCTACTTTTTCTTTATGTGGTTTTTTTTTCTTCATGACTAAATGTATGTGTGTGGTGGATTAAATGTGAATAAATGTGGTGATAAATTTCATGGAAATTTTTAGTGAATGAAACATTGTCTTATTTTGGAAACGATGCAGAATGGAAAAATGATATTCAAAATTAATGTATTATGATCTTATGAGTTAAGTTGGTTTTATTTTATTTGGATACTAATCTCATGTTGGTTGCTTGAGTGTACTTGAGTGGCTGGTTGTTGAAGACCAAGGGTGTGGCTAAGTTAGGGGAGATTAGCTTCTTGGTAGGATAAACTAGGAATGATGCTCTCAATCACACACAAACACTTAATTTCATGTAGATGCATTTAGCATGTGATTTAGATGATTATTTTATTATTGATAAATTCTAAATGGTTATTTTCTTTTATAGTCATGTATGCATACAATTAAAAGAATGAAAAATTATTCCTAGTTTAATTAAATATTTAATATGTGATTGAATGTTGAGTGGTGTTATTGAAAATAATTATTAGATTGCAATTAATGCCAATTCCATGCTCATGTCTTAATATGTGATTGCAAATAAAATAACTTATTTAGATTTTTGTATTTGGAAAAATGTTGGAAAGTAAATTAAATAGGAATAATTATTAATTTGGAAATAAAAGTTAAATAGAAAATAAATTCATTTTCAATTTCCCAATTTCAAGATTAGGTCTTGGGAAATGGGAGAAAATATTTAAAAATGAGAGATGAGGTAACGAGAACACAACCATTTCTTTATACAATATTTTTGGTTGCTTTGCAAAAATGCAGAAAAATTGGGTGCAAGAAATGGGGGTTTTGCTTTGTTTGTAGCATTGCAAGATAAGTTTTTGGAACTGGAAAGAAGATACGAAAAGAAGCAAGGAGTAAGGGAGATCCTACAGCTCAGGTTTCAACAATCATTTTTGAAGGGAAAGCGTTTTCTAGGTTTTAATCTATTCCATTGTATTTTAATTTTGTTTGCAGGCATGAAAAATGTCACTGTGAAAGATTTCAATGAATTCATTGAAAATTGATTGATCATTGAAAAATTGGTGCTATTGTAGGAAAATGCATTGTTTCACTTGTGTTAAACTCCATATTTTTATATTTTGTACGAATATATAAATATAGGAAATTTAAAACCTGTGAGCACCCATCTTTTCCAAATTCTTTGTTCTGGAAATAAAAATCATACCCTAATGATTGGAATAAATATACAAATCCACATATATTTATATACACATATATTTGATTAAATATACATATGTATATATATGTAAATATGTACATATTTTCTTACCTATATTATTAATGATTGTATTTCCTTCGAATTTCAAAGATTTCGAATTGAATCAGACTATGGAAACATGGCTTATGTTTATGCCTTTTTTTAAAATGTTGTTTGGGGAGTGAAGACGGTTGCCCCAATTGTTGCCCCCATTGGGAAGGCAACATTGTGGAGGTAGTGCCTCCCCACAGGCTTCAGCCTGTGGGGAGTCACTTCCCCTACAGGTTGCATCCCCATGAGGGTCCACAACCTGTCAAGGTCAACACCTCCCCAATGGGTGGTGTTCTAAACACCACCAATACCTCTGCTTGAAACTACGTGCGCAACATTAAATCCGTCTGTCTTTTATATTATTTTTATTTGTATATATATGTATATATATTTACATATGAATGTGAGTATACTCTTGTGTATATATCCTATAGATATATATATATACACACATTGAAAATAATATATTTATGTGTATATATCCTACATTGGTGTATATTTTTATTAGAATATATGTATATATATACACAGATATGTATAAGGTATATATATACATACATATATATAAAAAAATATTAAATCAATACTCTTAAAAATGCAAGTATATATTAATATTTCTGAAAATAGATAACATATATTCATCTGTATATTCTTTTTGTTGGCTGCAATTGTCTTATCCCGAATTAGACATACATTTACATATATTTGTTCACTTGGGAAATAAGATGTAATGCCCCACCACGCAACCCTAGAGGAAGTTTCAATTCACTACAAATGCGTACTAAATTTTTTTTTTAATTATTTAAAGTGAATTAAACATACATGTTCACCTATAATTGACCACCTCCCCTAAGGCTACGTAACCGAGATTACTTAATTCCCATTAACATACATCATCTAAATTACATTGCATTAAATAAATCAAGAATGACATACATTCAACATAAGTAAATAAAAGATAAGAATAGATTAACCATCACATAATTCCATTACATAAACCATTACAAGATTACAATCCTCATTCGCAGAATGAGTCAAAATACATAAGTATAATAATTACAAGATCCACCTCATAACAACAAGAGGGGTAAATACAACTAATACAAGAAGAATTACAACAGTACAAGAAGAGAGTAACAATATCTGCAAGTTGTCCAATTGGATGTCTCGCTTCCATGAACTGAAGAACAAAGGGGGACCCAACGGTTTTGGTGCATGTTCCACCCAACCTAGTGGTACCCGAAGGCCCACCCCCCATGCTAGGAGATAGTAAAAATACAACATGGACAAGAAATCTACTACCTCTAACCAAAGGTTGACTAACTGAACAAACTGACTCAACCATACATATGCACAATATAAATCTAACACTGACATGGTTACATTGCTTCCAGACATAATAAAATAAAGTGTGCTAAAGAAACCATACACACAACATATAATCAAGGTTATCCTAGATAGAGTGTCATTGCAAGGTGCGTCATGAGATCTCCTTTGGGAATCCTTCATAGGCTCCGGTAATCTTGGTGACCTCAACCGAATCCCAACCCTCATACTCACTCAAGCGGAATCAACTACCTTTCATATAGACAAGCTAGTTGACCTTGCCATTCTAGGCCTTCTCACTCACCCCAAGTCTAAACAAGCCCTTGTGTCTGTGAGTGAGGTTAATTTTATCTTGGTTAATGTGAATGCATCCTAGTAATCTAAGTACTTTTCTTTAATTATCACTTCTTAAAAACACTTTCGAAGGTTACCCGGTTTACCTCTTTGGGCTCTGGCCCCTAACAAAAGCCACTCCTCTAATGGATAACTCACTACTCAAATCTAGACTCCAAGGGTGACTCAAGTGTTATAGAACTGAATAACTTAGTCTCTCCTAATCTAGGAGACGACAATAAAGAATCTCACTCCAACACTTGGAGGAAAATAAACTCATACAACACTACCCAAGGAAAACGAACATTAACTAACATGGGAATGACCCATATTCACTGGAAGACTTCTCAATGCATAATACAAATACCCGTTCCCAAAATAATCAAAATAAGGAAACATATATTAACAATAAGCAAGGACAAGAAATCATGCTATCTTTGGATATATTAAATCCATTTCCTAACTAACACTTTTCAGTAAATAATCAATTACTTAAATCAAATAAACATTAAACTAAAATCATTACCTTTACTTTTATAAAGAAAGGATAAATCTAGAAATAACAAAACAAGATATCAAATTTGCATTTGAATCACATATACTCAAGGAAGAAATGTCTCTTTCAAAATTCTTAACTATCTCATCTATTCCTTTCAAATTCACAAATTAAATATTAATTACAAACACTTAATCATACTCACATTTAAATATACATATACAAACTGACTATTATCTATATATATATTTATTTTATACAACTCATCTCAACCCCAATTATCTAAACTCAATTTTATAATTTTGGAAAACAAAACAGAATAACAAAAATAACTCATTAACTTAATCCCATATAAATATATATATATTTATAATATCTACACAGAATAAATATTAATTAAAAAAAACCTTGATACACAGTATATATTTACATATATATATATATATATATATATATATATATATATATATACATATATATAATACATATATATTATACTGTATTATACCATCTCGAATTTTCCTAATTAGAAGAAAAAAATACAAATTACACAGACCTTAAAGGCCGCCGAAATTTCTTTTAAAGAAAATAATTTAAATAATAAAAAATATATTAATTTCATTGAAGGCGGGTACGGTGAATTGCGATACTGCTGGCTGTCACAAGCACCGGTACACCTGCACAGTTGTTGATTGTACAATGTACAACGGCGGAAGTACCCTGGGGAGGCCGCACCTCCCATGAGAAGTGCATCCCCCCAAAAGGGTGGGCGCACTGCCCATGGCAGATGCGTCCATCCCATGTGGATGCGTGCGATGGTGGGGGTTTGACCTCCCCATCCGTCCACTTTATTTTTTTTTAATTAAATTTTTATTATATATATATATTTTTTATAAGCTTTATTTTTAACAAAACACAGATACCCACGTACAGTACCTTCCGCCATTAAACTCTGCGGAATTTGAAAAAGGAAATTTTGATAGAGTACAGCTGTTGAAATCAAAGATTTATTATATTTATATATTATATATATTATATGCAATTCCATATAATATATATATAAGTTTATATATATAAATATATAAATATTTACCAAAATTCTCATAACTGGTAAAATTGAGAAAATGTGAAAAAAAACCAAAATAAGAGAATTCTTCAAATTTTTCCAGAATTTCATCCAATATTCAAAAAGGTATAATTTTAATTTCCTACAATTTATTCTTATAGATTTTAGAAAAATTCAAACAAAGAACTTTGTATAGAACTAATTTTTGTTTGATTTTCAATGTGATTTTCTACAGGGTTTAATTTTGCACTTCAGATCTGATTGTTTTTCAAACTAGATTTTCCACAATAAATCCTAATTGTTTGAGAACATTTTAAATTAAAATTTAAACAATGGATCTACAGTTTTGCATACTAAATAATCTCCTACAGTAAATTTATCAGAATTTCCTCAACCATTAAATTAAAAATTTAAATAAACATCAAGTATAAAACCTGGAATATGATGCTATAGAAGATGATGAAATTTCTTGATAGAAGACTCCTCCAAGCTTTTCCTCAAAAGTGCAACCAATTCCAATTCCAAAATCCAAAATTTGATTCAAACCCTACTTGTGCAATTTCTTCAAAAATTCTCAAATCCCTCTGAAAATACCAACCCTTCCAAAAACTTCTCTCCTCAAAATTCAAACATGCATTCATATTAAACTAAAAATATCTAATCTAACCCTAATTTCCTTTTGCATGCAAAGTAGAGAATTAGATATTTTCTTCTTTTCTAATTTCTGAAAACATAACATTGAATTAAAATACAATTTTCATTTCTTTTCAATATCTCATAAATTAATTTAATTCAATAAACTTAATTAATCAATTTTAATTATTTAATAACTAAATTTAACCCTTTTGAGATTAAAATTTAATTAATTAAATAAATTAAAATTAAATTAAATTAAATTCCATTAAAAACTTTTAAACAAACATCACAGCATAATTTTAAATTTAATATTAAAATAATCACTACTTTTCCAACACAATTATTCTAAACATTCAACAAATAATAATGCATCTAATAAAATCATAAAATATTAAACCAAGTAAACATGACTCACAAAATAGGACTAATGACACACTAAGGCTAGGGCGTAGACCTGACACATGTTACCTAGTTACTATCTCCCTTTCAACTTAACCGTTGGATCGACACGCTCAAACTTGTGAGACCAGGTGGAGTCGATGTTATGTACCTGCAACCTGAAACAAAGTAAACAACATAATACAATATATCAAGTATATAATACACACCGTGAAGAAGAAATCACGGATTCGCAGGGCGCTCACAAGCGAGTGATGCAAACCGTCCTCTTCACCAATACACTCATCAAAGACTGACATTACATCATAATCAGAAATCATGTAATACAATATCTCATGCTAACTCTACTAACATCAATAATCCATAATGCATGTGAAACAATAGTCAGATAATCCACATCACACAATAATCAATGTTGCTCAATAGTAGCGATCAAAACACAAACAACTAGGTGTGTCCAATATAATAGTAGCTGCATCCCAAACATAGCATAAAGCAAACACACAAGAAGCAAAACGGAGGGGTATTACATAAGAATACAAACTGCCTAGGTCTAATGTTGTTTTGAATATAGAAAATTAGGTGAACATGAAATATTAGTTGAATGATATGCTTTTTTTTCTATCTTTTCTATAACAAACCAATGCAATTATCTTTCATATGGGAGTAAGAATATTTTAAGAGTAGAGTAGATGTTTAGATTTGAATAGAGGGATCAAATTCTCTATTTTAAATTGTAAATCCATATATCCAATTGTTCATTTCTTTAAATATTTAAACAAATATGCTGCCATTATTCTCCTCTTTGTCATTTATATTTCTACTTGGCTGAAAACCTTTTGATGTTGTGAACATGTTATCCTAAAACTATATGAATGTAGAAGTGATTTAATGATGTTATGAGAAAAATTAGCCAAAACATGTGTTTGAATTTAAATACTTTCTTCCAATGAAATGAGATCGGATCGAATAGAGTTAGACAATGCAAACTATGAAACTGTATGTGGAAAGATCTTCTTGTATGAAATTAACATGAACTTAGACTTTATCATGAGTGTTTCCTATGAAATGTATGAAATTGTATTATTTCCACTGTATGTGACATAGGGAGAATTATGCTTCATTTATTTATATTGTATTATGGGAAACTTCTGGAACATGATGCTAAATGTGGGTACATAGAGATAGTAGATTATCCTTTTCATAAACTACCTTTTATATTTCTTTATGCTTGGCCAAGAAATGTACCATTGAAATAGATGGATTAAAAGCCTAGAATTTTATATTATTGTCTCTGCCACATCTTGCTTGCAAGAAATATGTTTTTTCTAGTTTAGGAATGCATATAGGAAAACATGCATGCATCAAGAGTACCCTCTTGCTTTATTGTTCCAAGTTGCTAGGCTCCTCATGCAGGGTCGGGGATTTCTTCGAGTTAGGAAGAAACCCGGGGAAGTCATGTGCTTCGTGGTTGGGTGGAAAAGGCACCTTAATTGCACTCTTGGCCTCAGTGCAAGAAGACCAATGGTGTCAAGGTAGATGAGGTTCAAATATTCTATTGTTTTGGATATGCTTCATATATTGTACTTTGTATGGCTTGTTAGCCAATTTGTAAATTGAAATTCCATATCATGAATGTATTTATTGATGTATAATGGACATTGTATCATTGAAATAGATGATTTGTAACACCCCTATGAGGTGTATGTAAACTCAAATTTGCAACTTTATTTAATTAATGTCATTTGCGTACACTTGTGAATGTTAATTTTATTTTTGCTATCTCTAAATCTCGCTTGTAATGTTCAATGAATATGGGAATTATTCATTTGAAATGAGTTAAATTTGTGAGCTTTACATTTTAGTATAAGAGTGCTTAGGTTAAACTCTAGGACCTATGAATAATTACGCTTGGTGTTGTGTGTTCCAGAATAACTCCATGGATTTTAGAACCTATCAATGTGAGAATCATGTAGGTGGGTCCCATGGTGATACAAATGATAGATTGGATCGTATTCTAGCCCTGTTGAATTGACAGGAGTCTAGGATTGGTAGCCTTGAGCAAGAGAGGCACAAGGGTTTGCAAGGACCAAACTCTGGTGGAAATGAGGAGAATACAAATTTAGAGCAACATGAGGCTAGAGAAAACCCCAATAGGTTAAGCAAGGTGGCTTAGGAGTTGGGTAAGGACCTCAAAAGGTCACCCCACCAAAATTTGATGGTAAAACAATTGGAGATAGAGTAGAAGCTTGGATAATTGAAATGGAGAATTATTTTTCTTTGCAGGATTTGTCTAATGATACTAAGTTTGAATGGGGTTCGTACCAACTCTCCGGTGAAGCTGCCACTTGGTGGAAGAATGAAAAAGCAAGAAAAAAATTATTGCATGGTAAGGTGACTTGGGAGAAATTCCTACAATTTTTCAAAAAAAGGTGGCTACCGCAGTCTTATTTTGACAAAAAGATGATTGAATTGTAGACTCTCACTTAGGGAGGAATGACAATGATGCAGTACTGGGAAATATTCTCTCATTTGCTCAAATATGCACCCCAATACCAACTTGATGAGTGGTTCCAGGTTCGCAAGTTTATTTCGGGGCTTAGGCCTCAAATTGGAGCTGAGGTGGATATGCATAACCCTCCCACCATGGATGAGGCTTTTGAGAAAGCCACTCAACATGAACAAAAGCTTCAACAGGTTGCAAACTACTTGAAAAATAGGGATGCTAAGAGAAAGTCATAGGGGAACCATCAGAATAACAATAATCAAAATCATCATAACCGGGGCAACAACAACAGGCAAATCAGGAATCTAAAAAGGGGTAACAATTCTTAGGATCGCCATGATGGGAACCAAAACAATAATAAGAGGACCAATTACAATAATAACAACAATAGGAGAGATGGTTCTGACAAGACTAGAGAACCCTACGGAGGTTGCTACAAATGTGGTGGAGAGCATTATGCTAGTGTGTGCCCTCAGAGAAATAATTAGAAGAACAAGAACTAGCATCATATTCATGCAGCGGTTGACAATCACCAAGATGACTATTAGGCTATGCCTATCTAGTTGTTGGGTAATATTTTTGGATGTTCAATTTCTATTTTGATTGATACAGGAGTTACTGATAGTTTTGTTGATACTCATATCATTTCTAAATTATTTGTTAAACTAGGTTATATGGCTAATACATGGAAAGTTTAGTATGGTAACCGGCTAGAGAAAAGGGTAGAGTAATGCCTATCCTATAGTGAACTCAAACTTCCTAGTTTCATGACGTAGGTCAATTTATATGTAGCACTTTTGGGGTCGTATGATGTGATTTTGGGGATAAATTGGCTTACGAAACATAAGGCCCTTGTAGATTGTGAGGAGAAAACCATAATTTGTTTAGATGATATGGGAAATGAAGTGGATATCTATGGTGTTGAAAGGATTTTGGAACTCAGGCAAATATCTGCCATGCAGTTGAGGAAGGAGCAGAAAAGAGGTTGTATAATCTATGCAATTAAGGCCACAAACCTTGAAAACCCTGAGGCGATAGCTAATGATCATGCCATCCTAAAGAAATTCCAAGATGTATTCCCAAATGAATTGATTGAATTGCCTCCTAAATGGTTATTTGTCTTTTACATTGAATTGCTACCTAGAACTGAGCCTCAGTCTAAGGCTCCATATAGGATGAATACTATTGAATTATATGAGTTGAAGGCCCAGTTATAGGAACTACTTAATCAGGGATTTATAAGGTAGAGTGTGTCTCCATGGGGAGTACCAGTCATATTTGTGAAAAAGAAGGATGGGACCTTGAGATTATGTATTAATTACATAATGTTAAATAAGGTAACCATAAAGAACAAGTATCTGCTCCCTAAGATAGATGATTTGTTTGATCAAATGAAGGGGGAGAAGGTATTCTCAAAGATAGATTTGAGATCGAGATACCACCAATTGAGAATTAAAGATGAGGATATCTCCAAGAATGCATTCAGGATAAGATACGGGAATTACAAATTCATAGTGTTACCGTTTGGATTAACCAATGCCCCCAAAAACTTTCATGAATTTGATGAATAGCATTTTCTGGGATTGCTTGGATGATTTTGTGTTGGTTTTCTTAGATGATATCTTAATCTACTCCAAGTAAAAGGAGGAGCATGAAAAACATTTGAGGATATTATTGCAACGTCTAAGATACCATAAGATCTATGGAGAAATGTCCA
Organism: Sequoiadendron giganteum; assembly: GCA_007115665.2. NCBI lineage: Eukaryota > Viridiplantae > Streptophyta > Pinopsida > Cupressales > Cupressaceae > Sequoiadendron > Sequoiadendron giganteum. The sequence continues at coordinate 316,414,597 of CM021107.1, read as the reverse complement.
AATGCACTTTCTATCAAACCAAGGTGCACTATCTGGGACACGTGATATATGGTGATGGGATAGCTATGGATCCAGAAAAGATTAAGGCAATTATGGAGTGGCCAACACCATGAAATGTTTCTGAAGTCTAAAGCTTTATGGGGCTTGCAAGTTATTACAGGAAGTTTGTCCAGGGGTTCTCAACCATCGCAACACCCATCACTGCACTTCAAAAGAAATGAAAGAAATTTGAATGAAGTGACAATTGTGAGAAGGATTTTCAGTTGCTTAAGGAAAAACTTACTTCCACACCCATCTTGATTGTGCCTGATCTGAATGGGAACTTCATAGTGATAATAGATGCATTAGGTGAGGGTGTGGGAGTAGTTCTCATGTAGGAAGGTCAAGTGGTGGTATTTGAATCCCAAAAGTTGAAATAAAATGAACTAAATTATGCACCACATGACTTGGAATTGGTTGCCATAGTGCATGCTCTTCCGATGTGGAGGCATTATCTCTTATGGAATCCTTTTGAGTTGAAAACTGATCATGCAAGATTGCATTATATTTTCACCCAACCCAACCTGAACGATCGTTAGAGACGATGGTTGGAATTCTTGAGTGAGTATGAATTTGGAATTGAATATATTAAGGGAAAGGAAAATAGGGTAGTTGATGCCTTAAGTGGGAGAAGAAATCTAGCCACAATGGCTACAATAAAATATACCTTCAAGCAACAAGTAATCCCAACATTGGCAGGGGATGAGCATTATGAAAGGGTGAAACAAACTCTAGAGTGGAACCCTTTCGATCGAAGATATGATGGTTATGTGTTTGAGATTAATGGACTTTTGAGGTACCAGAGGTGAATGTATATATCAAATTTCACTAGTTTGAGGGAATTGGTGTTGGAGGAATTCCATAATGCACCATATTTAGGGCACCCTGGTGTGATAAAAATGTTAGAGGGACTCAGACCCTTATATTTCTGGCCAGGACTTAAGAAAGATGTAATATAATTTGTAGCCCAATGTTTGGAGTGTCAGTGAGTTAAGGCTGAGAATGTACATCCAGCGAAACTTTTGTACCCACACAGAGTGCTAGAATATAAATGGTAGGTGATCACAATGGACTTTATTCAGGGGTTTCCAATGACTAAGGCCAGACGTGATGTTATTTTGGTTGTAGTTGATAAATTAACAAAGGTAGCACATTTCATTCCTAGAAACATAAGAGATGGTTCTTTGGCATTAGCAAAGAAATTCATTCAAGAGATCTTCAGGTTACATGGAGTGCCTGAGATGATCAATTCTGATTGTGACACTTGTATGAATTTTAGGTAAATTGAATTCCAGCTCGACATATCACCCTCAAAATGATGGACAAACTGAGAGTGTGAATCGGGTGGTGGAAGATCTTCTCAAAATGTATTGCATGGAACAACAACATAAATGGGAAGAGTACTTGCTTCTAGTTGAGTTTTCCTACAAAAATTCCTATCATGCCTCACTAGGCATGGCACCTTTTGAGGCATTGTACAACCGTAAATGTCACACACCCATCAGTTGGGATAGGGTGGAGGACAGAATTATGATAGGACCTAAGATGCTTAAGAAAATGGAAGATCAAATGAGATTGATTAAGGAGAAGCTGAAATAGGCTTCTGATCATCAAAAGAGCTTTACCAATTGAAACATAACTTTTAGGCGATTTTCAGTGGGTGAAAAGGTGTTCTTGAGAGTTTTCCCATATAAAAGAGTTTGATTTCTTTTGGCAACAACTCAAACCTTGCTCCTCGCTTTGTTGGGCCCTTCAAAATATTGGGAGTTGTGAATCCAGTTGCTTATAGGCTTGCTCTTCCGCTAGCTCTATCCTGCATTCATAAAATTTTCCATGTCTTTGTACTCAAGCCATATCATCCAGATGTTACTCATGTGCTCGATTGGCATGCTTTGTAGGTTCTGGATATAAGGGTGATGCTAGTGGAGCCCATCAGGATTCTAGAAAAGCACAACGTTAAGTTGTGAAGTCGAGAGATACTACAGTACAGGATCCAGTGGGATCAGTATTCTTAGGGCAACACAATGTGGGGGAATGTTGATGATATTGATAGATCTTTTCCACACCTTGAATTCTAGCTTGATATTTTCATTCATGCATTTATATGACTCTTGATATATGGATGATATAGACTATATAGTGTGTATGTTTGCACTTAGACATCGAGACGATGTCTATTCCTAGTGGGGATAAATGTCACCTATCTAATTTTGTTGATGCCTACTTTTTCTTTATGTGGTTTTTTTTGCTTCATAACTAAATGTATGTGTGTGGTGGATTAATGATAATAAATGTCATGATAAATTTCATAGAAATTTGTAGTGAATGAAACATTGTCTTATTTTGGAAATGATGCAAAATGGAAAAATGATATTCAAAATTAATGTATTATGATCTTATGGTTAAGCTGATTTGATTTGATTTGGATACTAATCTCATGTTAGTTGCTTGAATGTACTTGAGTGGCAGGTCATCAAAGACCAAGGGTGTGGCTAAGGTAGGGGAGATTAGCTTCTTGGTAGGATAAAGCAAGAATGATGCTCTTGATCACACACAAACACTTAATGTCATGTAGATGCATTTAGCATGTGATTTGGATGATTGTTTTATTATCGATAAATTTTAAATGGTTATTTTATTTTATAGTCATGTATGCATACACTTAAAAGAATGAAAAAATAATCCTAGTTTAATTAAATATTTAATATGCGATTGAACACTGAGTGGTGTTATTGAAAATAATTATTAGATTGCAATTAATGCCAATTCCATGCTCATGTCTTAATATGTGATTGCAAATAAAATAGCTTATTTAGATTTTTGTATTTGGAAAAATGTTGGAAAGTAAATTAAATAGGAATAATTATTAATTTGGAAATAAAAGTTAAATAGACAATAAATTTATTTTCAATTTCCTAATTTCAAGATTAGGTCTTGAGAAATGGGAGAAAATCTTTAAAAATGAGAGATGAGGTAATGGGAACACAACCATTTCTTTATACAATCTTTTTGGTTGCTCTGCAAAAATGGGGGGTTTTCTTTGTCTATAGCATGGCAAGATAAGTTTTTGGAATTGGAAAGAAGATATAGGAAGAAGCAAGGAGAAAGGGAGATCCTACAACTAGGGTTTCAACAATCATTTTTGAAGGGAAAGCATTTTCTAGGTTTTAATCTATTCCATTGTATTTTAATTTTGATTGTAGGCATGGAAAATCTCACTGTGAAAGATTAAAATGAACTCATTGAAAATTGATTGATCATTGAAAAATTGGTGCTGCTATAGGAAAATGAATTGTTTCAGCTATGTTAAACTCCATATTTTTATATTTTGTACGAATATATAAATATAGCGAATTTAAAATCTGTGTGCACCCATCTTTTCCAAATTCTTTGTTCTGGAAATAAAAATCATACCCTGATGATTAGAATAATTATACATATCCACATATATTTATATACACATTTATTTAATTAAATATACATGTATATATATATATGTAAATATGTACATCTTTTCTTGCCTATATTATTAATGACTATATTTCCTTTGAATTTCAAAGATTTCAAATTGAATCAAACTGTGGAAACATGGCTTATGTTTATGTCTTTTTTTTGGCCTGTGGGGAGTCACTACCCCCACAGGCTGCACCCCCATGAGGGGCAGCAGCCTATCAAGGCCAACACTTCCCCAATGGGTGGTGTTCTAAACACCACCAATACCTCTGCTTGAAACCACGTGCGCAACATTAAATCCATCAATCTTTTATATTATTTTTATTTGTATATATATGTATATATATACATATGAATGTGAGTATACTCCTATGCATATATCCTACATATATATATATATATACATTGACAAGAATATATGTATAAGGTATATATATACATACATATATATAAATAAATATTAAATCAATACTCTTAAAAATACAAGTATATATTAATATTTCTGAAAATAGATAACATATATTCATTTGTATATTCTTTTTGTTGGCTGCAATTGTCTTATCCTGAAATAGACATACATTTACATATATTTGTTCACTTGGGAAATAAGAATACAAACAACCTAAGTCTAATGTTGTTTTGAATATAGAAAATTAGTGAACATGAAATATTAGTTGAATGATATGTTTTTCTTTTTTATCTTTTCTATAACAAACCAATGCAATCATCTTTCATATGGGAGTAAGAATATTTTAAGAGTAGAGTAGATGTTTAAAATTTGAATAGAGAGATCAAATTCTCTATTTTAAATGGTAAATCCATATATCCAATTATTCATTTCTTTAAATATTTAAACAAATATGCCACCATTATTCTCCTCTTTGTCGTTTATATTTCTACTTGGCTGAAAACCTTTTCATGTTGCAAACATGTTATCCTAAAACTATATGAAAGTAGAAGTGATTTAATGATGATATGAGAACAATTAGCCAAAAAATGTGTTTGAATTTAAATGCTGTATTCCAATGAAATGAGATCAAATTGGAGAGTTAGACAATGCAAACTGTGAAACTGGATGTGGAAGGATCTTCTTGTATGAAATTAACATGAACTTCGACTTTATCATGAGTTTTTCCTATGAGATGTATGAAACTATATTATTTCCATTGTATGTGACATAGGGAGAATTATCCTTCATTTATTTATATTGTATCATGGGAAACTTCCAAGATAGGATTCTGAATGTGGGTACATATAGACAGTAGTTTATCCTTTTCATAAACTACCTTTTACATTTCTTTTTTCTTGGCCAAACAATGTACCATTGAAATATATGGATTGAAAGCCTAGAATTTGATATTATTATGTCTCTACCACATCTTGCTTGCAAGAAATATGTTTTTCTAGTTTAGGAATGCATATAGGAAAACATGCATGCATCGAGAGTACCCTCCTACTTTATTGTTCCAGGTTGCTAGGCTCCTCATGCAGGTTCGGGGATTTCTTTGAGTTAGGAAGAAACTTGGGGAAGCCATGTGCTTCGTGGTTGGGTGGAAAAGGTGCCTTAATCACACTCTTGGCCTCAGCGCAAGAAGACTGATGGTGTCAAGGTGGATGAGGTTCAAAGATTCTATTGTTTTGGATATGCTTCATATGTTATACTTTGTATGGCTTGTTAGCCAATTTGTAAATTGAAATTTTATATCATGAATGTATTTATTGATGTATATTGGACATTGTATTATTGAAATAGATGATTTGTAACACCCTATGAGGTGTATGTAAACTGAAAATTTCAAATTTATTTAATTAATGTCATTTGGGTACACTTGTGAATGTTAATTTTATTTTTTCTATCTCTAAATCTGACTTGTATTGTTCAATGAACGTGGGAATGATTAATTTGAAATGAGTTAAATTTATGTGCTTTATGTGCTTGAACCTGGCGATTTGGAGTTCACTTCGCTTGAGAGGTTAATTTTTTAGCCCATGTCCATTTTATGGTCATCTGGTGTGATTGAGAGCTCTAGAAGATTCTGAAAGTGCCTCTATAGGCCTTTTTTCATTTTTGCATATCTTTTACAATCAAAGGCTATTTTTTGCAAACCACATATCAACGGAAAGATATTTTCATCACCTTTGCAATGGTTGAGGAGTTTCTCTCATATTTTATTGTTTCATGGTGATTTTAATCCATTGAAGTTTAATATTGGTGTTGTTGTGCTCTTTGGAGTTGCTTGAGTCTCAACCTTTTTTTGTATTTTTGTGTTTTGAAGTAGTTTGGGAATGCTTCATTTGTAGTATTTGGGAGTTTCTATTTCTTGTTGAAGGTTACCATCTTTGTATGTTTGGGAGATTCATCATAGTTCATTATGGGGTTTTCATTGTATCTTGTTGTGATTATGTTGAAAAGGGGAAACTATAAACAATGGAGAGATGATATCATAAAACATCTCAGATGGCTTCATTTGTTGCAACATCTATATAATCTGGTTCCCCTTCCTGCTACTGATAGTAATAAATTTGCATGGAATTGCAAAAGGTATCATGTCCTAGGAGTTATTACAATGCATATTGATGATGCCACTTTGGATGTTATTGGTCATTTTGAGTGTCCATATATTCTTTGGATTAAAATCTAGGAAATACATGGAGATCCTAATACTCAACCATTCCTAGATGATCCTGTTTTAGATTGTCTTGTGCCTCTTCATTTTTTAGATAGGATACCCTATGATCATGCTAGTATGCAAGAGTTTGAAGTGTTGGAATACTTTGAATCTTCAAATGAGGATGACAAGGGTTCATCAGATGCTCCTTCTTCTCCATCAGAGATAGTTGATGTACCTTCACCTTCAATGAATGATTGTGCAGAGTCATTGATTGAGACTCCTATCATTCCTATTTAGTAGGAGCATTCATCTTGTGTTGATGATTCATTGAGCATGCCCAATAATTCATCACAATCAATATCTTATTGTCTTCTTGGTTGGGATTCTTATTTGTCGTATATTGGTTCACTGTTCGTGGAATCTCACATTTCAGATTTAGAGGACACATTTGAGGGTATATCCCTCCTATTTGATGATAGTTGTGGTACAAATTTTGTCACTCCATCTCAGTCTCTGGAGAGTGTTCAGGATCAGTTTCTAGTGGTACCTTTTTTGTCATATTCTATTGTGATTGGGAATGTTCTTGATTGGTTTGTGACATCATTTTCCAAGGTCTTGGTGACACATGAACAAATTTCAAAGACACCATCATACATTTTCATGCTTTTTTCTTAAATTCCTATATGGAATGGGAAGCATACCTGCATTTTTATTTGGTCAAATTTTTTCTTCCGAAAGGGAGACAAGTTGTTTTTAACACTAGATCATGTTTTGTCTTCAAACACTTATCATTTTTGTAGGTGATTACACATTGTGGGTGGGCTATATAGTCTCTCTCTTTCCCTCTCATGGGGGGGACATTAATTTTATATACATTATGTATGTAGTCCTTGGGGGGTGTGATTGAGTCCTCCATCCATGCATCATTTTTGTTTTTATTTTCTCTCTTTTGGAGAGGGGTTTTTTCCCACAAGGTTTTCCTCCTTTTTCTCCAGTTGTGGGAGATTTCTTTTTGCATTGTAAATGGGTACCTAACATGGTTTTGTAGCAAGGACCCATACCACATCTTCATTTTTGCATAATAATTCTCCCTAAGTTGCACTTAAGGGGGGGTGTTAGAGTAAATGGTTTTTACCATTTACCTACTTAAGTTTACTTAAGCAGATTGTTTTATTAGTTTAACTTAGGGTAGTTGTGTTTCCCTTATTGGGAAGTTTCTACCTGCCAAATTTTTCATGGCTTTAAAAATCCTGTACCATATGTATTCTAATCATCTCTTTTATTCATTCCTTATTTGGTGAAATATCCTATGTGCTTCTCTCGATTGCTGTGAAGGTTATTTTCTATAGATAATGCTCGTGGGAGGTGAATCCCATTGACTTGATAGCTACTAAAAAACCAAACAAAAGTGAAATAAATGCTATAAGAGGATAGTACCTTTTGACACACTTGAATTCTTCCAGCTAATGAAAGATATTTTTTGTTCCACACATTAAGCTTTTTTTCAATCCTTGTTTTGATCCAATTCCACATTTCTTTGAGGTTTGGGTATACAACAAAAGGTATCCCCAAGTACCTCACAAGATTGTTGGGTCCCCCCACTAAAATCCATAAGCCTTCAGCCAGTCTGGAGGCTCTTCTTTCCACCCCAAAAAGGTGGACTTGGAATTGGAAAGCTTAGCTCCAGAGGCCAAACAAAAGAGATACAATTTTTGTATTAGGGAGTCCATGTTACTTTACTCAAGCTCTACAAAGATGGATGTATCATCTGCAAATTATACATTGATTAGCTCATTTTGATCTAGGAGGCATATCCATTTTATCCTCAGGAGAATGTGTTATTTCTTAGCAAGTAGAAGAGAGCATTTGAGGCAATAACAAACAATGTAGGAGCTAAGGGGCATCCTTGCCTTATGGATCTCTCAAGCAAGATCTTTTCAATTAGAGTCCCATTTAAATCCATTTGTGTTGAGGCATCTTTCAAGAGTGTATCAACCATATCATATAATTTGTTGGGGAAGCCAAAGGCCTAGAGAAACATCCTTAGAAAATCCCACTCAACCATATCATATTCTTTTTCAAAGTCCAAGAGAAGCATAGTGGAGTTCTAGTTGGAGTTCTTAGCCCAATCCAACGCTTCCCAACTGGTGATTAAGTTCTCAAGAATGTATCTTGTTTTTATAAAACCAGTTTGGGTATTATTTATGAACTTGGGAAGAATATTGACCAGTCTCAATGAAATTATTTTGACAAGTATTTTTTATGAAACATTCAATAGTGTGATGGGGCCTCCAGTTCTTCACCAAAGTCTTATCTACTCCCTTTGGGAGAAGCTTAATAATACCTCTATTGATTTCCTCTCCCAATGAGCCTTTTTCTAGAGCCTACTTGTACACTTGAAGAAGGTCCTCAGATACCCAGTCATAAAATTCTTTATAAAATTCCATTGGAAAATTGTCTCAACCAGGTGATTTATCATTGTTCATGGAAGAGATTGCATTTAAAATTTCATCTTTGGTGATATCCGCTACCAGCTTAACACTAACATCTTTTCCAATATTTCTTGGGACAAGGATTTTAATGAGGGCCCTAACACTATTGCCTTGTTCTCCCCCACCTTCTGATTTCAACAACTCCTTGAAGAAAGAGTGAAATTGACCTAGGATTCCTTCTTGAGTGTCACAAAGTTGTGTACCATCCTAGATCTTATTCACTCGCTCTTTTATTCTCTTTTCACTTAGAAAGTTGAATTTTTTTTTGGAACCTTTATCACCACAACTAAGCAAATTAAACTTAGCTCTAAGTTTTTGTCCCCTTACCTTGTCGGCTTGCAAATTTCTAAGGCTATCCTTAGCAAGGACAAGCTCTTCACATGCTTTTTCATTACTAGGGTTTCTTTGCAATCTAGTTTCAACTTCTAGGAGCTGATCTTGCAGGTCTTTCTCTTTTTTTCTACTATCAAGGGCCCTCTTCTTACCAATTATTTTAAAGAGATATATCTACCCTTTAACATTTGAATTCCATCTCTCAATGGTAGAGGACTCTTTTAGCATTCATTTATTTATTTCCCTGAGGAATGGAATGACCTCTTGGCAATCAACATCCTTTAGGAGTTGTGTGTTGAGGATGAAACCATTTTATTTCCTTACCTCCATGGCTGGGTTGTGATAGTGTGTGATGCTTTCTTTGATCGAGTGATGTTTAGAAAAGGTGTAGGGATACACCTACACTCTGATGCCATCCTCGTTTGGGCTAAAGCTAAATGTATCCTTGTTCGTATAGAACCTGTCCAACCTACAATAAATCATGTCTCCACCTTTTTGTGCATTGCACCAAGTGTACCAAACACCATTACACTTTTTGTTACCTCTTTCCATAGGGTCAAACAACCTAAAATTATTTTTTCACCTCAACCAAAAGTGCTTCTCATTTCATTTCTAGGCCATGTTAGAGCCTCCCCACTTATCCTCACAATGTTCCACCATATTAAAGTCACCTCCCACAATCCAAGGAATGATCCAAATCCCCTCCATCCATTTCCAAAGATAACATCTTTCCCTATGGTCGTTGAGAGCTTAGAAAAAGCTTACACCAAATGCAAAACCATCTCTTTCAAGAGTAACCCACACTGCCCTATTGCAAGGGGAGGAACCGCTCCTAGTGGTAAATTAAGCCCAAAAGTTGGAGACTAGGATGGCAGCACCCCCTACCCTTTTCATGTGTAGTGGAGAAGGCCTTATCACTATTCCAAATAAATTTAAGGTTTGTTTCTAGGGTAAATCCAATTGCTTTTGTTTCTTGGAAGCAAACAAAGTCCTTTTTCTCAAGATTGAAGAACCTTCTTACGATGCATTTTCTATCAGGGGAATCCAATCCCCTGATGTTCCAAGAAATATAGTTAACACTCATTTCCATAGGTCATTTTAATGTCTTTTTCTTCACTCTTATGCTGATCAATGCACTTAGTCACTTTTCCTCAGTTTCTAGTCTCTTGGTGACCGGAGACCGGAGAATAGTGCTTGTTTTTTATCTTTTGGTTTTAGTAAATTCCAATTTCTTGTTTCCCCCTATGGGAATGTTGTGCTTCCTTGGACTTCCTAGGTCATTCTTTTTCTTAGCTGGTGGGTATTGTTTCCCTTTAGTTACAAAATCCTCAGGCTTACACCCTATGAAGTTGGTTAGATTTTTATTAATCTTGGCGGCTTACTCAAAACTATTTGCAGAATTCCCATGGGAGCTAGGATCAGACTGAGTAGGTTGGGGGGTGTCAACTCCAGTGTTAGTCTTACTATCTACAGGGGTTTGGTTATAAAGAAGCATGTTGCCACTAGGGGTCATGCCAACATAGGCATAGTGCTCATGGATGGTGGGAGATGCCTCCATCGGTGAGGACCGGCTAGGCCCTGAGGGAGTTGACCCAACCATCAAAGAATTGATTCTTGTTTCAGGATCAAATTGAGCATTTTCATCCTCCATATTAGAGTTAAAACATTTCACTAAGGTAAATTTTGGGGGGTTTTCGGTCTCACTCAACAAGACCCCTGGATCATTTTCAAGCATGTTGTTGGTGCGGGCCTCATCTCTAGCAATCTTAACATTTTTATAACCAAACATGTTGGGATTCTTATCCAACTATAAGAGGGTTTCATTAAGGGGCTTTTAGTTTTAGACTTCATAGCCATGCCTTCTCTGATTCTTTGTCATATATCTTTTAAAGAAAGTTGCTAGGCATTTAGCTTGCCCCTTATCTCAAGGTTTTTAGCCAAGCATTGATTCAAAGATGTTTGCAAATCTTCACCACCCATGGTGTCATATTCCTCAAGAATGAAAAACAAGCTACGCTAGGTCGGGCTCCCTTGGCACTCTAGTGGCGAACAAACAAAGAGAGGTTCACACCACGTTGACACCTCATTTTCTGAGGGAACAATAGGGTGAACATCATCACCCCTTGGTGGCATTGACGGGAGCAGGGGAGGTACTTACGAAGAGATATCTTCCACACCCTCAATGAAACAATTTGGGTCTTTTAAGCCCAAGGTTTCCTCAACCATCACCTGATCATTGCCAAAAGTTTGATCATTCACGTTTTTAGGTGCAGAATGATCGTGCCCAACAAGATTGTTTGATTTTTTCTTTATAACTAGACATTTTTTCTATTGTGGCCCTCTTTGCTGTAGAGGTAGCACGCATTAATATCTCCTAGGATTTCCAGGGGACTGAAAACCAAGGAGTCTTCTTTAATTATTATCCTTCCTGGTAGTTCAACGTCGAGGTTTAAAGACACCAGGGCCTAGGCATCCAAGTGCAGGAGAGTAGCTTTTACCTTGTTTATGTGCACCATCACGCCAATAGGCACCATGATTTGAGGGATAATATTCCAAAATTTGGGCTATAAGTTTTTCAACACAACCTACCTCAAGTAGGAGAGGGCCAAAATCTCATTTGTAATGGCCATCGATGACCAAGGGAAAGCCCTAAATGTGTAGCCGCCCACATTCCAGTATAGCTTCTCTAGGGTTTTTTTTACGTGGGGCTATTTTCCAAAAAAATGATGAATAAACCTAGTTGTATCATTCTACAAAAGCTAGCCCAGACTTTAGAAAACCAAGTGTCAAATAATTTTTGAGCTGAAATCTTATTTATATCAACGACAATAAGAAAAATAGCGGAGTCTTTTAATTTAAAACTTTCATTAGAGATTACAATATTTAGTTCTGGATTAGGACTAATGATAAGTTCTTGGGGAGATAAAGAGGTAAGTGTACCTTCTTGTTCTCCATCGCCACCAAATTCTTCAACCAAAAAAAATTCTTCTAAAGTGATCGTTGGACCTCTGTCCATCAACACCTTCTTGAATGATTTTTGGGAAGAAACAGAGGGGATATTGTCGAGGCTAACATCACTCCCATTTGGGAGGGGGTTGAAACCACTCGAACCTCCCTCCATAAATGGAGGTAGGAATTAGTTTGTAATAACACTTTAGAGAAAACATCACACAAGAACACACACAAAACAAGGAAATCTAGGATGAGAAATGTTAGAGAGAAAAAGGGCACCCACATAATACAAACCTGTGTGGGGGAGCATATCGACTCCCGCACCGATGGCGGCCACGTCTGCAACTGTATGCATCCAAACAACACTCAAACCCTAGCCCAATATCCTTAATTTTTGTTATTTTAAAGTTCACATCTGTATTATTGATTAAAAAAAATTGTTTATTTTTTACATGTAGAAAAGTGGAGGTCATTATGATCAAATTTTGGTTTTCCTATAGTTGATTTTTAGAGTATTTAAAGTTTGCACATGGTTTCCTATAAATTGTTGTTCTAGGAATGGCATAGTTTGGCAAAATTGTTGTAGGCACTTTGGAATGAAATAATAATTTCAGATTTCTTATTTTATTGTGTTTCCCATTTGTTCCTTCAAAAATCTCAAAGGCTAATTTGCTATAACAATTGACAATCCTATGGATTCTCAATTTTTGAGTTTTATATTATTATTATCATTATCATATTATATAATGATATCATGATTCTATGGTTGCAAGCATGCTTGCTGCGAGGAGGATGCACAAGGAAGAAGATGAACAACCTTAGGTTGTTGTGTGGAAGTTGCAAGATGTTGGTGATGATGAAGACTAGTCCTAGAAGGTGATAGTTGTGTTGGGTTTGTGATAGAATTTTGGTTTTCTATGTGATCCCATCAAGAGAAAGTCTTAGTGTCTACATGTCCCAATTTTGTAGCTATGGTAGCCTCTATAGTAGTTGTATGTAGTTAGGTCGAGAAGGGCATAGGATATTTTGGCTCGTAGGTGATTGAAATGTCAATGTATGGGATGGGACGCTACTAAAACATCACTATAACCTTTTTGATAACTAATACAATGGGTGCTACCCCTTAGCAACAATTTATTGATAAAAAAAAGTAATAATATTATGTTTCTATAATATTATTATTTGTATAGTTTTATTATAATATTGTTAATATTATAATTAAGAATAATTTATAACATCATATTATTATTCATTTGTAATCTTCTTATTGTTATATTATAATATTTATAAGATTATTATTATGTTATGTTTTATATTTTAGAATAAACATTGTTATTGTATTTTATTGTTTTTTAATACTATTCTATTTCTTTAAATTGTTAATATTATATTTTTTGATTGGTAAGGAGGGATTATTTAGACTGGCCCAACACTAGTGGAGGTCACAAGGGGGACCTCCTTCGGGCATCAACATATTCCTCTTAGAACCACTAACTCAACTTTATTCAACTAATAAGTCACAATGAAAGTCCAAGATCCACCACTTGGAATTCCAACTTAAGATGTCACTTTGAGGATTCAAACATGGATCTCCATCTTGAGAACCCTATGGCCTTTCCATTTAAGCACAACCCCATTGAAAAAGTATTAATATAATATTGTTATATATTAAAATGAGTATTTATTACAAGTTGTTTATTTTTTAAATTAATACATATATACTAATATAAATATTTAAAAATAAAATATATTTTATATATCCTATTACATTATCAGAACATTATATTAAAAAACTAACATTTATTTATTTTATCATGATTTTGAGATGAATTTATAAAGCTAAAAGTGGAGTAAAATTCTTTCCTAAAAAAGGTCAAAATAATAGTTTACCTTCATTTTTCGTAAAAATCCACCCATAACACTCCAAAAAATTTAGCCAATCATGTTTAAGAGAAATATTTTTTAAAAATGATCAAGTTAAATATTTTACATGTCCAAACATGTGATGGTTCTCTTTTAAGAAGAATTTTTGGGTTTGTTAGTGTTGATTGCATTGCTTTTATGTAATCAACTTCTTGTATTTTTATTTCATTTAAGAAATCATCAAAAGTCATAGAATGGTCATAATTATTTTGTTCAAGAGTTGTAAATATTTGAATTGCATTATTTATAATAGTATGATTAGTTGGTTCTAGTATTGTTGTCTTTCTCATAGGTGGAAAAGGAAAATTGTATCTACAATGTGTTCTCTTTATTTTTTCGACAACCTTATGTGTGGTAGTGTCACTGTAACTTATCAAATCTTTCATTGTGTGTGTTTGTATTGCATGTAATGTATTTTCCACAAATTTATTAATATGTGAAGACTTTGATTTTCCATATAAAGGAGCATCTTTAACACATATTAACACATGATCATGTTGATTTCCTATAATTTGGAGTTATATAACAAAGAAAAGTTATTGATTTGTCCTAGAATTGTATGATCATTACACAATAGTTTTTAAAGATAATTTATTCTATGGCGGGTAAGTGTTCCAATATGTGATACAAGAAGGGGGTTTTAATATGCCACTTTTTTTTATGAAATTAGAAAAGTTTGATATTCGACACAAAAATGAAGATAGTTATGCTCAAAATTTGAAGATGCAACAAGAACAAGAGTTGTAGTGCTCCAAATCTACCTTCTAAACTATAATTTTTTTAAAATGGTCAAGATTCAGGGTTCCAAAAAGGGGGAGCACACAAAGTGGTCATATTTTTTTCAAAAAAATATAACATAGTTTTTGTTGTACTCCCCCTAAAATGTTAACTTTCTTTGGAATTTCAAAATCACTTTGGTGAGAAATTAGCTAACACTGTGTAGTTTATGCTATATTTTTCGGCTAATTTTTAAATGAATGTATGATTTTTTACTAATTTTCAAAGTGAACACATCCTAAAAAATATAAATTTAAGCGTGCTCCTCATTTTTTTTTAAACTAATCAAAAATCATTTTTTTTCAATACATGTAGAATGGAGTAATTTGTTTCAAAATTTAATGAATGAGTTAAAAACTATACCCAAAATACCACATGTTAGTTTTTGACAAAAAAATGGATACACTAACAAAAGAAATTAAAGATGAAAACCTTAACATAATCAAAATATGAAAAAAATTATATGGTTAGATAGTTATGAGAGAGCTTAATGTCATCGTGGTATTTTTATAAATTTGCATTGAAACACGTGCAAACTTGATGGAGAGCACAACCAAAAATGTGTGATTTTTTTTGCCTTTTCAAAAGACACATCTTTGGCATGAAATGGTTGTCCAACCCTTTGGGTTGTATGCCCAAGGAAAATCCAACCCAAAGGGTTGGTATTTCACAATGCAAATCATTTGGTGAGTGCTAAATTTTGTTTCATGTGACTGGATATTTTCGAACAAGTAAATCATTATCAGTTTCATGTGCTTGTATATAACTATTTTTATCAAATTGATTCTTGTGTAGCTTAGCTAGTGTTGAGACTAATGGTGTCCATTGGTGTTTTTCACTTGAAAAGGTCAAAAATAAATTTGGAGGACCTAGTTTTCTTATCACTGCAAATATGGATTTTTGTTTGATGTAGATAATTTGGAGAGATACATATATGTTTAAAATCCATGTATCCAATGTCTGGTTTTAAAATTTTATCTAAATTTGGATTGTCTTTAACATATTTTGTAAGCAATATACATCCTTTCAATTGAAATTTTCTAATTCTTATTGATATAATTGAAATGATTTTTTCTATAATGATACAAGCTATTTTGAAAAATAAATTTATAGTATGGCTTGCAAAATCACCACTTGAATGCAAGACCTCCCATTGTTCAATTTTTTGATACTTAAACTTTTTGGTTATGTCATTGCTTTCATGAGGTTAGTACCCTTAGCTAAGTGTGAAACTTAGCTATACCATGAGACATGGGATCATCTTCAGGCCGTGGGTTGCTTGTGGTGAAGATTAACCTCTAGAGTGGGTTGGTTCCCTTGATGGAACTCCTAAAGCTTGTTGGTTTGATAGTAAAAAGGATAGATAATTAAAAATTAAGATTAACTAAATCTAGGAGGTGATGCACCAATGATGAAAAGACTTGTACTTTCTATTCTAACTCATAATTCTTCTTGAACACTCAGCCTAACCCTATGCACAACTCAATTTTGATCAATTTATACAAAAGTGTTTCAAAGGAAGGTTGCCTTTCAAGTTTTTTTGCAGGAAAATAATGTATTTTCATGACTACAAACTCTAAAAACAACTAACACAACCTATGACTTGCATAATTTTTTATATTCTTGCATAAAATGATTTTAAATGAGACATAACTCAAGGATTCAATACTATAATCAGAAAAATTACATCAAAATCATTCACAATATCACCCATAAACAAAATTTGAGAAGGAAAAAAAATTGCTTTTATTGATAAAAGGTTTTTCTTATACAACCATTGAAAATAAAACTAATTTTCTGCTCTATACTTCTCAAAAATGAGTTACAATGCATTTCTTTTGCATAAGGAAAAAAGACAAATTAAAGAACTAGTGTGAAAGAGTTGAATGTCTATCTTATAGAAAACTCGTCAACTAAAAGAGGCTACATCTTGTGGAAGACATTAAGTGTGCATGATGAGTTGAACTCCCTCTGAATTGGAAGTAAAAAAATGCAAAAGCGTTGGTGTAGAAGAGTTGACTTGCACTGCTAACCTATTGAATTTTATCTAAATCTTTGAAACTCCACCTCCAATTGAACTTGAATTGATCTCTAAGTTTGCAAGAACTGATCGAAAAAGTTAAGTTTAAACTCCCTGCATGAGGTCTTCAATCTACTAGGTGTATAAGGAAAAAAATCTCTTTTTAGGGCTCCAAACTCCTCCTAAATTTAGTTATAACCATATTGTCTTCTAAAAAAAACTATCTATAAGTGAATTAAAAATGAGTGTTTAGTTTGCTCAACTTTTTATTAGCTCATGAAAATCCTTTTGCATGATGACAAGTATGTGAGTTGTTTGAAGATAACTATTCCTTCTAGGAGTTGTAGGAGTTTTCATTCATTAATACTAGGATTGTTAAGATTCTTTCACCATCATATATATCTACTTGAGGCCATTGTTTTATCTTCATCATTTGGGTATGACTTGAGTATGGCAATTTCCACCCTCAAACATGCACATGATTTTTATAAGATTGTCTCTTTATTAAATGTTGTCCATTATTCATTGATGACTTCCCTCATCATTGATCAAACTCTTTCATTACACTTGGAACCTTATTATGCATCAACATTTACCTCTCATGGTTTATATGACTATTATTGACTACTCATTCATGACATTCACTACCCATATTTGAATTCTTCGGGCCTTTAACATTGATTGCCTCCTTTAAACTATCCCCTTTCAATTTTAAAGGACAACCCCTCTTGGTATCTCACTATGACTTCATGACCTTAAAATTGTCCTTGAAAAATAATTTATGGCTAATTGTCATGAGGTTTGTGAGGTCTACCCTAGTATGCATGCCCTTTTTTTTTATAGAATTGTGCTTGGTTTCATCATGCATTTATAACCACCAACCTTCATAAACTATCCCTTTATTTGTTTCCTCATTTTCATAGGGTTTTTCTTCTTGATCTTTTGAGGATCTCTCTTTACCTCTTCAACCTGTCAACTGCCCTTTGAAGATCACTATTTCCTTTACAACTCTATCTTAGGTCCTTTCTAGGACCGTCCTTTTATTTGAAACTAAAAATCATGCTATCATCTATTTGATTGCTTTCATGGGTCCCATGGATAGTATACTTTTACTTGTTGCATCAAGTTGTTGGTTTACTCCTTGACAATGTGTCATTGACTCAAATTTTCATTTGATCATTTTATTTATTTGAAGGCTCAATATTAACTTTAGCAATGTATCACCATTTAAAAATTTTATTGGTTAATTAATTTCCTTCTTGAACAATTTTTACTGTTTCAAGCTATTTGTTGTTTCTTTTTTTATTTGGAAATGGGATCTATAATGACTTCTTGGCTAAGAATACAACCATTTTATAATATATATATTTTTTCTATATAGGAAATGGATTGAGAGTGTAGAGTGAGAAAACGAAGGTGTATACATGTGAAATTGACTTAACACCTATCCCGCACCCTGAAAAAAATTGAACAACATCGAACAAACATCAAATAACATCGAACAACATCAAACAATATTAAACATCATCTCAGAACATCTCGTAACATCTCACAATGACTCAAAATCATCTCAGAACATCTCGTAACATCTCATAATGACTTAGAATTATCATGTAACATCTTAGAATGACTCAAAATTGTCCTACAACATCTCGGAATGACTCAAAATTGTCCTATAACATCTTGTAACATCTCAGAATAATCTCAAAACAGCTCAGAATCATCCCATGATGTGTCAAAACATCTTAGAATCACCCTAAAACAACTTGAAATCATCCCATAATGTCTCAGATCATCTCGTAACATCTCGAAATCATCTTGAAATAGCTCAAAATCATGTCGTAATGTCTCGAAACATCTTGAAATTACCTTGAAACAACTTGAAATCATCTCATAATGTCTCAGATCATCTTGAAACCATCTCGAAACAACCCAGAATCATCCCGTAATGTCTCAAATCATCTCAGAATCATCCCACAATGCCCCACATCACACCACATCAAAATGATATCAAAAAAACTTTAATTCCTCTATTAATTGAATAATACAACATTATTTAATTAATTGACTTTTTCATCATTTCAAACAAATTAAATAAATTTATTTTATTTTATAAAGTCCTAAAAATCCTAATTCTACTATTGATTAAATAAAACAACATTATTTGATTAATTCACATTTCATCATTTCAACCAATTAAATAAATCACATTTATTTAAAAAAGTCCTAATCTCTATTTATTTCATCCTGATTGATTACATAATGCTAATTATTTAATTACATCACTAAATCACCTTATTCCCCTAAGTTGATTAAATTATTAAATAATAAGCTAATTACGACACTTTCCCTCCAAAATTTGAATAATTAAATCAAACTATTCAAATCAATTATCAAAAATCAAATCAAAATAATGCAACTTTGTTTGCAAAAAAGTCAAACTTGATTTGCACGTTCAACTCCAAAAAAGGAATTAATTAATGAAATAAATTAATTCATATTCCTCGCCCACTTTCTGATTGAGAAAATTACGATTGTTGACTAAGAAATCTAATTTGTTAACTGATCAATCTAGATTGCTAACTAAGCAATCTAATCTGTTAACTGATCAATCACATTCCTAACTAAGCCATCAAAATCCTGAATGATGAATCTAAATATGTTAATTGATCAATCACATCCCTGACTAGCCAATCTATTTCTCAATCACCAAAATTGTGCAATCAACTTTGCACAATTTTCTCATGTCTAAATCCTCTCAACACACTCCACCTGTTGATCTGGATATTCTTCAACACGATCTTGACCATCCATTTCAAAATTCATTTTATATATAACAAACCCCTTTCCTCACAAATAAGGATTGGAGAATCAACATACATTGCACAACTAAGTGTTGTCAAGAACACCATCAATAGAGCTTCACCATTTCTTCGATCAACCAACCAAAAACAGTCACTCATCAAGCTTTTGCACACAAAATTTGGAGGCTTCACAGTGATAATAACAACCCAACATCAGGTGAATACACTCCACTACGGGATGGTAAGACTGTGTTATTCTTGTACATTCAATACTATAATCATATATTCTTTAATGCATGTTAAAATAACTTAGTTTCATTTCATATGTGTAGGTTTAGATCTTAGATTAATATGTTTAATCTTAGTTTAGATTCTTAGATTAGCATGTTTTGATCCCTCTTCTGATGTAATGTTCTCCCCCTCACACATTCTGGCACACCCAATGGGACCCTTGTCCCCTCCTCTAACATTCGTTTAAGACATTTTTGAAGTTGTAGGTCCTAGAAACACACTTGACAGAGTTTTCACGCGTTGCCCAGAAAACCTGCGCACTTGATTATCAAGAAAACTAAGCAGTTGCAACAAAAACTATGCTATTGACATGGGAATTGCACTTTTGCACCAGAAGCTATGCTTTTGCTTCAAGACCTACGCACTTGCTTTTGATAGTGTTAGCATCTGCACAAAGATTTGAGCATCTATTTTTGGAATTGAGCAGTTGCATTTTTTTGCACTTTTGCATTCTTTCTCTGAGAAGTTGCTCTAACAGACAAGTGCAAGGATCCTACACTATTGTAATGGGATTTTCCAGTAACGTTTTCTTGTTTTTGGATGTGTAAAGAAGTATTAACAGATTTGATGCAAGATTCAAGTAACATTAACACATTTGTTGTAGGGAAGATGATCGGTACCAAATGTTTTAGATTTACAATTAATTTTCATTAACTTAGGAATCTAAATTTGGTGCTCTAAAACAAACAAACAAAAACTCGCATTTGATTTAGTGTTTTAAAATTGAACAAATTCATGCTTTTTTAACTTAGGAATCTAAATTTAGTGCTCTAAAATGAGCAAACACAAACTCACATTTGATTTAGTGTTTAAAATTGAACCGATTTCATGTTTTCTTAAACTTATGAATTCTCATGTTGGTGCTCATAAAAAGAACAAAAAACTTCAATTTTGGGATCTAAAAATGAACACATTTCATGTTTTCATAGTTAGGAACTTTAATTTTGGTGCATAAAAAGAGCACAAATGATTTCCATTTTGTTGACGCACACACAATTTACATTTGTTGACCAATTAGAGACCAGGACTGTTTTCTTAGAAACACTCAAATTTGGAGCTTAAAATGAACATGTTATTTATTTTGTATTGCACCATTACTATTTTTGACTAATATCCTAAATACTTCCTATTGGTGCAAGTAAAAAGAATAGTTTGTTTATGTTATTCACATATTTTTGGGGATAACATTGCTCGAGGCGTTTAAAAAGAATCAATTCGCTATGGTTTATTCAATGTGAATTCATTGATTGGAAAAGCTGAAGTGTTTTATCTTCTCCCCTTGCACCTTTTGGCAATCTTGGGTGAGCAAAAGAACATTTTTTAGCATTGCACTTTATTTTTCAAGTTTACCTTAAATAGGGGGCTTGCCTTGAGATACATCCCACACTGGAGAACTCATTGCAAGGTCTCAAAGAACATTTACTAGCGGGCTATATTAAAGGTTGTGAAATCATAAGAAAGTAGCTTCAAGTTGTGTTGACAACAGACTACACCTAATCCCACGCCTTAAGTGGAATATGAATGGTTAAAGAGCCTTAAGTGGCCAATGGATGAGTATCAGATTTCTGCGTTCACAATTATCACTAAGAACCAAATTGTTTTAGAGGCCACCTTATTATCCAAAAACATTCTTCAAAATTGGTGCATTGGAATTTACTTTGGAGAAGTTACTTGCCATGTCCAACTATAGGCCACGCCATAAGTTGCATGTAAAATCATCTCTTCAGAGCATGAGGCAACCCTACCTAAGAGAATGATGTATATCCCCTAGGGTTGTAATTGCTTTTTTATGTTAGAATTTCCTATTACATTCAAAAAAAAATTAACATCAAATTATGTGATTGATTTAAAGAAAAAGAACACATTCAAAACAAACATTGAATGAGATGGCTGAACAAAAAACCCTTTGATTTAGTGCATACTTGTGAAAGAAGCCTTATGTTTGCACCCCTTTGAAAGGATCTTTCCTTAAAGGTTTTTGAGCATTCCGAATTTGATTTTAGGTTACATTATTTGAAGTAAACATTTGGGAACTATGGCTTGGGTGTTGTGATTTCACAACCTAAGTTATAGACATGAAGGTCACATAATTACATGCTTGTTGAGTCAGTCCAAGAGTTGTCTTATCATTTTCCATAATTCAAACATGAAGAAAAAGTTGGAAGAAAATTATTTATAAGATCATTCGTCAAACCAAAACAATTGGAAAGCCAGAAGGTCAGATAGTCCCACATCCATTATTTTCATCGTACCTATTTGAAATCAAAATCAAACAAACCATTAGAGTCATTCCTCCACTTAGACGTCTATGATATCAATGGCTACTTGAGACTCGTAGATAGTACAAGTAAGCTTTCCCGCAACATATCCTCTGGACAAGGAGGTGGAATATGGACCCTAGTTCTTCAACATTTTTATTTCCAAGAAGTAGTACCATTCCAAAACAACACTCAAACCTTAGGGTCTTGAGATTCACAAAAACCATCCCATAACACCATCAAACATTATGACCATCTAGCGACCAATTTCCTTGGTTCAACAACCAGATCTTGTAGCACCGATCCTTCAGCCTAGTCTCACATATATCGAAGGTGAACAAATTGACATCATAAGCAGCTTGAGAACCTTTATTTTTCAAAAGAATGAAACACCCCACCAATTTTTCTCTACATCAATTATTTTAGATGAAGAGGAAGATAAAGATGCCATAGCAATAGAAAGACTCATATTACCACCACCCACATGGCAATAAATATCCCCTTCATGATCTCATGGAAGGTCAAGATCCCTAAGGTAAATTCCATAGGTCGTCATTTAAAACTTAGGCATCTTAGTCCAAAATCTCTCAAGAAACACCTTTGGGCACTTCATGAAACCAAAACTAGGTTAGTATACAACTTTTATAAACGTGCTTCCAAGAAAAATCCAAACTTGTATTCCTTCTACTATTGTCAAAATCCTCATCAATTCCATCAGTTCTAATATCTCACATAATTTGTAGGATAACATTGGGTCTTGAGTCATACTAGAGAATACACTACTCTCCCACAAAGGGTCCAAGTTATTTATGACAACTACAAGATCACAACATAGGAAGAAAATGGAAGCAAGCAAGAACAACACTAGTATCCCACCAACAAACACCATGAATGATAGAATTGGCCCATGAGGATATAAACCAAGTGACCTTTTTGATAGGGTACTGAGTAACCATAAAATCCCCAACAAAATTTCAACATCAATTTATTACCCAAATCACTCTTATCAAGGGTCACAACATCAAGTAGAGAAACAACATCAAGGGTTTCAAAACCCCCATCAAGGAATAAGTCCAACATATCAAATTTCCCTAAATAAAATTGAGAGATATCTTGAGGAAATTAAATGAAATCAAAATCTAATGTATCACCAATGCCATGTGCAAATTCATAACATTACATATCCACCAAAAAAAGGACATCATTCCAAAAACACCTCAATATCCACATCAACAATACTTCCAATATCTGCAGTATCAAGGAGTTCCAGAACACCAAGGTGTACCTCAAGTGCAATATCAAGATGTTCCTTAGTTGCAGTATCTAGAAGTTCTGCAATGCCAAAATGTACCTCAAGTGCAATATCGATATATACCTCAAACACAGTATTAAGGAGTTCCAAAAAATCAAGAGAAAAATAATGAAGAAAAGCCACAGAGGAAAGATTACCAACCAGGAAGGAAATTCACCCCTTTGGGAGAAACTTTAGAGGTAATCATACATGAACTAGTATAGTAGGAACTTATCAAAATCAATGATAGTCTAACTTATGGTGAACCAAGCTTTAAAATCCCTTGGTATAACCAGTATGAATGATGTGAGTTCCACAAAGCCAAGGGTCACAGAACGAACAAATGCACAACACTCCAAAACCTCATCCAAGACCTCATTGATCAAGGAGAAATAGCTATTAAAAATGACATTCAAGGGCCATCTACCAGTGAAAATAATGATAATGTCTCAACCTCAAAATTTGAAATCAATGATCAAGAGCTATCTATCACTTATCACATTAACAATGTTTCTACATCATCTAGTGAGCAAGAGGACATACATCAAGAATTTAGTCCCAAGCATGATCAAAATCAAGCACCAAAGTCTAGAAATAATCCAGTCCAAGATATATTGACATCATCCAACCACGTGGAAATACATATTGATGATCAAGAGACTCTTGATCCAACACTTATACCCAGTACAGAAGATCTAAGCCAAGAGTCATTACTCGTATGTCCACATTTTGAGGAAAGCTAAGGATATCTTACAAGAAATCCCTTCTTTGAATTTGATCTATGTCGAGAATGTGATCCAAAACATGTCAAAGATGATACCATGCAAATTCAAGATCAAGAATCCCTATCATCAAAATACTACAATGACTTGGTAGATATCTTCCAAGACATCCCATGTTTTCCAAAAGAAGAACAAATCCATATACCGAGCACACATACATCTACCCATGAGATGCTTACTCCTAATGGACATGTAGATGATCTTCATCTAAGACAAGAGTCCCATACTCTTAATATCATTACCAAAGAACAAGAGTCTCCTACTCTTAACATTTGTACACAAGATCAAGACATAGCAGAAGCTACAGACATATCAGAAAGGGATCATGAAGAAGACTTATACATAAGTTGTGAATCAGAAACATCCTATGGAGACATATAAAAAATGAATCATAAAGAATACTTATATATAAGTTTTGAATAGGAAACATCAAATAAAGATATATCAAAAATGAATCATGGGGAAGAATTTTGTGTGGATAGTAAACCAGAAACACCTCTTGAAGAAGCATTAAAATATGATATTTTACAAGATCAGGCCAAAGATATCAATCAGGAAGGTATCCCACATCTGAAGGAATCTATCAGCGATAGGGAAAACTTTAGTGGCGAATATTCGCCAATTGGCTAATAATAGAAATCAGGAGCTCCAAAACTGGTGAATAGTACAAGCTAAAACGAAGACTGAATCGCCAAGGTTTTACGAAAAAATAATTTTGTCTTGATTGATTCGCCATGTAAACGATGCGTAATCAAAACTAATTCGCCAGTAGTTTATACGGTAACTAAAAATTTTAATTATATTCGCCAGTAATATTATATTCCTCCGATTAATTTTGGGGCAATATCACCACTAATAATAAAATACTATTTAATTTTAGGAATATTTTCTTTTATCTATTGCCATAGATTAGTTTTTTAATCAAACGGTTGTAGGTTGATTCCAAGCCCTAATAGACATGTGCCTTTTAAAAGGCTTGTTGAGGCCCGAAATTTATTTTGGGCAACATGTTTAAATCTAATCGTGTGGCCCAAAATAAATTTCGGGCCTCAACAAGCCTTTAAAAAGGCACATGTGTATTAGGGTGTGGAATGAACTTGCAACCGTCCTTCATTCTATCAGTGGGACGCTAGATAATGTTTCCTCGACACGAGATTGGGATGGGGGTTTCATCGATGAAGCATTGTTAGGCCGATGGTATTGAATTTTGTTAGGAATGGGGGAAGATCTGTCCCTCGACCCTGCCTGTATCATGATAGGAGCACACCGAGATTCACTAGGATTCGCCACTATGATTATTATTTTTACCAATTATTCATTAAGATTCGCCAGGATTTTACAACATTTTTAATACTGTGCATAAGATTCGCCAGGAAAATTAATATTTTTTTTCAAATAAAAGGAAAGGTTTGCCAGGATTTTACACCTTCGCCGAGGGGGGGGTTTCTTAAAGTTATCCTTGATCAGCGAGGAAGCTACCACATTTAAAGATCCACAATGGAGAAAAGAAAGATTAGCACCTTGTTTCCTAGGTGAGACATATCCCATTGCAAATAAACTCTCAATGGATTCAGTATCAAGATAGAGGAATAGGCTTACATGAACATTGTGTCCTAGAACCAATGCAGATTATTGGCAATCCTAAGCATCAAGGTCTTGGTTATTCAAAGGAATCTAAACATATTAGTGATACCTCCATAATACTCGGGGCAACTTTATCTAATGCAAGCATCAACATACAACTCGCACAAAGAGTCCTTATGATGAAATTGCTACCAATGTTACAACTAGCCATATCATGAATTGTCATCCACATATTTCCACCCTCATTGGGACCAACAACAAAATAAAATGCTATATTAAAGAAAGGAACAAGTCATTGAAGCAAAAGAATTAGCAAAGAAAAATGGACAAGAAAAGTTTAAATGGATACAAAAGAAAAAGAAAGAAAATAATCCTTATCAAACTCCATTAGTCACAAAAAACTATGGGGAAAAATAAAAAAGGGAAGTTCATACATCAAAAAAATTGAGCAATGCAAAATAAAGATTCAAGAGTGACCTATAGGGTATATCAAGATGTTGGTCCCAATCAAATCTCCATATCCACCCATCATTTCTTATCATCCCAAGTTTGGAAAATAAAAGGTTCCAAACTATGAACAAAAACCATATTGGCACCAGTAGTGTGTACATCAGCACCACCAAGTGGTCCAAAATGAGAAAAAAAGTGTCACCATGATGAAAAATTGGTAAACAGGCATCTTGTGTGACATCAAAAAAATCAAGAAAATCAAGAAAAATAGTCAAGAGAAAAATTGCCCTCCAATGAAAACCACTATGGTGGTGCTTTGGACAAGTACCATGATGAAAAACCTAGCAAACATGTGTCATGTGTTAGAATCAAGCATCTATGTGTACCATTTCAAGTGGAAGCATCTTAGCCTATCTATAACAAACCCAAGCCATTGTTTCCAAAATCTAACTTATCTTGATCTTGACAAATGTTTGATATACATTTTACACTTGCTTATGGAAAACATCTTGAAATGGGTTACTATCATTGATCCTATCCTATCCAGCATTATCTGAGCCATGAGGCATTATCCAAAGGGCATACTCTATCCAAACACGTTATCCTATCACAAGAAAACCCATTACCTACATTGCTAGACACTGGGGGGAAATGCTTGCATCTTGCTTTAGAATAAATCTTGATCTATGTCTTCTAGCTCATGTTGTGACCTAGGAATTTATCCAAACAATAGGGTATACCACCAACACACTATTATGGTAACCTTTGAAACAATTCTTCCCATCAACAAGGTCTACCACCAACACATTATCAGGGTAACCTTCAAAATAGTTTATCCCAAAAACAAGGTGTACTGCCAATGCACTACCAAGGTAACCTTCAAAGATGAAGAAAACATGGATTATTCCTTCACTTAACACTTCTAAGATATCAACAGTTTCTTGAACCCCATAGCTTGTTCAAGTAAGCTTTTCCGCAATATATCCTCTAGAAAAATAAGGTGAAATATCAATCCAAGTTTTCAACATCTTACACCCCAAGAAAGAGGGTAAAAATCCACCAATGCACTATTAGGGTTACCTTCGAAACAGTTCATCCCAATAATAAGGTGTACCACCAATGCACTACCAAGGTAACCTTGAAATATGCTAACAACATGGATTATTCCTTTGCTCAAAAATTTTAAGATATCAATAGTTACTTGAACCACATAGCTAGTTCAAGTAAGTTTTTCTGCAACATATCCTCTAGAAAAACAAAGTGAAGTATCAATCCAAGTTTTCAACATCTTAAAACCCTAGGAAAGAGAGTAAAAATCCACCAACAACAAGGTATACCCGCCAATGCACTATCAAGGTAACCTTTGAAACAGTTCATCCCAATAATAAGGTGTACCACCAACACACTACCAAGGTAACCTTGAAATATGCCAACAACATGGAGTATTCCTTTGCTCAAAAATTTTAAGATATCAATAGTTACTTGAACCCCACAGCTAGTTCAAGTAAGTTTTTCTGAAACATATCCTCTAGAAAAACAAAGTGAAGTATCAATCCAAGTTTTCAACGTCTTAAAACCCTAGGAAAGAGGGTAAAAATCCACCAACAACAAGGTATACCCAACAATGCACTATCAGGGTAACCTTCAAAATAGTTCATCCCAACAACAAGGTATACCACCAATGCACTACTAAGGTAACCTTTAAAGAAAACACAACATCGTTGGGTTATTCCTTCGCTCAAAAATTCTAAGATATCAACATTTTCTTGAACCTCACAACTAGTTCAAGTAAGATTTTCTACAACATATCCTCTAGAAAAAAGGTGAAGTACCAATCCAAGTTTTCAACATCTTACACCCTAGGCAAAAGGGTAAAAATCCAAAAAATACAAAAAATACAAAAAAATCAAAAAGCAAGAAAAATAGTAGAGAACTAAAATATTCTTTGAGTGAAAACCACTTTGTGGTGCTCCTAGAACAAGTACCATAGTGAAAACCTGGCAAACAGGTGCTATGTGTGAATAAAACTTGCATCATTATCTATCAACACTTTTTCACTATCATCCACCCATACATTTCATAAATCATGTATCCAACCATGGATTGTCATTGATTAGGGTAATTTATTTTATTGGGGGCAACTTCCTGAAGCCAGTCATGAATTAGATCTCGCAACATCTGATCATGGTCATAAAACAAAAAAAGTCACAAACACTAGAAAATAACAAAAATAAAAAACATGCAAAAAACATCAAAAACAAAACAACATCATTGGGTTATTCCTTCACTCAAATAGTCTAAGATATCAACAGTTGCTTGAACCCCACACCTAGTTCAAGTAGATTTCCCACAACATATCCTCTAGACATGGAAATGGGATATTAATCCAAGCTATCGATGTTGTTTACCCAAAAATAATTCATTCTTTGAATCAAATGGTCGAACTATGTGGTATTTTTGTGTACAACATAGGAAAGGATTTTTAGCCCCTGGGACCCTAGGTTAGTCCCCTTAAATTTCCAACATGCTTTATTTCAACTTAGTCAAAAAATAACAAAAATTCCAAAAACATATACAATATACAAAAATCCCAAAAAAATATCCACAAAATAGAAAAGGTCAAATCAAGTGAAATACAAGCCTTTGCATGTAGAACATAGGGAAGGCTTATCTGTCATGAGCCCCTGAGGCCCTAGGTTAGTCCCCTGAAAATAAAGAAAAAAACATCATAAAAACTTTAAAAATTAAAAAGATCCATCCTGTCATAAAAAATCCATGATAAATATTTCATATCCATAATAAATGAATCATCACAATCATCCTTTGACAAAAACAAACAAAGAAACAAAGAAAACATCAAAAGCTAGAACTTTCAAGCAAAACAATCGCATAAGAGTTGAATATAAATAAACGAAAAATAATGCCAAAGTATCAACTACCTATCTTTTTGACAAGTCCCAACAACATCCTGAGATATGCCTTAACAAATCCATTCCTATAATAGACATGATCAAAAACAGATAATAGCCCCACCCTAAATAGATATGGCAAGTGATACTACAACTTTGGTTTTTATCTTTTTGTGATCTTATCTTTTTTGCAATTTATTATATTGACTCATTCCCAGGATCTCTCGAGGATGTTCATAAGGATTTAGAGAAGAAGGAATTGGGGCAATTGAGCATCATTTCGATTTGTTGCTTGTAAGATATTTTTGTAATACTACCATGGAGAATACTTGCTTTATTGGGTATGGAATTTGTATTAAAATAGTTCATGAAGTAGTTACATGTTAGGTGTTCTATACATCTCTGTGTGACTGGTCCGAAATATTTTTCACGCAACCCCCCCATACTTTAAATAAAGTTTTCGTATGTCTAGTATGAACAAAGATAATCTTTGTTTGTAGAGTCAAATTCCACACAATGGATACAAAGTCACCTTGGTAATTCATACCTTGGTGCATCGTATCGTTTTGCTACATCAAATAGGGTTTTTTAAACTATGAAGTCTCTAAAGCAAAGAAAAAGCAACACATCAACAAACTAACAACATCATATCTCTATCCATCATCAATAATTCTTCTAACAATATCATTTTTCTATCCATCATCAATATTTCTTCTAATTAACATCATATTTCTATCTATCATCAATATTTCATCTAAATTAACATCACATCTCTATCTATCATCCATATTTCTTCTAATTAACATTCATCTTGCATAAAATATCATTGGCACCATATCCATACTGCATCCACAAATGTTATCATATATATGTCATGATGATAATAAACCAATTAAAAACATCATGTATCATGTATGGGGCATTCATTTATCAACATAAATCACATCATAAATGAGACAGAGTATGATTCATTCATCCACATCAAATCCATACATCATAAAAACACAAAAACACATATAAACATACATCATCATATATCACCATCACATAAGCATAAAATGAGGCTAAATCAAAGAAGGTATATCTCATATATATCATCGTCAAAAATGGAATATGTCATAAGTACATCATCCATGGTGATACAAGTGTGATAGGATAATACAAAATCATAACATATATATGAGGCCTCAACTAGACCAATGAATATATATAACACATGTCTACAAAATGCCTCTGCACCATGAAACAACATGAAGATCAAGTACCAAAAAAATTAAGACCTCGATAGAAGGGACGAAACACTACTGATCACCAAAATGATCTGGTTGTCTCACAAACTGATCACCTACACCTGCACCTGCACCACCACTGCCATTGCTCGCAACACTCGGCTCCCCAAACCATGGACACTAAGAGGCCCTAGGAATAGTAGCATCATATAAGGTTTGATAATAGGTGGATGTGGTGCAAGAGCACCTAGATCCTAACCCTAACATGACAGGACAAAGGACCTTAAAGGTTCACCAAGGGATTTGAAGACAAGTTCACCAAGTGTTTTAAAGGTTTATATGTTTTATGCAAAATATGTCAAATTAAGTTACTTTGTACTCAATTGTCCTATATGTCATGTGGCAGGGGGTGGTAGATAGATAGTAGATGGCTTTAAGCCATGTCTTTTATGAAAATAAGGTCTCATTAGACCATTTTTCCAATAGGTTGGGCGAGCATGGGATCAAAAAGGTCAAACTTGCAAAGTATTTAAGGCAATTGATTAAGCAAACTATGTAAAATGTATGACTTGACCTCCAAACGGTCATTAGTGCTTCAAATTTTGGTTATAGGGTAGTTGGTCAGTTGTAGAAGGTAGTTGGATGTTAGAATCAATATATGTTCATTGTAATCTCGAAGGAGGGGTTGTTGTTCAGTTGGTAAGAAGAAAATACACTTTGGTAAGTGTTGATCACCATCTTTTCCATTGATTTTCTGAACTTTGCTTCTTGTTCTAGGCCCGTACAGATTCAAGATGCCTTGAGGCATTGAATGATTGCTTATTTATGTGTTTATCTTCTTTCATGTTTGTCTTGGGGGCTTAATTCTTTTGCTTGTGTGACTAGGATCAGCAAACTGTAAGGCACCCTGTTTCCTGTGTTTGGAGTTTTGAGGACAGCACCATGACCAACTAACCAGTCCACCTACTATTCCAGACCTATGGCTCGGTGGATTGCTTTGTACCATGTCTGGTTAAGTGTGTACATACCTTAGAAGAAGGAGAAGGAGATATTTTTTCCATGGTGTGAGATCTAGTGCTGATCAGGGGTAGTGAGACCATGAAAATAGGGAACCTAAGGAGTGATTCTGAGAAATAGTGAAAGAAGAGAGATTGTGAGGGTTCCTTGGGTTAGGGCAGAGGTAATGTGATGTGTTTGAGGCCATAGGAGGATTGGGAAAGGTATGGAGTTGGGAATTTTCCTAAACCCTCACTTTTGTGAATGTTCAAGAGGGTTTCTTGGAATAGAGGGTTAGAGTCCCTGTAGATGAAAAACATCATTGTAATCTAAGGTGCTTTGGTGAGTGGCCATCGTTGGAAGGGTGGTTCCTTTGGAAAATAGACCAAATGGTGAAGTCTAGAACCGGGTAAGTGTATCAAAAGTTTAGGTTGGTCCAAAACAGTGATCCTTAATTTTTATACATGTTGTGTAACCTTGAAAAGGGTATCCTAATCCCCTCTTTAATTACTAGGTGCTTTGGAAAGATTGGGTGAAACTTGGCCTGTTCTAGTTTTGGGAGAGCTACAAGGGCAGGGTGATGTGTAGGTTGCTAGATGGTAAACCTTGGGGAATTGGAGATTGAGATTTTGTAGGAACCCCTATTTTTGGCATAGCAAATAAGGTTGTCACTTACCTCTGCATCAAGATGTTTGTAGATACCGATCTCACTTAGCTCACATACTATCATGCTCTTCCCATAGAGTATCTCTCTCTACTATCAATAACAGTAATTGAGCCTCTGCAACATGTTGTCAGCCAATCTTGCTCTCTCTCTCTCTTAGCCCTCAAAGTGTCTACCAAAGCCTCCATAGCTTGTTGTCGCACAATCTCTACATCTTTGCCCAAAGTCATCTGTGCTAGCAATATATTGACATCCCTAGCTGGTGGAGGACCTGGAACCTATCCTTAACCTTGTGCAGGAGGAACCCACTCATCTTGAATACCTTGTGCCTCATCACGTCGAGCTCAATCCAAATACTCTACGAGAACCTTGGCGCATTTTCGCTCCCCACGACGACTTGTAATACCTACTTTTCCCACAATGGGATCACCCCCAAAATTAGTAAACCTCAAAGGCCTGCACCATGTCCACCACTCATCATTATCGTGAGTAGTACTTGGATCTTCCACACCAATTGGGTTAAGTGCTCTAAACTTGGCAATCATAGTATTTGCATCAACTTGGAGACCCCATACACAAACCTCTCGATTATTTCGACCAAACCAAGCCTCATACGCATCAAGAGCATGCCAATGTCTCTCTCCGAACCAGTGACAGACTTGGTCTGGTACATAATGCTTTATCACAGAAGACGAACAACCAATCAACCAATGATTCTATCAGTAGTAAACAAGTTGATTAGCATCCTCTAGCCAAACTTCATAGCTCATATAAGGTCTCGACATGAAACCACACATATCATCAAACACATGTCACCAATAATGCAGGTCCCTAGGCAAGGTGTAATGCATAAAGTCCCCATAACGATAAGAGTAGGGATCATTCGGAGAATGATCCTAAATCCCATTCAGACAAGTCACTACAATATTCTCCCACACCCAAACATGCAAAAGTGAAACACCTGCAAACATAGACTTCCCACCTTGATACACCATCTTGTGCATATCTTGGAAAATATGAGCAAGAAAAAAAGCACCCCAAGCATATATCATCCCATGCTCTAGCATACTCTTGATACATGTACCCCAACCCATAACAAACTAATGATCCTACCTATCAGGAACAACTAATCCTGATACCAGACCATAGAGGACAAGTACAATAGGATTTGCATTGTCAAAAACCCAGACAAATGAACCTCTAGATCATGAACATCCAAGTGTGCAACACCTAACAAATGCTGCATAGCATGGGCACCTCGTCGAACATGATAAGTTTAACAAGCTCATCGTGAATATGAAGTATCCTCCAAACATCCTCAAAAGTAATAGTAGCCTCCCTTATAGGAAAATGAAAGGAGGAAGTCTTAGAGTTCCACCTCTCCACAAGAGAAATCATCATCATTGTATGAGTCCTAATCAGAGGCATGTTACAAATATAATGTAATCCCATGGAATCAAGGAATTTCCGTTCCAATGCACCGAAATGGGCAATCGGATAAAAAAAGTGGTGAGGACGTCTCTCTCTTGTCATAAGTGCTCTAAGACTCACCTGCAATCATTATAAACAAGGATGTTAGGGTTTCACTATAAATATGTAAAGCAACACAAAATGACATGAGCATGATAACAAATGACATTTAGGATGACAAACATACACATGCTTGGGTTTAGAACAAATGCTAAAAGAAAAAAATAGAAGAAGTCAATTGCTAGATTCTAGAGCAAAACCTTAGCAAATACCAAACAAGATCATTGTTTTTAGGAAACTGCGCAACATGAAACATGGATGATGCTTTTAGGCAATTGTGCAGTTTTAGGTCAAGGGCACAAAAACAAGGGCGCAAGTTTAGATCATCTACATAGTTTTAGGTCAATAGCATAGATTTTTAGACAATTGTGTAGTTTCAGGTCAAAAGCATAAAAAAATAGCATAAATTTCATGCAACTGCATAGTTTTTAGGAAACTGTACAATTTTTATAGGGAAAAAGTGTGAATATTGATGCAAGTGCGCATGAATCTCAAAAACAACGCCATTGATTGATAGAACTTCGTACATGCATAATGAGATGAAAGTGAAAAGTGAGAAGGTACATACCGAGCCACCAATGCCTAAAGTCTATCCAAACTCTTGAACAAGCTCAGAACGATGTGGGGAAACCTTGAATCTCGACATTGTTCCTCAACAATTGACAGAATGTGAAAACTAGAGACAAGAATTAGCAAGAGGATCAAAGCACAAATAATGTCTCGAATCATCTCATAATCATCCCACAATGCCCCACATCACACCACATCAAAAAACCCTAATTCCTCTATTAATTGAATAATACAACATTATTTAATTAATTCACTTTTTCATTATGTCAGACAAATTAAATAAATTTTATTTATTTAATAAAGTCCTAAAAATCATAATTCTGCTATTGATTAAATAAAACACAATTATTTGATTAATTCACGTTTCATCATTTCAACCAATTAAATAAATCACATTTATTTAATAAAGTCCTAATCTCAATGTATTTCATCCTGATTGATTAAATAATGCCAATTATTTAATTATGTCACTAAATCACCTTATTCTCCTAAGTTGTTTAAATTATTAAATAATAATCTAATTATGACACTTTCCCTCCAAAATTTGAATAATTAAATCAAACTATTCAAATCAATTATCAAAAATCAAATCAAACTAATGCAACTTCGTTTGCAAAAAAGTCAAACTTGATTTGCACGTTCAAATCCAAAAAAGGAATTAATTAATGAAATAAATTAATTTATATTCCCAACCCACTTTCTGATTGAGAAAATTACGATTGTTGACTGAGCAAGCTAATTTGTTAACTGATCAATCTAAATTGCTAAATAAGTAATCTAATTTGTTAACTGATCAATCAGATTCATAACTAAGCCATCAAAATCCTGACCAATAAATCTAAATCTATTAACTGATCAATCACATCCCTGACTAGCCAATCTATTTCTCAATCACCCAAATTGTGCAATCAACTTTGCAGAATTTTATCATGTCTAAATCCTCTCAACACACTCCGATCGTTGATCTGGATATTCTTCAACATGATCTTGATCGTCCATTTCGAATTTCATTTTCTATATATCAAACCCCCTTTCCTCACAAATAAGGATTGAAGAAACAACATACATTGTGCAACGAAGTGCTATCAAGAACACCATTGATAGAGCTTCACCATTTCTTCGATCAACAAAACCAAAAGCAGTCACTCATCAAGCTTTTGCACACAAACTTTGGAGGCTTCACGGTGATAAGAACAACCCAACATCAGGTGAATACACTCCACTACTGGATGGTAAGATTGTGTTATTCTTGTACATTCAATAATGTAATCATAGATACTTTAATGCATGTTAAAATAACTTAGTTTCATTTCGTATGTGTAGGTTTAAATCTTAGATTAATATGTTTAATCTTATTTTAGATTCTTAGATTAGCATGTTTTGATCCCTCTTCTAGTCTAACATTCTCCTCCTCACATGGAAGGATCTCTAAAATGTTGGGGTTATGGGGAAAAATAAGAGGAATACGATCCTATTTAGCAAAGTTAAGAGAAAGTAAGATCTCATATGTAAAGAAGAGGGGAGAGAGAAAGGCATAGTTAGAAGCCTCATAGCGAGATTGTATCTTGGTAACAATAAATTATTATTTGTAAGAATGTTGTATGTTACTAAAATAAGTCAATGAATTTACTATAGTTTTACACAATGTTTTCTTTTCTTTTTATTTTGTGTGGATGGGTTAATGTATGTGGGATGATAGATTAGGCTATATTTGGTTACACTCCATAATCTAAATTGTATCATTTGATATTTAGAGAGGGTTTATAGGTGTCTTGAAATATCTATAGGTTTATTACAAGTGTGAGAGGAAGTAATAAAATTGAAAATGGAAGCTATGAGAGACATCATCTGATATTTGAGAAAATAAAATTTAAAAATTTTTGAGTTATGATTTTTCACATTTTTGTGTAGGCAAAAAATAGTGAGGTTTTGTTCTCTATAATTTTTTTGTAAGTGTGAGAAGAAATCATATAATTGTAGATAGTTTTGAGAGATAAATAGAGAGAAAATGGTGTTAGAGAGGGTGTGTCTTGTGTGGGAATGAGTGTGTTGGCCATTGTCCAACAAAGAGTGTCGGGTAGGCATAGGAACATCCTCAACTAAGTGGAAAGTTCATAGATGAAGTCCTAATAGTCTACATGTTCTAGTGTCATTATTGGATAGAGAGAATATGAAAGTTGTTGAAGAAAACTAATTATAGACTCTGGTGAAAGTAAGGGAATTAAGAAGGAAAATTGAGAAAATGAAGTACCCCTAAAGAGTTGTATTTCTAAGGGAAAAATAAGAGGGGAATATAACTATATTTAGCAGACTTAAGAGAAATTATGAAGGTCTCATATGTAGAGAAGATGGGATAGAGAGATAGGTTTATTTGGAAGCCTCCTAGTGAGACTGTAGCTTAGTTATAGGAAATTATTACAAGTCACTATAGCTTTATGTAAATGTATAAGCAAGTAATTGTATGCTACTGTAAGAAAATAAGTTTACTATAGATTTATATAATATTTTTTTTCATTTTGTTGTGTATGGATGAGTTAATGTGTGTTGGTTTCTAGATTAAGTCATCTTTCATTAGAATACCTAATCTAGATTATATCATCTTCTCAAGCTATAATGGGATAATTTTTTCCATCCTCCTTTTATAAGTCACCCTCTTGTCATATATTTGAAGAAATGTGACTTATAAATGTTATATTATTTGATTCAACCTCATAGCATCCCAAGGATTTCTTACAACCAAAAAACCCTTTCACACAAGAGAGAAGAAATTTACTTGCTATGGAGCTAGAAATTTCATTAGATATAAAATGAATAATGATATAATATACAATAAAAAATCCTTGTTATTAAGATAAGTATGAATCCCTATGATATTTAAAACATTTTACATGTGTCTTAATCATGTGATATGAGACACAAAAATAAAATGACATATAAGTGAGATTAAATATGCTAGTGTGAATAAAACCTTTTAAGAAACTAGTTAGGTAATAAACCATTGGTGTGAATATGGTATCTTACCTAACTAGTTCAATAGTAGGTCTTATTCACATGTTAAGTTTACTTAGGTCCTAGGAATATTTCAGAAGTCTTAGACCTATCATGTGACATTATCTTATCTTATCATGTCATTTAATACTTGTGTCTTGGGTCATTTAATAATTTTTGAGGTAGTTATCTCATTCTACAAGATTAAGGAAAATGCCATGGTATTGTCTAATCCTATCTCTAAACCTTATCTTTATAAACAATACATATCATATACATTTCATATTCAATTAATCAATATTGCATTCATAATTTGGAAAGCTATGCTTGCCATTTCTCTCTTGTAGAAAATATTTTGGTTTTGAAATTGATTTTGGGGTGTTGGGAGTTCACATTCAACTCCTACATAAACCATATTTACACCAACACACCCCTTAAGCATTGTAGAATTGGAAAATGATTAAGAAAACCAATAACAAGCAAAAAACAATCAAAATCCACAATCAAATTCAACAAAATATCATATCAATAAAAAATAAAAGAATCACATATAATGAAAACCATAAACCTGCATGAATCCTTTACTTTCATCTATTGTTCTTCTCTCTCCATCTTCGAGAATGGTGTTATAGTATTCACTCTTGAAGGGTAGTACAATAGTATAAAGTACTTAAGATGTGAGTATAGTATATCCGCAACGATCTAGGAGAGAGATAATTAATGAATGATAGGTTTATTTTATAGATTTCTTAATATCAATCAATGGTTGAGATATGATGAGAGACTGAGTAGATTAGTGGCTCAAAATTGATGAGAGGAATTGATGAGGAGTTAACTGACTGCATGATTTTAGTGAACTAAGTGTGCATGGATCAATTAAGAGGATTTGAATGAAGAGATAAGTGTAACCGATGATCAGTTAAGAGAATTAATTGAAGAGTGGGTTAAAAATGAGTTGGAGTTGACTAGTGAGGTGGAAATACATGAGTAATTAATCATTAATTAAATAAATAAATTATTAATTTCATGTACAAAAGGGGAAATAATAAGATAATTAATTTTATTTATTTTAGAAGATAATGTTGAGAGGAATAATAAAATAAATTAAATAATTTAAAATAATTATTTAATGTGGGAAATGGGAAATGAATCAATTAAATAATAATGAATTATTTAATTAAACTTGGAAAGAGGAATAATTAGTAAATCAATTAAATAATGCTAATTATTTAATTAATATAGAAGAAAAGTGATGAGATAGATAATTTAATTAAATATAGAAGACAAAGTAATGATACCTAATAATGTAAAATGATGATGTTTCAGTAGAAATATGTTATTCAAGTTTAGGTGTCTACAAGTGCAACTTAGGGAGTATAATAAAATGTAAATCTCATGGATACCGAATGATGGATTGATCCCAACTACAAGGC
Organism: Sequoiadendron giganteum; assembly: GCA_007115665.2. NCBI lineage: Eukaryota > Viridiplantae > Streptophyta > Pinopsida > Cupressales > Cupressaceae > Sequoiadendron > Sequoiadendron giganteum. The sequence continues at coordinate 316,376,217 of CM021107.1, read as the reverse complement.
CAAGCTAGGTACCCATGTACACATAATAAATCTCTCACAAATAGAGTAAATGAGAAAGACTTTTGGGAAAAAAATCTTCAAAAGATAGGAAAAATGTAACTATGTACAAGTGATGGATCATAAACAACCAAGTCCATTACAAATATATAATGAATACTTCCCATAAGAGAGAGAAATGAGAAATATTTTGAATCTCCTTCAAGAAGTATCTCCTATACCAATGTTGTGTGCTCGAAGATAAAAATAATTCACTATCTACAAATGATTTTTATCCCCTTAGGAAGAATCATATCCACATATGAATGGAGAAGTCATTCACATTAGATCTATATGAATAGGGATCCCAAATCCAAATATGTTCCTCTAAATACCACTCTAGAATCCTCATGCTACAAAAAACATGTCTACTTCAAAATATGAACCAAATGCCTAATTAGAGAAGTGGAACCAAGAGAGTAAAAAATTGAACTACATCTAGAAACAAAGAATATGCAATGACATCACTACCATCAAAGAGGTAATATAAATCATCTTTAATGTGTCCTCAAGATTCACAATATGAGATTTCACAAACATGGATTATATGTATTGTAAAAAAGTGTCCTAATGAGTTGGATTTGGAAAATTTAAATGACCACATTTCAAAGAATTGTTAGAATCTCTCAAAGAGAAATACTAAACTTTGAAGTAACAATAATGGGTCCCAAACTTGGGACATCCTAATTTTTTTTCCTAAAATCGCATATTCTTTAGAAAAAATAATGATTTAGGCCTTAGGGGTTTTATATGAATGGTTTTAATTGAAGAGGGTTAGATAAGACCCCCTTAGATAAAACCCCCTTGGATAGAACCTCTATAGTCTTTAATCATACACATAATGGAGTCTCCTTTGCACCTATCAAAATATTGAAAAAAAACCACTTTTTCTTTACCTTTTGAGGGATCAAATCAAGTCATTTCAAAATTATATTTTTTTTGTAGCCCTTATTATAAGCTTTCCAAAAAGTATAATTTTTGAATATTTTTAATTTTATTATTATATTTATCTATTATTTCTTGTGAATGTAGGTTTTTTTTCAAACATCAAGATATTTTTCACATACACAAAAAAAAAGAAAAATAGAGAAGAAATTCTAAAAAATATGTGTGCAAGTTTGGTATTAATGTCTTTGTTTAAACTATAAATAAATAAAATCATTTCAATACATACAAAACAAGTTATGTGTGACAACACACACCTATGTCCAAGTTATAGTACTCTATCTTAATAACTTAATTAAAAATAACATGCAACAAAAAATTATGAAAAAATATCCATGCACTAGATATTGATGTTACAAATCTATATTTTAAAAGTTATAATTTATCCTTTCAATAATTTTTTTAATTGTGATGACATAAATGTCACTTTTTAAAAATGGTGTTTAATATAAAAATAAGTTGTTAAAAGTCACGTAAAAAAAATCATAATTTATTTCTATTTTTTGAAAAAATATATTTAGAATCTACACACAAATCCTCACAAATCACTAGTTCAAATCATCTCCAGATTATTAATGGTTTAGTTGCTATAGGTTTCATAAAGGGAAAATTTGGTCAAAATGTTAATTTCAATATCTTTGGCCAAAAAGTGGAACATAGTATTGTGGGCTGACCTAATGATGGAACAAATATTTCAATGCATGTCATATAACTACATTGCTCATCCCTAAATGAAGTATTTACACAAGATGTTTGAGTGTGAACATTAGACATATCTACAAATACTAGGATGGAAAATATAGCAAGTTGGTGTCATTTTTTATACAAAGATATCTCAATTGATTAATTTTATAGTGATTTTAGATCATCAAATTTATTCAACATGCATTCATCTATAGTATGTCTTTTCTTCCCATAGTAATTATATTTCACGTTTCATTGATTAGAATACATGATTACAACCAATGAAAATAAATATAGAACCAAAGAGCTAAAATGAAGCCCACCCAAAAAGATGAAACTTCTCCATATGCCAAGATGTCCAAGTTATCAACCAAAATGTGTAAAGATGGTGAATTGAATAAAAATTACCTAATGTTGAATTCAAAAAAAACTATATGGATGGATAATTAGAGCTCTTCAATACCTTTTTAATTCATATTTGTTGGAAAAAATGAAGATTCTAGGTGAAATAAATGAGCTTTGAAAGCCAAAATGAGTGATCTCAACTTCAAACAACAATAAAATTTACTAGTGGAAAAATATAGGAAAATAACTAGCACCATTGGATAGTTCTCCAAACCAACTTTTTAATGCTTATTCATTTTCAAAAATCCAACATTGTATGCCTAAGTTAATCTTATTTTCGTAAAATTGATCCTTTAGGTCTTCTTATAGGAATTATATGTAAGGAATCTAAGGTAGTGAAACAACTTCCTACACTAATCTTGAGAGGAGAATAATGTAAAAATTTACAGATCTTCACAATAGATACATAAACTTAAACATGCATAAACATATAAATATCAATCCAAACCAATCTTTTTCTTGAACACCCATTTGCAACCAACAAGTTTTCATCCTTCAGGAAATGGTACAAGATATCATGTATCATTCTTTTTCAAATCTTTCATTTCTTCATCCATAGCAATCTTCCAATATTTTGCATCATTCATACCTAGTGATTCTTCTACAGATTTGGGTTCATCCATGTTAGTATTCAGAGAAAAAAAACATCTCCAATCATGAAGTGAATACCTTTAAGGTTGTTTTTTATGCCTTGTAGACCTAAAAATAGATTGAGTTGGAGGTTCTTCATACTATTTTGAAGATTCAAAGCTATATGAGCTCTCCTCAACTTCTTTTCTATCCATGGGATTCAATTCAACTTTCTCAGGTGTATAAGGAAATCAAATCACATCTTCCTATTTACTTTGTTCTAGCTGCAATGTAATAGAAGAAGGTTTAGTTTCTCTAAAAATAACACTTCTACTACATATTACCTTCTATGCAACAAGATCCCAAAGCTTATATCCTTTCACACCATAACTACATCTAATGAAGATACATTTCACAACCTTTTTCTCCAACTTTGTTTGCTTCTCCTTTGGCACATGTGCATATGCCTCGCAACCAAAAAATCTAAGATGTCTTAATGAAGGCTTGTGATTTGACCATGCCTCTATAGGCATATTATCAACAAGAGCTGATGTAGGAGACCTATTAATAAGGTAGCAAGTAGTGGCAACAACTTCAACCCAAAACCTTTGTTCTAGTCCAACACCACTCATCATACTCCTAATCTTCTCCATCAATGTATTGTTCATTCTTTCAGCAACTCCATTTTGTTGTGGAGAATATAGAGTTGTATTTTGTCTATGAATACCACAATATTTACATAATCTATCAAAATCATTAGAGAAAAATTCAACGCCATTATCAATCCCCAAACATTTTATTTTATTTCTATTCTGCAACTCAACCATTTCTTTAAATTCTTTAAATCAACTAAAAACTTTAGATTTACTCTTTAGAAAATATACCCATGTTCTTCTACTATAATCATTAATAAATGAAACATAATATGTGAATTTTCAAATTGAAGGAACATTTACAAGACCAAACACATCAAAATGAATAAGATATAATACACCACAAGATTTATGAGAAGTCAAGTAAAACTAAACGCAGTTTCATTTTCGATAAATGCAATGCTCACATAAATCAAATTCAAGATTGTACAATAAGACAAACTTTCAACAAGGTTTTTATTTTTCAAGGTCCTTAGACCCTTTTCTCCAATGTGGCCAAGTCTCTGGTGCCATAACATAGTTTTCTCTGCAGATGACTTTGATTCAGAAAAAAGAGCACCCTTGGGTACCCAGAAGCCATGACCATTTGTTGAAGATGAAACCCTCACCTCTTCCAATGGAGTAGCCACAAACTTGATTTTCATAGAGGTACTATTGTAGTCAATGGTGCATGCATCAAGATTATATAATTTTCCATATCTGACACCTCTAAAAATCACCATTCACCTCTAACCATCTTGCATCTTGCATAAGAAAATACTACCTGCACACCTACATCTATTAGCTTTTTCACAGATAATAAATTCCATGCTAATCCAAGGATATGCAACACACCATTAATCCTTTTATCCTACCATTAGGAAATCTAATTCTAAATTTACCATGACCAACAATATTTAAATAAGAATCATCACCCAGGTACACCTTACCTTCATCAAATTCTTCATATTCAAAAAACCAATCTATATTAAAGGTCATATAGAAATATGCACCTAATTCAATTAACCATGCATCATTACCTGTATGAGTTGCCAAAGTTGCAATGAATGCATCAACATCTTCCTTCTCAGACTCATAATCAAAATTAAATCTCTTGTTTTTCTTCTTCTTTTCTTTTTTGCAGTCCTTACAAATATGTCCAGGCTTACCGTAGTTCCAACAAATAACTTTGGACTTTCTAGGAGACTTAGATCTCTCCTTGGACTTGGATTTGTCATGCTTCTCATTCTTCTTACCTTTTTCCTTAGGTCTTCCACGAACATTTAGAGCCTCCTCAACAATAATGGATACCTTCCTCCTCATCTCTTTAGAAAGCAAAGAACCCACCACATCTTCAGTCTTTAATATAACAAAAGTACTCTCAATAGCCACAATAAGAGAGTCCCACAAATCAGGCAAAGAATAAAGCAATATTTGATATTTCTCCTTCACATCCATTTTGACACCAACTAATGCCAATTGAGCCACCAACATTTATGAATTCTTCCAGATGGTCTGTGATTCATCCATCCTCTTCCATTCTCAAGGAATACAATTTCTTCCTCAAGAAAATCTTGTTCACTAAAGATTTGGCTTGATACATCTCACCAAGTTTCTTCTAGAGTTTATCTACAAAGGTCTCTTCATGGACATTGATTAAAATAGATTCTTCCAAGCAAAATTTGATTAGACCCTTGGCTTTACAGTCCATAACATCATTTTGAGCAACCAAAGTAGGATCTACAGGCCTTGAAAATTTCTCATCAACAACATCCCACAAATATTGATCTATCAATAGATCATCCATCTTTAGCTTCCAAATCTCAAAATTATTTCCAAATTTTGTATCCACCTCTATTCTCCTTGATGAACTTGCCATTGAAAATTCTTGCAACAAGATCACAAAGCATCTTCTACACAAGCTCACACTCAAATATGGATTAGTTCAAAAAATCCAACAACCCACAACTGAAACCAAAGGTGATCAAGCTTTGATACCACTTGTAAGGAAGCTAAGGTAGTGGAACAACTTCCTACACTAATATTGAGAGGAGAATAATGTAAAACTTTATAGATCTTTACAAAATCTACAAAAACTTTTAAAAAATAAACATAAATATCATGCATACTATAACACAGTGATTTACATGGGTAAAACCCTTTCAGAAGAAAAATCCCACACTCCAAAAGTCACACAATATATTATTCAAAAATCACAAAGATTACAATATACTTGCACATCAAGCTTCTCACAGGAGTATCACCACTAGAGATCGAGAGATGATACAACCGCTATTAGACTCTCATAATACATCACAATACTGCAACTGTAATACAACACTTTCATAAAATAGGGTTAGCTTTTAGGACAAGATAAGCCAAAAAAATATCTACCATCAGATCTCATACCTAATAATGAATGGTGCAAATTTATAATATAATTAATTTAATATATGTCAACCATTTGAGAGTTTTTGTTAACAAAAAAATGTTAACACGCATTCCACTCCACCCCATGCTCCCATTGTATATTACACCTATCGATGTAACTAGGATATATATATTATATATTATAATATATACATCCTATCAACGATAAACCTTATATAATTGCAAGGTTGAGACACATTTCCCAACATTATAGAAGGTCTTGGTTGCCCATGTGACCAAAATTTGAGTCTCTAGGGGTTGGTGGGTGGTAGTAGGGTGCCTATACACCCACATGACTAGGGGCTTAAGCCTTGGGGCCTAGTGCTTTGTAGATGGATTTTGGTCAACCATGTAACAAGGGGCTAAAGCCAAGGGGGCTAGTGCCCAAATTATTATTATTATTTTTTTTTGCATAGGACTCAAGATGGCTCAAAAATTGAGCCACTACAAAAATTTAGATGGCATAGAAATTGAAACAACTCAAAAAAATGGGATAGACTCAAAAAATGATGGCACAAAAATTGAGGTGATTGTAAGGCCATATGGAATTCTTTTGGTAGTTTATTTAAACGCAAAAAAACTCCAGAATTTTTAAACTTCAAACCTTATCATGCCTTATATGGATTTAGGGGTTTTTAGGCCTTTTAAACACAACTAAAAGTCTACTTTGCACATAGATGCAATGCTTGAAAATTCTTATATGGAACTCTTTAAAAAGAGGAAATATAATTACATACTTGGAGCTCTAATACCATGTTAGGAAAGATGATTCATCTCCATAATAGCCCAAGGTTTACTTGCAACAAAAATACCCTTTCACACAAGAGAGAAATAATTGATTTTCTATGAAGCCTAAGAACTCATTAGAGACAAAATAAATAATGATAAAATATATAATAAATATTCTAGTGTGAATAAGACCTAATAAGAAATCATTTAGGTAATAAATCATGATCACGCCAGCAATAAAATGATTGTTCTTTTCCACCAAGTAATCCATCCTTCAACTTCAAGTTTGACTTCTACTATCCAAGCACCCTTGAGAGAACAAAAAGCTTGTTTCTTATACAAGTGAGATATTTACCTTAATATATATGTTTCATGAGTTGTCCTTGATAGAGTTTAAGGAATGATTTTCCCTGATAGGAAGGCCATTGAAAAGTGTGGCAAAGAAATCAAGTTGAAAGTAAACCAAATGAGGAGTTTGTTTGAAGGGAGGGTGGTTAACCACCATGTGTGGTTACCAGTAATTAGAGTAACTTAGCATGTTAATCCAATCTTGTTTGTCTATTATTTTGAACACAAAGTTAATCCTAGTTATTACATCCAATCTATAATTGAATAGACTTAACCAATCTTTTGTATATGTACTAAAGATACTAACATTAGTGTTGGTGTTTATTGTCTGATTTTAATCATAATATTTACCCCTCATCTTCTTAAAGAGGAGAGAAAAGATGACTCAATGTAAGCCAAGTCTTGAGAAGGGGAGAGAATCAAGTAAGTTCCCAACAAATTAAGAGTCTCTCCCCCTCTAGGTATTAGGAGAGGATCACACTCCATAATGCACACCCACCAACCCTTGAGGTTGAGGGGTAGAGTTGTGAGTGAAGAGTCTCCCCCACTCTAGATATTAGGAGAGTCATACTCCATATTGTACAACGTTCGACCCTTGAGGTTGAGGGGTAGAGTTGTTAGTGACAACAAACCACTCATTTCATCAACTCCTTTTAACATTAATGAGGAAATCAAAAGGTATGTGGGAGAAAAAGTTCAAGATTGTCACATGGACAAAACACATTGGTGAGAAGAAAATATACTATATATATAAAAAATTAGCATTGCACAAGACCATGCCAAAAATCTACATAAGAGTAGAAATTAAATGGAATGTGAAAATGTTGATGGACTAGTTAAGGAGTAGCTTACATCATCTTAGATGCAAGACTAATAGATGGATGATGCCTAAGAATGAGTGAGAAATTAGAACATGATTATTTTGCAACAAGTGGGTGGTGGGAAAAATAGTACTAATCATGGATTGTGTAGCCCACAATGACCATCTTATTTGAAAAGACAAAAAAACAAACATTTTAATCAAAATCTAGAGTAAATAAATATGGCTTTAGCCCTCCCAAATGGATAGTGGAGAAAATGGTACTAATCATGGATTGTGTAACCCACAATAACATTTGTATTGAATATAAAAAATCTAAAAATAGACAACCTAACCATCTTATTTGAAAAAATAAAACTAGACAAAACAACAAATATTTTAATCAAAATTTAGAATAAATAAATAATACTTTAGCCCTCCAAAAAAAACTCCCTCCAACACAAGAGACAAATTAGAACCTCAATTTCTATTTTAATGTTCCATGCAATAACGTGTAGACGCAAGGAAAATCATTCCCCAGGCCCCCCAACGGTCTAAAGTGGAAGATGAGAAACATATTAATTATGGTCTGTGTCGATATACTCGTGTATGCCTCCCGAGGACGATGACAAGTCGGACCACACGTCCATTTTCTGTCAAAATTTAAATATTGTTCTGCCAAATCCGACCGTTAAACACCTGCAAGGAGGTTTTCCATACACAGCCGTTGCACAACTAGATCTTGCTGTCTCGTCTCCCATTCCTATAAGCGGGTCCCACGTAATCTACCAATATGTGCATGCCGCAGTCATTAAATTTGAAAAATCTCAGCAGTTGTTCTTTCCCATCTCCTTTTTTGTTCCCACGTCTACCGTTCGAATCTCCGTGGCGATGAATTCGCTGGGAGCGAACAGAAAGTGAAAGTTAAAGTGGCACAGAATTCATCTCCGTGGAAGGCACAAAGGAGACGGCAGTAATGGGATGTGTGTGTTCAAAGCAGGTGAAGAAGCATAAAAAAGAGAGAACCATTTCAGTGACGGATCATATGGTTGCTCTCACGTCCAGCACTCTGGGTGTTCTGGATCTGGGGCCTTGCAAAGCCCAGCAAAAAGAGGGGGAAAGCAAATCCGGGGAGCAGAAAGAGTTAAATGCTAGTAATGAAGGGATAAAGAGCAAGAAGTGGGCCGAGAAAAGCGTCACACAAGTAGAAAACGCAGGCAGAGCTGCAGAAGTGGAACCCATGACCATCAACGCTTGGGAGCTCATGCAGGGGTTGGATGAGGAAGATGGTATTGTGGACTCTTCTAAAAGAAGCAGCTTGGAAGAGAAGGTGAAATGTACTCCGAAGAAGAAAACTTCTGAGGTGGGAAATGACGGGGAAAATCAACAGCAACAGCAGAGATTGGGTAAGGAAAATGCTTTGAATGTACGGTCTGAGAAGATGAGAATGAATGAGGTTAGTAGCCCTCTCGGAGAGCTGAATGTGAGTAATAATTGTAGTAATAATATCAGTCCTGAGAGGGGTTGCAGGGGTTCGGGTTCCGTGCCCTGCAAGCAGGTTTCAAAGAGGGGTCCTGACCGGTGTATGACTGATTTGAAGGTTCCTCTAGCCAGAAGGCTCAATTCCAAGATTAGGCTTTCTATGGACCTCATTACAGAGCCCCAGAGTCCCCTGTTTAGCCCACAGTTGGTGGCTACTCTCGAGAAGGCGCTGGAAAAGTTGAGCGAGGAGGAATGGAATTTTATAAGGAAGTCAGAGGGGGATTGCCATAATGGTGAGAAGAAGAAATATAAGGATGAGAATGACCCACTAGAGAGTTTTGAGGTAAAATGCCCCCCTGGTGGGGCTGATGCAGTGGTTCTGTATACTACCACACTAAGGGGAATCAGGAAGACATTTGAGGACTGTAACAATGTGAGAGATACCCTGGCAAGCTATGGGATATGCATCAGTGAGAGGGATGTCTCTATGCATCTGGACTTCCGGAATGAGCTTAGGAAGCTCATGGGGAAACTTGTGACAGTGCCCAGATTGTTCATCAAGGGCAGGTATATTGGGGGTGCAGATGAGGTTCTCCGCATTCATGAAGAAGGAGAGCTGGGTCATCTTCTTCAGGGGATTCCAACTCATATTCCAGGTACCATCTGTGATGGTTGTGGGGGAGTCAGGTTTGTGCCATGCTTGGAATGCAGTGGAAGCTGCAAGCTTGTCAATGAGGAAAACAGAGTGGTTAGGTGCCCTGAATGCAATGAAAATGGTTTGATTCAGTGCCCCATTTGCTGTTGAGGATATCCCATTTATGCAGTGTTTTTTTAATTTCTTGGAGGCCATCTCGTCGACCATCATCATGCCACTGTATTTTCAGCTTCAATTCAGTACCAGGTCAGGATCGACCATAATGCAGAGCTTCTACAAGAGTGGCAACATTCCCTGGCCTATTCAGATTGCACTGTTTAAATTATTAAACAGCCACTGCACGAAAATAACTGTTGGGTATTTTATATAGGTTTTCATGCTGGTTTGCAGCATAGTACACGACTAGTATTCTTCCTATAAATATGGTGTGACAAAAATAGACAGCTACCGGGGTATGTCGTATTTTTTGCATTATTGTTTTACAAAAGATAAGAGAAGCACATATTTAGTTTACTCAGTTTTTAAATGTGAGACTTCTTTCAGTATCTTATTTGTATCAATATTTATTTTGGATTTCTTAAATGATTCTCTCAAGTAATGATAAACATATTTAATATCTACAGGAGGCCAAATGTGGAATGCCAAATATCATTAATATGAATGCAAAATCAAATCACATTTTGCAATGTCTTTTAACATTGTCTTTCTAACTTCATCTTCAAAGAATTGGTGTTGATTTAGAGATCTTTATCTACTTAGTGTTATTATATAATAAAAGAAAGAAGTAGTAATCATCTTTTTTATATATTAAAAGATTTGTTTCAAGATGGATAATAATGAATGTTAAATATTATTGAAGTAGGTCAATAGAAAGTTGTGTCTTTTAAGAAGCAAAAGGTCTCTCTCATGATTTCACAATTTAAAAAATAGTCCTCAATCTTTGGCTTTAGGGAACAAAATGACAAGTACGATGTTTTTGTCAAATGTCATAATTTGTTTTGATTTGGCATTTGATGGAAACAAACTATATAGTGTGCCAAAGGAACACTAAAGCTACAAGACGATTGGAGTTGAGCATGTCCTATAAATTTGGCAATCGTGTCCTCCAAATGAAGGTATGAAATACAATAATGTTGAAGTTCCAAGGAGGGAGACTACTTAAGTTTCTAAGCTTATGGATAGATAGTAGATAGGTTTTGAGGATCTCATCTAAATGGCCCATATTTATCTATGTGCATCTATCTAAAACACTATGGAAGAAGTATTTCCATTTGAATATCAACTAGGCCTAATAATTAGGAGTCTTTGGCATACCATCTAAATATGCTCCCATGATGTGCATGTTGTATGAAGATATCAATGCTAAAATACGGGTACATACAAAATTATGTGTTGCAAACTCTACAAGAATGATGGGAAAAAAGCCAAACATTCAACATGTAGATATCATCAAGATGAACACTCTCTATCTATTCTCAATCTACTTTCCCGAGGGAAGGCCCACAAAACTCAACCTCATAAGTGAAAGAGGATGTAACTAGAGAAGGGACATGCCAAATATTTGTTGAGATATTTTGGAATTGAAGTCAAAAGTTCATTGTTTCTCAAATTTGGTTAGGGATGAAATATCCCTTGCTTAATCCAAATTTTGTTGGAATTAAATTGAGGTCAAGTCCAACAAAAATGATATGTAGGTGTCATCTCAATCGTTTCACCTTTGTACATAAGACACATTCTTTGGATTTTATATAGGAGTTTTGAAAACCATAAGATTTTCTTTCATAAATTATTCCCAAGCTCGTGACAAAAGAATGTTAATATATCTAGTTGTCTATAGAGTCCTTTCTCTAAGTGGGACATCAAAACAACACCATCTAGAAATAGAAGAATAGTATTGCACACTCTAACTAATACACAACTATTTGGGCATAAGGATATTGATATAATTTCCTCTAACTCATCCATGCATAGCCCAAAAGGTGTCAAAGAGAAAGTGCAACCTTGTTTCATTCTAATAGTGATCTAGGTTCTTTATGCATTACCAACTCTTGTGTACACTTTTCTAACAATGGAATCATACAATATCACCACAAGTGATATCATGAAGTGTGAGACCCAAGTCTCTAAGTTCATCAATGATTGAGTGCCAAGGAACTATGTTAAAAGCCTTGTAGAAGTCAACAAAGTTGTTGTGCACTTTATATCATTTTATATTGAAATATTCAATAATAGAGGTCAAGGAGAATATATGCTCACTATTGGAGTTGTCCCTCTTAGAAACATCTATGTACATAAAATTTTGAGCACAAAAGAACAAGCTAAACTAGATGAACCTATTCCACCAAAAACACAAACACTCATGATAAAGCATAAAGATTAGTAAACATGATGAAAACACGAAAGTAGCTCACCAAACTAACCTTTGTTGCACCATAGTATGGTGGTTGTGCTCAAGGATGATTAAATGTGGTACACGAGTTCTTTTTCCTACATCATAACAATGCACATAAAGATGAGATCAAAATGGCTAAGGATATGGCTAATTTATAGATTTTTGGCATAAGGATTGGATGGGTAGGATCAAGCCAAAGGATCAAGGGATTATATTGGTTGAGACCCTTGGGAGGATGAGAGGAAAAGTGTCATCACATAGTTGGTGGATGGAAAGGGGTCCAAGATTGAAGAGTAATCTATGGTGGAGAATCCTCTTAGAAAAGGTAGATGGTCAAGATGGAAATAGCATTTTGGAGTACCCTTAAGGGATGGGCAAGTAATTGACCCATGCAACTTATACAAAAGCCCATTTCACATGTACAAAGGTCCATACTCTTGTGTACAAAGGCCATACCTTTGTACACCTAAGAGAAAGTACATGATTTGAGAGGAGTTGACTATAATTTATCAAGTGCAAGTGGGGAATTAAGGAGCTAATCGATTTTAGCCCACTTAATTGAAAGTGTGGGAAATACACAATTATATAAATAAGATATTTATTTAATTTTTGGGATGAGAATGGGAGACTTTGGTAAATCACCAAGATGAATGGATCAAGATGACGAACCACTAAATTTTGCTATGAAACTTTCAATTATGAGAGCCAAAAGATGCAAATAACAATAAAAAACTAGCCCTAACTGTTATAGAAACTATGAGGGGAGTTTTTAGAGCTCAAAATGATGTGTACCTTGATGCAAGAAGGTGTTTTTTAGGGCACAAAGGACTTATTCGCCTTTAGTGGCAAATGGGTCCCTATTAGGGTTTATGAAACTGAGATTTGGGTTATTTTCCTTGATGTCTAGACTCTCAAATCCTTGGTTTTCAGCTCTCAAAAACTTGTAATAAATTTTGTAGCTTCAATTTCATCTTCTTGCACTATGAATAACAACTTTGCAACTTGATAACTTTGACAATTTTGCTCTAAACTTCTTCTCCACTTGATCTTCAACATGTAGATCTGCAAACATACATTCAAGAGAAGATAAACTTGTTGATTGTTAGTGAATATGGGTTTGCCTAAGTCAAACCCTGTTTAGGTAATTAAACCAAATGATGAAATAATGAAATAAGGACATGAAACTTGAAATGATGTTGGTACCTTGGAAGTTGTCTTGGAATGTAAATCTATAATCTAACATGTAGTGGTCGTGAAGGATGTAGATTGTGATCTCAAATAGGATGTATAACAATGCTTGCAATGTGGATATTCAATGCTACATCCACAATCTTAGCTAACACCATCATTGTGAGCAATTTCTTTAAAGTAGCCAATGTTTTGTCCTAAGAAATGAGAGCTTTCCTCAGAAAACCCTATGCCAAGTCATATGTTTCCAAAATAAAACTACATCATAAAATAGGAAGGAAGGGTTGCCCCTAGAAATACATAAGGGATCTATGGTTCAAGGTCAGTATGTCTTTGCTACAATGTTGTCATAGAGCATGGAGTTGTCATCATCCCCCAAATACTCATGAGAACTGGAAGAATGACACAAAGAGAGAAAAAACAAAGAAAAAGCCTTTTGGGTCAACATGGAAGAGAGTAAAATATCTCAACACCTTGCATCATCCCCAAAAGGAAAACACAAGACAAATGAAAAAGATAAAGGAAAAGATTTTGGGTCAACATGGAAGAGACCTAAATGTCTCGATGCCTTGTGTCACCCCCAAAAGGAAAACACAAGACAAATGAAAAGTACTTACGACATAGAAAATAATGAAGGTACATATAGAGGAATGCACAAAAAGAGAGAGATACATCAAATGAAATATCACAGGGGATCACATTACACACATGCAATCACATAAAGAAACATAAAAAAGAAAAAGACTAGCTAGACACATGCAAGTCAACCTAAAGCAGGTCATTCGCATCCCAATCTTGCTTTGTATAAATGAAAGGAAGACAACTAGCCAAAGGGACAAGAGCAAGTGCTGAACTAGGGGAAGCACTAGGTTCAACACTCTTTCTAGGAGATTTGTCATCTAAGCTCATAGAAGAAGAAAACAATGTATTCAACTCATCATGCACTTCTTCATCAATATTTGCAATGTCAATGTCATCATCTAGATTTATCACGATGGGAGGTTGAATGACAATATCCATGGAAGGTTCTTGTTTATGTTGCGATGAGGGTATAGGATCATCATGCATTGCATCAGGTAAGTTCGGATTTTGATTTTCTATGTTGTTCTTATTTTCCTAAATTTGCAACTTACGAGCAATAACACAACGTCTACACCTACACTCTCTAGCACTTCGATTTTGTTTCAATATATTGTCAATTTGTGTTTGTGTAAGAGTGGGTTTGTCAATCATAGGTTCCTTATGTTCCTTGGGAGAAATAGAAGAAACAATAGGAGTTTGCTCAATTTCTTTCTCTTTAACTTTGTAGACTTGTTTGGCTCTAGTAGGGACAACGAGATTGTTTTGATTATCTCATAGTCTCTTGTAGGAGATTGTAGGAGGTTTTTCTATAGGTTGTTCTTGGATGTTTGTAAGGGATTTTGGTTCAATCATTGTTTCGTCAAGGATAGGTGTGTCAATAATAGGTTGATGCATATTTCGAAGGGATAATTTTGCTATTTTCTTTGCCTTGAACTTTTAAAATGATTTGGAAAATAAATCCTCACAAGGCTTCATAGGTTCCATAGGTTCGGGCCAAAATAAATCTAATGAACAATTCCCTCAAGTCGATGCAGGATTAAATCCACTATGATGCATAGTAAAGATATCATTGCCAAATGGAAACTTTAGACATTTATGCACAACTGAAGGGATGACATTCATGGAGCGAAGCCATGGATAGCCTAACTTCACACGAAATTGGTCCGATTGTGGAATGATGGAAAATGAGACAGTTAATGTTCTTGGTCTAGTTTTTAAAGGGAGATCTATCAAGCCTATCATAGGGAAAACAAACCCATTATGTGTCTTGATCCATGCTTTCGATTTGTCATATTTTCCTTGATATAGTTCATGCACATATAAGAATTCTTTAGTGATCACATTCTCTCCATATACGGGATCAATTAATATCCCATTAGTGGGCTTATCATTGATTCATCTAGCTATGTAAAGAGGACCGTCAGGTGCATGTTTAAGTATGCCATTTTGTGAGAAAGCAATATCAAGAGGCTTTTTAGTTGATCCCTTATAAGGTCTAGTTTCGATAAATTCTACCACAATATTCGTGGGACGTTGTTCAATAGTATCCATATTGTCATCATCCATTCATCACATCATTATTAGTTTCACTAGCTTTGACAAATGAAATAGTGTGCTTAGGCATGGGATTTGTAAAGATTTGCAAATTTTGATTAGGAGGAGCTACAAAATTATTACCTTGATCATTCACACCTCCAATTTGAAGTTTATTGTTGTTAATAAGGTCTTGCACAAGATTTTTAAGATGCTTACAGTATTCTATATCATGTCCATTTTGTTTTTAATTCAATAAGAAACATTTACAAGGTGTTGTACCCTTTACACAACGAGCCACTAGGGCCAAAAAAGATCATTTCCATAAAACCTAAGATAACAAAGCCAAAAAAACAAAACACAACAAACCAACAACCGAAGCACACCACACAGTAGCAGCAAAATAATAGGCATTCTCCCAATTATTGGAGAGAGTGTTGATAACATCATCACCAACCCATTCATGGCCTTCTTTAGTAGTCTTCATGTCCAACTTATCCTTCATAATAGAAGAGAGGGTGTTGGTGACACAATGAACTAACTCGACAATGAACTGGGTCAAGCCTTTGAACTTCTTCTCCATCTTCTCCATCCTCTCCTGCAACACATGAAGATCTTCCCATTTATCCACAGTCTTCACAGTACAAGTGCACTCCACATCCAGAGGGTCAGAAGATTGGGAAACCGAGTTCTCATTATGCACTTTTTTGAAATCTAGAAGGGTGTGAGGCCCTTCAAAAAATTCCTCCTCAGTATCCTCTAACTCCTTGTTTCCATCACCTTTGTTGTCAGAGCGCTCCTCATCAGAATCCAACTCATTAATCTGTATTTTCTTATTATTTGTTTCCAATTAGCCAGATCTCTTGATTTTGGTCATCTCAACCCCCATCTCCATCATTGCAGCCACCATAGTTTCACCCTTGGAATCCTTCCCCACCACATTTTTGCCTCTGCTGTCAGTGGCCAACAGCTTCGTCAAACCCTTCCCCTCATCTTTCACTTTCTTTTTGGTGGTAGGTTTGTTGACCGTCTTGGCAGGGTCGGACTTTAATTCACAAAGACCAGCCACAACACTCAACTGGGTTATCCCAACATTTCCTTTAATCTTCTTAGGGGCCAGTTTAGGTTTAGGGGTTTTCGATGAGGTTTTCCTTTTGGGACCCTTAGACTTGCCCGGGGAAATAGTCTGTGTAGGGAGTTCAATTTCCTCAATTTGGACAGTAGAGATGGGTTTAGTCAAGCAAAGAGCGTGATGAAAGTGATAGAGCCTCAAAATGAGGCCTTGATGGAGTGATAGAGGAGGAGAATCCCTCGGATTTTGGGTAGCAGATTCCATACATTTCTTAACAGAGTTTCCCAAATACATAAGCAAGAAAAATGGGAAGATTAACAAATTTTTATGGTGGAGATGATTCAGAAGAGGAAAATGATAGAAATAGTAGGTTTTATATCTACCTTCTAGGGTGATGTACTTCATTAGGGCAAGGTAGACCTGATCTTGTGGCCTTGACAAAGCCTCTCTTTCAAATTTTGACTAGTTGTGCATAGGTTCTTCATTACCAACAAAGAAAGCCTTTAGGCTTTCGTTGTCTTGTGCCTTAGTGTGTTTTGGGTACTTCTTTCTGGTGCACTGCAACCTCATTGCTTGGGAAATCACCTCCTCATCGACTTCAAAGGAGATACCACCCATGGTAACCCTCGTTCTTTCTAGGAATTCACAAACTATGTAGATAACTTAGGATCATGACCCACCAAATTCTCCATTAAAGGTGTAAGCCCGCCTTCCACACATATGTGCCAGATCAGAGGGTCTTTACAGAACTCCCCATAGTTATCAAGCTCTGTTTGCACCCTATCGCCACCCATGTTGCTTCTCTGCACATGAAAAAACCAGAAAGCCTATTAGAGTAAAAGGTTTGATATTTCGATAATTTGAGCGATCTTCCACATACATAAAATGTTAAGCCAAACAATGTGGCCTTGGGCAATCAAAGCCATGTGCAGAATACAAGCTTGAAAAGTACCATCCCAAAAGGCAATCTTAGCGATCATATTAATGCAAATCTTCAAACACTTGTGGCCAGGTAAGTAAGAAATGATGGAATGGGAAGGTTTACCATCCACGTTGCTTTTGCACAATTTCCAAAGTAAGTTGGTCGTAGCACCAAATTTAGTTAAACCCAAACTCCCACCCTTTAGTAGTAGCATCAAATTAGCAGGATAGAAAATACCAATTAAGAGCTTCACCCCGTGCAAGCTAGTCACATCAAGTTTAAATTCAAAAATTTGCACCGTTAAAAAAGTAAAAATATCCAACCCCAATAAAAGATTATGTAAGGCCAAATCCAACTTGGTCATAATAATGAAGTACTCCCCATCACTCCTCATAAAAGCCAAGTTTTAAAAATGATCTCCACCTCATTATTCTGAATTTTCCACTTGTAAGACACCTTCGCATTTAAACCCGTCCACATCGCCCAGTAGAAAAGAATGTGGACCCCCCATAAGGCCAAAATCATCACATAATTATTCATCATCATGGGTAATACATGTTTCTTGCTCCTTTAGGACTAAACCTTGAATACCAGGTGGAAGGTACCCCAAATCATGCCAGCACTTAGAAATTTTCCAATGGGTGCCAAAATTTACCATAGAATCCACCGCTTGGTTACCCTCTCTATAGATATGGTTGGCAACCTTCAAATTTAGCTTAGAAATTAGATGTTTTATGTCTATTAAAATGTCTTTGGTACTCCATCCTAGTAATCTACCCAGGTTGACTGCATCAATTTAAGACTTAGAATCTCCTTCAATATGTATATTCCCAATCCCCATAGAGATAGCCAACTGAATGCCCTCTAGTAGCGCTCTAGCTTCCACAATAATAGAGGATTGAATCCCAATCCCCCCTGAGTAACCGGCCACAAAATTTCCTTTGCAGTCCCTTATTATACATCCTATACTTGCCCTTCCCGGGTTGCCTTTGGCAGCTCCATCAAAATTGAGCTTATGCCAACCATGGTCAGGAGGTTTCTAGATAGTGTCTTGTCGAGCCTTGGATGTAGATTTATCAAAGGAATTGGCCTCCAAATTTTGATGCCAAACTTTAGCAATTTTTATTTCCCACTAAGTCGAAGCCTTGCCTGGGATTTTCCCTTTGAATAGAGAATTTTTTTTCGCAATGAGCCTTTCCCCTATACCAAAAACCTCCTTTGGGCTCATCTCAATGTTTCTGAATATCTTGTTGTTCCTTTCATTCCATAAACACCAATAGATAATGGGGGGACTTGGTTCCATATCTCACGAGGAATGGGGTGAAGGAAAGGCCCAGACCAACCCAAAATAAAGGAATTAATGTCCTTGTTCATAGCCCACTAAGTGCCCAACCTCTCCAAAGCCATCTCCCACACACTAACAACAAACGGGCAGTGTAGAAGCAAGTGGTCCATAAATTCTTCATTACACTTGTATAATAAACATCTGTTGGGGATCTGAAATCCCCTTTTCCTCAAATTATCCTGAGTAAGAATCTTGTTATGGCAAGTAGTCCACCAAAAAAAGTTTATCATTGGGATCATGTGTGCATTCCAAACTTGTTTCTAGGGTTCGAGGGCGACAGTCTGGTCTGATAGCAGATTATAGACCATTTTAATAGAAATCTCCCCCTGCTTATTAGGAGTCCAATTTTTTTTTTCCTCCATGTTGTTCAACGGTAATCTTGTAAGGGAAAGCAAGTCCTACAAGGACTTGGCTAGGGTACACAACCCAAGAGATAGAGGGCAACAAAGGGTCAAGTCATTCCACTTCCGGGCCCCTTGCAGGCCAAGGAGATAATCCCTAATGTCCATTTTGTTGATGATAATGATAATAAGCATTTTTTTAAAGCCTCTAGGCAATGGTATATTAGGGTCATGTTCTCTATCAAGAGGTAACATAAGCATGTTCTTGTCAATAAGATGCAACATAATATTATGAAGGGTATCAGGTAAAGGACTAAACTCCCTATCCCTCTCCCCAAAAGGAGTTGTTATGTTTATAGCAGCCACTTGGTTATTAGTTTTTTTACTTGTTTGAGGATAATTCAGCTGTAAAAAGCCTTTATTTTGCTTCTTGAAAGGTTGATAACTATTTTGAGTTGTAGATTCGGACTTGTCGAGATGATTAGGGGGATTTTTCACATCACGAGCATAATTCAAATTTTGATAACCATCAAGGGTTGTGCTTAACTGTGTAAAGGATGGGAAACACAACATTTCAAGTTTACTTTGAAGTTTTCTTTGTAAGTTGGCGATAAACATTCGTTGAAGGTCATCGTTAAGAATCTTAATATTTACTTGTGAATAAAGTGTTTGGTATCTTGCTATGAAATCAATCACTTTCTTGTCCTCTTTTTTTTTGCATGCCATTAAATCAGCTAGGGTCATTTTGCGACCCATGTGAATATCCAAGTGGTTGTAAAAGGTATCAACGAGTTCATTGAATGAACTAATTGATTTTTTCGACAAAGAAGAGAACCACTCTAAAGAAGTATCCTTCAAGAACCTAGGTAATAGCTTAGCCAAAAGTTTATCCTCAAAGATGAAATCACTACACAAGGTTGTGAAAGCGGAAACATGACTAACATGATCTCCTTTCCCACCATATTTCTCAAATCGTGGAACTTCTATACCTTGTGTAATTTGTGCTCTTAATATGTCAAAGGATAGTAGATTGGATTTGATGTATTGCAAAGGTTGATTGTTGTTGTTTTGTTGTAATATTTCCACTTGTTTTTGGAGGGATGTCATGGTTTGCAAAAGTGAGTTTAGGAGAGGGTCATTTTGGTTGTAAGGTTGAGTGGAATAAGGTGGTGTAGTGTATGTATGTGGAGGACTAGTGAATTGCAAGTTGGTGAAGGTTGATTGTTGAGGAGTGATTGTGTTTGATTGGATAGGAATATCTAAGGAAGTGTATACAATGCTAGTAGGTATGATTGTTGTGGTTGGTTGAATGGTTAGGTAGGTTGAAAGGTTGTTATAGGTTGAAGGGTTGTTGTAGGTTGAAAGGTTGTTGTAGGTTGAAGGGTTGTTACAGGTTGTGTACTAGTATATGTAGGAATGGATATTGGTATCGTGGAGGATGGAATTGGAATTCTTCCTTGGCTTTGAGTAGACCCCAAAGCTTGAGTGGAACTAGGGATGGTGGGGATGGTGTTGGTAACATTAAGCACATTGGTTGTAGGAGGTGAAGTCATGGGAAATGAAGTATACAAACTATGAGCCATGGAGGGTTGATTATCAACACTATCAAAAAGAGAGCTAGAAAATTGAAGATCCGCAACGAGTGAGATATCGCAGGATGACATGAGCCTCAAACTATGTCTTATAATAGTATTGCTAATAGGACAAACAAGTTGTAAAGCTCATTTTTACCCCCAGTGTGCAAACCCTAAAATAGAAAATGGGTAATACAATAACCTAGAATGAAATGCAATTTTCAGATTCTAAGTAATGCAATTTACTGATTACACAATGCAATAAGCTAAAAATGAAATGTTCTAAATGCAAATTTTGAATTTTTACAATGCACTAAAATGAAGCAATTTAAGCTATATGCAATGAATTTGATGAAACAACAAATTAGAAAACTAAAATAGGAAAGTAACAATAACAAACATAATCCTAAAACTGAGATTTCAATTTCCAAAATATGTAGATGAGTAACTAACAGGGACTCATTCACCAGTAAGGACAAATGGGTCTTGGTTAAGTATTTTTGAGGTGTTTTTGGTGATTTTTGATTGATTTTTAATGCTTTTTCAGATGCCAAAAGGTTCAGGTTTGATCTGATCAAGGACTCATTCACCAGTAAAGGCGAATGGGTCTTGGTTAGGTATTTTAAAACTATTTTTGAATGATTTGCAAGCTTGTAGTAATGGCTTTCAATTCCAAGTCCGAGACAATAAGTTTTAGTTTTAGATTTTTTAGAAATGTAATGTGAAAATGCAATGAAAAGATGAATGCAAAGACCTAGATTGAAATTCAATTTTGTTTTGATTCTCAAAATGAAAATGTATGAGGTCTAAATGATATGCACAAAATGACTAATTCATTTTTTTGTATATTTTAGATTTAGTGAAAATATAAAATAATGCAACTCTAAACCCTAAATGAGATGCAAGTTTTTAATGCAAAGCAATAAACCCTAAATGAGATCTAATTCAATGCAAATGAATGCAAGATCTAACCTAGGATGCAATGAAAGACTTCAAAATCAGAAAAATGCAATATTCAATGAGTCAGGTTCACCAGAATGAAATATAGAAAAATTAGGGTTTATCACCAAGATGAATGGATCAAGACGATGAACCACTAAATTTTTCTATGAAACATTCAATTATGATAGCCAAAAGATTCAAATAACAATAAAAAAACTAACCCTAACTATTATAGAAACTATGAGGGGAGTTTTTAGATCTCAAAGTGATGTGTACCTTACTGCAAGAAGGTTGTTTTTAGGGCATAAAGGACTCATTCGCCTTTAGTGGTGAATGGGTCCCTTTTAGGGTTTTTGAAACTAAGATCTAGGTTATTTTCCTTGATTTTTTCACTCTCAGATCCTGAGTTGTCAGCTCCCGAAAACCTACAATAAATTTTGTAGCTTCAATTCCATCTTCTTGCACTATGAATACAAACTTTTCAACTTGATAACTTTGACATTTTTTTATCTAAACGTCTTCTCCACTTGATCTTCAACCTATAAATCTATAAAGATACATTCAAGAGAATAAAAAATTGTTGATTGTTAGTGAATAGGGGTTTTCCTAAGTCAAACCCCGTTTAGATAATTAAACCAAATGATGAAATAATGAAATAAGGACATGGAAAATAAAACTTGAAATGATGTTGATACCTTGGAAGTTGTCTTAGAATGTAAATCTATAATCTAACCTATAGTGGTCACGAATAATATAGATCTTGATCTTGAATGAGATGCATAACAATGCTTGCAAGTAGATCTTCAATGCTACATCAACTATCTTAGCTCAACAACATGCATGAATTCTTTATGCCTTAGAAATGATGAAATGAACTTGAATTGTTGCAATGAAACCTTGGTAATTTTCCTTGAAATGCCTTTGAATTTCTCTTATAGACTCTTGTGAAGTAAAATTTTCTATAATGCATGAATGATTGGAAGTCTAGGATGAAACTATGTGAATGAACCCCTTATACTAAATCTGGCGAGTAACCCCAAAATTCAAATAATTCAAGATGACACCAGATCTAGAAATGAATATTATTAAAATTCTGCTAGAATTAAATTCAAAAAGGGGGTCCTTAATGAAGGGCCCATTCACCACCTAGGGTGAATGGGTCCTGACACAAGTTTACAAGACTTTGCCTTCAGGGGGTGAAATAACATCAAAAACCCATGTCAAATACCTAGGTTGAAATGCAATTTTGTTTTGATTTTCAAATGAAAATGTATGAGGTATTAATGATATGCACAAAATGACTAGTTTGTTTTTTTGCATTTTTTAGATTTAGAGAAAATGTAAAATAATGTAATTCTAAACCCTAAATGAGATCTAATTCAATGCAAATGGAATGCGAATGAATGCAAGATCTAACCTAGAATGCAATGAAAGACTTCAAAATCAGAAAATTGCAATATTCAATGAGTCGGGTTCACCAAAATGAAACATAGAAAAATTGTAGGGTTTATCACCAAGATGAATGGATCAAGATGATGAACCACTAATTTTTTCTATGAAACATTCAATTATGAGAGCCAAAAGATGTAAATAAAAATCATAAACTAACCCTAACTGTTATAGAAACTATGAGGGGAGTTTTTAAAGCTCAAAATGATGTGTACCTTGCTATAAGAAGGCTATTTTTTAGGGCACAAAGAACTCATTCTCGTTTAGTGGCGAATGGTTCCCTAGTAGGGTTTTTGAAACTAAGATCTGGGTTATTTTCCTTGATGTCTGCACTCTCAAATCCTTGATTGTTAGCTCTTGAAAACCTGTAATAAATTCTATAGATTCAATTCTGTCTTCTTGCACAATGAATAACAACTTTGCAACTTGACAACTTTGACAATTTTTCTCTAAACTTCTTCTCCACTTGATCTTCAACCTGTAAATCTTCAAACATACATTCAAGAGAAGAAAAAATTGTTGATTATTAGTGAATAGGGGTTTTCCTAAGTCAAACCCCATTTAGTTGATTAAACCAAATGATGAAACAATGAAATAAGGACATGAAACATGAAACTTGAAATGATGTTGGTACCTTGGAAGTTGTCTTGGAATATAAATCTACAATCTAACATGTAGTGGCCATGAAGGATGTAGATCTTGATCTCAAATAGGATGTATAATAATGCTTTCAATGTATATCTTCAATGCTACATCCACAATCTTAGCTCAACAACATGCATGAATGCTTTATGCCTTAGACATGATGAAATGATCTTGAATTATTGCAATGAAACCTTGATAATTTTCCTTGAAATGCCTTTGAATTTCTCTTGTAGACTCTTGTGAACTCAAACTTGCTATAATACATGAATGCTTGGAAGTCTAGGATTAAACTATTTGAATTAACCCATTATTTATACTAAATCTAAAGATTAACCCTGAAATTCAAACAATTCAAGCCTACACTAGATCTAAAAATAAATATTATGTAAATATTGCCAAAATTAAATTAAAAAAGGGGGTCCTTATTAAGGGAGGACCCATTCGCCACCTAGGGCGAATGGGTCCTGATACAAGTTTCCAGCTTCTTGCCTTCATGGGGTGAAATAACATCAAAAACCCATGTCAAATATGCAAAGAAAGGGGGGCTCCTATAGAGGGAAGACCCATTCACCACCTAGGGCGAATGGGTTCTAGCACCATTTTCTAGGACCTCAAATTTTCCAAATTAAATGTTTTATAATTTGAATACTAGGTGTCGGGATGGATCCTTCAAAAGGTGTCATAAATAAGGCTTAAATTTGAATTAAAGGGGCTAATTAACTTTAATTAACCAAAATTAATTAAGAAGACCTTAGATAAGTGTGAAAGTGTGTTACAACACTTTACAACACTTAAAATAAGGTAAATTAGGTACATTTCATTAAAAAAGGGGTCCAAGATTAATGTGAATGTGTACAACACATTTCAACACTATACCTAGGCAAAAAATAGGTTGATTCAATGACAATTATTTCAAATTAAGGAAAAAGGATACTTTTTCTGTTACTACATAAATTTATAAATTCATTTACCTAAGTTGGACTATAGAAGAAGATTGATTAATTTATTTACGCTAGAAATGTGATGTAGGTGAATAGTGATATATAGTGGGTAAATAATAGCTTTATTAATTAAATAATAAAATAGTATTTAATTAATAAGGGAATGAATACTAGATAGTGAATTAGATTGCTAAGGATTAATTCAATCAATTACAAAAGAAATGATTGAGTTGTTAGGTAATTACTAATGTGTCAATTTTAGGTGTTTATAGTATCACACCCCTTTAATCTCGAATGTATGGTCTCTTTCTATCTACATATACAAATGCTTGTACAATTGTGACAAAGATCTACACTAGAGTTTGTTCAATTATAATTGTAAGGTAATTGTTGTAATGATCTAAATAATATTTAATGCATTAATGAACTAGGGTTAGAACAAAGCACACAATAATAATATCAAATCAAGTCAATAAAATGCAAAGGAGGAATAAAGAGAAAAGGAATGAGACTAGAACAATCTCACCCATTTCTCTCCTCCATGGCTCACTTCTATTGAACCTTCTCTACTTGTAGCAATATGATGAAATTCCCTCAACCTTATGTGTGAGCAAATTAAATTTATGACATGACCTAGCAAGTGTTGAAGGATTTAATCTAAAATGCAAGAGAATATGAATCTACATGAAAAGTAAATAAATATGCAAAAGATAATGTTAGATGATATGCTATGACAATGCAAGATATTCTAAAAATGTAAGAGATGAGAGAGGTAAAATATGACAATGTAAGATGATAAGAGATTTCTAAAATATGACAATGCAAGATGTTCAAAATGAGACCAAAATTGCTCTTTTATAGAAAAGACAATTCTGTGTGAATGGTCAAGATTGAAAGTTAGTAAATGCCCTAGAATCAATGGACAAGATTTAATAAAGTAACCCACAATTAGGGTTAGGGAAACATTAGGTCAAATTCGAAATGAAGGGTCAAGATTGATCCTTTAGAGAATCAAATCAATGGTTGACAATGCATGTGACAAAAGATTTTGGGCACGAAAAACGGAGTTGTTGGGGAATTAAATAATTTATTTAAAATTATTTAAATCAATAGGGAATGCTGACTTTCCGAATTAAAAACTATTTTAATTCAAAAGTGTGGGGTCATGTGACAGTAAATAATTTAAATTAAATTATTTACAAAAGAAGGGAATATTTAAATAAGACTTATTTTAAATAAATAAATTTATTTAAAATGAGCACAATAAAAGAGGGGGAATTAAATAATAAAATTATTTAATTTATGTGCTGGGACATTAAATAATAGAGATATTAGCTAATTATTAGAGGAATGTGATAAAGGGGGACCTTTTAAATTAAATATAATAATTTAATTCAAAGTTTAGGAGAGGGCCAAATTAAATAAATAAAATTTATTTAATTTAGAGAGAAGAGGCTAATGAATAATTAGATAATTTAAACATAATTATTTAATTATAGTGGGAGATGGATTAAATAAATAAGAATTTATTTAATTTTAGGAAGAAGAGGACTTAATTAGTGACATAATTAAATAAATAAATTAAGAAATTTATTTAATAATAAGAGGACTTTAGACAATTAGTGACACATTAGATAAATAAATAAAATTTATTTATTTAATAATCAAGAAGAATAAAAAGGGACATGAATTAATTAAATAATTAAGAATTATCTAATTAATAATTGGACGTGAGTTAGGGACATAATTAAAATTTCCTAATTAGGGTTAGAAGAAGAGCCTGTGGGTCTAGGTCATTTTTATGTGCCTACAATTGTGAGGATCATTTGGTCTCTATTTTAAAATGACGTGGTTAGTCTAGGATGGTGAAAAAAATTCTAATATAATATAGTTGAAAGGATGAATTTTGGGGTTGGATTCTATGCTTAGGAGATACAACACCAAAACTCAACACTCTCATTCAAGGATAAACACTAGAGATCTCAACCTCAAGTATGAAAAGGAGAAAGAGATTTGACTATAGGGATATCCTTGGATCTGATTGTAAACTAATGAGGGGTTCACCATCAAGCTAGGGTTTGGAAAGACAAATGCAATGTAAGTCAAAATGCTAAAACCTAGTATGATGAAATCTTTAACTAAATGACCTAAAAATGCATGAAAATATGGAAAAAAACTGCAAGATAAAATGTGTACACTTAGAAATCTGAAGATGACTAGAATAAACTTTGAATTGCTGGAAACTATAAAATTTTGACCTACTGGGACTCATACACTAGTCTGGGTGTATCAATCCTAGATCTGGGTTTCTGTGCAAGAACAGGTTTCTGTAAAAAGGCTATTTGAATCTACAAAAACCTAAAAAAATGACCTAAACTAGGACTCATACACCAGAATTGATGTATCATTCTAGTTAGGAATTTTTGAAACTTTAAAGCTTGAATCTAGTCTTCAAGGTCTACTCTGCACTTCCTGATTGATTTCTGGACCTGAAACCCTGATTTGCAACCAATAGAAGTCTTCCAAGTATCTCTGATGCAAGGTGACAACTTTGACAACTTTCTCCAAACTTTCTCTTCTATGTGCCTTCAATCTAAACTTGAATCGCACACTAAAGAGGGAAAAATGTTGTTTTGTAAGTGGAAAGGGGTTTTCCATGGTCAAACCCTGTTTTGGTAATCAAACCTTGAAATGAAATGAAATAGGAGTGGAGAATAATGAATGGACAAAATAAGATATTGCAACTCACCAAAATCTAGCAATAAAGTGTTGCAAACATGTATGAAATGGCTCCAATAGATGTAGATCTTGACTCTTGCTTGAATAGGATGGTTCTCGAATGAAATGCTAGCTTGAATCATGAAACCCAACATCACAATTGTTAGTGTATTTAGGGAAAATGGTTAAAGCATACATGATATCAAAAAGATAAGACCACAAAGAAAATATCATGAAATAAAATGCCAATACATCAACAAAATTGTGAGAACGAAATGCATAAAGAAAGAAATGGAAATGCAAACCCCCCCCGTGATGTGTTTCTCTCACTCTATTATGTTGTCCTTATTCCTTCAATATATTTGATGTGTAGCTCTCAAATGTGATCAAATGCACTAAATATTGAAAGCAATTTGATGGAATGATCACAAGGAAATAAAAGATATGGTCTCTGTAAATTGAGAAATAGCTCCTCAATTTATAGATTTTGAAAATATAATTGAATGGACAAGATTGAATGTGAGGATAAGTTAGAAAGGAAACTTGCATTTAAAAGTGGAGGGAAAAATAAGTTAATTGAAAATAAATAAATAAAGTATTTATTTTCATCAAAATATACTTTTTTGAAAGTTGAGGAATGAAAGAGCGAAGCATGAGTTAAATTGAGAAAGAGAAGAGTTAATTGAAAATAAATAAGGAAACTATTTATTTTCAACTAAAAGATACCATTTCGAAAGTGGGGAGTGGATTTGGAAAATATGTCATGAGTGGAAAAGGAGAAAGAGTCAAGTGAGAGAAAGTGGGAGAGATAAGTGGGAATGGAAACTAGAAAGTGGAAGAGAAAAATAGAAGTGAAGTGAGAGAAAGTGGGAGAGATAAGTGGGAATGAAATCTAGGTGAGGACAATTAAAGATTTTATAATTAAATAAGATGAATTATCCTCACCTTTCAAAATTAGCAAGTTAGAGGATAAATACAATAAATTAATAAATATAATTTATTAATTTATGAGCCAATATTAGGTAATTAAATAAAATGAATTTATTTAATTATAAAGAAGATAAAAGGGAATAAATAAATAAGTGTTATTTATTTATCACACTAGGATATGAGGGGGAAATTAATTAAATAAGGGAAATTATTTAATTTGAGAGGAAAGATTAAGTAAGAGATTAAATAATTATTGAATCTAAGAGGATTAGTTAGGAAGAAATAATGAAAATTATTTAATTAATGGTTTAGAAGAACAATAATTAAATAATAAATTATTTAATTAATGGTTTATAATGGTTTAATTATAGGGAATTAGAAGAAGAATATTAACATTAATTAAATAATAAATTATTTAAAATGAAAAATTAGTGAAAAGAGTCATCAGAGACCTAGGAAAATTTTCAATGTCTACATTTTGCCCCTCTTTGAGACAATACGATTTTGAGTGTTGTTTCAAAGAAAAATTAAAAGATCATGCCCCGGTAGACCGAGAGATGGAGTAGGATGCCCCCTTGAGAGATTGTTTGTGCGGTAAAGGCATGAATGATCTCTTGAAATAAGAAGAATGTTAGAGAAAGATGAAATGTGATGAAAGAGATGAATGGTTAGTGATGACACTCTCAAATTTTGCAAATTTGAAGTGCCCATTTCAAAAAAATTTCCTTTGCACTTTCAGAAGTGCACTTGATGAATCAGTCTGAGTGACCCACTTTGGAGGCTTATAATTTGAAGCCTGTTATTTTTCGTGCAAAACCCATTACCAGACATATTCAATTGACATATGTGAACACGCATGTCAATTTTTAGCTTCCCATGATAAGTTTTGTTAGGGTTTTGAAAAGTGGAGCTGGAGGGTTTTGGCACTTTTCTGATGTTTGCAAACTTCCAGCTTTGCAAAGTAGCCTCCCATTTGAGTTTGCATTTTGCAACTGATGGATCGTCTTGTCAAAATGAATGATGTTTTACATTTTCCCCACCTAAATGAGCCCGTATGTCAGGTTTCAAAGTTTCATGAGTTGATTTTCTATTTTTAACAGATCAAAACCAAATGAAATTTCTTCAGTCTTACATCTGCATTTCTTGAAACCTTTTAGGGTGGTCAATTTTGACACATGATATCTTTTGATCAGTGATGGTTCAAGCTAATTCCTCTTGCACACATGATCAGTGTACCTAAATGATCTACTGTGTCCAATAGCAGCTTGCCAAGAGTTGATTTGATATTTTTGCTACGAGGTGATCTCTTGAGTTTCAATTGGTTCAAAACAGGTGCAGTTTCAGAGATGTTCAATTGAGCAACTTTGTGGATTAATATCTTCCACCTCGTGATATATTTGGCCAAGCCGTTTGTTGCACTACATTCTCGGGTCAAATGTCTACATGTCTACAAGTTTTTATGACTACAGGAGGTCGTTTGACAAGTTTCCCAAGCCAATTCCAGAGCCAACTTGACCAATTTTCACCATTCTTCAAAAATGTCAAAGAATATTCTAATGACAACCCATTTATTGGTTTGGTATAAAACCTCTACAGATCCATTTTCATAAAAAAATGGAGATCATTTGGTATATTATTTTAAAATACTTCTGTTGTAGCAAACACATCCCGAGGGCCAGTTTACAAATAAGGTACTTGAATTTTAAGGGTTGGGAAAAATCCAAGAAAATGAGTTTTTCCTAAATAATTGTTTAAGATCCCACGTAAATTTTCATGGCTCCAGGTGTCCTTGTTTGACCGTAATCAATTTCTTCAAATGGCCTGTAGGCGTAATTAAAATCTGCCTATTTTTCTAAAGTTTCAAATATTAATATTTAAAATATTTAAAATATTTTAAATATTGTGTATTTGTAAATGAGGCATTTAGGGAAAACATAAAGTGCATTTTTAAATGTTTTTAATCATAAGCAAGTTTAATTCTTGCTTTTGATTGGTTGAGGCACGACTTTCACGACTTTTGTGAATGACAATTGCCTTGTTAAATATGGTTTCCTAGAATGCCATCATGGTGTATACACAAAATGGATCTATTGAAAAGGTTTCAGATACTTTCAAGAAAATGCTTGCAGTGAGAATGTATCAAAATTGTTTGAGGAAATTCTATTTTGTTGCTGCAATGGAGGTGCCATCACGTGCAAGCAGCTGCATGATGAATAAAAAAGATATGTTGAAAATGCTTTAGAAACTTTTATGCAAAATGTAGCATATGCACAAAATGATGCATTGAAATTATTCCAGAAGTTGTCGAGGAAATGAGAAAGCTGAGAGAATGGTCGCCATTGCAAGCTCTAGCTGTTTGCAGAGTCTGTGAAATGGTAGAAGAGAAAAATGTGAAATCAATGGACGAATAAAAGGCAAGCCCACGTGGAAAATTCTCACAGACCTCGCAAGGAAAAGATGAGGTTAGGTATTTCCCTACGAGGTGTGCTAGAGGGTGTGCAAAATTAAAGAAAATGGTGGGCCCCATCTAATTTCAAAAGGCTTGAATATGGTTTAAATGCCCGATGGAATATATAAAGGGCCTTTTTTTTTGAGTGAAAGACTTTAAGAAGTCAAGTGGGTCTAACACATTTTGAATGCACGAGTTGAGTGAAGCCCAGTAAATATTAAATGCCATCGTATTTTAATGGTAAAGGGTTTTTGATAGGAGAAAGGCATGGGATGAATTTAATATTCACCCATGTAATGATTTTATAAAAGTTTTACCATTTGAATGGTAAATGGTGGTGTAAATGGGTAAATATGAGTAATGTGGTAAAATGAAGGCCCACATTAAGATTTTTTAAAATGTCACGGGAAAGGTAACTTGCTTGCTCGCTAATAAATTTAGTGGGACTTCATTTTATTATTAAAAGCAAAGATCTTAAATGAAAATTTATAACTGTGAAGTAAACAGAGGCATGGGTAATTTTGTTTACCCAGTGATAAAATATTTGAAGGACTTCATTTCATTTAAAAGGAAAATATTAAAGTGCACGGTGGGATGGCTTATAAAGTGAATAAAATATTCACTATCTTGAAGATTTTATTTGCTAGAAGTGCAAATATAAAATGCAAAGTGCAAATGTGAAGTAATGAGCAGAAGTAAATGTTTTCATGGGCAAAACTGATTTTCACACAACTGGGTAAAGTGGTGCTGGTCTTCACGATGGAGTATTTTTTCTGTTGCAGATAGGCAAAGGTGAATGCAAGACAAATTGGAGGCAAAGTTTGTTTATGAAGAGAGATGAGAGATGCTTTACATTTTGTTAATCAATGGGAAAGAGGCTTCCAGATGGCATTTTTGGATCAGCTCTAGGGTTGCTTCCATTATTCTATTTCTTCTCTTTTTCTCTCATTGTAAAGGGTTATGAGATTGAGTTCTAAAACTTTGTATGAGGTTGGGTAGATAGAGAATTAAAAATTTTGAGTTATTTCTTGAGTCTGTAAGCTGTAATTTTCTGATTTCATGAGTAAATACAACCAGTTTATGCAAATAAAATCATGAAGGTGTTTGCACATTCATGAATATCTTCAGATTGTCTCCATATTTGTACACATTTAGTCATATAAATTCAATAATACAAAGTGTCTTTGAGTTTATCATCTCAAATTTCATGAGATTGTTTTGTCTGTTCATTGTTTTGTTTCAAAGAAATGGTTAAAATGCTTTGAGCAGGTGATTGTGATTTTAGGTGTGCAAATGGGATTTTATAAGGAGAATTTGAATGATAATAAGAGAGGGATTGTTGGTGCAAGGAACTAACAGTTGATGCAAAGCATTAGCAATTTAAATCCACTGGTTGAAGTCTATTTGCTGATGAATTCATTTTATGTGTTTGACTCCATGGCCCAAAATTGGCACTGATCTACTATTCAATTTTATGCATCTCACAAACAAATTTAAATGAAAAATCATTTTAAATCCCTGTTGTTAAGTTGAGGTTTAATGTTGTGTTATGCCTCTCAATTGTTGAGTGAGTATTGATCTACTGAGAGTTTAGCCAGGTTTGAAGTTATCAATTCTCTCTGTAGTTTAACTGAATTGGGAATTATCTGCTATAAAAAGAAATGTCAGTGTGTATGGTTGAATTAAGTTTTAGACATTGTGTAGGTTGACCCACCTTGGTCTTGTAGAGCCAAAAGTGTAGGAGATTACAGTCTTTGACTGAATCTTGTCAGTTGGCCACTGATCGTGGAATTCTTAAACATAGAGGTTGGATACCTCTTAGAGAGTATCAAAGCTTAGCTAAAAAAATAAAACACCAACAGTTAGTAAGGAGTGAAGAATGATGGTTGATGATTGATCAATTGATTGATAGATTGACTAAGTGATGATTGACTGATTGATTGAATGATTGATTGATTTATTGGCTTGAAGAAGTGTTAGTAAATGAATATAAGTTAGATGAAGAATAATTAGTAGCGATGAAACCCTTGCTTTCATAAGTGCACTTTATTTTAAAGAGCCATTTTTATTTTGCAAAATGGATGTGGCGCACCATGGTACAAAAATCCAGGGCGATGATGCAATCCCTTTTGTGTAAAAAACTAATAGTCACAGACAAGGAATGTCCTAACTCATAATAAGGGCCATGTTTCTCCATTCTTTTTGTCAAGAAAAACCACATACATCAATCATATAAAAGATGAGTCACGAGACATCATCGCTCCTCTAAATCCTTCGTGGGACATCCTCAAGGCAACTAGTAACATGACCAAAGAAAATCCAAAAGATAAGAAAAAATAGACCAACAAGATCAATAGTCATTTAGATTATTTGCCAATAAGTGTTTGCCAGTGCATTAAGGAACAGAGTGAGTGACGGGTTGACTGTTTTGACAAGGCCTAGTTTTAGGAAAAGAAACAGGTTGTATAAGACATCAAGTCTGGTTTCGATCATGCAACTACCTGTATAAGGAAAATGACAAAGTGTGATATTGATAAGGTCTGGTTTCAAGAAGGACACATCTTGTATAAGACCATTGTTTGTGATCGATTTGACTAGTTTGATTGATTTGAAAAATGACTGATTTGACTTGAAGACGTGTTGGCTTGCTTGTCTTGTTGATTCAGGATTTGTGCTTAAAGTGCAGATGATGATGTCATGTCTGAGTTGATAGTATCCAATTTATTTTTATTGACTCGATGAACCCTGGAAGACTGACCTAGGGGGCCTTGGGGGCTCATCGACAAATGGCCTTGCCTACGTAGCAATAAGCAGAGACCTCATAATTTGACATGACCCCTTGACTTTTTTTCAATGACAAAGGACTTAATCATGATTTTATTCGACAACACCTAAAGACTGACCTAATGCCTCGAGGGCACATCGACAGATGGCCTTGCCTATGTCCAGTCGCAGAGGCAACACAGTTCGACAATGGAAAAGATTGACATGACTGACTCTAACTCTTTTTTTGGGATTTTGTTGAAAGTTATCTAAATATTTCTGGGTTTTCACATGTTTTGATTTTTTTTGGGATTTTTTCAGGATATTTTATGATTTTTATGGCTTTTTTTCAAGACATTTTATGATTTTTATAGCTTTTTTCAAGACATTTTATGATTTTTATGTCTTTTTTCTAAATGTTTTAGGGAAGTGTGGATTTTGTTACACTATAAGGACCATGAAAAATGCATATGAATGATGCATACAAGCAAGAGAGCCATCATGCACAAGAATCCTAGGACAAACATGATCTTGCCCCTAGTCAAGCTGAATACCAATTGACAGGTGATGATAATGACAACGTTGTTTGACATGGGAAGGACACATCTCAAAAAAACGTAAGGATGATGATAATGTGACTAAAGGATCAAGGTTTGCAATAGGGCTAGAAACAAAGCCAAGGAATGTTTTGGATGATGCACTAGGATGCATAGCAAGATTATATGGATTAAGCTTATTGCATTTGGAATGACTTCTTCTTATGATTGAATGGGATGATGGAAGGATGTTGGATAGGTGGATTAGAATCCTTAGACCATTGACAAGGGAAAATGAAGATGTGTGATGGGTAGGAAAGGGTAATGGATTGATTTTGGTAAAAGATAGGAGACATGAGGATTATTGGATGGTATAATTAGCATATGATCTCCAAGGACTATGTCACATAGGTATAGTTTGTTTTCTCCAAGGTATGGGTTTGGATAATTCTATGAAGGCAATGACATGATACTTCATGGATAGTGTATGACCAAAGGATAGACATGTGAAGAGTTTTCCCAAAGCATGATTTATGTTTATACCCCAGTCCTTATCAAGATCAAGGTAGGTGGGAAAATGGATAGAAATGATAGGGCTTAGATGGATAGATGGAAATGCCATAAGAAAGGCATGGGAGATGAGACAACTTGCCCCCAAGTGTAATGGTCAACATAGATAATAGTTCTTACACATGATGCTTGTTTTCCAGGTTTTCATCATGGTACTTATCCAAAGCTCCATAAAAATGGTTTTCACTATTGGACGAAAAATTTCTCTTTACTATTTTCTTGATTTTTTTTTTAATTTTTTTTGCTATCACCAAGATGCTTGTTTTCCAGGTTTTCATCAGGGTGACCATTTTTTAGGAATTTTTTTTCTCTCTTTTTTTTGTATTTTTTCAAGACATTTTCTCATTTTTTTGTATTTTTTTCAAGACCTGTTCTCATTTGTTTTGTATTTTTGATATTTTAGAATGACATTGGTGCTTTAGATGATCACTGATTGTTTTGAATCCTTCAATGGTGCTGATGTAGAGACTGGTGCCATGATATGTTGATAATGACCTTTATGAAGCAGTTCCCTTGTCAAGATCATAGCACTTGCATACAACTGATTGATGTCATTGTGATCCTTGTTGATACTAGAGTTGGCCTTATCAAAATACACACATTTTGATAGTGTTCCATGAGAGTCCTTATAATAAAGAGTTGCTACCAAGATGTGACAAATTCGTGAGGTATGATTTTTGGAATGATGGATGATGGTAGATGTGGAAGGATTGTTTGGACGTTTGGATGAATCACTTTTTATTTTTCAAACTTGGGATGTTGGATGGTGGAGTTTGGAATTTTGATTGGGATAGCATTTGGAACCAACACTTTTATATGTCTTGGTTGATTACCATTTTGAAGGAGGTGGACATTTATTAAATTTAGGAGTCCTCTTTTCTTGTGGCTCCATATTTTGATTGACTTTTGGATTTAGAATAGTTTCTTTGCTTGATCCATTTTTTTTGGGATCCATTTTAACTTCATTTTTCCACTTGGATTTTTGTTTGATTCAATGGCCTTTGACATTTGATTTTGAACTTTGGATTTGTAATAATTTTCTTTTCGTTGGTTCCAAATGGAAGGTTTATTCATGTTGGAGTGATGGTTTATGGTGTGGATGGAAGGAGTGTTGGCAACAATCTTATGGTAAGAACTACTCATGACACCCACTTTGATGTTTGTATTACATAAAGTTGCCCCCAATATTGAGGAGATACCACTAGCATCATTAGTTTTTCTGATTGAAGAATAGCCAAGACCTTGATGTCTAGAATTTGTATAAAATTGTACTAGTTCTAGAATTTCTTGCTCATGTAGGCCCAATCCTTTTCCTTGATATTGCATGCTCTAAAATATTATGTTTGCGATGGGGTATTTTTTGTTTTGAAAGCAAGATGCAAACCTATCATTGTATATGTGGAGATCATTACTCAATATTTTCTCATTTGCAAGAAATCCTGCTCTAAAAAAGGTAAATGATCCTAGTTGATAAGATGCCATAGCTTCATTGAAATGCATGATATATTTTTGATTGATATCTTTGGTTTGATTTTTTGAAACATTAGAGTTTGATGGTTCTTCAAAAGATATCAGTGCTTCCAAGTTGATGTAAAAACATTCCTTATGGTCATTATCATAGAGTCTAGTGAATTCAACTATAGCTTGATCATTTGCAAATATGTCTAGAGTAGGAGACTCTTGCTCTAGAGGAAGATCATATATGTGTCCAAAGGAGGCAAGTGTCTCATTTTGGGAAATGAAGGTGTTCAGAGTTTGGGTAGGATCAACTTCAAATGTTTGATCATGGATAGTATACAAGTCAATGAAAGGATCATTTTGGATTTCTTGATCAATGGTAGTGGCTTGGTCAAAGATGGGTTTGTCTTGGATGACATGATTGGGAATATGATCTTGATCAAGGATAAGTGTATTTTGGATGCCATGATTATCTAGAAGGAATTCTTGAATGGACTTAAGGATGGGGTCATAGGATGGACTACCTTGATCTTGACATGAACATGAAGCTATGGTGTCATGCTTTGGACTTTCTTTTTGACATGTATCCTCAAGTTTAGGAAATGGGATGTGTTCTTGTGTAATGGTAGGATTTTTATTAACGAACAATGATTTAGTTTCAATGGAAAGCTCATTTTTTGATTTGGTAGAAAATGGAGGGAAAGATGGTGACAAATGGCTGGATGTTGCAGTACTAGAGATATGATTGGATTTCCTACATTTGTTTTCATGTTTGAGTCGAGAAAGTTCCTTTGCTAGTCATCCTTGGAGATCATTAATGAATGTGATTTTATTGGATGACATGGTGCATTGGGATGTAGTACATGGAAATGGACTAATTGTTGATGGATTAAAATAGGGTGTAGTAGATTAGAATGGATTTATGTATGACAAGCTAGGATACAATGTAGAGGTTTGAAATGGATTCGTGGAAGGTTGGTTTCCCTTGTCAAGGTTAGGATAAGGATGATCAATTTGTTGGGGATTAATGGTATGGGTTGTGTCAAGTGACTCTTGATAGTGAGGGTAGATGGATGGAGGACTAGAGCTTATGAATGGTTGGTTGGGATGTAGAATTGATCCATTGTCTCTTGAATTCTATGGATTTTTGGTATTGAACATTGCAGATTAAATGGTATTCAACTTGACCATCAAGCATATCAAGGTGTATGGAAGACATGGTAATGGATGGTATGAGGCCTAAGAGATGCCAATGCAATGGAAGGTATGCAAATATGCTATGTTTTTTTTGTATTTTGGATTTTTGAATGAGGATGCAAATTGAAAATGCAAGTTAAATGCAAGACTAAATATTGAAAAGATGATGATTAAGCCTATGGTTAAAGGTTATGATATGACCCTAAATGAGACTAAGGTAATGTTGAAGTCGAGAATTTGAGACAAAGGATGGCAACCATGCTAGTGTATGTCCAAGATAATAAACCCAAGTGTCATTAACCTTTGTGATAATAAAGAGGGTTTATGACAAGGTAGGGTCAAAGCTAGGACACAAGCTTGAGACTCAAACTTGACAAAGGTGATAGTGATAAAGGTTGGAAAAATGGAGGATTAAGGCCAGTGAAAAAATGGATAAGCACCCAAGGAGTGTTCAAAAGATTAATGGTCTTCCTATGTCAAAATTTGGAAAGGTATATGCAACCTAAAGGTCTAATATTGATTATGAAAAAATAAGAATGCAACCTAAAATGTGAGGTATGGAAATGTTGGGAAATCTTTGCAAGTCTCTGGTTTGGAGGTCAAGATCTCATAAAATGTTGATTTTTCCACTTTGATATTTTGACTTGATTTTTTGAATAGATTTTGATTGATTTTGATGAATTCTTGATTGGAAAACACAAAATACACTATCAAACACTTGTTTTTGGTTGAAAAAGTTTGATTTCAAGATAAAAAACAAGCACAATTCCTATGGTTGGCAAGGATAATATTTGTTGGGTTCCCACTTGGATTAACTAGTCACACTTATTCTTAGCAGATGACTTAGAATCTTGGCCACACTGGCTTCCCCAACACGACACTCACTTCTTGGGTCAACCAAGCTTCGAGTTCTCATGAATTTCCCATGAAAAAATCTTCATCTCTATTAAGAACCATGAGTATGTGGGATGAATTCAGAGGTCTAACCTCTTGCGCCAACAAATAGAAGGATTTTGGCTACTAAAATAGTGGTTCTTAGTGAATACTCGAGGACATGACATGCCGCGAGCATCCAACAAGCCACTTAAGGCTTTAATAACTCTACTAGGGGCTCTTATATCTTTAAAAGAAAAGGTAGGTACCCTATTTTGAATGACACTACATGGCTAAGGCCTAGATACCATGAGGACTTGACAATTTAGTCTTATCCATTTATATACCGGCCCGAGCGAAAAACTAGTTGGAGTCGTTCCCTCTTTCAAGGTAGGCCCCTCTAAGGAATTGACCTAGAAAAATATGGGTTTGGTTTTTTGATCACCGAGTTTGCACAAGGTGAGAGCATAATACTTACCATCTTTACAAGCACAACAAACAGTGGTTTATTAACCCCCTAGTTAAATCTAGGTGTAAAGAAGACAACTATTCTTTTTAAGCACCAACCAAAATGTTTTCTAATCTAAAAGACAATCGGTTTCAAAATCAAGTCTTCAACAAACGTCCTACATCAAATGTCATTAGTAATTTCAAATTTAAGTCTTCGGAAAACGTGTGTTTATATTTTTAGCTTTTGAGTCTCAGACATGCAAACCTACAAGAGAAAAACCAATGATTAGCCACATAATCAACAATTAAACTATGAAGGAAAAAAACATTAATTCTAAATTAGAAACTAATATGAAATTAGAAACTAATCTAAAATTAAAAATTAATCTAAAATTAAAAATTAATCTAAAATTAAAAGTTAATTAATCTAAATTAGGAACTAATCTAAATTAAAAGCTAATTCAAATTAAAAGCTAATCTAAATTCTAAAGCTAAAAACCAATCTAAACTAGAAATTAATCTAAAATTAAAAACTAATCTAAGAATAAAAATTAATCTAAAAATTAAAAGCTAATCTAAAATTAAAATTTAATCTAAATTAACAATTAATCTAAAATTAAGAATTAATCTAGAATGAGGTTAATTCCACCTTAATTTGAAAGGATTTGATCAATCTAAGCCATGATTAAATGCAATTTGTTGTTCATTTTAAATAATTTTCCTACATGAAATGTGAAATTTGTTGTTGTTCTTTGATCCAAATCCTACTTAAGACTATGTTAGAATTGGAGGATTCGTTTTAAACCAAAAATAAAATTAAAAAATTTGTCATCAATTTTAGCCCCTAATTAGGCTATGTGAAATTGTAGTCAATTTAAAACCCCCTAATTAGCATTAGCTGAAGATTTGCTGTTCATTTTAAACCAACGGAAGGAATCTTAAAAGAAACTCTTAATGTTAGATTTTCTTCCAACTACATAGATCTACAATCAAAGTCACCAAAGCACCTAAAACCCCCTGCAAAAACCACAAAATTGGATCAAGTGTAATGCATGTTCATGTTAGGTTCACCAAATGTATCTAGGGAAAATGGTTAAAGCATACATGACATCAAAAATCTAAGACCACAAAGAAAATATCATGAAATAAAATCCCAATATATCAACAAAATTGTGAGAATGAAATGCATATAGAAAGAAATGGAAATGCAAACCCTCATGATGTGCTTCTCTCAGTCCATTTTGTTGTCCTTCTCATTCCTTCAATAGATTTGATGTGTAGCTCTCAAATGTGATCAAGTGCACTAAATATTGAAAGAAATTTGACAGAATGATCACAAGGAAATCAAAGATGTGGTCTCTATAAATTGAGAAATAAGTCCTCAATTTATAGATTTTGAAAAGATAATTGAATGGACAAGATTGAATGATAATCAATAGACAAGATTGAATGTGAGGATAAGTTAGAAAGGAAACTTGCATGTAAAAGTGGAGGACAAAATGAGTTAATTGAAAATAAATAAATAAAGTATTTACAAAATATACTTTTTCGAAAGTTGAGGAATGAAAGAGTGAAGCATGAGTTAAATTGAGAAAGAGAAGAGTTAATTGAAAATAAATAAGGAAACTATTTATTTTCAACTAAAAGCTACCATTTTGAAAGTGGGGAGTGGATTTGGAATATAAGTCATGAGTGGAAAAGGAGAAAGAGTTAAGTGAGAGAAAGTGGGAATGAAAATTGGAAAGTGGAAGAGAAAAGTGGAAGTGAAGTGAGAGAAAGTGGGAATGAAATCTAGGTGAGGATAATTAAAGATTTTATAATTAAATAAGATGAATTATCCTCACCTTTCAAAATTAGCAAGTTAGAAGGATAAATACAATAAATTAATAAATACAATTTATTAATTTATGAGCCCAAATTAGGTAATTAAATAAAATGAATTTATTTAATTACAAAGAAGATAAAAGAGAATAAATAAATAAGTGTTATTTATTTATCACACTAGGATATGGGGGGAAATTAATTAAATAAGGGAAATTATTTAATTTGAGAGGAAATATTAAGTAAGGGATTGAATAATTAAAGAATTATTTGATCTAAGAGGAATAGTTAGGAAGAAATAATGTCTACAGTTAGCTCAAAAACAAACATGATGCATGAAGACTTTGAAATGATGGTTGATGCTTGAATAATGCTCTAAAATTCTTGATAATATGCTCTTGAAGACTCTTGAATTCTCTTGTGAACTCAACTTTTCTATTATGAATATTTTGAAAAAAGTATTAGGTGATCTCATGAATGCTTAGGTGAAAATGAGTGACAGAACCTTGTATTTATACTTAATTATGCAAAAATTCCCAAAATTACAACACTACAAGCCGACATCAGATCTAGGAGGATAAAATCTTGTCAATAATTTGAATTAATTTTAATTTTAGGCCACATGGGACTCATATGCCCAAGGTGGCATATGAGTCCCATTAGGCATACTTTATGCGACCAAATTCAAAAATGCTTAGAAAGGTGTGAAACCAAGATCAAGACCCAAAACCCTAGGTGGGATTCAAATGCCCAAGGTGGCACATGAGTCTCAAACCACTAAATCTAGGCCACACAACCTAAAAGAACCTGAATTATGATTGGTTATTGATTTATGTCAGGATCATCCTCAAAAAGATACATTAAATGAGGTTTGTGCATGCAAAATAAGGCCAATTATAGCATAAAGAATCCCAATTATTAATGACAACCTTAGAAAAGTGTGAAAGTGGGTTACAACACTTTACAACACTCTAAATAAGGTTGGATTAGGTTTATTCAGTTTACAAGGGCTCAAGACCTAATGTGAGTGTGTTAAAACACATTACAACACTAAGTCAATGCATCATTAGGCGAGCAAATCTATAAGGAGGGCCCAAATAATTGTGAAAATATCATTGACAATATTTTTTGACACTACAATAGTTAATACTATAACATTTGTAAGATTTGCATAATGTTTCTAGTGACATTGTTAGAACATAATGTTATTAGGTGTCATACCCTTATAACATTTATATAATTCTAATATAAGGTTATAAAATGTTATTTTATAAAGAATATGTCATTTAATAATCTAATAAATATTATATTATTAATATTTATGAATGGTTGCTTTGAATGTGTGGCCAATAACCCTTAAGGTATTTTATCACCCTTTCCACCATATTTAAGGAAGTTCCCTCTCATTTTAGAAGTATGCATTTTTAAGACATATCTACCACTATATTTTTTAATAGACTATTTTTTCAAAGTGTTTTAATAAAATGATGTTTTATGGTTTTTTATCTAAAAGGGTTTTCCCCATGTATATTATATGTAATGTGTAAAATCTATATTTGTATGATTCTTATATTATTTATTTTATATCTTATTTATAATGATTAGTGTCCTAAGATCCTAATTTCTATCAAATACCCAAAGATGTATACACTTCACCTCTTTGAGGTGGGGAACAAGAGGAACACACAATCCAAGATGGGACATTGGAGGAAACACAATCTTCCTCTTTATGAGGTCCCTCAATTATGAGGGCTGATATTTTCTTTACTCTTAAAGGGTGAAACTTCATGTCTTGTCTTTTATTTTAAGGGGTATAGCTCATGTTGGCCATTTATACCCTAAAATAATAAAAAACCAATTTCCTAGTCATAAAAGATGCTAGGAAAGTCTAATTAAATTAGGAGTTATTTCCTAACCATGTATGTTCATATAGATCAAATTTAGACTCTTTCATATTCAAACTAAAGGTTGTTAACCTAAACTAATCCAACACAAATAAAATTTTAGGTTGACAACACAAATTGAAAACATAACTTGTAAATATTGGATTATGAATAGGAGATGAAAACATAAAAAAAGAGAATCTAAATGCTTGAAAACTAAAATTGATAAATGAAAGCCCTTGTTGAGAATTGTAGAGGGGTTAAATTACCATAAAAATCATAAAAGCACAATTGAAATAAGCTCAAATGCATAACATAAATTATATCTTTGATGACCTTCCAATATTGAGCTCAAGATGCACCTAAGTCTTGATGGATATGCTCACAAGATGGAATGTGGATTTCTCACAAGTTTACAAGCATACAAATGGCTATGTTCAAGATGATCAAATGAAGGAAAGTGACTCTAATTTATAGAAATTGGAGGGCTAAGATTGATTTTCTAATGGAGGGTTGAGATTGATTGAGAGAGTGAGGTGTGGATCAAGGTGGTGTGTCTTGTTAGCATTGTGACAAGTGTCACAATGGAGTGTGGGAGAAGTGATGAGGTGTGCTCACACATGTGTGAGCACACCTTGGAAAGGCAAGTCATTTAATTTTAGAGATTAAGTGTAAGATAGTGGGGGTAGGTGAGATTTCTCATATTAATGATAAGATTAGGGAGATGTGCATGAATTTAAAATTTGGGAAATAGTGATAATAATGATTAGACATGGGGGTTAGGGCCATTAATCAAGGATTAATTAGCTTAATGAGGTAGGTTGAGTTAATAAACCAAGGGTTTATTAACTTGGGTGGAGATAAAAGTTGGAGAATGGGATAATGAAGGTTAGTAAGTTAATTAATTATGCATTAATTAACTTTATTGGGGTTAGGAGAATAGGGGATTTTAATGAGCTTAATTAAATAATTTTATTATTTAATTAATTGGAAGAACTTTAATTTAGAAGATGATATAATTAATTAAATAATAAACCATTTAGTTAATTATAAGAAGAATATGGAATAATTAATTAAATAATAACTATTTAACTAACTAAAGGTTAAGAACAAGTGAATTAATTAAATACTAATATTTAATAATATCAGATTTAGGGTGACTACATTTTTCCCTCTTTGGTGCAACATTCGTAGTGATGTTGCATCAAATAATTTTAAAATTTTGCCCCAATGGATTAGAGTTAGTTATGAGGTGATGCCCACTCAAGAAGCATGCCAAAAAAAAATTGAAAAAATATTTTTGGTTTGTGTCTCGAAAAAAGGTGGGTTAGAATGATGCAAGATGGTGTGGAATAGGGATTTAGCAAAAATCAAGAGAAGATATAGAGAAATAGGCTCAAAATGGAGAGGGTATAGAACTTTTGATGCGTCCAATATAGAATAAATTAGGGTTTGAGGTGGAGTTAGGGTTAAAATGCCTATAAATAGGCATTGGGGGGCCCAAAAATTCATTTTCAACCTTGCGATTGGTGGAGAGGAGCTTAGGTGGCAGCGCAGAGGTATGAAAAATATTCCTTGTCATTTGCATCTTTCACAGAGGGTTCACGAGTTTGAGTGACCAGAGGATGTAGGAAAATCATTATGTGCCCTATCCGTTAGGTTTTAGATTAGTTTAGGGGGTTCATGGTACACTAAAATAGGGCTTGAAGTTTGAGAAATGGATGCATAGCTTTATGAAACTATGCCTAAGTGCACAATTGTGACACTTTCATCGAAGAAAATGGTGCATGTGAAATTTTGACATCTACGCTCAATTTCAATGCTCATGTTAAAAAAAACGGTGCTTGCGATCATCACACATGCATTTGGTGCACATGTGTCATAAAACAATGCTTTCATAATGTTGGAAACAAGGCACACTGAGAGGGGGAGTGAATCAGTGTTGTGCAAAATTCGACTTTGACAATCTTTAACTTCACAACATTAATAACATTCAATGGTAATGCATAAACATAAAATTAAACACAACACCATAACACCAAGATTTTTACGTGGAAACCCTATTAGGGAAAAAACCATAGTGGATGGGCAATCCACAAGTATGATTCTGAGTATACTAAAAAATGAGGATTACAAAAGGGGAATGAACTTGCATTCAGGCACACTGCCTAGAGCTCACGACTCAAAGAAAAAGAGTTCAGATTAAAACCATCTGAGGATTTGAACTAAGATGATAACATCTAAAATGCATGATTACAATTCCAGATTAAGTACAACAATAGATCT
Organism: Sequoiadendron giganteum; assembly: GCA_007115665.2. Classification (NCBI taxonomy): domain Eukaryota; kingdom Viridiplantae; phylum Streptophyta; class Pinopsida; order Cupressales; family Cupressaceae; genus Sequoiadendron; species Sequoiadendron giganteum. The sequence continues at coordinate 316,331,642 of CM021107.1, read as the reverse complement.
GCTCCCTTATAGACTGATTCTGTAATTCTTCTCTGCTTTACTCACACAAACAACACATATCTTCTATGCACAAGTGAAACTATGCTTTATCATACCTCTTCTCTTCTCTAACTCAAAATTCAGACACTCACACAACTTATGCATCATGCAAAATGATACAGTCGATCATATATATATATATACGCAACATAGGATTTGATTACACTTTGTTGACTTCAAAAGAACACAAGAGAATTACAACTGTCAGCTCACATTATGAGAAATATACAATGCGTACCCTTAATGATTGGCCACAACTTGGCTAGGACCCAAATAAATATATATAAACATTAAAATAATTAACTAATAAGTTCTCATACATGCACGACTTAATACATTTGTGAGGTCGACCTTAATACAAGAAAAACTGAGAACACGATAACCAAATCTCCTATCTTTCACACAAACTGATACAAGCCGATGCACTTCAGATAAAACAAGGATAATATGCCAACAAATATTCCTTAATATGCGCAAAAAAAAGTGATAACTTGAAATCATCTTATAGATTGATGAACACTATGCTACCCGATACTTTGTTCTTGCTTGAAAATCTTCAATCTTCCTGACGTTATGGATGAATGATGGTGCACAAATCTGATCATTGATTATGGTTGCCATGAATGAAAATACCAAGTGATATACATAGTGTGTCTTTCCAACAATCTCCCCCTTTGGCATTGATAGCAACACTTAGTGAAAAATGACTAAGTGTTAGACCAAGCACCAAGATAGACTGTACTGCTATCAAAAATTCAAAAATGCAGTTCTCCCCCTGAGATGATTGAGCATTTTTCACTTCACTTCTTCTCCCCCTTTGACATCAATGGAAAATTTCAGGGTCACATGTCAAAAATGGGTCAATTCACCAAAAACTGTTATGCAAAAACTATAACTTACATGAGCTGAAAGATGTCAGCAAAATCTTTCTTCAGCTACACCAGATTTACATCCCAAACGCTTTTAATAATTTCCATAATTGTGATGTAACCACATATCAAATAAGATTGTGTCTCTGCAGTCTCTAGGTTGGTCGGATCAAAAAATCCTATAGAGTCTTCTCCTTCTTTTAGAGCACTTGATAATATGTCAAGTTTAGGAAAAAATATGCTTCGAAGTTCACAACTTCTGGCAACAATTTTATGATTTTCATGTTACAAACCTTTTATATTATTGAGCAGAGACATCACTTCACCTTCTGCTTTCCCAATACTAGAGTCTATTGGATCAAATGCTTCAGACATAGCATGTAACTTGTCTTTCAAGTCTTTGATCTTCTTTTCATTTGCCTCTGTGAATTTTGAAAAAGATAGACATGCTTTATAGATCTTCCCTCCTTCTGATAAAGCATTCTGCATATTCTTAATGCATGTAGTTAAGAAGATTTTGTCTTGGGAAATCGAATTTATCACTCCTTGGAACCTCTTAGCATCAAATTCATTATACACTTTTTCCATGGATGACTTTTCTAACGACTCAAAGTGAGTCCCAAATGAATTGATTAGCCTTATTAGTTCATAGGAAGATGAGCTAGCCATATTTTTTACATAAGATGAAATTATCTTCTCCAATATTATGGATTCTAGATTTAGTAGTTCACTATCCTCAATGTATGATTTAAGTAGCTCTTCATTGGCCAGATCTTGAGAAAACGTTGCTACTTTCAATTTCTAAGTTGGGCTTAAAGTAGACAAGTGGATAGGACCTTCAATCAATTTTGGATCCAGTTCCTCATTTTGTGCGACCAAAAATTTCTTTACAAACTTAGCAATGTCTCTTGTTGCAGTCAGAGCTGCTTTGACACTATCTTTCTTCTCCTCAACTAGTATTTCCTCAGCTGAAGGTATTGATTTGGCTTTGGATATTTCCACTTTTTTAATTGATATACCCTCATCATTCATAGTAATTTCAGTGTTGACAACAACATCAACATTATCATTAGCATTAACATTGCCTTCTCCTACTTCTACCGGATTAGGCAGATCATTGACAACATGTGTTTTCTCAGACACAAATTCAATTCTTTCTTTCAACAGTATTTCTCTTAGAATTTCCTCTGTTTCTTTTGTGACTTCCTCAGTCTCACCAATCATAAGTTTGTTAACCCTTGATTTACTTTTGAATTTCTTTTGGGTCTTTTTTAGGAGTGACTTTATTTCATTCATAGACATTGCTGAACATAGTTCAACAAGAATCCTCTCTCTCATTTTCTCTTCTTCGGTTCTAGCACTTAACCTTCTTGCTTCCAGAATCTCATAAAACTTTGTGGCAGACTATTCATAATCTCAATCGGAACTTTATTAAAAACATTCATATGCTTTATAGTTGCTTCTTCCAGAATTATTTTGTTAGATACATCAAAATATTCGTACCATTTATGAAGTGGATTGAGATTCCCATCCTAAACCAGAGCCTTTTCAACTTCTTGGGCTGACATATCTAGTTTTTTGGTCTTTTCTTTCTTCTTTGCCTGATCGCTCTCACCGGAAGGATTACCTTTTGAGACTGTTGCAGTTTTGGTGCCTTGATTCCTGATCTCTTTTATTTCTTCATCAAAATCTGTCTTCTCATCATCCGAATAAGACATATATACTCTTTTTCTTCCCTTCCTTTTTGAATCTCTTAGGTTCAATTTTTACAGGAGTGGCCTTTGCTACAGGGGCAGAGTGAGATACAGAGCTCTTGATGGTTCTAGTTCAACCAATTGGCATTGTCGAACTAGCTGACTATGATTTTGATGCCTCCTTAGTAGCTCAACTATCTACTTCATCTTTTTCCCTTTTCTATTTGGCTTCTTGAAGCAATTATGTAGATACTCCCAAGCTCTCTACAAGAATTTCAAATTCTTTTCTTACTCTCTTAGTACCAATAGGATTTCTCAGCTCACTATGCACTTGTTTGTCCTTCTCAACATATGTTCCAAATATCTCTTCTTCTGGATCCACTGGCATGCTCAATATGTGTTGAGCGTACATATCCAAAAATTTCTCATCAAATTCATATCCCATGGGAATGATCCAGATTGTCTTGGGATCAGTGGCCTCCATCATGCATTGATCAATACTCACCATGAAGAAAATAGAGTCCTTGTATTTCTCTATAATAGAGGTAGGAATCTTCTCCCTTTCTTGCATCACATATTAGAAATATTTGAAATATCCCCACATAGCTACATTTCTTGATTTCATATCCCTAGAATTGTACAATAGATCTCTGATTTTTTTAGCTATCGGTACATCTCTTCACCAATGAACCTTTTCGATTCCCAGAATCTCTTCCATGAAGTAGAAAAATAGACACAAAAGAAGAGTACCATATTTGAATGAATTTTTCTTGTCTTTATTTATCTTTTCTAGATTCTCCATCAACTGAATTCTCAACAACTCATAAAGGTCGTAATCAACATCTTCTTTTACCATCTGGTAAGCTACATAGATTGTTGTGCCAGATACTGAATTTTCACAGCTAGAATGGTAAATTTTGTAACCTATGACCATGGATGCAAATTTTACATTTACATCAATAATTTTGTTGATGCTCATTTCCCTTCTATTATATGTTGATCTTGTGGCATCTGTAACCGTCTGGTTTTTCATGGACTTGAGAATAGGTAATCCACTAGAGGAATTTAGACCAGTTACTACACTGATGGCTTCCTTAGTAATTTTGAATGGAATAGTAAGCCACATAAACTTATCATGTACCCGACTCAAGACATAACAAACCATTCCAATTCAAGAAATATGAGAAATTTAGCCATCTATATGAATTTCTTCGTTTCCAGGATTTTGTGTTCTGGCTTTACAATGAATTCTTCACCAACAAGATGATTATTGGACAAATTCAATAATTGGGAACATTCCAATTCTTCAATGTTTGTATGAAAATAAACCCTAATATCCTCTATATGTAGGATTGTGTGCATAATGGATGAAAAAATCTCCTAGAGGATCAGTCTTGTGGGATTTATAGGGGTGCCACTTGAATTTAGGTTGAGGTTGATCCTTAACTTTGACTACCAAAGGAGTATTCATTTTCCCAAATCACAAATTTGCAAAGTTTCCTGAAAAATACCTTTTTCGCTGGATTGCAATTTGAATGCTAAATCACTTATGATGCTCAGATCTTGCTTCAAATCGCCAAAGATTGCCTATGAGCTCTCCAAACTTCTTTTCTTCCAAATGCAAGGTGAAAAATGAAGTGGAGAAGTGAACTTTTATCTTTTACACACCTAACGTTTTTGTCACAATAAATGCCTTAACCCTAATACATCCAGTTACATTATATTTGTACACTGTGATTGATAAAGCATCTACGAACCTCCAATTTGACATACCACTTGCAGTAATGAGTTCAATAGTATTTTTTGATCATCTATGAATCTACTGAACACATCCACATCTGGTGACACTTTCCATTTAGGGTTTCATCTAATTTTCTTTATTGCTCCCCCTAGGCCAAAGGCTTGAGACTAATTCCCAGAGGAATTCCCAAAAGAAGGTTTTGGTGCTGACATGCTTTCTTTAGTAGATGGTTCTTTCTTCACCCATTTATTTTTCATTTTCTTCCTGACTTCATCTATAATGATCTTACCTTTTCCTTTCACATCCTTCTACACATTTATCTTTTGATTTACCAGACCTTTTCTATTCCAGCAATGTGTTGCAATATGACCGAATTTGTTGCAGTTGTAGCATACAAATTTTCTCTTTCCAGAAGAATTGTTTCATTGGTTTCCTCTTGATTTGAACTAGTTAGAAGTATGGCCAAGTCTGTTTCATGTGTAGCATCTAACATTTCTATGAGATTGATTCATCATACTTTTGCATTCATTTGACTTATGACCAATCTTGTGACAATTGAAACATTGACCTAAGAGATGTGGACCAATTTGATTTATCCTACTTCTACATTGAGAAGCCATGTGTCCAAAATTTTTGTAGTTAAAACAATATCCATTAAACTTTTGAGCATTAGGTTGTCTTATTAGATACCTTCTAGGTCTATTCATTTGATTTCCTTGCTTGAATTGTCTTTGTCCTAAATTCCTCTAACTAAGATTCTTTTGTCTATATTTTGAGCTTTCTCCTTCTACATATCCAATACCTCTTTTGTCACCATGAATCCTTTGATTATCAATCAGTTCATCAAGCATGGCAGATCTATCTTTGAATTTTTCTTTCTATTCATTTACAATAACAAGTTCATTTTTGAGATCGTCCAGTTGTCTTTAAAGTGCTTCTTCACTATTTCTAGATACTTCCAATTCATCATCCAATCAACTACATACCTCAAATTTTTTTTTCAAGGATTGGGCCGGATTTTCTTCATTCTTCTTTCTATCTTCAATCTCTTTGGTCATTCTCATCGTGATGGATTCCATTTCAACTTTCAAAATTATATTTTCTTGGGTAAGCTTTTCACATTCTTCTATCTTTTCTTTCAAGGCTTTGCTTGATTGTTCATCTTTAGTGCTCTTATTCTCTTTCTGTTGAATCTGATCACAAAGTTCCTTTCTCTTGTCTCTTGATTTGTTGATCTTGTATTTCAGAGACAATGATTTTTTCTGCATCCTTAAGATTCACTTGTAGTTTTTGGACTTCAACTTTTGACTGGTCAAGATCATCTAGAGCTACCATAAGCTGTTGTTCAAGACTGCTGAATCCATTCAAATTATTTCCAAGATCTCCCCAAGCTATTATAATTCTTCTTCTGAGGATCTAGCTCTGATACCAATTGTTGGAAACAAGGCACACTGAGAGGGGGGGAGTGAATCAGTGTTATGCAAAATTCAACTTTAACAATCTTTAACTTCACAACATTAATAAAATTCAATGGTAATGCATAAATAGAAAAGTAAACACAACACCATAATACCAAGATTTTTATGTGGAAACCCTATTAGGGGAAAAACCACGGTGGATGGCCAATCCACAAGTATGATTTTGAGTATACTAAAAAATGAGGATTACAAAAGGGGAATGCACTTACATTCAGGTGCACTGCTTAGAGCTCACTACTCAAAGAAAAAGAATTCAGATTAAAAGCATCCGAGGATTTGAACTGAGATGATAGGATCTAAAATGCCTAATTACAATTCCAGATTAAGTACAACAATAGATCTGCTCCCTTATAGATTGATTCTATAATTATGCTCTGCTCTGATCACACAAACAACACAAATATTCTATGCACAAGTGAAACTGTGCTTTATCGCACCTCTGCTTTGCTCTAACTCAAAATTCAGACACTCACACAGCTTATGCATCATGCAAAATGATATGGTTGGTCATGTATATATATCCGCAACATAAGATTTGATTACACTTTGTGGGCTTCAAAAGAACACAAGAGAATTACAAATTTTGGCTCACATTACGAGAAATATAAAATGTGTACCCTTAATGATCGGCCACAACTTGGCTAGGACCCAAATAAAGATATACAAACATCAAATTACTTAACTAATAAGTTATCATACATCCGCGAATTAATACATTCATGAGGTCGGCCTTAATACAAGAAAAATTAAGAAGACGATAATCGAATCTCCTATCTTTCACATGAACTGATACGAGCTATTGCGCTTCAGATAAAACATGAATAATATGCCAATAGATATTCCTTAAGATGCATAAAGCAAAGTGATAACCTGAAATCATCTTATAGATTGATGAACACTATGCTACCCGATACTCTGTTCTTGCTTGACAATATTCAATCTTCCTAACGGTATGGATGAATGATGGTGCACGGATCTGATCATCGATTATGGTTTCCATCAATGACAATACCAAGTGATATATGCAATGTCTCATTCCAACACATAAAGTGACACCTACGTCATAAATTGATGTATCTAGGTTGGAGATTTTTTCATCTACACAAAGTAGCGCTTGTGTGGTAAAATGAGGTGCATGCAACCAAAGAAACAATGACTGCACCCAAAATAAAAGTGCAGTTTTATAGAAACTATGAGGGTGGGAAGATTCAAGTTAGATGTAGGCAATTGATTTGGATAATAGGATTGATGTTAGTGTGTGGGATGATGTAAGAGGATCGAAAGGTCCTTCAATCATGGGAGTGACAAGTGGATATTATGTTGACCATTTGAAGGGACCTGAAGCCGATGGATGATGAGCGATTACACTTGGTAGGTATATATTTCATCTCATGGATGCCCTGGATCTAAGCACACCGAGCACTGATGATGACCTTAGTTGAGCGATGGCACAATGATACGAGCATCTTCCATTTTCTAACTAGAGAGGCCACTGTCACCTTAGAGGATGTGTGGCAGATTCTTCGACTGCCCATTCATGGGGAGCTAGTGGTGTACAATTTGCATGGTGCAAGGGAAACATTACTGAGGGTATTCATGGCTGATGATTTTCCATTTAGGGGTGTAGAGCTAGATTTGGAGGTTAGTAGGGGTCAATGGCTAGAGCTTTCCTTGTTTACAGTTGTGTTGATCATAGGAACATTGATGCCAAATAGGAGATCGCGAGGGTTTGTTGTGGTTTGGGCTAGTGTGCTAGAGGGGATGATGTCAGATGGGAGGGTCTATGCATGGGGGGTAGTCATGCTCATAGATTTGTACAGAGAGATGCACTATGTAGTGTATAGGGATGGGTAGAGTTTGGGTGTGAGGGTGAATTTATTGTATGTTTTGGCTTTTGAGCATATTATAGTTTTATAGCCAGTATGTGATAGGTAGCGAGAGGCGAATATTCCATATGTATTCATGCATGTGGGGTTTCAGGGACATCATATGGGAGAGTTGGAGTGCATTAGAAAAGGGTCATTGATGAGATGGACTCCATCTAGTGATCATACATTGATTACAAGGTGTGGGAGGATGATCACCTATATATGTTGTATATTCAAAGGGTGCACTATCTGATAGGGAGGACTCTAATGATCATCGAGAGATACGTGCTTGTGTAGGTACTAAGGTAGTTTGGTCAACAACAGAGGGTGTCATAAATAGAGGAAATTTTTGGTCGGGTTTCCCATGAGAGGTGTTAGTGGGGTGGATTTATAGAGTATGACACTGCATACCAGAGTTGGAGAGACACACCTGTGGTTGCATGGGATCTATGACCAAGGGTCACAAATGTCGGGACCACAACATAGTATGATACTTGGTGGGAGAGGCATAGACCCATTTGACTAATGATGCCTCATGATCAACTCGTGATGGAATAGGGTAGCGGTGACGAGAGAAACAACACTAGGCAACATGGTAGTGGCTCCAATGATGATGAAAGTGAGGACAATGGTAGTGATGATAATGAGGAGGGCAGTGGTGATGAGGATGATGGAGTTGAGGATGATGGATGTGATAGGGGTGGTGATGATGGATGGGATGATGGGGGATAGGGTCCCCATGTGCGATAGAGTTCAAGAGATCTGCAGGCACAACTCTAGGCCATGACTTTAGAGAGGGATCAACTCCATCAAGAGCATAATTAGGCTAGATAAGACCATTTATAGTTCATGGGAGAGAAAGACATGGCACGGTTGAATGTGGTCTATTTACAGGGGTGGATGGATGGATAACTATCCATAGTGACTACCAAGAGAGATGCATCTAGAGTAGAGGTGGCTCGATTGTAGGTATTAGTGGATGGAAGGGACAATAAGGGAGGAGATGGAGGTCATGGCCAGGCAATGACAATCACCATGGAGCAAGATCAGTTGTGATAGGATGTGGAGAGATGGTAGAGGGAGTGGTATATGGCCTGTCAGATTATTGGGGGTAGATAGTGGATTGGCTTATACATTTGAAGAGGTTGCTAGAGATACCAAGGAGGCAAAGCGGTGGAGGAGGTTATCTAAGGAGGTGGTGGTATCAGATCAAAGGGATCCTAGTGTCACCATCAGTACCATATCCCATAGGCCATCCCCACTAGGCCATCAGTGTTTATGGGTTCTCCATGACCACCACAAAGAGATTAACAACCACCTCAGTGATCACCTATGAGGCCTACATAGTCAGATGTAGGTAGGACAGGGTAGTATAGGATAGGTTGATTATGACAAATTTTTGGATTTTTTCCCCAATATGGGCTCGTTTTTACACATGAGAGACTTTTGTACATGTTGTATCATGACATTATATTTTGATATATGATATGATGGATTTTTCCTATATTGTTTATGCAAATGTTATCATGTTTTATGTAGGATTTTTATTGGTTATGCATGTGATGTGATTTATGTTTATGATGCTATTATGATAGTATGTAGATGTGATTTTACATATGATTATGATCAATATTAGATGATTTACATGGATTATGATCTTTATTATGACATGTATTTATTATGACATTTGAAGCATTTATCTGAACTTTGTAATGTGATTTATTATGACATGTAGTTTGATGGATGTATGGAATGGATGGCATTTGAAGTATTTATTTGAACTTTGTGATGTAGGTCTTGATGGTGAAGGACTTGTGTGCTCATTAATTTAAAAATGTATGTAATTGATGCTGATGGGTGGATGGTAATGTGATTTCATTATTTGATATAAGCCCAAGTCCATTAATAGATTGTATGGTACTAGTTGTATTAAATATTTATTGTAACATCAATTCATGATTTAGCTTTCAATCCTATGATGCCAACATAATAAATACCACATGTTTTCTTCACTTTTGACTCTTCGTTATGATTGGTGGATGTTAATGTGATATTTTTATTTTATTTGTAGAGTATGCAATGAGAAATGTTATAAAATTCATGGTAATTGCTTATGTATGAACGGATATGCATATGATGGATGGATGTTCTGATAAAAGTGTTGATGCATTGTGACAATTATTATTATGAATGTGTATATATGAAATTCTTATGATGTAAAATGATTTTATGTTAATGAATGAAAAGTGTGTGATGTATGTCTATGATGTTTGACAAGATGCATATGAATGTCATGCCATTGATAACACCTAATCTGTAACTTGGTTGTTAGCCTGTTTACATTTACTTTTGCATGAATTTTGTAGCTAATTTGCAATGACTGATTTGCATCATGGTAAAAATAACTAAGAGGGAGTGGAAGATTTCTTAACCAAACTTTTTAATAGTAATAGGAACCTTGTGATAGTTTTCTATATCTTAGTCATTAGTGCATCCATGAATCAAACATCACATGAATGGCCTTTTTTAAAGTTATGTACTCAAAATTCCCTTATTGTATTCATGTGAGTGCAGGTATGAATGCTTGCTTGTTTTTGTGTCATGATACATTATGTACTCTAGTCTAGGTGTGTAGGAAGGGACACGGGGAATTAAGCTAGATGGAAAGGTAGGGGAGGGGGTGGTTAGTTTGTGTTAGGAAAGAAGAAAGAGAATGGGGGGAATTATGTTGGAAAAAATATGGTGACCAATCCTTAAATTTGATATAGCAAAGGACATTATGCCCCAATGGTATAAATGACCAAATGCACAATCATGTACCTTGCATGGACCTTAAGAATCATAAAAAAATACAAACAAAAGATTATACCTTATCACTAAATGATTTTTAATGACCTTAGTGGATCGTAGAGGGGATCATATAGCAAACCATAATGTTCTTAACCCCTCTAGCTAAGGCATCCAAAATTGTTAGAAAATCAGGCTAATCACAAACACGCCATACAAAATGACCCATATCTACTCTATACCTTGTCATTGACACACCAAGATATGAAAGGATCTAGGTGGCACTGACTTGGTGATTTCATATGTTCATGATCACAACAATAAATCCCAAAAGAAAAATCCAAATCTCTTGCCAAAGGTAAGAGTGATAGATGCTGTCAAACCAAGGAAGGATCCATCCTATCAGGCAAAGATGGAGGGGATTGTGATGAGCAGAAAGCGAAGCGGTGGGGTTTTAGGGATTGCATTGATAGTTTATCATTAGGGATCTATGTAGGCTTGCATGTTATTTTCCTTTGTGTTGTTTGTCTCAGGATGGTGTGGGTGGTACCTTTGGGATGATGAGTTTCTTATTATGGGTGGGATTTATTATGGGATGGATATTATTGTGGTATGGATGAATTGGGATGAGAAACTAGGCATGATGAAGACCACTTCCCACTACACATGACAGGGTGGGGTGATGGAGTGCACAGTTTATGCCTTATTTAAACACTATTGTATAAAACTCATGGGTATAGTGTGCTATGTGTATAGTAGGCCTAGGAGTGCAAATTATTTCATGCCAAATATTAAATCATGTCTTGTGTTGATTGTGTGGCCTTAGGGCGATCAATTTTTATCCAAAAGTAATCCAACAGTAAAATAGTCATGTGAGATGTATAATAGGCATAGGTAGCATGTGATGGTGATAATTAAGGAAGCTATCATGTTTATTATGGGAAGGTGGACTAAGTGAAATTAAGGGGGTAAATGGGAATAGGACATGTGATATGTATGTGATGGGTGAGAGGCTCTCTAGTAAGTGATATGTTCCAAGCCATAGTTGGTAGGGTGGGTGGATTTATTATAGATGGATTGGATGGAAGAAAAAGTGACCTAATGGATGGTGGACATGACCCTACACATGGCACCTGTTTGCTAGGTTTTCACCATGGTACTTTCCCAAGGCACCACAAAGTGGTTTTCACCATTGGATGAATTATTTCTCTTTACTATTTTTTTTATTTTTTATTTTTTCTAACTTTTTTGTATTTTCTAATTTTTTGATTTTTTTGTATTTTTCTCATGCGAAGAAATTTTTGAGATGGATAATATTCACGGGATCTTCAAGGGGTCCCCCCTCCATGGTGGCTAACCGATATGCCCTTGATCCATATTTTGTCATAATGATGTAAGGGCCTAGCCAATTAGGTTCAAATTTTCCCTTCTTCTCTCATTCTTGCAAATTACGTTGATTTTATTTGAGGAATAGATCTCCAATGGAAAAATCTCTAGGATTGATATTTTTATTGTAGTTTTTGTGAAGCCTATTTTGATAAGATCTGAGGTGATTGAGGGTATTTAAATTTTTTTAATCTAGAAGATCTAGTTGTTGAAGACATGCTACACGATATTCTTCATCACTAATGAGATGTAGGGAAATTATTAATGATGGGAGCTCAACCTCTATTGGCAAGATAGTTTCAGCACCATATACCATGGAATAGGAAGTAGCTCTAGTAGATGTGAAAATACTAGTGTGGTATTCTGATAAGGCGAGATTGAGCTGCAAGTTCCAATCATGATAAACTTCATTGGTTGTTTTCTTTAATATTTTCAAGATTGTTTTATTTGTGGCCTTAACTTGGTCATTTCCTTGCAGATAATAGGGAGTGGAAAAATAATTTTGAATATAAAATTGGTGGCAAAGGTTATAGACTTCTTGATTTTTAAAGGGATGTCCATTGTTTGTGACTATGGAGGTAGGAATTCCAAAGTGGAAAATGATGTAATGGAGTATGAATTTGGAAATTTGTTTCCCTGTAACGTAGGTCATAGGTATTGCTTCAACCCACTTAGTAAAGTACTTAGTGGTGGTGATTATGAATTTATGACCATTTGATGGCATTGGTTGTATATTTCCAATGAGGTCTAACCCCCATCATGATAAGTTCCACGTAGTAACAATAGGTTGTAATTATTGTAATGATGCATGAATCAAGTTGCCATGTTGTTGACAGGGCTTGCATACTTTGACAAAATTAATTACATCTTGTTCCATTATGGGCCAATAATATCATGTACGTAGAATTTTTTTGGCTAACGCTGATCCACTAGAATGGGCCCCAAAAATACCTTGATGTATCTCATTTAGGGTAGTTTGAGCTTCTACCGAGTCTACGCATCTCAAGAGGGTGCCATCAAAAGAGCTACGGTAAAGGGTATTTCCAAGAATAGTGAAACGATATTTTTTTCAAATAAAGGATTGGAATTGTGAGGGTGAAAGTTTGGGTGGGATGGTGTTGTACATAGATAATCATATATGTCCTAGTACCATGGAGAATCAAGACCAACAAAATCACCAATTATTTCAGATTTAAGAATATCTTAAGCAGGAACCAAAAGTTGTTCTTCTATTAGTAACTCATATTGTTGATTGTTTTGTGGCACATCAACAAGGGAACCAATGGTAGCCATGGCATCTTCTGCTTTATTGTTTAGCCTTGGTATTTGATCAAACTAGATTTGTGTGAAGTACTCCTTGAGCTTGTTCACCATGTGTTTGTAAGGAAATAGCTTATCATCCTTAGTCTGGCACTCATCATTTAATTGTTTGATGACCAATTGGGAGTCACCATATAATTGTAGTTTTGCAATATTCCATTGGAAGACAAGCTTAAGTCTTGTTATTAATGCCTTGTACTTTGTTATTTTGTTTCTGCAGGGAAATGCAATTCGGTAGGACTTAGGGATACAATATCCTTGAGGTGTGACAAAGAGTATCCCTACCCCTGATCCATGTTATGTGAAAGATCCATCAAAATAAAGGTTCCAACATGTTCATTCTTTTGCAGTTAAGATATTTTCATCAAGGAATTTCGTTAGCAATGGGTGATTATATTGTATAGGAGCTTCAACAAGCTGATCAACAACCACTTGTCCTTTAATAGCCTTTCTGTCTACATACTCAATATCAAATTCATTAAGAACCATGATTCATTTATCTATTCATCCTTTGAGAGTCACCTTTGAAAGTAATTACTTTAATGGATCTACTTTTGAGATGAGTTGAGTCTTATGATTAAGCATATAATGTCATAGTTTCTTAGCATAGAATACCACAACTAAACATGCTCTTTCTATTGATGTATATTTCAACTCACTTCCAGCTAATGTGTGAGATATGTAGTATATGGATCTTTCCTTCCTATTTTCATCATGTTGAGCCAACAATGCTCCTAGTGCCACTTGAGTAGCTGATACACATAAGAGGAGTGGTCTGTCTACTTGTGGAGGCACTAGGACTAGTGGTGTTACAAGATAATCCTTCAGTTGTTGAAAATATTGTTGATAATTGTTATCCCATTTAAATGTGACATTTTTATGAAGTAGGTGAGAAAATGGTTGACATTTATCAGCCAAATGTGTAATGGATCTTTGAAGTTCATATAACTTTCCTTGCAAACTTCTGAGTTGTTTTATGTTCTTTTAAGGAGTCATTTCCATTATTGCTTTTATTTTGGCAGGATTTGCTTCAATTCCTCGATGGGATATAATAAAGCCCAAGATTTTTTCAAATGCGACTCCAAACACACATTTCTTAGGATTAAGGCGTAATTTATATTTTTCTACTCAATCAAATATCCTTTCAAGCACTTTAATATGTCCATCCTTGGTTTTTTATTTTCCCAAAAGGTCATCCACATAATCTTTCATAATGTTGTGTAGCATGTCATGGAAGATAAAAATCATTGCCCTTTGATATGTAGCTCCTATTTTTTGAGTCCAACAAGCTTTAGTTGGTAGAAAAATTTTCCCCATGGAGTTATGAAAGTTGTCTTGTGTTGATCTTCCTCAATGTTTCAGATTTGATTGTAGCTTGAAAATTCATCCATAAGGGATAACATCTCATGTCTTATTGTGAGATCTACATAAATGTTAATATTTGGAAATGGAAAGTCATCCTTTGGACATGTTGTATTGAGATACCTAAAATATGTACATATGTGGATGCCCCCAATGGGTTTAGCTACTGGTACAATTTTAGATACCCACCCAAGATAATCAATAGGATTTATGAATCCAACCTCCAAGAGTTTATGTAATTCTATGTGGATGCAATTTACGTAGTTTCTTCTTGACATGTGTTGCATTTGGATAGAATACCAAATGATGTAATACAAGGGATGGATCTAACACTAGAATTTCCTTGTATGTCCAAGAAAAATTGATGGATCTTCTTTTGAGGAATATCTCCCAAATTTTCATTAAATGCTTCTTCTAACTCTTTAGCGATGTAGATAATTTTAGGTTTCCCATTTGTTCCCAATTTGATTTCCATGATATCTTCAATCACTACAACAGATGTATCATCATGCTTGGGAATAAAATTAGGTGTCCCATCCTCCAATTCCTTAGAAAGGTTTTCATTAGAGGATAATTTTTTTATTTTTACTTTTTCATGATTCAAAAGTGCCTCATCTAGGTTTTCACTAAGGGATATTTCATTTTCATTTTTTTATTTTTTATTTTTATGACTGATGCACATGATTTGTTCCCCAAAGTAAGCATCCTTATGTAGCATTATTTGGTTATCTTTCTTATGGTCTCCTAATGGGAGGTAGTCACAAACTCCCATGATTTTTTCTATTTCTTCATCATTTTGGAATGTGTCTAAGACAGGAGGTTCTTGTTGGTACCAATCAATCAGTTTAGGATATATGAGCTGGAGGTCAATGGATGATGAGATGGTGTATATGTGGTTGGTATCAAAAAAATTAGTGATGGTTTGGAAGGAATCTTCAATGGCTTGTTCCTAAGAGCTCTTATCAATAGAAGTCTTACCACATTTATCATGAGTACATTGGGGTTTTATGGTTACCAATTCAGTGGCCAAGAAGCCAAGTCCTTGATGATCCTTATATTCTCAAAGCTGAATAGGTTCCATGATTAATTTTTTTTTGGCCCCCAATCCTTTTCCCTTATATCCCCAATAATTGCATAAGTCATTTCCTTTAGGATATCTATGGGTCTCGAGGGCGAGAATTTCATTTTATTCTTTGTATAACTAGGAAGAAACATCCATGTCTAAGAAAAAATCTTATTTTCCTAACAATCCCCATTTATTGAAGTTCTTGAAGGTTTCTTTTTGTTTCAAATTGATTGCATGACCATATGATCATGGAGAGGTATGGAGTTGTCCTATACAAAAGGAGTTTTGGATCCCATACTCTCCACATCCTTTATCAATTATCTTGACCTTGTCTTCAAAAATGGAAGGTAGGATTGATGATGGTTGCAGTGTGGATGGGTTAATGTAGGTGGACGAGGTGAAAGGTTTTTCATTAATGGGAAAGTGATAGATGCTTTTGTATTTTCCTTCCAATGCTTTGCAATATTGGAAAGGTTTTTGGTCAGCGAGAATGGTGATTTATTTTCCATTATGGAAACATTTTAAGCATTGGTGGTAGGTGGATGGGATGGCTTACATGGCATGTATCCAAGGTCATCCAAGGAGAATTTTATATGGTAGGTCAAGGTCAAGAATGTGACATGTTATTTCCATAATAGCTAGACCAAATTGAATAGGTAATTTAATTGTACCTTCAGATTCTCTTTCTACATCATCATATGCTTTTATTATTATTTTCTTATGGGGATCAATGACATCATCTGAATAATTGAATTGCTTTATTAATTTCAAATTACATAAATTTAGGCTGGATCCACCATCTATTAGGACTCTTTTAGTTTTGTGTTTATGGATGATGGATTCAATCTGCAGTGGTTTATTATGAGGTGTTTTATAATGGAGATCCTTATTAGTGAATGCTAATTGATGTGTGGATTAATTGTGTCCAATTATAGCTTGGAACTTATTAACATTTATATCACTTGGTACTCTAGGTTCTTGACGAGATTTTTCAAGGGATTCCTTATGCATGGACGAAGTATGAAGGAGTCCTAAGATGAAAATTTGTCATGGTGTTTTCCCAAGGTGTTCAATGATGTTATATTTATAGGTGTTTGATGGAGTGGATGAATATGAGGCTCCTTGTATTATCACTCGATCTCGATAGGTGGTGATGACACAAATAGGTGCTTTAATAGTTATGGTGTTGCATGCTTCAATACATATGATGATTTTGTCATGTGATGATGGATTGGAATCATTGGTGTATGTGTATGAGATGTTGTTATATGAGGCTTGTCCATCATTTTGTTGTGGGAAGGGTTATGTATATATACCTAGTTTCTCATTTGGGGAGTTTTTATTTTGGATTTTAAATTCTCCCTTATTGATAAGGTCTTGGATCAAATTCTTTAATCTCATGCATTTGATAGTGTTGTTTCCTTTGATGTGGTGATACTCACAACACTCATAATCCTTATACCATACTAGTTTTGGTTTACTTTCATCAAGAGGTGTGGTGATTGGAAATTTATTTAAGTTTTCTTGTGCCAATTTATGAAATATGACATCAAGAGGTTCCTTTAAAGGGCTGTATTTGTGCTTGGACTAGTTATTTTGTTTGTCTTTTCCTTGAGGGATAGTGATAGTCTTAGAGGTACCCTGTTCTTGTATGTTATGTGATGGTGCGATTTGTACATTTTGGACACATTTACTGTCATTTACACCATCATTTACAACATTTCTATTTTTAGACCAATATTTTGGTTTGTCATTGGATGTTTGGTTGTTATCTTTTTTGGTCTTTGTAAATTTTGATCACTCCTTCAATTAAATCCTTTTCAATGGTTAACCCCTTTTCAACGACTTTTTCAAATGTGGTAACACATTATAATTGCAAGTGTAGGGATATTTTGGGATGTAAATTTTAATTGAAAATGTTAACCATTTGTTTTTCAGGTACTTGTAAGGGGAATCTACTTGCAAGGTGTCTCCACCTTTGAAGGAACAAGGAAAAACTTTCCCCATTGATTTTTTTCATTGTGCATAACTTAGCTAATGTTATTTGAAATGTGTGTTACAAAGTGTTTGGCTAGGCTTACAAAGGATGTTATGGATCCATGGGGTAAGTGTGTAAACCATTCCAAAGCTTGACCACTAAGGATTTTTTGGAATAACCTCATGAGGTATACATCATTATATGCCACCTCTTGGCATGCAACTTAAAATTATTTAAGATGTTCAATAGGGTTACCTTTCCCTTTGTATTTGTCAAATTTTGGTATCTCATAGTCCTTAGGGAAGGGAATTTCTAATATAGATTGGTCAAATAGATAAGGGCATATGTCTTGATACCTAAAAGTCTTCTTCATTTGACCACTTTGTATTCCTTGAATCATTTATTTCATCTTCTGCAACTCTTGGGCTAGATAGTGGTTTTGTGGAAGGTTTTGGAGTAGGTGATTGCACATGTATTGGTATGAAGGTGTTGATGGACGGTTGTATTGGAATTATGGAGCCTTGCAACATGAGCATGAAGTATGGAAGGTTTGTGTTGGTCGTTCCTATGTTGTCATTGATGTCAACATGGTGATAAATATATGGGAATTCTACTTGGTTTATCAAAATCTATTCTTTGTCAGTAATACTCTTTTGTGATGGATTGGTGTGTTGGTATTTGAGTCCAAAATTCACTGCAAGATCTGATATGATTCTAATCTCTTAACAATGTTATCATGACTAATTTAGACAAATATTTCCTGGATCTTGAGATGTTTTTGGTTATGAGAATAATTTTATCTCTGACAGAGTTCAACTCTATATTCTACTATTGTTCCTTTCTTGGCATACTGTGTGGGAGACTTCACATTTTCTTAAGGTGAAAATTCTTATGCCGCAGTTTTGTTGATAGTCTCTATTTTGGTATAATTATGGGAAATTAATGTGTTCTTAGATCAGGAAAGTGTTTTCTTTGAGGTTTATTTTTTGGTTTGGAGAATTGTGTTCTAGTCTTGGTTGACTTAACATATGAAATTCATTATGGAGACTAGTTATGTTTTATGGATGTTAGTCGACTTGGTATAATGCACCACATGGATAAAATGTTTAAATTATATATGGTGCCGACAAAGAAAGTTTTGACTATTTTTTTTCATCCAATTAGGCCAACCTAATTGATGAATAAGATATAATTGTATATATATAGGATGAGAGGATGATGAGTGAGAGAGTATGCAGAAGAAGAAGAAGTGCGAAAAGGATTAAGGGGAATGCAGAAGAAGAGGTGCAAAAAGGATTAAGGGTTGTGTGAAGATATGAGCCTAAATGCTTTATCAGTTGTGGATTAGTGCAAATTAGTTGAGTGACTACTAGACTGAAACCTAGACATTGAAGGTGTACCCTATCAGTTCAATATTTTGGTAGTGAGCAACTATCTTTGTATCTTGGTGGTTAGTCATATTTTGTACTTAGGCAGTGAGCCTTTTTAAGGACATTATGTCCTGGTAGTGAGCCCTGTAATATTCTATATCTGGATATAATATATTGTGAGTTAACCCTCATTATGGTTTTTCCATTTTTGGGCTTTCCACGTAAAAATATTGGTGTTCATGTGTATGGTTGCATTCATTTGTTTTTATGTTCCTTACTGATTCAGTCAAAACTATGATAATGACAAGATGCATTTTATTGTGGTTTTATTGAATATTGATTCACCCCCCTTTTAGTATTCTGGATGTTCAACAATTGGTATCAGAGGTTGGTTCCTCAAAAGAAGCCTAACAGCTTAAGGAAGGTCCTAAAATTTGAGTATAATAATTTTTTTCCTTTGGAAATGGTCTCTATTGGATATTCAAAACAAATAGAATATCTGAAGGATAAGTTGATGAAATTGAATGAGTATATTGAAAAATTGCAAAGTAAAAGTATTGAAGCATGTAATCTATTGGTTAAGGTAGATGAAATTGTCTCTGACATGCTACAAAAATTGGATGAGAAGAAAAGAACTGAAGAATGTCAGGAAATTGAAATTCAAAGGAAGATGGATGAATGCATAAAGTTGAGGAAGAAGCAAAAATCTTGAGATCTGAACTAGAAAAGGAAAGAAATTTTGAAGATAAATTTAAGATAAGATTAGAAATGCTTGATGATTTGATTACTTCTCAGAGACTGGCAATGGATAAGAGTGGTTTAGGGTTTGAGGAAGGTCAAAGTTCTAGAGTGAGCAATCTACTGGTAAGAAGACTCGATACAAAGATGGTCAAATCAAGGATCTAAGAAGGAACTCCAGAATAACTCCTATCAAACAACCTAATGCTAAAAGGTATTTATCATTCAATGGTGTTTGTTATTCTTTCAAGAAATTTTGTCAAAAGGCAAAGGACTACAAAAGAAAAATGAATGATTATTTAGCATTCTCCAATAAATGTCTTAAGCACAAGAATATTGGATATAAATTTAGTCTGTACGAAGATAAGTCAAATAAAAGAAAAAATGGAAATAAGAATGTTGTTTTTTATAAGTGTAGCAATCCAAAACACCCTAGTAATAATTGTAGAAGAAGAAGAAATAATTATCCGGCGAAGAAGAATGATCAAATCATTGATCCAGAAGAAGTAAGAAAGAAAATGAAAAAGATTTGGAGAAAACAAGGAGAATTCGAGCAAGTTGAATCAAAATCACCAATCTTATCTATGTCGACCTTCGGTATAGATGCTCCTATCAATCTTTCAATAAAGTAGTGGCTAAGGGGGAGCAATTATCTGAAAATTTAATAAACCACCTCATCGATACTTGTGTCACATGATGATAGAAGTATATTTAATGTGGTAATGAAATTAAGGAATTTTCTCGGTCGCATGTGTGAAGGATGAAGTCTGCAAAATTTGAAAGAATGGAGGCATACATTCTTTTCGAGGTTATCTACTTGCAAGTTAAAAAATTTATTGCAAAATCATTCAAAATGAAAGGAATAAATTTAGATAATTCAAAAGGCCTATGTATTTTTGGAGAAGTATAGAATGGAAGCTTAGAGAGAAATTCAAAGTTTCAGGGTTTGAAGAAGAAATCAAGTGGATTTGAAGTGGGCTCTAGAAGCAAGATATCTATACATTTGTTGTTAGCATTTGCAGAGGTATTCCTATTTGCAAAATATTTCATTTTTATTGCTATGGATAATTCAAAGGTTGTGAATAATGTGGATAGAGTGCAAGTTAATTTGAAGAGATATTTGAAGAATGTGTTGGAAGATTTTGTTGGTGTATTCTCTCACATCCCTCCAAGAGTGTTTCCCACAAAGCATATCTATGCATTTTTTTACTGTAAGATAGAAGAAATATCATTAGTTTAGTTGAGAATGCTATGGGAGAGTGAATTGGAAGAGAACCATGATGCCTATAGAGTGTTAGTTGAGAAAAAGTTGGATGTTAGGAGGAAAGTTCCTTTGTCTGAATTTGAAAAGAGGTATATTTGAATAGTGTTGAGTAGAATTCATGATGAATCTTTGTGGATTGATGAGGCACATTTGATTACCAGAGAAGTTATCAGAGATGTAATTGGTTTGTGTTCCTCCGAACGAGTTCCCAAATGGAAGGCTATGGAGGAGCAAGAGATAATTTAGGTTACTAGTGTGAATATTGAAGGGAAAGAGATTGATTTGAGATCAATTGTGGATCCGGTAATAAGGTATGATACTATGGTCATCGATCACAAATATTGTATTCCTAGCAATGAACTTATACTTTCTACTATTTTTGTACATACTGCTATTGATATGGTTAAAACAAGTATGGATTATGACTTGTGTGAATTACTTCATATACATATTTTTAAGAATTTAAAGGAAATCAAGAAGAGTAAGAAGAATATATTTCGGTATGGCAATTTTTTTGTTTGTTTACTCTTTTACTTTTTGAGAGAATTATCAGTAATAGGAAGGATAGAATGGTCAAATATAGAGCCTATTGCCCATCAAATTAGGAACTTCATGATAAATCTTAGTAGTTTGGATGCACAAGAGACTACCCTTGCTACATTCCTTAGAACATTTCAGATGAGGATAAGTAGAAGGTTTAGGATTCTAGTAAGTGTTGTTGAAAGGTACTCTAGAAGCATAAATTTTCTTGTGTCTATAGATTCTTGTCACATGGAAGTAGTTGAATCAAGGTTGGTATGGATATTTGAGTTAGATTATGAAGTGTTAGAGGCTAAAGTTGATAATTATGCCAAAATATTTTTGAAATCCCTAAGAATCTCAGTGTAGAAGGCACCTTCGATAGCATAACTAGAACAGGGAAGAAAATGAAGAGAGTTGTTAAGAAAGAAGTTGTAGAAGGAAGTGAGTTTGAGAGAGATCAACATGAGAATGAAAGAATAAACATTCAAAGAGCTTTGGAAGAATTGCAGAAGGTTATTCTTGGTGCTAATTTTGATTCATCTATTTCTGTTGTGGAGATTCTCTATGGCATGATTGATTCTTTGAAGGTCTACATCTTTGGACTTGAAGTACATACTAGAATTAGGTCTAATGAAGGAAATTTGGAAGATATCAAAGAAAAATGTGCAAATGCACATAGTCAAGTGATGAAGGAATTGGAAAGTGTACAAGTTTGTGAAGAAGAGGCACATGAACTGATTTCTTTTTTCCTAGATTGGTTTGGAAGTACACTAAACATAAGAAATGAGAAGGATGAGTGAATCCTAGATGAGCACTCTGGCAGATACATACAGATTAGCAGAAGACAAAGATAATCAGAGGTGGTCCTACATTGTGCAACTTCAGGAAAAAATATTTTCTTTGCAGGATCAAACGATGAAAGTTATCAAGAAGTTTATGGCACTTAGAGACATGATTAAACTCAAAAACACTTTTGTTTCTAGTGCTCTTGACTGTATTGGTTAATTTTTAGAGATTAATCTTAATCCCAATACTTTAGAAGATGGTGTAGAGTCCTTAAGTAATCTTGAACTATTACACAAGACTCTTATAAGTGCAAAAGGTTCATGGGAAGAAGGAAAAGTATCATGGAAGGTCATCCTAAAGAGTCTTAGAGGTTCTTCTTTAGGTTAATTCAATTTCGTGTTCGTATATTTTTTATTACATTTTGATGCATATATACATATATATTGGACCCCATCCTTTGTCATTGATGTCAAATGGGGAGAAATAGAGAGATGGAGAGATGAAGAGATAGAGGTTAATAGAGAAATTGTTTTTGATGAAGAACACTTTTAAAAGGGGGAGTATTCAAAGTATTCAGTTGCAGTATATTGGAATTTTTTTTTGTAATGCATGTTTCCATCAATACCAAAGGGGGAGATTGTTGGGATTATGGAGCCTTGCAACATGAGCATGAAGTATGGATGGTTTGTTAGTTGTTCCTATATTTTCATTGATATCGACATGGTGATAACTATATGGGAAGTCTACTTGGTTTACCGAAAGTTTTTCTCTATCGATACTACTCTTTTGTGATGGATTAGTGTGTTGGTGTTTGAGTCAAAAATTCACCACAAGATCTGATATGACTCTAATCTCTTAACCATGTTATCATGACTCATTCAAATAGTTGTATCCTAGATCTTGAGACATTTTTGGTATCGAGCAAAAATTTATCTCTAACAGAGTTCAACTCTGTATTCTACTGTTGTTCCTTGCTTGGCATACTATGTGGGAGACTCTGAATTTTCTTAGGGTGAAAATTCTTATATTGTGGTTTTATTGACAGTCTCTATGTTGGTGGTATGATAAGAAATTAATATTTTCTCAGATCCAAAAAGTTTTTTCTTTGAGGTTTATTTGTTGGTTTGGAGAATTGTGTTCTAGTCTTGGTTGACTTAGCGCATGCAATTCATTATAAAGAGTACTTATGTTTTATGGATGTTAGCTAACTTGGTATAATGCACTATATGGATAAAATGTTTAAATTGTATATGGTGCTGAAAAAGAAAGTTTTGATTTTTTTTTTATTTAATTAGGCCAACCTAATTGATGAATAAGATATACTTGTATATATATAGAATGAGAGGAGGATGAGTGAGAGAATATGTGGAAGAAGAAATGTGAAAAGGATTAAGGGTAATGCATAAGAATAGGCGTGAAAAGGATTTAGGGGTGTGTGAAGATTTGAGCCTAAATGCTTTATCAATTGTGGATCAGTGCAGATTAGTTGAGCGACTACTGTGTGAGGCAATATTTCATATTTTGAGCTTCATTGGAACTGAACCCTGCACATTGAAGGTGTATCCTATCAGTTCAATATTTTGGTAGTGAGCCACTATCTTTGTCTTTTGGTGGTTAGACATCTTTTGTACTCAAGAAGTGAGTCTTTTTAAGGACATTGAGTCATGGAAGTGAGCCCTATAATATTTGGTATCTAGATATATAATATATTGTGAGTTAGCCCTCACCGTGGTTTTTCCCTTTTTGGGTTTTCCACATAAAAATCTTGGTGTTCATGTGTATGGTTGCATTGATTTTTTTTTATGTTCCTTCTTGTTGATTCAGTCAGAATTATGATAATTATAAGATGGATTTTATTGTGGTTTTATGGAATACTGATCATCCCCCCTCTTAGTATTCTAGATGTTCAATAGGTTGTTGATGTTTTGGTTATATTTTTGATGATTAGGTGTTGGATTTTTGGGAGGTGGAGGATTGCTATGTTGAGTTTGGAGATTGTTGTTGGTAAAGTTGATTGATTGATGTTGATGATTAGAGTTTGATGGATTATTAGAAGGTGGAAGATGATTATTAATAGGTTGATGTTGGGAATTAGTATTAGAAGGTGGGGATGGAGGATTGGCTTTTTAGGGTTGGTATACATTATGTTGAGAAATGTAATTAGCATGAATGGATGAAGTGGGGAGGGGTTGTGTTGGTATAGTTGGCTTGGAGGGGGTGTAAGTGGCATTGGTGTTAGGAGGAATAGTGACCCTTAAATATGATGTACGTGGGGGTATATTAAGGGGTTGTGTCATGTTTGTGGAGGGATGAAGGTTTGTGTTTGTGAAAGAAGGTAAAGTAGTATTTAAAAAAGGGGGTGGGTTAGTGGTAGATGGAATTGTGTTTATGGAAGGAGGTAGAGTTGTCTTTGTGAAGGGGGTGAAGTTGTGTTTGTCAAGGGGGGTAGGTTCACTTTAGATTAACTTATGTTTATGGAGGAGTGGATAATGGTATTAGATTGTGGACCAAGGATATGGTTAAATAAGTTGGTGGATGATGATGGATTTTTTGCAAAGATGGCTATCGTTGCACCAAAAGATTGACTTGTTAATGCCCGATACAACAGTTGGATTTATACAAGATCCAAGATCCACAGGAGGTGGTTAAACCATGTCACGAAGCCTGAGCGTTTTGCTGGCCCACGTCGAAGAGACCAAGGCTGGCACCTTGAAAAAATCCCTCCCACTGCAAGTGAGGGGTTCAAACATGTGACCTCATCTCTGATACCAATTGTTGCAAAGACGGTTGCCATTGCACTAAAAGATCGACCTGTTAATGCCCGATACAACTACTAGATTTATACAAGATTCAAGATCCACAAGAGGTGGTTAAACCATGTCACGAAGCCCGAGCATTGTGTTGTCCCATGCCAAAGATACCAAGGGTGACACCTTGCAACAAGATTATTGGAAGGGTCACTACTCCTTGCTTGTAAGATGTCAGTAGTGGTGGGGATTTTAGCTCCTTGTGCTATGAGGGTAAGGAAAAGATGGTCTTTGTCAAGTAGAAGGAGTTTATCCATCATTTCTTGATTGTGGGGATTATTAGCAAACTCCCTTAGTCTAGTGGAATCCTCTTGGGAATATACCATTTACTCATGGGGGTTGGTGGTTGAGATGAGTTGGTATTGAAGAAGTCTTCTCCTTGAGAATCCATTAGTTTCCTTTCTTGTGATCTAGTGATTGGTATGCAAAGGAAGGATTCTTTAGGAGATTAAGAGTGTGAAGTTTGGAATAGGTTTGGACTTGGGTTTATGATGAAATGGTTGAGTGATGATATTATACTAAGATTTGGATGATGATGGTTGTGGATTAGGATGTTTTAAGATTGATTTAGGAGGATTGATTTTTGGATGTTTGATTTAATGAAGATATTTATTTAGGATGATTGGTTTGGATTGCTAAGATGGGATTGATTTAGGATGATTGGATTGGGTTGGTTGCAAAAAACCAAATGTTGAACTTAAAATTCATAATCTAGACCCTTAGGAGGTGATTTGGGATTTGCTTACTTAGGATATGAAATTTTATAAGCAAGGCTAAATAGAGATGATTTTGAAAAATTTAGAAAAAGGGACCCAAATCCTTAGGTTAAATTATCTAAAGGATGGGCTAACCAAGGATTCAACTTAAGATAGGAAAGTTTTAAAGCTACCCCTAGATTAGTAAAGATGATTGAGGATCTAGATTAAATCCTAATGAAAATTTTGATTTGAAAGGGTGATGGTAGGATTAGATGAGGATTTTGGAAGATTGAGGAATATGTCCTAATTTTGGATTGGATGATAATGATCAATGAAGTAGCCTAGATGATGAGATGAAGAAAAGGGGGGGTTGATACCAGGTCCAAGATTTAAAAATGATAAGGAGTTCTAAGGTTTACCCTAAGTCTAAGGGGAAAATTTAGATGATGGGAAGGGTGGGGGATTGATGATGGAAAGATTTAGGTATGAATAGTGATAGGGAAAATGGTGGTCAGGAAATGATAGAGTTGTATATTTTGTCAGACTAATCAGAGAGCCCTAAGGGGTCAATGTCAGAAGACTCAAGTTTTATGGTTGAACGAAGGCACACTTTCAGAGAATGTAGGTGCATTAATTTTGGACAGAGGCACAGAAAGATGGTAGAGCACAGGTGCAACAATGTTTAGTTTAGGTGCAACAGTTTTGGTCATAGGCACAATTTTAAAGTCCTAGGTGTTTTGGAAAGAGATTTGACAAACAATAAAACACATTGTCCAAGTTTGAAATTTTTTGTAGGTTATGGTCAATCCTTAGCCCTTTGGCTAACTTTTTTCACTGGTTTTGCACAAAAAGACACTTCAATAAGTTATTTACAAATAATAAGCTCAAGGAGGTTTATAGGCTAGTGTAGTCCCACAAACTTGGAATCTTCTTCAACTCAAGGGCAGGGAAACCTCAAAGGGGTGTATACACTTGGGTCTTTGCAAGAGCGGACAACTAGGGGCCTCCTGGAATGGAAGGATAACCCAAATCACCCTCCCTAGAAAGCTACACATAGCTTATGCAATGCCGAGGATTTCTGTCTCACTCAAGGGAGCCATATGTTGGGAATCTGTAGGGTGTGATGTGCATCCCTTGCACTAGTCTATGTCTAATGGATCTCTAAGTTACACAATATTTTTCTACGGTGTCCTCGATATATAAAATGGTACATGAGGCTCAAAATGTGAACACTAGTCCATCACAAGTGTGGGTTAGAAAAATTCAATGGGAAAGCTTAGACCAGCCCTTCACCCCTAGCTTGGAATCACCCTAATCAATTAGAGCTTTGCCAATTATGACACAACTAGATCAGGGTACAACTTTAGTTCTCCCCCGTTTATATAACCCCCCAGGCATGGTTGAGGTAGTCCCCTAGGGTGATGAAATCCCTATGCAAGCCTCCTAAAGGGAAAGGTATGCTAGGTTTTTTTGATCCCCAAGATCACACGAAGTGCTAGGGGAGAGCATACACACAAAAATAGCAACTTTATATTTACCTAAACACAAATCTAAACATAATGAAGTGTAAATATTTTTTATCCCCAAGATCATGCTAAGTGCAAGGGGAGAGCATACATCTATTACACTCTTCCAAACACGACAAACAAGTTCATTAACCAACTATTCTAACTTTAGTGCCTAAATTAGTGGAAAAAAAATCTTAGGCCAATGTCCTATAAAACCATGAATTAGTAGTCTAATTAGATTCATCTTGGAAAATTGACCAGTTGCACCACTTGTTAGCCCAAAAAATGATCAAAATTTGAAAATAAGAAGAAGCACTATTTTATAGATAAACAAAATCAAAATCACCGAAACACAAATAAACAAAATTTTCACTAAAAGCAGAGGTGATGAACTATTCAAAAGTGCGCTTGTGTTTATAAAACTAGTTGTCACATTTTTATTCTAAATATCAATTATGTTAACCTTTTCTTTAAAAAAATGTAAACTACTAGTATTTCCCCGAATTATAAGTTATGTGAAAATAGAAAAAATTATGATGAAACTTTAATAGACTAATCTTTCTTGACTCAAAATAGAAGCACCATCATGTATGTCAGAGGTCTAGCAAGTTGCCATGCAAGCACTACTAGTCACAACACATAAAATTTAGTGCAGAAGCACCACGAGTCGGCGTGCAGGTGCCAAAGTTTTCTACACATGCATAGAAAACTAGAGCCCAACCAAAACATGAAAATTTATCAAAATTTAAGCAAGATTTGATTTCTTTTTAGCCTTTTAAGGCTAATTTTAAAACCCAAAAATGAAATGTGAGTGATGATGACTGGAGAACTTGTTTAGCCTAGGTAAATTTTAGATATTTTAAGTTGTGGGTTTATTTTATCTTTTCCCTTAATGTGATAGTTGTAGTTGCAAAAATAAAAAAGAGAAAAGATCTACTATATTGATTGATAACTATCAAACCAAAGCAAAAAACATTGTTAGAGTACTAAATCTAATACCCAAATGCGAAAAAAAACCTTAGAAAACCAAAAATGACTAAAAAAAGAAAGGCCAAAAGTGGGAAACGTGGGCATCGAGATTGCAAATGCAGGCATCAAAAGTTGGCATGCAGGCACCATGATTTTGAACACAAGTGTAGTTATATGGAACAAAAGCACTGCAAGTCATCACACAGGTGCAACAAGTCAAAATAAAAGCATATTTCAAGAACAACTGAAACTTGCACACTTAAGAAATCACAAAACTTCAAACAAAATGTTAGTAGGGATGTGGGTCCCACTGGGCATGCCAAATGTAGAGGGGTTAACTATCATCAAAAGCATAAAAGCACAATTGAAAAAAGCTCAAATATATAATACAAATTATAGCTTTGATGACCCTCTAATATTGAGCTCAAGATGCACCCAAGTCTTGATGGAATTTCTCACAAGATGGAATGTGGATTGCTCACAAGTTTACCAGCATAATATTGGCTATATTCAAGATGATGAAATGGAGGAAAATAACTCAAATTTATAGAAATTAGAGGGGATAAATCGAGGGCTAGGATTGATTATCTAATGGAGGGTTGAGATTGATTGAGAGAGTGAGGTGTGGATCAAGGTGGTGTGGATTGTTAGAATTATGACAAGTGTCACAATGGAGTGTGGGAGAAGTGATGTGAGCACACATTGGAAAGACAAGTCATTTAATTTTGGAGGCTAGGTGTAAGATAGTGGGGGTAGGTGAGGTTTCATATTAATGAGACAAGATTAGGGAGATGTGCATGAATTTAAAATTGGGGAAATAATGATAATAATTGTTAGACATGGGGGTTAGGGCCATTAATCAAGGATTAATTAGCTTAATGAGGTAGGGTGAGTTAATAAACCAATAGTTTATTAACTTGGGTGGAGTTAAAAGTTGGAGAATGGGATAATGAAGGTTAGTAAGCTAATTAATTATGCATTAATTAACTTAATTGGGATTAGGAGAATAGGGGATTTTGATGGGATTAATTAAATAAAATTATTTAATTAATTGGAAGAACTTTAAATTAAAAGATGATATAATTAATTAAATAATAAAATATTTAATTAATTATAAGAAGAATATGGAATAGTTAATTGAATAATAACTATTTAATTAAAAAAAGGTTAAAAATGAGGGAATTAATTAAATAATAATTGTTATCACTCAATATGCACCCCTGCTAAGTTGCAAAAAATATCTTATTGGTGAAACATGGGATCTTTCCAGGTTTGTGGGTCACCTTTGATGGAAAGAACCTTTAGAGAGGGCTAGTTCCCTTGGTACTCACCTATCCTAGCTTAAACTACTACTTTACTGAGAAAAAAGGATAGAAATAATTGCATGAAATGAACCTACTACTAAGGTGATGCATAATATGTTTTTCTCAGACTTTGGACTATTGTTTTGATATACAACTAATTAATGTTTCAGTTGTTTGTGCACAACATTAGTGTTTGACATATCTATGTATACGTGTTTCATTGGAAGGTCTATGTTTTTACAGTTTTTAGAAGGAAGAGAAGTATTCCTCACAACTAACCTTTTTTTGAACTGTGAAACAAATAATAACGTACACAAATATATATTTTTTCTTTGAAATGATAGAAATAAGACATTCATTTGAGGACTTCAATATGAAAATTATAAAAAATGACATCAATTACCTCATGCAAAAAACAAAAATAGAACTTTTGAAGGCCATAAATTCTTATTTTATTGATAGAAGATGTTCCTACAGAAATAAATGATATGAAATCTATGTCTCTTACTCTAAAAATGTGTTACATAGTGTTTTGTTTCAATCTAAAACTAAAAAAAGCTAAGTTACAATATAAAAAGTGAGCAGAAAGAAACTTACCCAAGTTTACAATGCTGCATCAAAGTGAAAAGAATTGACTGAAAATGGAACAAGGCCTTCTTTTTGTCCAGCCTATGCTAGAGGAAAAGTAGGACAAGATCCAATTTGTAAATTAAATGACCCCTTTAGGACTTGCTAACTCTCCCTTGAAATTTGGGGGCTTGAAATTGTCTTCAAACTACCTTCATTATGTTTAAACAACTAAAAGCTCCATAGTGGTATTGAAGGAAGGAGATATTGACCCTTTAAAATGAATTTTGTCTCATATTTCTTCCATAAGACCCCTATATCTTTTCCAACTGACCCTATATCTACTCTTTGATCCAACGAGATGCTTGTAGTTGTCCATTCTTGTTACAAACTACCTTCTAGATACCCTGAACTACCTCAAACTACCTCAACTAATCTTGCAATATAATAGGTCATGTTGGTTTGAATGACACTTGAGGGTAAATAAGACTCTTTGAGGCATATAATAACCTCCTTCAGTGCGTATTCTCAAGAACTGATGCAGAGGTAAGTGACAACCTTATTTTCTATGCCAAAAATAGGGGTTCCTACACAATCTCAATCACCAATTCGCCAAGGTTTAACACCTAGCAACCTACACATCACCCTGCCCTTGTAGCTCTCCCAAAACCAGAATAGGCCAAGTTTCACCCAATCTTTCCAAAGCTCCCAGTAATCAAAAAGGAGATTAGGATACCCTTTTCAGGGTTACACAACATGTATGAAAATCAAGGGTCACTGTTTTGGACCACCCTAAACTTTTGATATACTTACCCAATTCTAGACTTCACCATTTGGTCTATTTTCCAAAGGGACCACCCTTCCAACGATGGCCACTCACCAAAGTACCTTTGACAGTCTCAACAAATGATCTCAAACCTTAGATTATAGTGATGTTTTTCATCTACATGGATTCTAACCCTCTGTTCCAAGAAACCCTCTCAAGCACTCACCAAAACAAGGGTTTAGCAAGGGTTTAGGGGTAAATACCTACTCCTGACCTTCCCCAATCCTTCCAGGGGTCCAAACACCACACATTATCTCTGCCCTAACCCAAGAAACACTCACAATCCCTTCCCACTCACTAATTCTCAGAATCCATCCTTTGGTTCCCTATTTTCATGGTCAAACTATCCCTGATCAGCACTAGATCACACACCATGGCATAAATCTCCCCTTCTCCTTCTCATAAGGTATGTACACACTTAACCAGACATGGTATAGACCAATCCACCAAGCCATAGGTCTGAAATAGTAGGTGGATTGGTTAGTTGATCATGGTGCTGTCCTCAAAACTCCAAACACAGAAAATAGGGTACCTTGTAGTTTGCTGATCCCAGTCACAGAAGCAAAAGAATTAAGCCCCCAAGACAAAAATGAAAGAAGATAAACACATGAATAAATAATCATTCAATGCCTCAAGGCATCTTGAATCTGTATGGGCTTGGAACAAGAAGTAAAGTTTAGAAAATCAATGGAAAAGATGGTGATCAGCACTTGCCAAAGTGTATTTTTCTTCTTATCAATTGAACAACAACCCCTCCTTCGAGATTACAATGAACATATATTGATTCTAACATCCAACTACCTTCTACAACCGACCAACTACCCTATAACCAAAATTTGAAGCACTAATGACTGTTTGGAGGTCAAGTCATACATTTTACATAGTTTGCTTAATCAATTGCCTTACATACTTTGCAAGTTTGACGTTTTTGATCCTATGCTCGCCCAACCTATTGGAAAAATGGTCTAATGAGACCTTATTTGCATAAAATACATGGCTTAAAGCCATCTACTACCTATCTACCACCCCTTGTCACATGACATATAGGACAACTGAGTACAAGGCAACTTAATTGAACATATTTTGCATAAAACATAAAAAACCTTTAAAACACCTGGTGAACTTGTCTTCAAATCCCTTGGTGAACCTTTAAGGTCCTTTGCCCTATCATGTTAGGGTCAGGATCTAGGTGCTCTTGCACCAAGAACATTGTCACCTTTTGACTACATTCATGCAAAATTACCCTTGGTAACTTTGCCCCTTTGTTCTAAATGTTATTTTCATTACATTGTTTGATTGCCATGTTATCCTTTTTTTGAGATGACAAGCCATTATTAATGCTGACTTTGTCCCTATCAAGGAATGACTGTGCTTCTCTTTATGAACTATACTTTTACTCTTTATGATTGTAGCCTTGTCCTTACTATACTTTACCCTATTTTCCTTGTCATTGCAAATGCAAACATTCTTCACTTTTCCTTATTTTCTTGAGCATATAACTCAGCCATATATATCTATATCAAGATATCATGGAAAATCGTATCTCTATATCAAGCACATACCACTTACTGCCTTTTCTCACTAGATACTTAGTCAAAAAACTCAACATGCCTTGAGTATTGAACTTAATGCATTAAGGGGTGGGGGGCCTAGCTCAATTGGCTAAAGCATCCTATTGCAAGAAAGAGGTCACGAGATCTAGTCTCCCCCCAAAAACATGGTACTAGAGGGCGTGTCATGCCAGAACCACCGATCACATGAAAAAAGTTTACCTGGTGCACTGTAGTTTATAGGGGGATGGATACCCGACCGATTCCTGTAGTCTAAAAAAAAACTTAATGCATTTAAATTCCTTTTCATCATACTTGTTCTACTATGATTCAAACTAACCCTTCATCTTGACTGTGCCTCCAATGTCTGCATGAGAAGCTTAACATTATTGTTGTCTTTAATATTAATGTTGATATCTATGTCTGTCTTCACATACTCACTATCCTTCTATTTGCATATTCCATTCATTCCTTTGCCTAAGGACTTGTTTTCATGCTTTCCTCTAATTGCCATCATGCATCTTCTCACAATTGTAGACCTTCCTTATGGAACTATCACTTAAGCCACTTAGTAATTGTGACACATTCATGGAATCATAACTCTATCTTGTTCATAACTTCATCAACCCATGACTATCCACTCCCATTTCAATAACTATCATCTCTTGGTACTTCATGCATTCACTTCATATAGCATGGATCAAATACTTCATGGTATCTTCACTATCATAAATGGGATTCAAAATCTTCCTTATTGTCCTAAAGACTATCTTTTACTTTTTCACGAGGCTGCTCATTTATTATGTTCTTCATTCTACCTACCAACCATTGCATTTTGAATCCAATGAAAATTATGTGTATGACATCCCTTATAATGATTGTCACCATAAGCAAGGAGATAAAGTAAATAGAAGGACATTACATATCATTTGTTAGAAAACCCCAAAACAAGGTTATCTATTATGCCTTCATAGAATTCCTCATAAGTAAATGTCTCGAGCTACTATTAATACTAAAAAAAGAAAAGCTTCACCATTATGGATGCACAACTTACTTAAGAACCTCCATATCATCTTTGACTACTCAAAATTTATGACTGTCCCAGGTTCAATAATATCCTTACTATCACAAAAACCTTTCCATAGTGACTATCCTTCACCACTATGTCCTCTAAGTATTCCTCTTAAAATGATTGACCCATGCTTTATGACTATTATCATGTAACTTCACCTTGGATTGTTGGAATGTGCTCTAGTAAGGACTATATAATCATCATGTTTCTAATAGCCATAGTTGACTATCCCTTCTTGAACAACTTGCACTTCTCACAGGGTCTTAGCCTTGGCATGATAGATTTGTCTTAACTTCATCACACTTAGTTGTCTTTTAATTCATAACTGTCATGAACTCCTTGACTTCTGCTATAAAAAAGTATTAAACTATCAAATGGTCAAAAAATAATGTACAACCTTTCAATTACCACACATAGAGATAGACCTTCTACCTAAACATTGTCTACCCTTACTAGTGATACTATCTACCTGATATTTGAAAAAGTTATCTACCCTCAGACATAGAGTATAAAAGAGATCACCATGTGATAAAGAAAAATATTATTCAATGCTATATATCCCACCCAATTCATCCTAGTGATCTTGATATGAGTGAAAATACAAATAAAACTATCAAATACATAATACACTACTATTTAAAACCTCATGATTGTGTTCTTGCATTGTCCATAGTTTTGACCATGCACTAGCTTTAGAGTGTTATTGTGGATTTTCCATAACCATTTCATCATTCTCTTTGATACTTCAAAGTCTTTACCTTCAAACTCTATTTATATGCTTCTATTTGCATTGACATTCAAAACCTCTATCATCCAACTTTGCTCATTATATCTTCCTCTTGTCATTTTTTCACTCAAAGAATGCATGATTGTCATATTTCCTTGAAAACATTCACCTCATTACACTATCCATAACATTGTATTGTGGTATTTCCTTTATTACGTGGTAATTGATCATTGTAATTACTAGCTAGGTACTTTCTTTCATCCTTCTCTATTCCATGGTCTTTGAAACCCTTCATTTAGTGTCTTGGATGTCCTTCCTTACAAGCATAGAACCGTCTTCCATTGTTAATTATACAACTATTGTGAGCATCTCAAGTTTTTTCTAATTTTATGGTGATTCATGCATAGAAATTCAAAATGAATGCCCTCCATTGTTGATCATTTTCATGCCTCCATAAGGATTTCAAAACTTTTTTATGTATTCCTCAATAGGATTGTTGAACTTGATGATCCATTGTTGTATATCTCTTCCCTTGACCATGAATGTCATACTGCCTTCCTACACTCACTCTTTATCAATCTATACACAATTCACCTAGGCGACTATCCATTTTACAAAACTCTAAAAACTCCTTAAAACCCTACTCATCTTTGTATTAAATCAAAACTATCACCTGTAGGTTACCTTTTGTTAGGACTGCCAAACTCAAGGATAGTTGCTATAATCTCAAAAGTAGTGTAGGACTTGGAAATACTCTTATACTCAAAACATTGTTTGATAGTTGGGTGCACCCTACAAATATCAGACCCTTGGTCTTCACAATAACATTTAAACTAGTAGGGTTTTTCAAAACTACACAAGATTTGAGTTTCTTTTGTGCCATTAGAGATGTCTACGAGTTCATATAAACAACTCAAGATGCAACCTATGGTTTGTATGAGATTCATCCTATGCCATACTTGAAAATACTTCACACACAAACCTCTTAACACTTCAGAAAAGTCTAAGTCCTTAACAATATAAGACATTTTAGGTAGAATAAATAAAGAAGAAAGGAAGGTCTTGCAACATGGATTAATTCTGGTGAAAAAACCTTTGAAAGTATTCATATTCTATTTGCAATATGCTAGAAAACCCTGGATCCCTGCTATGTTCCATAGCTTGTAGAAAACTCTACAACGATCCTCATGAAATGTGGAGAGTTTCCATGAAACAAATTATAGTCTTGTGCAAGGTCAAAATATATTAATCTCATCAATTCAATCAACACAAACCCTAAACTCAAGCTATGTATGCATATATGGAAGAACTCCTTCTGGCGTGCAAATAACTTGGTCAAAGTTTCATTTGATTTTTTACCCTTTGCTTAAATTTTTCAATACAAGATTTTACTTTTGTAATTATATTATAATTTCATGTCAAAAAATTATAATGTTTTCCTTAAAATTAAAGGTTTGCAACAATAATATTTAATAATTTCACATTTAGGGTGACTACAAGAATCTTTAATAAAAATTTACATGCTATCTAACCAAACCTCTAATAAAAGGGGCACGTAGTTGGCACATGGAGTGGTGCAAATGGAGAGGAACCTTGGGTAGATTTATGAGTAGTACATATGCCTAGTGCTAGGAAGGACATAAAATTTCTAGGACAACTCTCTCGTGATGTCTAGAATCCTTCTCCATTCTACCAATTATCAACGATCACAATAGAAAGAAAGATACAAAAAGAAAAAATTTATAATTAACCCATTGATAAGAGAGATAAAATTGTCAAATTAAAAAGTTCGCATCCCTTGAAGAATAGATCTAATGATTCAAAAAATTTAATATGATTTTAGAAAACCTTGGGAAAATTTTAGAGGTTCAAAGGGATGCTTTATGGAAATGGGGTACTAGGAGTGGTCTAAGAAATAACATTTCGAGTTGTAGGTTTCCTATGCTCAAAATGACATTAAAATTTCTTTGTAGCTTTATCTTGTCATACAATTCACTTCTTTAGTATGCCATTATCTCTGAATCTTCTAAAAAAATTTCATATATTACTTGCAAGAAAACTCAATGTAGAAACCTTGTAAAATGGAAAGGCTAAAGGGGGCCCTACTTGAGTTAACTACCTTGTGGCTATTCCAATAAATCTCCACATATGAAAATGTGATAAATTGCATGAATTTATCTCTAGGTAATGACAATATGTAACAATGATGGTAAAATAAATTATACCCTAGGTGAAAGAAAAGAAAATCTAGGTGCAACAATGGTAAATGGGAACACAATGAGATGGAAGAAAAGATCACAAATATAATGGGAAGGGTTATAATGGATTGGATAGGATAAGAGAACTAATGGAAAAGTGTAAGTAGAATTAGAAATGAAATAATGGATCATAATATATTTGGATGGGAAGAAAGTGGATGGAAAACATTTATGGGTACAAGAGAAATACTGTCATAATAGGGCTTAGATTGAAGGAAGAAATATTCAAAAGCATGAGAATTGTAGGAGTTGATAGTGAGATCAAATTCCCTTGCATCACTTGCAAAAAAAAAATAGCCTTCCACAAGAGAGTATGGAAAGACAATATGTTGCTCAATTATGGATGCAACAATGATACAAATTGATAAATAATGGATCAATGATACAAGATGATACATAATGTACATGATGCCTTGCTTAAATAGGCAAGGTGAGGGATAGGATTAGACAAGATTGTAAAAATTATCTTAATCATATGATATGAAACACATAAATTAAATGATAAGAGATAAGATAAGATAAGTTCACATGACAAATAAGACTTCTATAAAT
This sequence comes from Sequoiadendron giganteum, assembly GCA_007115665.2. Lineage (NCBI taxonomy): Eukaryota > Viridiplantae > Streptophyta > Pinopsida > Cupressales > Cupressaceae > Sequoiadendron > Sequoiadendron giganteum. The sequence goes on along the minus strand of CM021107.1, from coordinate 316,294,536 downwards.
ATTCCTAGACTCCTAAGTAAACTTAACATGTGAACATATGTGAATAGGACCTACTAAGTAAACTAGTTAAGTAATATGACCTATTCACACCAACACCTCCCTTAAGTCCAACTTAGGGAGATGTAAAAAATGAAAGAATGTAAATATGCATGGATGGGTCCTAGCTACTAGGCCATGTTAAGTTCCCATTTACAAATGATCTCTCATAAACAAAGAAGAGTATAAAAACCTTGTGGGAAAAAACCCCTCTCCAAAAGAGAGAATGAAAGAAAATAATCATGTACAAGTGATATAAGTGATGAATGAAGGACTCAAAATGACCCCCAAGGACTACATCCATCAAAAATATATAATAAATATCCCCCCATAGGAGAGAAAGAGTGAAATATAGAAAATGGTAGCTCTTATAGTTTATGACATAAAACTACACATTTCCTATGCATCTCATTCAAGGAAACCCTACAGATCTCAATCCGAAGATAGAAAGTGGGAAAGAGATCTTGCAATAAGGTATCCTAGGGTGTGATTAAGAATTAAGAGGGGGTTCACCTCCAAGCTAGGTCTTGGAAAGACAAGAAATGTATATGACATGCAAAGTACTATTCAAAACCTAACTAAACGACCTAGGAAATGAAATTGAAATGCAGAATAATAAATTGAAAATGAACAGAGATGCACCTAGAAGAAGTATGAGGTCAGAAAAATCTCTAAAACCTTGAAATCTTGTTATTTAATGCCCATGGGGACTCATATGCCAATCTAGGCAATTTAGTCTCAAACTAGGGTTTTTGGGTGGAAACATGTATCTGGCAGTGGTGAGTCTAAATTTCTTGAAATATGGAAAAAATGCTATACTAGGACTCATATGCCACAAGTGGTGTATCAGTCCCACTCTATTTTTTCAGAGGCTCAAGGTTTGAATCAGGTCTCCAATATCTGCTCTTCCTTCCACACTTTTTCTTTGGATTCGAAACCTTGATTAGCAACCTGTAGGTGACTTCCTGTGAAGATGAAAACCTTGTGAAAAATTGAGGAATTTCTTCAACCTTGCAACCTAATTTTCAAAGGATCTTCAAGCTCCAAGACACCTAGATCTATAATCACACATGTAAAGAGAGATACATCTTTTTTTATTGTTAGGGGATAGGGGTTTTCCTTGGTCAAAACCCTTTTAGGTAATTAAACCAAATGATGAAATATGAAATAAGGACATGAAACATGAAACAATGATACCTTGAATGATGTCTTGAGATGTAGATCAACAATATAACATGAAGTGGAAATGTGGAATGTAGATCTTGATCTTGAATATGGATATGAAGCAATACTTGCAAATGGATCTTCAATGCTACATCACAACACTAACTCAACACCATGCTTGATGCCTAATGATATTGATATGATGATGGATCTTGAATTTCTGCAAGAAATGATGAAGAATTTTTCCCTTGAATGCCTTAGAAATGCTCTTGTAAACTCTCTTGACACTCTTGTGAAGTCTTGGAATGCTTAACTCTTGATGTCTTATGTTGATATCATAAAGGCTTAGTGAAATAATGATTTGAGCTCAAGGTTATATAGGTAATCCATCCAACTTACCATTTATTAGATCCTAGAAGCCGACATACATTAAATTTGAATTTAAAACCCTGATTTCCCACTCAAAACCCTAAAAAGGGGCCAAATGGGACTCATATGCTACTTGTGGTGTATAGGTATCATATGGATGGGACTCATATGACCAAGGTAGTGTATGGGACCCACAAAGATTTTTCAAGTGGAGGAAATGTCGAGAAGTTGAGAAATTAAGTATATTTATTGATCTTATCAAGATTTTGGTTGAAATAAGCCTAGATATGCATAATATAGGGTCTTAGGGGCCTATTAATGATTATATGGTCATAAATGAAAAAGGTCCCACAAATAAATGTTAAGGTGTAAATAAATACACTTTACAACGTTAAATTAAGGAAAAGTTAGGTCAATTTAGCTTAAAAGGGCCCTAAATCTAATGTGAATATGTAAAACACATTATAAAACTAGATCAAGGTGACATTAGGTCAATTTTAATGTTAATAATTCACAAATCAAGTGTGAAAATGTAAATGACGATATTTTTCTATACTATAGAGTGAGACTATAAATTATTCCTTATGAGAGAAAGAGTGAGACTATAAATCACCCCATAATGAAGTAGCTCCTATGTTAATGAAGAATGCCTGAAGACAAAAGATAATCCAATTCTTGCAAACAACATGCATCCCCTTAGGAAGAAAAAATTCTAATGGTAAATGTGTAAGCAAACCCACTCTAAAAAGAGAGATGGGGAAAGAAGCCTCATAATGTGTATCATTGAAAAGTGATCAAGTGTCTCCATGTCAATGTTGAAAGCTATCACAATCAATTCAAGTGATCCAATCCACACTGAAGAAGATGACAAACCAAAACCTGACAGAAATAGATGTAGAAGAGGATCCAAAAAAATTGATGATGTGATAATAGTTGTGTTGTAACTATCAACAAAGAGGAGAGATAACCCCTCAAATATATCATCCAAATTTACAATATGAAAATCATAAAAAAATATGATATACCTATCAAGTACTCATCTCATAAAGTTGAACTTGAAAGACTATGACCATCTTTTTGAAATAAAATATTGAAAGCCATGAAAACACTTAAATATACAAAAGCAATAGGTGAAGAAGATGGAATCTCAACAAAAGTCTAAAGAACTCTAAGGTTCAAGTGGCCAATTTGAGCCTTTAATGAACTATCCACACTAGATTTAGGAGTGTGAACTTGAAAGAAAACATCATCCAAAGAAAATTTTGAAAAGGTGTAAAGATTAGATGAATTATCAACCTTGCCAACTACAATAATCTCTTTACTCTGGAAATCTCAAATTATCATTGAATCGGGTGTGAATTCAATAATCTTCCCTATCCTACTATGTGTAATTTGATAGATAGAAAGGAGATTGGTTGAAAATTTAGGAATTAAAATGGAATCAATGAAACATTATTTGTCTATGTCAATAGTTCACTTATCAAAAAAGCTCATTTAAGTACTATTAGCCATTAGGATTTTAGATGTATCTATATGCTCCAATGACGAGAACAATTTTAGTGAAGAATCCATGTGATGGGAAGTTCTAGAGTTAAGAATCCATATGTTATACTCAAAGAATACAAAAGCAAAAAGTTATTTACCTTTTATCTTATCAAATACATTAGATAATCCTACTACCCTTGACTATGTGCATGAGGATGGTTTAGAAGAAGAGGGTGAACAAGAATACTTTAAATTTAATAAAATATTATGCTCTTGAAGGAGGTGCTTCAACTCTTCTAACTATTTCTTATAAAAATTGTGTCCACCATGCCCTTATTTTTTACAATATACACCTGTGGGTTTATCCTTATTATCTTTATCCTCTTTGGAAGAGGTGGTAAGATCACTAGATTTTATTTTAGTTTTGGATTTCTTCTCACCTTTTATTTTGGGTGTTTGAGCTAACAATACCTAATTTTTGAGAATTGCATCTAATTGGATAAGCTTGGCTTGATCTCTAGTTAAATGGTCATAGAATGTATAAAAATAATGCATAATAAATGATTCACCTAAGACATCCATGGTGGAATAAGAGGTAGAAAAAAAGATTGCAAATGGTCCTTTTAACTTAGAAAAAATCAAGAATATACATTCCTTATCAAATTTATCTTTCCCACAACCAATCAATTGAGATATCAATTATTTGAAATTTACCAAAAAATACTCAATAGTAGTAAATGTACCAAGAGAAAGAGATTCCAATTATTCCTCTATTTGTAAAGCATGAAATTCATTAATTGTACCAAAAAAATATTTGTATTTATCTCATATCTGCTTTGGTGTAGTGTACTCCTCAATGTGGAACAAAAACATGTTAGAAACATGCAATTCAATCAATCCCATAGTATTATCACAATTTTTCCTACGAGAACATCTATCATAATCCATACTTAATTCAAGTTGATGATCATCCAAACTAGACCACAAACTCTTGGATAGGAGTAACCACTACATATTGATTTTCCATGTGTGATCATTATGAGGAGTGAGTAGCTTAAATGAACCTAATTTTTACAAGATATAAACAAGCACCAAGAGAGAAAAATAGGAAATATAATACACAATTTTAATATGAAACCTCTTAGATTTGAACCAGCCCCCCCAAAAAGATATAACTTCTCTAATTGTCAAGATGTCCAAGTAATCAAGAAAAATGTGATATTTGTAATAAATTAATAAAATTTATTTAGGGTTAAATCTAGAAAAGGGCATGAATAGATAAAAAGAGCTTATCAATACATTTCGAATGCCACAAGAATCATGAAAAGTGGATAAACAAGCAAAAAGCTATGAGCTGAGACAACCAACAATAAAATGTACTAGTAGAAAAATTTGATAAGAAGACTTGCACCACTAGAAATCATACAAAACCATCTTTCCAATGATATCTTGTTTGTAAAATTCTAAATCTCGTGAGATGTGATACCGATGCAAGGATGTACATAGACTTATGCATAGAGGAGAGTATTTTCTTGAATATGTTGTTGAATATTGACTATACAATGTTATAGACTATATGACAATGTAAAAATTATGTAAATCCACATTGTATGAATTCCATATAATTATATGATCAAGATTCCATTTAGATTTCTTTGAACCCTAAAAAATGGTCAAATTTTTTTTGTCGCTTAAATATCAAGTGTTTTATATGAAAATAAGGGGTTTTGGATCTTCTGAACTCAATATTGAGGTCCTTTTGGACCTAGAATATTCCCAACAAAATATAATTCCTGAATCACCCTCATATATGAGGAGTTTGCAGATTTGGAGTTCTAATACCATATAGGATCTATTAGTGAGCTCATATACCCTAGGATCACCTACAAAAAAAATTCCTTCCACAAAAGAGTGTGGCAAGAGAATAGTTTTCTTTATTATGGATGCAATGATGATGCAACTTGATCAATAATTTATCAATGATACAAGATGATACATAATGTACATGAGGCCTTGCTTAAATATAGGTAAGATGAGAGGTAGAATTAGACAAGATAGTGACAAGTGCCTTAATCCTATGATATGAGACATAAAATATAAATAATGTAAATACAAGAAATAAGATAAGATCACATGACAACTAAAAATTCTAGAAATATGTCTAAACTCTTAGGTAAGCTTAGCATGTGAACATGTGTATATAGGACCTACTAGGTGAACTAGTTAGGTAATACACCCCATTCACACCAAAAAGAACACTCCAATTACAAAAGAGAGATGACTTGCACAATTAAATTTTTGTTTCAAAGTCGAAGCACTTGTTGAATAGATTATAGGGTGAAAAATGATTATAAAAATTTAGTGGGTGAGAATTTGTGAGCCTCACATTTAATTTTGAGGGAAAAATAAGAAAAGGATAAACCTTCCACCTTGGGCGCCCCCTAAGGGTTCATATTTTATGCCAATGACATCCTTAAATGCTCAAAGATTAAAATTCATAAGAAAAAGGGGATTAATCTAAGGAGTGTGGAAGTGGTCCCATTTCTTTGTAATTGAAAAGTGAGATATGATAGAAAAAAGGTGGAAAAATAGGGTTAACAACACATGAGAGAGAATACTTGTAGACAATTACAATTGACTACTTAATACCATATTGAATATAACTAAACACTATATGAAAATCCCATCAATTATTAACCTTCTCATAACACTAAATATACCACATTATCACATTTTATAATTAATTAAATAAATATTTATCACTTGGTTAATTATTCATCTCTAAAGTTTAATCATTTTTCTCTATTTACCAAAACTCTCATTTTTCATTCCACAATAAATAAATAAAAAGTTTATCTAGTCACATGACTATCCATAACTAGTAAATAAATTCAAACATCTTACAAATATCGACACTCCATTTAATTAATAAAATCTCAACCATTCATATAAAGATAACCCTAAAATTAGCCTAAAATCATCTCAATCAATCTTAACCATCTATTACCATGATACATCTTCAAATCTTGACCATTCATTCATTAGCTTGCTTTACAAGATGTCAAACATTTAATAAAGTTATACTAATGCATTTAACCATCTGTTCTCATACTACATCTTTAAATCTAGACCATCCACATCCTTAATCAAGATATCTATAAATATATCTTTATCTTTAAAGAATCACAATAAAAAATCCATCAAAAGCTTGATAGATACATGCTATGAAAATATTGCATGACTCTTTCAACAACCACATCTTGATCACATCTTAAGCAATCAAATTCAACAAAGAGGATTTTTATTTGTAATATTATCAAGTTTTTTTTTTCCTTTAGCTCAACTAGAGGCTATGCTTGATTTAGAATGAAAGGTTTTTTTATTTCCTTGATCTCTTTGGTGTTTGTTCTAAATTATACATATACAATACCAAATTAAATGTTAGGTGAACAAGGATAAATATGAAATATTATAAAAATAAAAAAGGCTTGCACAAGGGTATAAACACATGAAGATGAGGAAAGATAAAAATATAAATATAAAACATATTAGACAAAGTGTGAACAAGGGGTAAACAAGGGGTGAAAAAACCTACTAAAAGGGGATACCTAGAATAAGTGCAAAAAATAATAAAATTAGTTCTAGGGTATGCAATTTTTTCTATTACATTTTATCCCCACTTTAGTAGATTGATGACATCAAATAGGAAGAAGTATGGAAAAGTAAACAAGTACAAGAAACATATATAATTATGTAAACATATGGAATACCTAGCAAATCAAAGAAATCAATCTTTTATTTTTTGTTTTGGTTCAAGTGTTACTATACTTGTTCCTACGATGCATCCAAAGGAAAGTAATCATTATACACATATAAAAGTAATGCTAAACAAACCATATAGAAAAAATAATGATGTACAAAGAAAGAAAACAAACAATTACAAACATAAACATAGGCATACAAACACACACAATACAAAAGGATACTTAATGATAATAACAACATAATGGAAACACATATCATAAAATAATCATAGATTAGACCTAAAATAGTGTGTCCCATTTGTGGGACATTATAAAGTAGCATAGTTGAATAGAAAAAATAGACAAGCACCTTCATTTGAAGGTATTTCTTCAAACAAAGGTACCTTCATTTGAAAGTACCTTTGAATGAAGATACCTTTAAATGAAGATCCTTGGATACCTTCAATTAAATTTCTTATGAATGAAGGCCCTTGGATGTGATTTTCTCCCATGATGCTCATTTTTTTCTCAAAGACTTGTTCCAAACCAAGTGGGTTGGACAAAAAATGGAATCAACATGATAGGAGGTTTATACAAGATTATATCCCTCAAAGTAAGTTTTCCAAAAAGTATAATATTTCATATTTAATTTGATTACTAAATTTATTTTCTATGTTCTAGTGAACATGTGTTTTTAGTTGAAAATCAAAGTATTTATCACACACATGTGGAAAAATGTAAAAAATAGATATTTTTTTAAATATATGCACACTAGATATTGAAGTTATTTATTTAGTTAAAATATAGTTATACCCAACTATAGGATAAGCTATGCAATGTGGAATACACCTATATCTAAATTATAATTAATCTCACTCCAAAAATTAATAAAAATTAAAATATACAAAGTTGTAAAAAACTATAAAAAAATATTTGTGCCCTGGATATTAGTGTTAGCAATCTATATTTAAGTATTTATAGTTTGATTCTTTCTATAATTTTTTATGCAATAGTGAATAAACATAATTTTAAAAAAAAATTGTTAACTGTAAAAAACAAGTTATTAAAACTTACATTAAAAAATTCACAAATCATTTTTAAAGTTTAAAAAATGTTTATAATATGCACATAAAATATTAAAAATCACTAGTTCACATCGTCGTCAAATCCTTAAAGGTTTAGTTGTTATGAGTGCCAAAAGGTAGAGGGGGGTTTAAAAATTTGATTTCAATGTCCCACATTGGCCAAAATGTGGAACATACTATTGTGGGATGAAGCCATATAGACATAGTTGGTTTAACAATGTGAGGATTAAAATGAGGCATGCACTTTCATTTTGTAGGTCGGGATCTAAGGGGATGAAGGAAAAATGGTAAAAGGAAAGCATTTAGATCAACTAAGAGGCACCTTGGCAAAGGTAAATTTGGTAGAAACTAGAAAAAAAATTAGATAATACTAATGATGGCAATAATAATAAGGTTATTACCCAAGAAAACGTCAAGCTAGGATGATCATGAAAAATGCTAATGATGATGATCACAATGGTAAAATAAAATTTTATTTGAGATTGCCACCTAAAGTAAGCCAAACTAGGCCAAATTTATAAAAGGTAAAAATGTATAAAGTGATGATATTATAAATGGCTATGCGATCAATGATAACTTTAAGAAACCCCCTTGTAAAAAGATATAAAATCTTGGTAAATCTTTCATTTTTTTGAAATAAATATTAATTTCTATTTGTGAATCTTTGTTTTTTTAAAAAATAATTTATTTTTACTGTTGATTTTCTTAAATCACTAGAAATTCGTAGAAAATATTAGAAAATCTTGACGAAAATAGGTAAATGCATTAATTACCATAGCGAGTCCTTCTTTTAAAAGACAAACTTTTATGGAAAAGTAAGGGTCTAAGGGTGACAATGATTGACTCATTTAAGGTGTAGTGCTCAGGTCTATAATTCCTTATTTCCTTAATATTTTAAATCAAATATTAAATATTTCAAATCAGCCCTAAATTAGTTTTCACCATCATTGATTTTATTTATAATGTAACAGTTTGGATTTTATTTCGCAAGACAAAATGTACCCACATAACTCCAATGCCCATGGGGTCCAAATGCAATTTTGGGCTCCATGGGCATTGAAGCTCTATGGGTACATTTTGACTCACAAAATTTAACCACAACCATTAGATTATAAATCTTCAACAATTCAAATACAATTTTAGGCTCAATGGGCATTTGAGCTCCATGGGTAAATTTTAACCCATGGAATACAACTCCAACCATTAGATTATAAATAAAATTAGTGGCGTTAATTAAAAATTGATGATATAGCCCTAAAGTAACTAATAATTATATAATATTATTGGTGAATTAATGTCATTTTCTACTGTAACTTATAAAACTTAGGTGAATCTAATCTAATAAGGTATTGAATATTGTGAAGATTTTTGTGTTTAAAAGTTTGATAAAATAAATATTCTGGCAATTTAAATAAACTAAAATTAAATTAAATTATAAAAACATGGAAATTTAGGTTACCTTACAACTTGTGCTCTTAGAAAAAAACTGAATCACCAATTTTAACTATTAGCTAGTTGGTGAATATTTGCCACTAAAAAAACACTATATGTGATAGCCACTTGAATGGATAAAAAGGCTGGGATAGAACCAAGTTACTAGAGTTTTTGGCTATTTTCAATATGATGTAGTAAGATAGAGTAAGATATATTCTATATGGACCCTTCTTAAATTGTTTAGCAATAGAGATAAGATAAAGATCCAATCAATTTAAGCTAAATAGCTAAAGGGAGAATGCAAAATTACCATGGTTTTTGTAAGATAGGATTAAAAAAAGAGGAGGAAGGTACCTTTATGTCATGATCCTAAGTAATTAAAGGAAAAATATACCCCTTGCATGGGTAGATGATAAGAGAGATAATCTAGTAGGTAGGTGGATAATTGGAAAACATTAGATGAAATAGTATGATACAATGGTAAGGATGATAAGATGCCTCCATTAATAGGAAAATCATTAATGACGAGAATAAATGGGGATGCTAAATCGACAAAGAGATAGAAAAATAAATAAGGGGACTGGAAAAATTAGATATACAGGAACAAGATTATGATAGTGGTAAGTATATGCCCCTAAGGTAGAGAAGATATTCTCTCCAAGGGATTATAAGGTAAAAAATACATAGGAAATATGCTAGGATAAGGACCAAGGGAATATGTAAGATAATGCTTCCAATGCTAGATAAGTGTAATGATAAGCATGAATTAGAGGTACAAGAGAGATAGTAGAAGTGGTTAAAGATAAAGAGATGATATAATTGTATGCTAAGAGTCTGGACTAGGTCTTATAAAAAAAGATAAAAAGAAGAACAGTTGGGTTGAAGCATAAAACCATATCTCATGTGTGGGCTATTTTGGAAAAATAAGTAGTTAAAGGTAAAACTTAGAACACCTTTTAATGAACTCTTATTCTTATTAAATATGTCCCTTTATTCAAAGGCTCTAACTATTTCATGCTTCACTAACCTTTAATTTAAGGTGTGACTTTCAATTGGAGGTAAGGAATTTTCATTGAAGGTCTCTTTTTTAAAATTAAATAATTTAATAGTTTATTTTTATGGTAACCTTTTAATGAAAGACCTTTGAGTGAATGTCACTCTTTAACGTGTTTCTTTCATATTTCACATTGATAATTTGTTCATCAAATTGGAAAGCATCACCATGGGTAGAACCCCTCTATAATGCCCTAAATTTTTGCATGAAGGGAAAAAACACAACCATCATTTTTTTCAAAAACCTTATAAAAATCTGACAAAAGAAACCATGCGCGTGCAGGGTACTATGCTAAACACATCGCATTATGAAAAAAAGGTCATTACAGTCGGTGATGTGCCACCCGAGAGTGGGAAGCAAGGGAAGAAAAAAACATTTTGGGTGTGTTTGGCATTCCATGCATGCCCCCTCAAGAGCTTCAGGTTCACTTAATTTAGGTGGGGAAGTAACTAAGTTAAAATGAAGGATTGTAATAATGTTTTATCTATTTTCATGTAACAATATTATTTGATTTGAATCAAAGAAGACCTCACCAATTTAGTGATGCCCTTCATATTATTACCATTCATTATTAGAAAAAACTACCTAATGTAATTTGGTTTATTAATGACATTATTATAATTCTGATACAACAATATTAATATTGTTGTCAATGTACCATATTTTTATTCACTTTACAAATATTTCCTAATTAATAAAAATATAAATAATTCTCATAAAAACATTATATATATAATTGAATTAATCTTCAAATTATAATTTAAATTATCTTTAATAAATAATCCTTACAAGAAAATCTTAAATATAACTAAATTAGTTATAAATTAAATTACCTTTAACAAATAATTCCTACAAGAAAATTATATAAAGGTAATTAAACTAGTCTTAAATATATAATTTAAATAATATATATATAAATGTAAGTACTCTTTAAAAAGTACATGTGGTTATATTAGATTCATGGTATAAAGTAAGGTATTTCAAAAGCTAAGAGCTAATATATATATTATGCTTTTTTTCCATTAGTAAAACTAGCAATCACATCTTAATGTCCAATGGGTATGTCGAAGAAGTGTGGAAAGTCAATTAAGATAAATTTTGATCTATTTTTGTAGTATATAAAACTATTATAATTACTAATAATTAGTTTTAATCATTTTATGTAATTAATAGTTTCATTTAAAAATACAATAAATAATAATAGGTATAATTAAATTATTTATAATTTATTTTTTATTATTAAAATATAATCTATATTTCATATAGTAAACTTATAAATCAAATTTTATATTTATATATATATATATATATATATATATATATATAAAATCTAATATTATATTAACTTTTATTTTTATGCTAATTTAAATATATTAAATAAATCTTTCAAATAAATGAAAATAATTATTTAAAAATTAAAAAATAAAACAAAATGACGTTAAAACTTAAATGTTCATTATTAAAACCTAAAAGCGTTCATCATTAAGATCTGAGAGTAATTTTCAATTTTAGAAAAAGAAAAAAACAAAAAATTAAAAAATTAAAAAACAAAATTGCAAAAATTATTCATACAAATATATTATTTCTTTTTAAAATAAAAACTAATAATTAAAAATAAAAAATAATTGGTAAAAAAACACTATTTTCTTACATTAAATTCACTAAAGCAATATTAAATTCTCAATATGTAAAAACGTAAAATATTCACCAATAGATTTTCACTTCTTCGTCCTTCCTTTATATGGGTAGGCATGTAATTATTAATTTCTATCATGTGGAAACTTCCCCACAAAATTACGTAGTAACTCATTGACTACTAAAAAAACCCCATGATAATTAACCGCCTCACTCCTCATGCCACGATTTGACCAAACACCATAATGAATGGTACAACATTAATAAAAAACTTTTAATTTTTCCAGAAAACAGTGGAAAGCAGTGACAAATTGGCATGAAAAATGATGAATGACTGAGATTCATTTAATAGCAAACAAATTGGTATCAATCATTGATAGGCAAAATTATCTTTTCCTTTTTCAAATAGGATACGCCTTTGGCTTAATAAAGATAACATGTCATCTAATAATTAATTTACTTTTCTTTATTCAAGATCTATACTTTCCAACTAAAATAGTGGTAAACTATTTGATTAGATTTTGATGTTATGTTACTTTAAATTATTCTCCTTTATGAGCTATCGTTTCAAAATTTAGATAAGAGTTTAGATTTAAGTGAAGCAATTTTTGTTTTTCGAACTATTTTCAACGGAGAGTATAAAGTGGCAAACTTATTTTTTGTGTAGCGATATCTGCAATAACAATAATAACGTTGATATACACTACTCTTACCATGCTACTATTTTTATTTTTTTATGTTAATTTCTCAATTAGTGAAGCATGATACTATGAGAGGATTTCAATTGGTGAATGAGCTTATTGGCTTAAATCCTTCAGATTTTGATAGCATGTAGGACTTCTTCACGAAACTCAAATCTCTCATATTATAGCTAACTCAGCATGGTATTTAGAAAGAGGACTCATAGATGACACTTTTCATTCTTTCCAAGTTTGGACCATATTATTTAGTTTTTGTATCTACCTTTTATGCCACTAAGAATGCTCTTGATAAAAAAATCACTGTGCCATCACTTGATGAATTTGCTTCATCTCTCACTCAGGAACATGCTAATTTGGTTCACATCGGCAAGTTGAAGTCTTCCACATCACAAAATATTCTTGCAGCATAAGGCACCAAATATTAGAAAGATTTAAATGGAAAAGGAAAGAAACAAAAATATAAGTCATAGGAGAAACCCAAGGAATCTCAATCACATGATTTCATTGATTCTTCATCCTCTTCAAATAGGAATACGTTTAAGAAGAAGAGGCCTACTTATGCATATTGCAAGAAGGATTGAAGAACACTAATGTTATAAGAAGGATATTGATCAGTTGAAACATCTTCTTGAAAAGAATCAAATTGATTTTCCTTCTAGAATGTCTGAATCACCTTCTCCTTCTTCTTCTTCAAAACAATCTAACAAGGGAAAAGTTGGTTTGGCTTAAACATCAAGAAATAAAGGACATTCTATTTGTTCTTTTTTAGGTCATTAATTAGGGAGATAGCTTCTAGATTTAGGAGCATATCATCATATGACATCTTGACAACCTATATTCTCTTCTTTTGAGCCTTGTACTATGTATCCTATTTTGATGGGAAACAATACACACATGAGTGTAATGGGAAGGGGTCCATTAGTTTTGGGGAAAACACTTTTCAGGATGTTTTCCCCATTTAACGAACAATCTTCTTTCCATATATCGAATTACACATGGTGGAGATTGGAGGGATGTGGTGTTCACTCTCGATTTAGTTATCATTAGATACCAAGAGAATCGAGAGATTATTGCTACTATGATGGTTGATCATTCATCTCAGTTGTATTCCTTTACAAATCTTTCTTTTGATGGTGACTTTGCTCCTTCGGCTATTGATGACACTTCTAGTGTGCATCATTATTCAAAGGAGATATTTGGCTTCTTGAACTTGAGATTTCTCACATCAGATCCAATTCTTGATCCATGCATTTCATATCCTCCTACTATTACAATTTTTGATTCTTGTATTGCTATAGATTTGGCTTCTTGCGATTCAATGTAGTGGGATACTTTTTGTTTTCTAGATTTTCCTTTGCAAGATGGTTTCATGACATGTATATTAGATTTGGTTTGTCATTACTCTTTTGAATATTTGGAGGACATGTTTGAGGGGGTTTCTCTCCTATTTTCTCATTCATGTTTGGAGGTTTCCCTTGATTCTTTGCATGCTTTTTCTTCTTCCTTTATTGGGGTCACACCTGATTTTGTTGAGACATCTTGGGCTACAATTGATACACCTTCAGAGATTTAATTCTTGAGGATTCTTCCCTTTTGCTTCTTCAAGGAGATGAGGTTTTTCAACATTGACCATTGGATCCTTTTCTTCCCAAGGGGAGATATATTGTTTGTAAGAATTGGTTTTAATTATGCCTTCAAACATTCTTCAGTGGTTTTGGAGCTACTTCATTATGGGGGGGCTATGTGTTCTCTTTCTTTCCCTCTTATAGGGGGAATTTGTAATGTATATATGTGATGGATGGTGTACTTGGGAGGCATCATGGAGTCCTTCATATTTCACCACTTGATTGTATTTTTTCTCTCTTTTGGGGGGGATTTTTTTCCCACTGGGTTTTCTCCTTTTCTTTGTTTATGAGAGATTTATTTTGTATTATAATCTACATGGGTACCTAACATGGCCATGTAGCCTGGACCCATTCATGCATCCCTACATCATCATTTTTTCAGCTACTCCCTAAGTTGATCTTAAGGGGGGTGTTGGAGTAATAAGCTAATAATCTAATTAATTAGATCACGTTTTACTTTATTCACTTAATCTAAACTTAGGAATTGCATTTTTAACTATTAGATTGGCTTATAAAAGCACGTGTTGTCTCATTGCATAGGATGATGAAACTTGTCAAAGGATAATTTAATCCTCACCTAGGGTTTCTATCTTATGTTCATAAGGATTGATTCTACATTGTAATTTTCATTTAGGTTATTTTGCATCAATAAAATTCTCAAGCTATTAAGCACTCTCTTGCTTTTTTATCTTTTCTATTGTGATAGGTAATTGCTTGCAAGTGATTTTTTGGGTCTTGTGGGTTAAATCAACAACTTCTACATGAATGGTGTTATTAAAATGGATGTAGTTGCTTTGAGAAGAACTAGAATAACAATACATTAAGGAAAATTGATAGAAATGGCCTCTAAGAGGTCTTATTTATAGATTTCTTGAGATTTTATATCAGTGGTGGATATTGATTCTCAAAATTTCTCGAGCTAGGGATTCATGAGAGGATTGGAGAAAGAAGAGGATTCCATGTGGCATATCATGTGGAGTGGATTTGGGTGGGCAAGGATTGATGTGAAAAGGATGGTTAATATTTTCTTACTTGAATCAAATGGCTTAGATTTAATCTTTGATAAAAGTTACCTCTAAGAGGTCTTATTTATAGGTTTATGAGATTTCATATCAATGGCGGAAATTGATTTTCAAGATCAAGGGCTAGAGATTCATGAGAGCATTGGAGAAAGGAGAGTATGCCAAGTGGAATCTCATAAGGGGTGAATTTGGGTGGGCCAAGTATTTATGTGAAATGGATGGTCAATATTTTCTTATTTGAATCAAATGAATCAAATTAAATATTTACACATGTGAGAAGATTTATGTGGAAGAGAGACACTTTCTCACAAATGTGTGAGAGTGCATGTGAAAGATGAAGTTGACATATGTCCTCTTAGAAATGAGGAAAAATGATGAAACAAGTGGTCTCTCACATGTGTGAGATATCACATGGAGGAATGATATTTGACATGTTCTCTCTCACACATATCACATCGGGTAGTGTGAATGGCTAGGATTCTCTAAGATAAAATGGAGGGTTGAGATTTTATTGTAATATTTTTTAAATAAGTGGGATAGGATGTGACAAATGATAATGTTAATTAATGATATTTATTTTTTTATAAATAATTAACCAAGTTAATTAATTATGATTATCAGATTAAAAAAAATAGGGAATTAAATAAATATGATGAATTATTTAATTTTTGGATGAATGACATGTAATTGGGCTCACATAAATATATTTCTAATTTAGTTATTTAAGTTCAAACCTTAGAAAATCAATTACTTAATTGAATAAAATGCCATGTTTTATCAAATTAATATTAGAAGAACTATGAGATGAATTAATTAAATAATAAAAATATTTAATTAATGTAAGATGAATAATAAGGATAACTAATTAAATAAATGTATTTTTTTAATTTTTTGATGAATAGGTAGATATCTATATTAATTTAAAGATAAGAATACATATTCACAAAAAAAGGGCAGGTGGTAAGAAGGCACACCTCGAGAGTCACATGGGCAATGCCCAGAAAAAAAAAAATATTAGATCATGTGGGCCAAGCCCATAAGTCTAAAAGCATAAATAATTAAAACAAACAGGCCATTAAGCAACCAGAGTAGTTCCAGTAGAGCCTGGGGGGTCTCTGTCATCCATGTTTTTCCCCCATACATCAATGGGGTCTGGAGTGACGTCAAGAGGAGCACCCCAACCATCATCATCTTTATCTTTATCCTTATCTTCTTCCTCGTGCCGGGGCAAGATAGGAAGCACCAGCTATGGAAAACTTTTACGACTGGTAGGCCATCTAGAACCAGAAGGAGGTGGAGTATCAGAAGGCCACCCAAAACTGCCACCACTGCTCCTAGTCACACCACCAGAAGGCCACCCCTAAGCAACCCATGGTGGAGAAGAGCGAGCACACCGAGGAGGGCGAGAGTCCCTCTAGGTAGGGTGCTGGGATCGGGGCCGAGTGAAGCCACTCCACTGTCGGCCCCAAGAGGGCAACCGGTCGTGAGAGGAAGAGGGTGAGTCGGGGACCCAAGCCATAGCATATGGGGCATTGCCACAGTGGTCCAAGAGGACCTATAGGTGAGCCACCTCCAGTGCAACTTTATTAGCTTGCACTTGAATCTATAAAAGAACATTAGAACATATAACAACTTTAGCATAGAGAGAAATATTAACTAATTGAGAATGAGCAAAGATGCAAGATTTTTTGTCTTTCCATATGTTGAAGAGGATTTCCACCCTGAAAGTGTGCCAAAGTTGGGTGAATTTAATAGGGATCCCTAGTGGATCGCCAAGTAGAACCATATGCCAAGAAAAGGGTTCCAACCGGAATGGCCGAACAAAATCATGTATCCAAGTCTAAAGCTGTTGAGCTCTAGGAAAAAACCAAAACATATGCTTGAAGCTTTCTGGCTACCCACAAAAAGGGCAATGAGGGTCCCGAACCCCCAAGTGAATAAGCCAAGATCCCATAGGAAAGCCTTGGAAAATAATACACTAAGAAAAGTGGACCAACTTGGGATTAACACTTGTAGACCAAATGGCATCAAATCTCCTCCGCTAGACATGGGCAGAGGAATTAAGTAGCTACCTCTAGTTTAAACTGTTGATCATAGGAAAATGGGGTGAAATCCACCTGTAACGAAGCTGTGGCTTGTAGCTCCTAAGAGGAGTGTATGGGAACCATTTCCAATCCTTCCACCAAGGTTTGTGCCCATGAATTTTGAATTTATGGAGCATCTCAGCTAGAATGGTGTTCACCAGCCTGTTAAAGGTGTCGTGGTCCTAGTTCTGAAGTCTGTGTTGAGCTTTAAAAACATCCCACTACATGATACACATAGTGGGTCAGTGAAAGAGTTGTTGTAGGGTCTGAATTCCATTTTTGTTAAATTTGAGGGCATTGAGCCAGGGTGATTTAGCCAGAGGCTGGCCATTTTGAGTAAGAAGGGGAGACCACCAGAGGTTTTGTTGATTGAGAGAAAGCCCATCATGAAATACAACACCAACCCATCGGAGCCAAGGCTTGATAGCCTCCCAAGCCCACCAAATGATCTTGGCCATAAAATTTCCAACAACTTGAACAAGATCTCTCATAACCAAGAGGGTTTGAAAGCCTATTCCTTTCAAGGCGGATCTATGAGTAGGAAATCCGGAGTGGATACAATGCCTGAGGAGAATCTTTTAGGCTTCATCTCCAGTGAGGGCCTAGATAATCCATTTGACACAAAGAGTAGTCCCTTGTCATTGAGTGGAGAGTAGTCCAAGCTCTCCAGAATCCATAGGGAGGCAATAGAACTCCCAAGCAAGACGATGGGAACCCTTATGGGTTTCAAAGGAAGCCTTTGAAACCCATAAGAAATCCCGCAACAATTTTTTGAGCCTACTGTAAGCAGCTTTGGACGAAGCCCAATAGGAGGAATAGTAAACATGAGTGGCTGCCAAAATTTTAGAACGCACCTGGAACTTACTATCCAAAGAAAGAGGATTGGTAATCTAGTAAGCAAGCTTCTACTTGACTCTGGAGAGCACGACCTACCAAAGCTCTCTAGGGGAAGCCTGGAAGGCAAAGGGAATGCCTAGAAAGTGAAAAATATCTCCCTACCCGATCCACTTCCAATTATAGGTTTGAAACCACACAAGGATGGGTGACACAGATTTCCTATAGCATAAGGTCTTGTGCCATTGGATGGTTGAGCTAGAGGCAAGAAAAAAATTGTTAAGACAATCAAGGGCAGCAGTGATAGATTCCTCTTCCTCCAAGAGAGTGAGAAAGGAGTTATCTGCAAAGTGTCCATTAACAAGATGCTCTTGCGAGTTTGAGAGAAGAATCCCTTTGAAACGCTGCTAAGAAACAACATAGGCTAATAGGTAACCAAATCCTTTAGCTGCAAGCACATACAAAGAAGGGGCGAGAGGAAACCCTTGATGAATTGAACAGAAAAGACCAAAGGCAGGAGACTAGCAGCCATTAATGGTAATGCAAGCTAAAGGATTGACAAAAAGCATTCAAATAGACTGAATAAAGATGGGTCCAAACCCCAAGGCTTGCAACATCGCAAGAATGAAAGGCCATTCAATGCAATTATAGGCTTTAGCAAAATTAATTTTAATGAGCACATCTTTCTGGTTGGAGTGTTGGGCCCACTTCATACCTTCCCAAACAACAATGATATTATCTAGAATAAACCTGGATTTGATGAAACCAGTTTGCTCAGGGTGCACAACTTGAGGCAAGAGATGGCGGATTTTTAGAGCCAAAGCTTTAGCAATGATCTTGTGGGAGACATTGAGAATCGTGATGGGCCTCTAGTTGCAAATGTCCTCCATATCCCCAAGCTTAGGTATGAATTAAATATTGCCTTTGTTTATTAGGTTGCCTAGAGAATTGGTTTGAAAAGCTTCAAGATAGACGTGATGCAAATTGCTCCCAACACAATCCCAAAGAGCTTTGTAAAATTTACAAGGGAAGTCATCAATCCCAGGAGCCTTGTCATTGGCCATAGAAGAAACGACTTCCTTGAGATCCTCATTTTTTAACAATTGATCACAAAAATTGATCTGGGTTGAAGAAAGCCTATGTGGCACAACAACAAGGCAGTCCTGAAGGGCTTGTTGTTGCACAGGCATGGAATCTTGTGTAGTGAACACCTATTCATAATGGCGCGCAAAGGCCTGGAGAATGTTGGGAAGCTCTGAGAGCACCCGAGTAACATCCTTAATTTTTTTTATGCCTAGGGATGAGTGTCTGGCATGAAGTGCCAAAAAAAATTATTTGGAGGCACGATCACCAATCTTAAGCCAATGAAGCCGAGCTTTGATTTGTGCTCCTCTGGCAGCATAATTATCAGCCACTTGCTTCTTGTGCCTTAATTCCTCCACCCTAACTTGATGTGATGGGGAAAAGGGACTGGCTGCCAAAGTCTCTATAGCCATACACAAGTCAGCAATGGTAGCCTCATAAGATCACCGGTGAAAGATAGCCAGCTAGCACCCATAAATGCACAAGAAATGAGTTGTGTGAATGATGGCATCATTCCACCAAGTAATCCAACCTGTTTGGCCAACTAGTCTGCACTCCAAATTCCACACTTGATGAATGTGGGCCACACTAGGCTTGTGACAGAGAAGAGACGTGTTCAGAAAGAATTGAGTCTTACACGTGTAGGGCTGGCAAGAAGTCCATTCAATTTGAAAATGAATTGGGAAGTGGTCAAATAGAGTCACATCCACTAATGGCTTCACAGGAAAGGCAAAGCTAGCAAAATAAAAGAAATATTGAGCTGAGATCATGGCATGATCAAGACATTTAAAGAATCTATCAGAATTGGCCCTGTAATTACACCAAGTGTGCTAGAGGGAATGAGAATGGCGGCAACCAGTATTGGGATCAAAAAGCCCCAATTGATTACGCATGTAAAACCATGCCTCCCTTTCACCAGCAACCCAACGGAAGGGAAAAGTGTCATCCTTGTCATACACCATCTCAACCATATTGAAATCCCCACAGAGAAACCAGGTGGTGACTGGCAGAGAATCAACAAGCCAATGCCAAAGCAAAGAGCGCTCCACAACATCATTGGAGGCATAAAAATTGACAACCCCAAAGGAATGGTTATCAATGTTGAGAAGAACCGAGATGACCCACTGGGAAGGATCAATCCCATGATCCACAATGCAAGAATGCAATCGGGGGGACAAAAGAGTGGCAGCTCCACCACGCTTAGCTTCATGCAAAGTACAAAACATAATACTGGCTAGCCAAATAGAATGACTAGCCAAGGCAAGTAAAAATCTTGAAATTTTAACTACTTGGAGACAAAGCACTTCAATTCCTGAGTATTTATGTAGAGTATCCCTAACATAATACTTTCTGGAGAGGTCAGTTAGACCTCGAACATTCCGTGAAATAAAATTCATGGATGAAACTCCTCCATGTTTTCGAAACCTAGTTCCTCCTCAATCAAGGAAGATAAACTATTCTTCAAAAAATCCTATGGAACTGAGTCAATCTAAATAGGGGGTGAAGGCCTCCACTTTTCTGGCACATATTCTCCTTCTGGTGGTGGAGATGTACTGTGGGACCGCCGTTGAGCCCCCATTGTGGGAGGAATAGTTGGCTAAGCACATAGAACAACTGTAGGTTGAGGCGTTGCCTTTGACCTAGGCTATACTGAAATAGAACCAGCTCTGGAAGGAGTGAATGTCCCCTTCTCAAAAGGGTTTGAAACATTTTTAGATGGTTTAGGGGCCTTGGGCACCGACCCATAGCCAGTTAGCTTGTTTTTTTAGTTTGTAACTGTTGTCCACTTTGATACAGCCTTAACATAAGGCTCCATCTGGTGAGGCTTTTCAGCTTCTCATGATGGTGATGGTGTACGAGGAACTGTCAAAGGGTAGTCCTTGATCCTATGGTCAACCAACTGGCATAGATAGCACACGTTGGGTAGATTAAAATACCTGACTTTCTGGGTGTGCCTGATAGCACCTATTTGGATGTTGATAGACACTTTCAAGTCCTTGGATAGATCAACTTCCACACAAACCCACTTCTATGGCTGGGCTTGGAAAAACTTTTCAGGTTCGATACAAACAACCCTCCCCAAGGAAGAAGCAATGTGGTGCAGGAAGGGCACACATGGCAAAGGTAGACTGGGAAACTCAATCCAGATCGAGACCCACATTTTGGCATCATCTGAGACAACAAAATCTCGAGTCCATGCCTGGAATACCAACTAGGAAGACCTAACATACCAGGGCCCATGCCCTAAAATAGCCTGGACATGATTAACTTCTACGAAGCGAAATAAAAAAACCTTTGGTTAAGTTCTGGACCATATCAAGGTAGACCCCATGAGGGACCCAAGTCTTGTTGACCCATTCTTTCAACACACTTTTAGGATGGAGTCCTCCCAATAGAATAACCCACAAGGGTGTGTTGTTCGAGCCATTGGCAAGCAAAGTCAAAATTAGGTAAAGGAAAAACGACATCAGTAGGGGCATCAAAATGCTTACCTCATGAAAGACTTTCAGAACAAATTTTCAAGGATGTTTGTTCAGAGGAGGAGCCATTGAACTACACCAACGAATCGTTAACACCAGCATGAGTTGCTGAGTTAATGCCAATTGAAAGCATATTAAACCCTCAATGATATTTCCTATGCAAAAGGCACAGTGTGATACAAGAGGGGCCAAGGATGATTGTAGAAGACACAAAACCCTAGCAAAGCTCATTCACCTAATTTCCATTTCAATAAATGTATTTAATTAATTAGGGGATTGTGATGAAGATTAGAATAGTTGATTGAAAGATAATTTTAGATATCTACATTTCACCCCTTGTTGATATGTTTTTATCTAAAAAGAGTAGTGTTAGTTTAAAGAAAAATAAATTATATTGGCTAGAGCAACATGCCTTTGTTGAAAGAAATGAGGAAGATGAGGTACAGTATGATGAAATTCCCTCAAGAGGTCACCTAGGAGAAGTCTATTTGAGAGATCATCTCTTAGAAAGAAGAAATAGGGAGAGAAATTAGATAGAAGAGGAGAGATAAGGATCTACAAAAGAAAAATAAAGAAAATAATATAATAAATAAAGATGTGGGAGAAAAAAGAGTGAATTGGGGGGAAATTAGGGTTTGGGCCTATAAATAATCATATGGGGATACAAATTATAAATTTTACACTTTTATCCCTTAGATACCTAAATCATAGAATAAGATAAGGATTTGCGAGAAGATGGAACACATTCCACATGAGATCCACTAAGTGAAGTGAGTGCAATAGGATAGATAATCAAAGGGAGCAAGGTCATCGATATGTTTCAAAAAAATCTCTTTAGACTAGGCTAGATGTAATAAATATGGTTTGAAGTGGGGAAAATATTGGTGAAGAATCAAGAAATGTTACAATTCATTGTATGTGTGGCTCAACATGTAGCCTACATAGATCAAGGAATTTCTAATGCATTTTGGATTGCCAATGTGAGAGGTGCCCCCCCCAAAGTGACTATTGACTTGCCATTGTAAGCATTGCGTCCCAATATAAAGTGACACATATTGGATTGGTGAGTCATCTACACAAACTGATTCCAAGAAAGGGAAGATGTCACTAGTGGAGATAATGGAATGGAAAAAAGTGACACAACCATGGATCAACACAATAGAGAATTAGTCTCATTTTTGTAAAGAATTGACATGGTTTCTTGGTTTGATGGCAAAGTTCTTAACAATGATACAAACACAAGAATGACAATAGAAAATACTGCATGTGATGCAATAATTTGATGAAGTAGATTGGGTAGTGTTGGAGATTTTTGGTCTATGGTATGTAACTTGGATACCCCACATATATGCTCGTTGAGATATACTTATTGCATTGGTGGAGTGGTGGCATGGTGGGACTATAACTTTTCATCTCTTGACTGATGGGTTGGATGTCACCTTGTAGGATGTGTGGAGTATTTTGTGGATCTCAATTCATGGATGGCTAGTGGAATTTAAGGAGCATGGGGATAGGAGGGAGATGAAGAAGTTATCTAGTAGGGAAGATATCCCAATTATAGGCTTGGAGATGGACATGGAGGTGGTAGTGGACATGGTAGAGGAGTTTCCCTTAGTGATGTTAGCTCTTGTTAGTAGCATGTTGCTTACTAAAAAGAGTGCACAAGGCTTCCCTATTGGATGGATGGTAGGCTATGCTAAAATGTGAGAGGAGGGAATATCATTCAAATGGAGAATATTTCTGTTGGACTAACTTTATAGAGATATTGATGATCATCTATATGGATGGACAAAGTTTTAGTTATGGGAATTAGAGAATATTGTTGTTCTTAGACTGGTGGTGGAGATATATATTTCTAGGGCTATCATATGTGTTACTATATGATGGGTGATTGAGGTACAATGCGATGGGAAACCTTGTAACACCCCTACATTTTGCTCTTTTGATCAGACAGTGTGTGTGTCTTTGTTATGCTTATATTTTCTGTTAGTACCTTGACATTGATAGACTATGATGTTTTTTTATTATTTGATTGCTACCTTAGAGCGATGTGGATTTTATATTATGATGTGATGGTACTTTATTTTGATGTTATTGTTATGACATGCTTTTGATTAGCATAGTGGTTATGTGAATTAATATTGTTATATTCTTATGAGAAGATTATTGATGTTAGATTCATCAGTTTTGTGATATTGTATTGGTGAAGGGGATGAAATTACACCACTTGCATGCGAGTGCCCTACAATTTCACAATTCTCTCTTCACAGTGTGTTTTATTATGATATACATGCATGCTCTATATATGTCTTGTTTACGAGTTTGCAGGTACAAGAAATCGACTCCACCTAGTTTCATAGGTTTGAGCGTGTCCAATTCCCAATAGTAATGTTGATTAGGAGATAGTAGCTAGGTTTCTTGTTGCTGGTGTTTAAAATAACAACCCAGCTAGACTTTGAAACTCTCTAAGAGGTAGCCAACCTCTATATTAAAGAACAATAAAAGGCTAGTGGCCAACTGACAAGATCCAGTCAAACAAACTGACATCTCCTACACTTCTGGCTCTGCAGGACCAAGGTGGGTAAACCTATACAATATTTAAAACTTAATTCAACCATACACACTGACATTTCTTTTTATAGCAGATAATTCCCAATGAAAACACAGTAAGGGAAGCATTGACAACCTCAAACTTGGCTAAATTCTCAGTAACTCAACCCTCTCTCAGCCATTGGAAAGAAGAACACACAACCAACCAAACAGTAAGATTAAAAATGATTTAGCAATTAATTTTGTTTCTGAGATGCACAAAACTGCATAATAGATCAGTGCCAGTTCTGGGCCATGGAGTCAAACACATAAAACAAATTCTCCAACAAATAGTCTTCAACCAGTGGATTCAACTAGCTAATGATTTGCATTAACTGTTAGTGCCTTGCTCAAACAATCCTTCTCTTGATATCAATCAAATTCTTCTTATCAAATCCCATTTGCACACCTAAAATCACAATCACCTGCTCAAAGCATTTTAACCATTTCCTTGAAACAAAACAATGAACAGACAAAACAATCTCATGAAACTTGAGATGATAAACTAAAAGACACTTTGTATTATTGAATTTCTATAACTGAAAGTGTACAAAAATGGAGACAATCTGATGACATTCATGAATGTGGAAACACCTTCATGATGTTAATTGCATAAACTGGTTGTATTTACTCTTGAATTCATAAAATTACAGCTTACAGACTCAAACAATGACTCAAAAAATACAAATCTCTATCTACCCAGCCCAATACAAAAACTCAGAACCCTTTACAATGAAAAAATAATAGAAGATATAGAAGAAGAGAAGCAAATAGGAGCAACCCTAAACTTGATCTGCAATTGCCAACTAGAAACTCCATTCACCATTGATCAAACAATTGAAAAATAACATCCCTTCTTCCTCCCTTTGCAACAACAAACATATTCCTTCCAACTGCTTCAGCTCATCATCACCCAGCAATTGAAAAATAGCCCATGTGGAGAATCTCACTCATTACTTGCAGCTGAAAGAAAACTCTACTTCTCGTGAAGAATCATTTACCTTTTGTTTTTGTTTTCCCCTTTGCTGTATTTTACTCTTTCATTTACTCACTGCAGCTTCACTTATAATATTTCACTTGAAAAGGCACGGTATTACATTTCCCAACAAACAAAAATTAAAATGAATATTTTATTCACCTTTCAAGTTATTACCTGTGTTTGCACTTCACCTTTAAAATATTTTCTCGTGCCAACATTTTCCATATGGAGAAATTTCACTTTCAAAAGTGAAAACTATTTAACTTATCAGGTTATCCATCTTTCATTTTTCGTTAAAAGATGGGCTTTTAATATAATCCCAATATAAAATATTTTACCCGTTTGCACATTAAGCTCCTTTTGTAAAATAAATTTTAAAAATTATTCCCCTAGCCTTTTACCCCTTTTAAAATTAAAAAATTCTTCACCCAAGGAAAAAAAGGCCCCACCCCCATACACTTCACCAAATCTCTCTCACCTCACATTGCTTTTGCCTTCGTCAGCATTATTCTCACGAGGTCCGCAAGCAAGGGTTGAAAATGCCCTAATTTTAATTTTTTGAGCTCTCGTGCTCTACTTCACCTGCCGTGAGTGTTCCCATTTTTGAGCTCCTCACACTAGCCGCTGCTGCTCGCACCCCTTAGAGATCTCCTTGTTTGGTTGGTGCAATTGCAAACAACACACTGGCTTGAGCCTCCTGCAACACACGGGTCTTCTCTCCATCGAGCTCCCTACTTCCATTGAGGCTTCCTCACTGCTCGTGCACCCCCACTCTTCACTTGCTGGCTTTCATCAAGCTCCCCCACACCATCCAAAATTGTGGTCCCCTATTCACACCCTCTTCCTTGTGTTGCGTAGGCCCTCCTTTCCATAGAGTCTCCTACTGCAATACGCAGGTCTCTCTCCATTGGCTGGCTGTATCACTCATTTGGCGTAGGCTAGGGGAAAAGCATTACAACTAACTGTGTTGGTCTTAACTTTCTCACAGCTGCAAGTTTTCACTGGCCATGTGTGGTGTGCACCTCACCTGGCCATGCCTTCCCTTCACTGTTGCGGGCCTCCATATTACTTTCTATGTGTGCGCCCCTCGATTATGCTTTGATAATCATCCACAACCTATTCGCAACTCTCGCGCTATGCACTGCCAGTGGAAATTTCTTGAAAGTTACTAACACCCTTTCAACAAAGCATTTTGTGTGCTCTACTCCAACTAGCCATAAATTGATGGGAATTCTTGTGCATTCACCCACTGTCGTTCCCAACAACCTTTTCTTCATTCATTTGTGCGATCAAGATAATTTCCAGCATTGATTCCCCATTAGTGTCTGGCATGAGCTCTTCGTGCTTCTTCAAATGTAGGTGGTGGAGCAATAAGAACCACATGAAACATATCTGAAAGACCCTTGATATGTGCACACATTTTTTGAAGGTTTGCTTTGTACTCTTGAAGTGGCACATGTTGGCCCTTTCCACTATGAAGTGGACAAGCAACATCATTGGATCCAAAAATACTATCACTAGAGCAGGGTGAGATGGATGGTCCTTTGGGAAAACTTTTCCAATACAGCCACAACTCGACGAGTATTCCATCCATGAAATCCTCTACAAGCCTTCGAAACAAACCCAAGTGGTAATCACTTCCCTCCACTGACAATAGGTAATCAAAATCTTCTACAAAATTTTGTGTGCTCAGCACCAACACAAGATTATTTCCTGCCATATCTCCATGTATATTCACTGTTTTTTAGCTTTCTCATGTTGCAAACCAATGCAACCCATTGAACTTATTTGATTCACCATGTATTTTCATCTTTCAATGAGATGACATTTCATTAAGGTTAAATGTTTAAAGATTCTTAATATGTCAATAATTTCATATTTATATGCATGCCAAGCAAGGCACTTACAAATACATCATTTAACAAAGTTACTCCATCCACAAAATATTGATTGTTGCCCACACTTTGCTCCAATAATCTCCATATACAGTACTATACTTGCCTTCATATTATGATGCTATTTCCACATCTAAAAGGTAGTTCTCACTTCGCATTTCAAAACTTTAAGGCAAACAATTTCACATAAGTGCAAAGCATGTCGGGTCCCATGTGGGTCTGGCTAAAAAAAAATTCATTTTCAAACAATTTTCACATTCAAACGATCTAAAACTTCCTTTTGAATACCTTTGAAGTTGAAAAACGAACTGGGTCTACATCAGAATTAGCTTTTTTGCACATTTGGAGAATGGTCAAAACAGGTCAAGTTGGCTCAGGAATCAATCTAGAAAACCAGTCAAACGACCCCCGGGAGACATGAAAACTTGCGAGGATATAGTCATTTGACCCAAAAGTATAGTGAAAAAGACGGCTCAGAGAAACAAATCATGAGGAACCGGATATTAATTGGCAAATTTGCCCAGTCAGGCTTTTCTGTAACAACAACTATTCTGAACCAACACAAACTGACCCAATCGCCAATTTGTAAAAATAGTGAATCAACTCTTGGCGAGCAGCCATCAGACATGCAAGTTCATTAAGATACCCTAAGAATGTGTGCAAAAGGAATTTATTTGAAACATCGTTGATCAAAAGATATTAATAATCAAAATTGACCATTCAGAAAGGTTGTCAGGAATGCAGCTGCAAAATAGAACAAACTGCATTTGGTTTCGATCTGCTAAAAATAGCAAATCAGATCATGGGTTTCTGAAAATTGACACCTGAGATCACTCAGGTGTGGAGAATATGGAACAATATTCATTTTGACATGACAATGAATTGGTTGCGAAAACCAAGCTCAAACAGGAAGCTGTTTCGCAAACTGACAATCTGCAAACAACAGAACAGTGCAAAAACCTTCCAGCTTCACTTTTTGAAACACTGTCAGAACTTATGTCTACTGAGTATGTCTACAAATGGGTTTTGCACGAAAATCAACAGGCTTCAAAATACAAGCCTCCAAAGTGGGTCACTCAGGACTAATTCTTTAGCTTCACTTCTGAAAGTGCAGAAGCAAAATCTTGAAATGGGCATCTCAAATTTGCAAAATTTGAGAGTGCCATCAGTGGCTCTGACTGGGGATGTATGCCCCCTGTGGGCATAGCAAGATTCCAGATCTCTGGAGAGTAGACCAACAGCTGAGTCCATCAGGTGTCCTCAAACTATTCCTTTATTCAACCTTGTTTTTCAACTTCATTTGATGACCCCAGGTCACCAAATGAAAAATGAGAATCAACATCTACCTCTGTCAAACATAATTCTGTAGAATGAGCTGATCTCCCTCAACATATGCTTGCCTCTATCAAACCACAACAACACTGGTGACTGCACCTTTGTGAACAACAATACAAAACTGCCCTTGTGTAAATGTGAAATTTCTCTTTGTTCAACTCTGTCATCAAGTGTCAACCAAATCAGATATGTCACATCACTGTTACTTTCTTCATTCTTTAATTTAGTATTAATTGGCAGTATTTGAAAGCATAGCTTGATCAGAACCATCCGCCTGATGAAACATGTCGGTACCCCCTATTAGGAAATCATTCACAACATCATCAACATGTTCACAATCACTATGCATCTAAAAGTCAGGAATACTTTCAAAATGTTGATTATTATGTGGCAACAACTTATCACATAAATCACTTAAATCATTCTCAAGCTGAAAATAGCTTGCTTCAGTGTTTTTCACATTGCCAAATTCTGTGAAAACCTCTTCCAGCTGACAAAAATAGCACTCACATTCTGCCTTGTGGCTGGAACTGTTAAACTCAAACTGATTACTAGTTTGCATATCAGAATTAAAACTATCACAAGAACTTACCAAAAGATCTTGCTCATCATGCAAACCGTCTCTAAGTGTATGCAAACAAATACACTCATGCATTAGCACACTTTGTAACTGTTCTTCATCATATTGGTATTGAGAGTCATCAAAGATTTCTGACTCATCATCATCTGTAATCATATAGTCATCCTCTAAACATAAGGTATCAACCTCTTCAATATTACAAGTTTGCTCAACAACGAGCAATTCTGGTTCAAAAGAACAATCCGATTTCTCATCGACATCAACATCTTCATTCTCACTCAAAGACTCATGACTAGGCTCATTCAAGTCATCAAACAAAGACTTATCCAAATTTGCATTACAATCCTCAAGATTTGACTCATTGGATATGTAAACCTCATGGTTATTTGCTGCTTCAAGCTCATCAAAAGAGATTTCTGAACTTGCATCAGTTTCCATATCTTCATACTCATCATACAATGCATCATCACAATCAATCTTTTGTTTGTCTTCATCCATATTATCATCATCATCAATTAGTTCATCATTGGAAAGAGAATAAGATGCACTTGCATCATACCTTGCATCTTGAAGGTCATCACTACTATCAAAGTCAATAGGCGAGTATGGTCGGTCCCGAAACAAACCCCACCAACCTAGGGGCCACCAAAGTAACCCACCAACCATACTTGCCTTTGGTTAGTGGGGTTGGGACCAACCATACCTAGGACCCCACTGACCAAAGGAGAGTGGACCCCACCGGCCAAGGTATCCGCCACCACCCAAGCTCCGCCACCATCCAAGCTTTTAAAAACCCATAAGGCTTTGACCCCACTGACCATATATGCCTTAGGGCGAATGGGAAATCGGTACCAAGGGCCCCTAGAATCTCCCACCCCTCGGTACCAAGGGCCTGCCTTCGACAAGGCCCTCCCTATTTAGAGGTAGATTCTATTCGCTTTCTCACCCTATTGCCACCCACCCGACCCTAAGACAGCCTTCGGCCAAACCCCACCTAAGGAAAATATGGTCGGTTGACGAAGTCATGCCCAAAAAATTAGTAGAGGCGGGAGGCCCAGTAGATTCTAGTGAGTTTCCTGCCTTCGACAGGGCCCCCCTACCCCCTACTATTCTAATGGGGTAGATTAGATTCGCTTTCTCACCCTATTACCTATACCCACCTGCTATAGTAGTTCCCCTTAGAATAGTAGGGTGGTTAGTGGGGTTTGTGGCCCCTTTGCCATAGTAGGGGGGTTGGCTGCTGAAGGCATGGCTTAGGTGGGGTTGGGCCCTGGCCCCCCTACCCTGGCCCCCTACAATTCGCCAGGGGGTGGGGGCCAAGGTAGGGGGTGTGAGGTAGATTATAGAAGTGGGAATCGCCCCCCTGCAGGGAGGTATTCTAGTGAGTTGGCCTGCCGAAGGCAGCCCGCTATAGTAGTTGCCCCTTTGCCATAGTAGGGGGGTCAGTTGCCGAAGGCATGCAACTCTATACTGCTGCCGAAGGTAGGCCCCCTTAGAATAGTAGGGACTAGAATCTACCCCATTAGAATAGTAGGGGTAGGGGGCCTCTGCTATAGTAGTTGTGCCCCTTTGCCATAGTAGGGGGGTCGGTGGGGTTGGTCCCCAAGGTTGGACCGGCCCATTCATCTTTGGTCGGTGGGGTTTGTGGCATGCCTTCGGCACCTGCTGTAGTAGTTGTTGTATGGGTGGCACCGAAGGCTAGAAACTTTATAGCATTTCTGAAGGCAGGCAAGGGGTGGGGTTGGTACCAACCAGCCCTGCTTCGGGATCGACCTATTCGCTAACTCTATAGCCTCTTGCCCCCCCTAGTGGGTTACTTTGGTACCGACCTAAGGAATATATGGTCAGTCCTGAAGGGGTTGCATTCCCGACCTATTTTCCTTAGGTGAGCAGTGTTTCTCTACAGGGCGGTGGGCAAAGCCGCCTTAGGTGGGCTTCACCCTGGTGGGGTCGGGGTGGACCCCACCGACCTAGGCCCCAACCCCACTAGGGCGAAGCCCACCGCCCTAGCTTCGCCACCACCCTATATTCCTTAGAGGGTGGTTAGGAGCCTCGATCGGTGGGGTCCGCCCACATTTGGTCAGTCCCAACCCCACCGCCCTATATTCCTTTGGGGCAGACCCCACTGACCAAGGTATCTGCCACCGCCCAAGCTCCTAAGGGGAGGGTGGGAGGCCCCCTCGGGAGGTAGATTATTGTTGAGTTGCTTTGCCACCACCCATAAGGCCAAAAAGGAATATAGGTCGGTACCAAGGGCCCCGCCTATCTCCCACCCCCTGAAACCAACCCCATTGAACCCACCCTAATATTCTAAGGGGCGCCTTGGCTGGGGGGTATGCCAGGGGTTGCTTCCCACCCAAGGCAAATATGGTCGGTGGGGTTTGTTTTGAGACCGACCCCACCCTACTATTCTAAGGGGCCTTCGGTCAGTGGGGTTCATAGGCATGCTTTCGATGCTGACCATATTGGCCTTAGGTGGGGTTGGTTTGGTACCGCCCAGGCTCCACCCACCCTATGTTGGGCCACCACCCAAGGCCCATCTCAATAATAATCTACCGAGCCTCCCACCCTAAGGCAAATAGGATGGTACCAAGGGCGTATCTATATCCTCCCACTTCTATAATCTACCTCCCAGGGGGGCCGAGAATGGCAAAGTGCAGGTTCATTGGAATTTAGGTGGAGCTTGAGAAAGGTGGGAAAAGCCAAGGCGAATATGGTCAGTGGGGTCAAAGCCTTATAGGCCGGTTAGAAGCAACTCAACAATAATCTACCTCCCGGGAGGGGATCCTACCCGCCCTTCGGGACCGACCTCCCTATTGCCACCCACCTAGCCCTTCGGGACCTAAGGCTAATATGGTCGGTGGGGTTGGTCAGGAGCCTCGGTCGGTGGGGTCCGCTCTGCATCTCTATATCCTCCCACTGAATAGAATCTACAATTCTAAATGGGGGGTTGGGGGGGGCGATGGGGGGGCCGATGGGGTTGGGGCCTTTAGGATGGTGGGGAAGGTGGCCGACCCCACTAATATTTTCTTTCCCCATCGGTGCACCACAAGGCCAATATGGTCGGTGGGGTCCGCCTCTATAGGTTGGTGGGGTTGGGGCCACTATGGATGGTGGGGCTGGGGCCCTACGAGTAGGCAGGGGCCATACGGCTATAGATGTCGGGTGGGAGGAAGAGAAAGTAGGTGGGAGGGAATTATAGAAAAGGGTGGGAGGAAGGTAGTTTTGGGGGGGCTCCATTCTAGGCGGTGCGGCCCTCTCCCTCCTCGTCCAGTGCCTCCCCCTCCCCGACCAACCCCCCTACCCTAAGGAATATAGGTCAGTCATGAAATAAACCCCACCCGCTATAGTAGCTACCAATATGGTCGGCTGCCGAAGGCATGCCTTGGGTGGGAGGATGAAAGTAATGGAGGCCCTACCTCTATATATATATAGATAGATATATCTATTCGAGAACATAAATGAAATGCCCTATCCAATTGATAGCAAGAGCGCATAAATGACCTTCAGGCCGTGAGGGGTTTAGAGAACAATGTTTTGTCTATGGACTGATGTCCATGGATCTAGAAGAAGAGGATTGGGGATATGCTGGTAATGAGAAGGAGGAACCTCCATGAAAAGATTCCTCATGTAGAATCCGTAGCAGGACTATGAATGAAAGCTAGCAATCTAGATCGTACCAAAAACGTTCCTAAGACACGACATGAAAAAGTAACAATATTAGGGAATGAGGTCCAGAGATAAACTTTGGGCAGAATGACTGGATGAATATGAGTTGTGGCTAATACCCAAGGCATGGGAGAAGCATTTTCCACGAGATCCCAAAACCAACGGCCACCTCGACCCAATTCATGATGAGCCCACCAACTCCCTAGCAAGATGCCCATGGTAAAAAACCACCGACGTGTCAGGATCTGAATTTGAATTCATTCCCGGTCCCTCTTCGGGTCAGAGACCACTGTGTTCATGCTGGTAGTCTGACATAGAGTTCCTATTTCTATCGGCCCCCTACCTATATCTGGGCCTCGACCGTGAACTACAAATTCAGGTTGGGTGGCCCCTACTATTCTAAGGGAAGGTGTCCGGGTGGGGGTGAAAGTTTGGGTGGGGGGGAATTATAGTTCCTCGGGAGAGGGCGAGCAGAACACTTGACCACACCACCACCTATTGATTGGCCACCTGTTGATTGGTACTGGGTGAGAAAGCCCCCATTATAGAGAGGGGGGGCTCTGATGCATCTGGCGGAGCAAAGCACTCCATTCCCTTCCCTCTTCATTGGTGAGTAGAGTGCCACAATCCCATTCATCATTTTGTATATACATAGGCCAAAGCCCATAGCACTGGCAATGTCTCTAGCATAAATGCAAGGAGGGTGTATAGTTAATACGGGATCTTGCAGAATGGGATTTGATTTTGCAAGCGATTCAGTACAAATGAATGAATTTTGAACAAGAGGATTGGAACTCGTCGATGGGGAAAGAGGGGAGAATAGAGCAATGCTAACAGCTCTTGAAATCAACTATTCGGCTCTCTTCAACATCTCGTGCCACGTGCAATACCCTATGGATAGTAGGCATCGCCCCTAGGCTTCTACGCATGGACCTTATATAGGTAGGGGCTCGTGAACCACTAGAGCCCTCGCGGTCAAGCAGCGCATGAAAAGGGCCTCGACGCGCTATCTCTATATTGCGGTCGAGCAGTGCAGAAAGCCTGTTCAAAGTTTGGTTCCTTCCATCTCCCTTGAGGTCAACCTGCTCTCCCTCAATCTCCTCATCCTATCGGACGAGTTCCGTGGCCTCCTAAGCCCCAAGATTAGGAGAGGGGCGGCCTCTAAAGGGCACCCCAACTATAGATAGTGGAGAGTTTCCCTCGACCCAACCTGAGGGGAATGGGATAAGTAGTTGGGTGGGAGGGAATAGAAGGGCCACCAATCCCACCACCAGGGCTTTGCCCACCACCTGAGAAACATCGCCCTGCACTTCTTCTCTGCCATTCCCGACCTACACTTCGCCATTCCCGACAAACCCCACCCGCTATAGTCATTTCCAATATGGTCGGCTGTCGAAGGCATGCCTTGGGTGGGAGGATATAGATACGCCTTAGGTTAGTGGGTGAAGCCCTGATGGGTGGTGGTGGAGCTTGGAGGGTGGGGTTTGCCTTGGGTGGGAGGAGGAGGTAGAGGCGGAGGCGGGGGCGGTCGAGTGCACCCTTAGAAAAGTGGGGGCCCCCCAAACCCTCTTATATAGTGGGATAGGTGGATAGTTCACCCCTTCTCCTCCTTGCAGCCCCCCACCCAAGGTGGACCCCACCACCCGAGGCAAAACCCACCAATCGAGGCTCCGCCACCACCCTAGCTTCACTACTGACCATATATAAGGCGTATAGGGTAGTTGAGCGGTTAAAAAGCTCAGGATAAGCGGTGTTTCTCTGTAGAGTGGTGGGCGAAGCCCTGGATGGTGTGTTTGTCGGGGCCTCAGGGTAGTGGGGTCTATTATAGAGTAGGGTGGGGGCCAAAGTTCATGCCTATTCAAAGCCATAGTTTCTATAGGGCTCAGCCCCACTACCACTACTTTGTCATTGTTCGGGCTTCACGGAGCTCGGGACGAAAGAGCAAAAAGTAGTTTCTCGGCCTCGTTTTGATACATTATCAGGTTGGAATCGATAATGAAAGGGGAATCTATAAGAACCATGGATCTGACATCATGGTGGAATACTACCCTCATGATTAGACCATGTCCCTAGGATTTGATAGAGTAAAGGTGCATTGGCATTGGAGTTGGTGAATGCGTTGTAATTGGGAGATTTGGAAGGAGTATGATGGAACGAAGGACCAGGGAGAGAAAGAAGAGTGCACAAAAAGTGGTGTGAAGCACCAAATGTGGGTGGTTGTTTCCTATCATAAGTGAATGCAATGGAAAGACCCGAAAGTAACAGATAATGGCACAATTCATGTACTGATGTTCTTCGGTGTTCATTCCCAATCTTTGCAATGGAATAGAGTGTATTCCCGAAACCCCTACAATTCTATGGGCAACCCTACAAGAGAGAAGTGATTCAAGGTCCTTTGAATTGTATCAGTCATATTCTTGAGTTCATAATGAAGAGGAGGACCTTGCTACTATAGTAGTTATAGTAGGGACGCATAGGGTTCAATAGGGAACTATAGAAGAAGGAGGGGGGGGGGGAAGGTCCCGAAGGGGGCGGGTGTAGAAGGCCTCTCCTTCTAGATCTCATCCCCTCAAAACCACTCAATGAGTTTTAAGAATTGCTATCCCCTGGCCGGATCCTGACCCCTAATAAGACGATTAGATAGAGCCCCTTTGCCATAGTAGGGTGATCCATATCAAAAGATCTAGTATGCACATCTGGGTTTTGATCTCGATCTAGATAGATAATTGCATTTGCCTTTGAAGCACCATGGTGGTGCTTTTGCTCGGTCCATTCCCAGGTGTGCATACATAAGTTGTGATGTTTCGTCATTCTGGACCATCAATTCATTGATCAACTATAGTTCTCACAGACTACTCTTCCCTAGAAATAATCCCCACCCCGTCGTTTTGTTGACATTTTCTTTGGGGTGAGTGGGAGGAGAAGAATCATATGACTGTGAAAGTGACCGGCTAATTCTATAATAGTAGGGCCCAGGGGATCATGTTACATACATAATATACCTTTATCTACCAGTCGAGTGTATTTCATCTATCTCCCAACCCCTTATTAATTCGAATTGCGAGCAAACCGACTGGGGGGATTCCATACATTCAAACAAGTAGGATTCCTTATTAGACCACCAGGATTCCATACATGAATGAAAGCAGGAGTCCTCTCACTCAGAATCAGAATGCACGATTCTTCTCAAAATGCCGACAGAGAGAGTACTCCAGTTGTTCTATACGTAATACACCCAACTCTCTATACCCAGGTTAATCAAATTATAATGACACTCAGACTTGAACCAACACAAGCTTCGCCCACCACAAACCCCACCGACTTGCCTCGACCTAAGGTGAGTATGGTCAGTGGGGTTTATTTCAGGACTGACCATACTTGCCTTTGGTCGGTCCCGAAACAAACCCCATCGACCCTTAGAATAGTAGGGCGAGTGGGTTGGGCCCCTCCCCTTTGCCATAGTAGGGTGGCTGGTGGTAGATTATAGAAGGTGGGAGCCCCTACTATGGCAAAGGAATCAGCTTGCTATTCTAAGCCTACCAGTCGTCGCCTCTCCCATCTCCCATTCTAATTGAGGAAGATCCCTACTATTCGACTGGGGAGGGGCCCTCCCACCTCAGGCCCCTCAACTAATCTTCAATCAGAATGGGGGCCCCTAAACTAATCTTCCTCCTGGGGGGGCTAAGGTAGTTGATAGATTCTACTGAGTTGGCCCGAGTTGGTCTCGAAGCAGGGCAGGTCGATCTTGAAACAAACCCCACCGACCTGCCCGGATCTACTATAGTAGTTGCGAATGGGTTAGTCCTGAAACAAACCCCACCGACAATAGTAGTTGCCTCTTAGAATAGTAGGGGGGTCGGCTACTAAAGGCATGCCTTGGGTCGGTCCCGAAACAAACCTCACCGACCCCACCCTACTATTCTAAGGGGTGCCTTGGGTGGGAGGCTATGGAGTTGCTTCACCACTGCCCTACCCTTCAGGACTGACCTAAGGCGAGTATGGTTGGTCCTGAAGGGTTGGGTTAGTCTCTGTTGTGCATATTTTGCACACGTGCCCCACCATTGGCAGGGACCCTCTTTTTTTTGCTCCTGACGGGATTCTTTGCTCTTGTCTCATTTTGCGTGCCCCTCATTTTGCTGTCCTAGTTGGTCAACGTGCCCTTCAAAGTCTCATTTTTTTTTGACCATATTTTTCCCCCTAAATAAAAAATGGCTAAGTCTTGGGTTTTTCGGGCTTTGCCCCGGCTCACTCGCTCGCTCGATCGATTTGCTTTTTCCTTCATTCTTTGACTTTAGGGGATTGATTTTCTATGGATTTTGGATGTTTTTGTGGTGCCTAAGTGAACTAACAAGGTTTCATTAAGTTTTAGGAAGTTTTAAAAATTCCAACACAGCTTTCCTATAGCGGCTTCCCTTCAACGACTTTCCTGCAGCGGCTTCCCCGCAACGGCTTTCCTGCAATAGCTTCCCTGCAGCGACTTTCCTACAATGGCTTCCCTTCAATAGTTTTCCTACAATGAATTTCCTGCAGTAGCTTCCATTCAAAGGATTCCCTGCAGCGGCTTCCCCGCAACGGCTTCCCTGTTGCGGGGAATGCAGTGGCTTCCCCAAAACGACTTCCCTTCAATGAATTTCCTACAATGACTTTCCTGCAGCGGCTTCCCTTCAATGGCTTCCCTACAGTGGCTTCCTCGCAATGACTTCCCTGTAGTGGCTTCCCCACAATGACTTCCCCGTAGCGGCTTTCCTATAACAACATTCCTACAGCGGCATTCCGGGCTCATGTTTCCATAAAGTACTAGTGCACCTCAAAATAAAAAATGGACTTCGATCCAGATGCTAAAATGGGGTCTTATCCTCACCTAGCTTTTCAAATTTCAAATTTGCATGCAGGAAGTACCATCCGGAGTTCCGTGCTCTCGTGGCCATTTCAAAACAGCATTCCTACAGCGACATTCTGGGCTCATGTTTCTGGAACGTACAGGTGCACCTCCAAATCAGAAACGGACTTTGACCTAGATGTTAAAATGGGGTCTTATCCTCACTTGGCTTTTCAAATTCTAAATTTTCATAAGGGAAGTACCATCCGGAGTTTCGTGCTCTCACAATTGTTTCAAAATAGCATTCCTACAGCGACATTCCGGGCTCATGTTTTCAGAACGTACAAGCACACCTCCAAATTAGAAACGGACTTTGATCCAAATGCTAAAATGGGGTCTTATCCTAACCTAGGTTTTCAAATTCCAAATTTGCATACGGGAAGTACCATTCGGAGTTCTGTGCTCTCGTGACCGTTTCAAAACAGCATTCCTACAGTGGCATTCCGGGCTCATGTTTCCGAAACGTACAAGCGCACCTCCAAATCAGAAATGGACTTTGAACCAGATGCTAAAATGGGGTCTTATCCTCACCTGGCTTTTCAAATTCCAAATTTTCATATAGGAAGTACCATCCGGAGTTTCGTGCTCTCGCGGCTATTTCAAAACAACATTCATACAGCGGCATTTTGGGCTCATATTTTCGGAACGTACAAGCGCACCTGCAAATCAGAAACAGACTTCGACCCAGATGCTAAAATGGGGTCTTATCCTCACCTGGCTTTTCAAATTAAAAATTTGCATAGGGGAAGTACCATCCGGAGTTTCGTGCTCTCGCGACCGTTTCAAAACAACATTCCTATAGCGGCATTCCGAGCTCATGTTTCCAGAATGTACAAGCACACCTCCAAATCAAAAACGGACTTCGACCCAGATACTAAAATGGGGTCTTATCCTCACTTGGCTTTTCAAATTCCAAATTTGCATATGGAAAATACCATCCAGAGTTCCGTGCTCTCATGACCGTTTCAAAACAACATTCCTACAGCGGCATTTTGGGCTCATGTTTTCGGAACATACAAGCGCACCTCCAAATCAGAAATGGACTTCGATCCAGATGCTAAAATGGGGTCTTATCCTCACTTGGCTTTTCAAATTCCAAATTTGCATACGGGAAGTACCATCCGGAGTTCCGTGCTCTCATGGCCGTTTCAAAACAACATTTCTACAACGACATTCCGGCCTCATGTTTCCAGAATGTACAAGCGCACCTCCAAATCAGAAATGGACTTCAACCCAGATGCTAAAATGGGGTCTTATCCTCACCTGGCTTTTCAAATTCCAAATTTGCATGTGGAAAATACCATCTGGAGTTCAGTGCTCCGTTGGCCGTTCCAAAACAACATTTCCAGAATAGCATTTCAGCCTCTCATTTCCGGTTTCAAGAAGCCCACCATGGGTCCGTCGATAGAACCATTTGATGCAATGAAGAATGTTAGAAGTCCATTGGGAAGAAGGCAGCTTTCAAGCAGTTTCAACTATAGCAAAAGGGAAATTAACTAGGAGACAAAACTGCTACAGTGACTGACCACTACAAGACAAAATAGGAAAAAGACAAAGATGTATTTTAAATTGTTGAATATTGTGGGGTAGGTGAAGCCCTAATGTAATTAAATCTGAACCACACAGTGTAAATCAATCTTGGTCATTTATTTGGTCTTTGGTAAACTATAAATAGGGGTCTCCCCCTCATTTGTAGTTTTTGGAGAGCTGTTGTAAAAACATTCTGGAGTAATAGAAATCAGCATTGCATGATCTATGGGTGTTATTTTTGAGTTTACTCATTATGTGTGCATGGTTCTACCTTTCAATTTTGTTTTAGTTGTAGTTTCTTGAATGGAAGTGGTAATGGTGATTTTTGTTATAGTATTTGATGAATTTCCAGCCCATACTTTTGGCACTTGTTGATGGCAAGCTGCTGTGCAAAGTTAGCCTAGGCTTCTTTATTTGATTGCTACAACTTAGTTCATTTGCATGTTCATGATGTGTGTATGCAAACTGAAAATCTGTAGTCCTTAGAAGATTGCACTGGTTTTGTGTAACTGTAGGATCTTCTTGGCCAAGCAAAACCCAGTTTAGGGAGTTTGTCTACTGCAGCAGCCTCCATGATCACTGTTCATTCATAGTTTAAGATCAAGGAACCTTCTCTCTTCCCTGCCCCTTTTCCTTTTTTTTAATAAGTAACCTTAGGAAAAGTTCATTGCACATTGTAAAGCTAAATCTAATGTTGAAATGGAGTTCCAGACTGTTGTTTGAACTTGCAACAAACACTCAACAACTTTCCCATCTTAAGAATTTCATTTGCAGATCCAATTTCCCCGCTTTGTAACTCATCCATAAGTCCACCTTATGATTCCAATAAATCACATAAATCAATTGATATATTCCAAGCCTCATCATGACCTGACATCCGAGAGAGCTTGGGATAGTGTTCTGCAATTTGATTGTGGAAGATTGTCTTTTAAGAGAGGTGATGCACCTACGTATTACTTTTGTTGTGATGTGCATGAAAACACCATCAATAGTCTTGAAGGGCATAGGGTGGTGGCGGAGCCTTGGTCAGTCCCAGCTTCATCCACCAGGGCTTCTATGCCCACTGGGGGGGTGGGAGTTCACCGGGTGGGTCGGGAATTCTAGTCGAGCCCTTCAGAACCAACCTATTCACCCAACTCTATAGCCTCCCAAGGCACCCCTTTGCCATAGCAAGGGGGTCGGTGGGGATGGTCCCCTAGGAGGCCCCCCCCTGCAGGGAGGTAGATTCTAGTGAGTTGGGCGAATGGGTTGGTCCAACCTTGGGGACCAACCCCACCAACCCCCCTACTATGGCAAAGGGGCACAACTACTATAGCGGAGGCCCTCCCTGCCCCCTACTATTCTAATGGGGTAGATTCTAGTCCCTACTATTCTAAGGGGGCCTACCGAAGGCAGCCGACCCCCCTACTATGGCAAAGGGGCAACTACTATAGCGGGTGCCGAAGGCTATCTTAGGGCCCGATTACCAAAGAACCACTACCTTAGAATAGTAGGGGGGGTGGGTGGTCAACTCCCCCTACTATTCTAATGGGTCAGAACAGCTGATTTTCCCCCACTCAACCCACCCACCTTTGCCATAGTAGGGGTTGAATTAATTAGTCAATGAATCTTATTCTAGTGAGTTAATTAATCTACCTCTAGCCCTTTAGAATAGTAGGGGCTAGCATAAGTGGGGTTTAGCAAGTGGCATTAATCCATAGATTAATTTGTGGGAGGAGATAGGAACTATAATTCCCTAGGGGTGTTCATGTGGGAGGAGATATTGTGGAACTATGATTCCCGGGGGGATTATAGGGTTCTAGTTCCACCCCGCCTATAGAATGGTAGGGGGGGTGGGGATTCTAGTTGAATCTTAGTTCAAAAAATAGGGTGATCTTTATGTCTTTATGAAAGTGGGTACCCCCTATGCCCCAAAAAGTGGAAGAGAATGGATGCTTTATCAGATCAATCGATCCATGGCTCTTTGTTCCTTCAAGGTCTTGATGAATAGGCAGACTTCTCCCTTTGCCCCCGGAAGATGTCGGTTAGCTGTCTGTTGGTTCAGCTCTGACCGGGTCCCCACAAATATTGAGAAGGCACTTTCATTCTTCCTTTCCTAGTTATCAGGGGCTTGGAGACATATCTGGTAGAGTTGGTAGCTCGAAGCTTAGAGATGGAGAAAGGAGAACGAACCTCACTCGAAGGGGAAGATAATTCATGGAATTACTGATTATCCCTCTCCACCAGTCGTATCAGTACTGGTCTCCGGATATCTGGAGTGCCTCAAAAGCTGGAGTTGATGATCCTAAGATGGTTGTTCCAGTTTCTTGTGATGCAATTCATGCTTTCGCACCCTCTAGGTGAATGGTTTCCACGTGTTAGCTCTGTTCCTCAATGATAGGAAAGGGCCTTCCACATCTTGATGAAAGCCCCAATCAGATTTCACTTTGTCGTACCCATGGTTTTTACTAGGGAAAGGCCCCAACTTCTCATGACAAATCCATATCCATATAGGTGGGAAATCTAGGAATGGAAAATCACTTAGTTGAGGCCCCATGGTGAGTGATGGGCTCATTCAAATTCTATTGGATATAGCTGCGTTCATCAACCGATCTCCCACCCAAATTTGTGAGACAAAAAGTGTTTCATATAGCAATAGAATGACGCAACCTTTTATGACTAAGCAAATCGACTGAAGAGCATGACTTTGAATGCTAGAGATATGTGCAAAAGTGAGCATTTGATCGGCCCTCTTTTCATATTATTGGGTTTTTGAGATCGACTTGTTTGTTTGCTTCTAGTTGGAATCATAGTTTTGAATCCATAGATAGATATTAATTCCACGCCCCCCCCCCCCAACCTGACCCATAGAATAGTAGGGGCCCTCCCACCAACTAATCTACAATTCTAATGGGGGGTGGGGGGGGGCTTGCAGGATAATTAATTAAAAATTCTAGTTTGGATGAAAAACAACAAGAAACTTAGTGACAAGAAATCAAGACAAAAA
Organism: Sequoiadendron giganteum; assembly: GCA_007115665.2. Lineage (NCBI taxonomy): Eukaryota > Viridiplantae > Streptophyta > Pinopsida > Cupressales > Cupressaceae > Sequoiadendron > Sequoiadendron giganteum. Next base: position 316,252,260 of record CM021107.1, on the reverse strand, counting down.
TGAACAGATATCTTAGAATCCAACCTCTTCTCCACTCCAACTGCTTAACTGAACCTGGCACGCACAGTCTTCAAAGTGGTGTTTCTTTGATAGTTGGGTCTCCACTCAGATCTGAAATCAAGATGATGAGAAACCCGATATGAACTTACCAAGCCTACCTTCGAACCCAAATGATTGGCTGATATCCGCCCCTTTCTCTATCAATTGGCAGTTCACGTGATCTTAAGAGTGACTCCTTTCATAAGAGTGATTTCATCACTATCACTATATACATAATATGATGGGTGGGTCAATGGAAGTAGCTATGCCCCCCTTTCTATGATATCTGGTTGGTTCCATGCATCAGTTGGAGCCCCGACCAAGCACAAGTCACCTTCGGAAAGACAAAAATCTAGAAAGAAGCCAACAACTTTCTCATTGGAAATGACAAGCAAGTCTCATTATGGTAGTGCAGTTTTCAATACTACTAGAATATCTAGTGCATTTTTTGGGATGAAATCCACCAAGTTGAGTCACCATTCAAGCAAAAGATAGATCGAATGCCCCAAGCAATATCCTCCCACCCACCCCAACTACCGAGATCGAGACCTTGAAATGCACCAACTCCAGCTTTGATCTGTTGGGGTGGAGAAGCAACAATCACTAGCGGAAAAGATCCAAGGGATTATGAGCCTATCTTATAGTAGTATTATAGAATGAGGGTGATACCAGCATCCAGAGTGGAAGGAATCGGTCTTTAGTCTTAAGAGGCATCTTCTCGCCCAGGGGGAATATATAGAAGGAGAAGATTGGCCATAACACCGTAGGGGACTCAACCGCACCTTAACTTGAGGATAGGGAAGAGGGTTGCTAGTAGTCATTGCCAATCCTCATCCTCTATTAGTTCATTCGAGCTAACCCCCACTATACCTCTCCTCCTCCCAGCTGTGGGGCCGGTGGGAGAACTGGGTGGGTGGTGGAATCGCTTCAAATAGTAGGGGCTCCCACCAACTAAGGCCCCTACTATTCTAAGGGGGGGTGGGCGCGAAGCGTTGGAGGGCTAGCAAGCTAATTAATTAACCCATTCAGGATGCATTTGGTTAGCATTTGGAATGAATTCTAGTTCGGCTCCCCATGCTCTATTGTTTTTATTGGAAATTCTCCAGTTTCGAAAGGTTCAATCAGCAGGAAGGAAGGTAGGGTGGGAGGGAACTATAGCATGTGGAAGGTTGAATCTGGCCGGTGTTGACTATATACGTAAAATGACAACCGGAAGGTTACTTAATTAGTCAGCCCGCTACCGTTAGAATAGTAGGGGGCAATGAGAAGTTGGATTGTTTGGAAGGAAGGAAGGTTATTGTCGGCCCTTATTCTAGTTGTCTATGACCAGTAAGCCTCCCAATGGTAATGCCCTCTTTGTTTCTTCTAGTTGTCTACTCGATAGTCGACTATAGCATGTTATGTAGAGAATCAACTCCTCCCACCCAACCAACTTTCTCATCCTCCCACCTAAGACAATAGTCACCCTCCCACCCATCCCAACTATATCCTCCCACCCCCCCTCCCACCCCCCCCTTGGGGTCTCATCCTAATTGAGTAGGGACCCTTATAGTCATCACCCACTTTTATGATGACCAATTCAACCAGAAGCTCATCGAACGAGAACAAGGATGGAAGCTCATCCTCACCATTTCCCCTACTATTCTAAGGCTATGAGAAACCTCCCTCCCTAACTAGTCTACTCGGGATGGTAACAACATTCCCTGGTCCATCCTTCACCCCGTGTTCGGAAGCAGGAAAGAAAGAAACTCTAGCTGGAGGAAAGAAAGAGCCTGTCCTCCCAGTCCATCACCCTTGATGGAGGATGGAGCACCCCCGGTTCAAGATGTAACTCTATTATACTCTCCATCTGGGGGTTCCTAGCTATAAGAAAGAACAATCGAACAATCGGGTAACCAAATAGAAACTTTGGACGGTCCAGTGGGACAGACACGAGTAGAGACTCCTCACTTTTCGATAGCTAGGATGGAGAAAGTCAATGTCTTCTTTAATATTCCCACCCTCTGCTATAGTAGTTTCCCCTTAGAATAGTAGGGGGGTCTATGCCAAAGGCATAGCCTACTAGCATAAGTGGCCACACCGAGGACAAGACTGTATTTGTTTCCTGTCCAATTATAGTAAGTAGTTGCTTGGCAATGACTTAACCTCGAGAAGTCCTCAACTTAATCAGGCTCTAAGAACCACCTTCCCTTGACCATGTAACAATGAAGGGCTTCCAACCGTGTAGGTGGGATGTTAGGCCAATCCAGTATAGCATGTTACGGGCTCAAGGTTACGATATTCCCTTCCTATCTTTCCTAAACTCCCTTCCTTCTGCCATAGAATAGTAGGAGCCCACCAAACACAAACACTAACATTGGAAAATCAAATGGATGGTCCACATCTAGAAAGCTCTAATGATGAGTGAACAATTCTAATGGATAGCCTGAATTGAACCTCCAGAACTGCTGGCCTAACTAACTTTCTAGTGGGCCTACTATCTATAGGCATTGCAACTATAACACTCCTTGCTTTGAGCAGTTGGATGAAGACAACAAGAATATCACTATCCATCAATCCTCCCTGGGGCCCATCCTTACACCCCTGAGAACATCGTCACCTCGGAGAAAAATCCAACCGGATGGACAAATGCTCCCATGCGACCTTCCTTCCGAACTTGAGAAAGTAGTTGAGTGGCTAGTTCCTTATTACCATGTAGGAAGGGCTACTTTGAACCGTGGGTGAAGCTCTATTCGGCCATCCTTTTCACCCATTGGCCTTAGGTAGGAAGGGTAATGTATTATGTAGATGAGCAATCACAAACAAAGAAGGATAGTTGCATTATGTGAAGACAAGAAGAATATCACTATCCAGCCTAGAAGACAAGAAGAATATCACTATCCAGCCCCCTATCTCAAATAATGGTGAGTTTTTGGTGTAGCCTAATCCTCCCCGGGGCCCCACTATCCATTCACTGGGGTGTGGGATTAAGAATGCTTCTGGTTGTCAACTCATTACTTCCTTCCTTCTTGTGTTAACTTCACCATTGGGAGTTCACCAAGGACAACTAGAGTTCTCCAACTATAGTGAATGGAATTCCATGCAACCACCACCTTTAGGGAGGGAGTTCCATATGGCTATTCGGCTATCAACTAGAACTCCCACCGGCTTACACGGATAACCCTCAAATTCGGCTGGGCCGGGAGAGAAACAACTTCAACTAATCTAGCTCCTCCCACACCAGGCCCTTTACACCCCAAGGATGGAGTCAGATAGTTAGGCTATCATGTATAGAATCTGGCCGAGGAACCTACCTAAGGTAGACTAACAATAATATATCCAGCCTCCCACTTCTATAATCTACCGACTACCATAGCCCTACTATTCTAAGGGGAGGGGCTTACTTAATTAGCCTACTAAATTAGTGAAATAATAAGCCTGCTAGCCCTTGAGAATAGTAGGGGGCTAGAAGAAGCTAGCAACTCTATATCCTCCTAAGCTCCCGGTGCTTCCCGACTTAAGGCACCTCATAGGTTGGGGTCGGTGGGGTTTGGGCTTCGCTCCTAGGCCCCCCCTATTTAGAGGTAAATTATTATTGCGGGAGGCCACCCCTATTGCCACCCACTTCTATAATCTACCTCATGCCCCCTACCCTGGCCCCCTACAATTCGCCAGGGTAGGGGGGCTAGGGCTCCCACCCAAGGTGCCTCTTTGCCATAGTAGGGTGGGGTCGGTGGGGTTCATAGGCATGCCTTCGACAACCGACCATATTGGCAACTACTACAACGGGTGGGGTTTGTGGTGAATAGGTCAGGTGGGAGGGGTGGGGGGGAATCAGCTGTTCTGACCCATTAGAATAGTAGGGGGAGTTGACCACCCACCCTACTATTAGAAGGGCAAGTGGTTCTCTGGTAGCTCGGTCGGTCCCGAAGGGCAGGTCCATACCAACCCCATCAACCTATTCGCCATTGGTACCAGGGGGTGGGAGATAGGCGGGGCCCTTGGTACCGATTTCCCATTCACCCTTGTCATTCTGGGGGGGTGGGAGATAGGTGGGGCCCTTGGTGGTGGGGTTGGCAAATAGTTGACGGTAATTCTAGATTCTATATGTAATATGGCCCCCCACTACAACCATTGTTCAAGATTGATCTTGAAATATGGGTGGGTGGGAGGCCCCATCTGTAGCCTAAAGCATTAGTACACATAGCAAAGACAAAAGCATATATAGCAGAGACAGTTGCTTATCCATCAGTAGTTCCAGAACCAGTAGCATATCTAGATATTCCACCATATCAAGATCCTGATGCAGAAGTTGAAGCACCAGTAGTTCCAGTAGCATAAGCTAGTTCTAGGTGCATAACCAGAATCAATTGCTTACCTTGTTTTTCTAGTCAATTTAGTAGTTCCATACCCCAGGGTTTATCCAGTTGAACCAGTCAAAGATCCAAATCTAGGCCCATATCCATACGCAACATAGCTTATAGCACGAGTAGTGAGAGATCCAACAACATAGCCACTAGAATGAAAGCAAGCATACCAACTGTTAGATCGATAGCAAGTAGGCTCTTCCCCTTCCTTAGGTAGTAGCAGAGGTGGACCCAAAACTACCTATGGTAGCTTAAGAACCAGTAGCTTAGGCATACAAAAGCAAGGGTATACTTCAGAAAGGCATACAAGTCTCAATCCGAGTAGTAAGTGAATATGCTCTATAAAGAGTAATGTAGGGAAAAAGTAATTGAAAATTCACACTCGTATTCCCTGCCCTACATTAGGGACCTGGAGAGACACAACTTTGGGGCATTAATGGGTTGATTGGATCACTTGACCGATGTTGCTTGATCGATCAGTGGTTGGTATCCCGTGTTCATGTTTGGATTTTGTCTTAGGATTGCAATCAACAACTATAGTTGTTTCCTCCACATCTTACATTACTAGATTGAGTAGATGTTGTTCGGTCCAACCCCACCGACCACCCTACTATTCTAAGGGGAACTACTATAGCAGGTGGGAAACTTGAGAAAAACAAGTTTGATAGTTGCCCAACCCAACTAACTATGATTCCAGCCATAACTCAAGCTATGAACTTTATGTAGAGTGCCTACATCACCATGTGTGGGCCCCTCAAATATATGGCAACTATATTAGCAGCCGAGGGGCCCACTCTTTTATATTATTGTCCCTCTCCCCAACAATGATGTTTTCAAAAGGGAATGATGTGGGCAGACTAGATGGATGAATATTCAGATGTCCCAGTAGCTATACAACTTTGAACCTAGGCAAAGTCTCGATCTTCATCGGTAGTGATTGTTTGCCGAGAGAGGGCAGAGAAAAGCATCCATAACCAGGAGATGCTGGTTAGTGAGACCAGCAAGCAAGAGAGGGAATGAAGTTGAAGTGGGTAGAAGTAGCTATGCCCCCCTAGATGCTTTTTTTGTATCATCTTGAGGTCTGAAAGACGGAGAGAGGACCTCGACTGGCACATAAGAGTGATTTTCCCCAAAGCTGAGAAGGGGTAGGGAGATGCCAAACCAATAGATGGTATGACAACCACATCGAGAAGAATCCTTGCAAGCAAAATAAGAATCTATTTGAGGCGATCCGACCAAACCAAACCTTAGGCAGCCTTCTTACTTCCTTCATTCCTTGGCAATCAATTCAAAATAGCAAAGTAAGCTCACCGACCGCTTGATGCGAGAATCGAGAAGGAAGCATTTCTCATGCTATCGTATAAGGAAGATCTATCACTAGGCAGGGCCTTTTGTTCCATTGCGATAGATGCCCCTTGCTTCCTTTTCATTGTGGTACGGGGTGATCAGAAGACGAAAATGATGCCAAGTCTAGTCCCCCTCTCTATAATGAATGGGGCTTTGTCGAACACATGATCTATGGGTGGGTAGCTCAGCACCTATTGAATCATCCCAGATGGGTGGGAGGAATACCCGATAGTCACGTTGCTCCACTCCTGACAAGGAGTCAAGAATAAGCACCATTCGAGCCCTAATATATCTTAGAAGAACCTAGAGTCGGAAGATCTAAACCGAAGCATGTCGGTATCGAAATCCCCTACTATCTATAGGCCCCGGGCTTTACTCCAATAAAATTAGCAGGGTAGCCCCCTCTCACCCCACCGTAAGACCAATATGGTTGGTGTCGAAGGCTGCCAACTATGATTCCCACCCAACCCGGAAACCCCTGGTAGTCCCCCCACCCAAGGCCCCTTTGCCATAGTAGGGTGGTCGGTGGGGTTGGTTTCAGGTGGGTGGGAACTCTAGTGGAGGTAGATTCTATTCATGGGAGGCCCCCCAGGAGGTAGATTATTATTGAGATGGGCCTTGGGTGGGAGGCTATAGATTGTGGCCTTTGATTTGTCACAAGGGGAAAGCAGATGGAGGAAAAGGGGGATGAACAAGAGGTAAAAGGGTCACCGCCTAGACAATAATAGAAAAGAGGGGTTTCTCCTACCCACCAACTATAACTATAATTGGGCTATCTCTGGAATCTATGAAATCTATCAATTCGCTCTCCATTCAATCCCCTCTCTGCCCATGGCTCCCATTCACACCAACTCCACTTCAGGAAGAGGCTAGTTCAATTGAGAGGTCCCACTGGTCTGTGCAGAGTGAGTAAACTTAGTATCTCTATTGAACTCTTTCCGAATCTAGATGAATCTTCTATCCTAGGATCTAGATACTATGAGTGTTCTATCCCAGATTGATTCACCCACTATGATATGCACTGCTGGATGGGTGTCTGATGCCCAATCACCACGTATCGTGATCATTGCTTCGCAGTTTATCTATTCCTCACTGCATTTCTTACTTCATTGATATGGCTTAATCAGCGCTTCCAAATGCGGCCCAGTTCGCCGGCTCACTGCACACTTGGGTCGGAGGTTCAAACTTTCTAAGAACCAAAAGAGTCTCTTTTTCTTTTGTCTTGAACTATCAGTCGAGTGCCTGGGGCAACTGATCATGTGAGTAAGTACCCAAAGTGCTCAAATGCACCCCTACTCTACCCTTTCTATAGTGGGGGGGCTGGGTCGAGGTCACGATATTACCTACGTAATATGACGTCAGGCATTTATGCACTCAACCAATTGGTAACAACTAATGGGAACAACGTGAAGGGAAATCGATCTTCCAACACCACTCAAATGAACAAGTGGAATTGTTAATACATCTACAGTGGACTCGATGCTTCACCAACTGGTCGAGTGGATCTTTGACTACTTCTCCTCATTGTTTATAGTCCTATAATGGACAAGGCCCCAGTCGAGTACTCTTTTCAATTCCCTCTCCCTTTTCATATAAATCATTTGGACTTGACTCATCTTCCGTCTTCCTATTCATTCTCTTTCGGCCCCACAACGACATCTACCTCCCCTACCCTTCAAGACTGACCTGAGGCAACTACACCTAAGGCTAATATGGTCAGCTGTCGAAGGTAGGCCTTACCCACTGACCTCCCTATTGCCACCCACCGGCCTACTTCGAGACCGACTGGGGCCAACTAACTAGAATCTACCGACTACCAAAGAACCACTTGCCCTTTAAATAGTAGGGTGGATGGTCAACTCCCCCTACTATTTTAATGGGCCGGAACAGCTGATTCCCCCCCACGTGGGCCCCTATTATTTGGCTGGTAGGCTTATCCTAATAGGCTGATTCATTACTCCCTCCTTCTATAATCTACCTCATTTCCTCGCCCCTTGGCCCCCTATAATTTGCCAAGGTAGGGGGCCAGGGTAGGGGGGCCAGGGCTCCCACCCGCTATAGTAGTTCATGCCTTCGGCAGCCGACCCCCTACTATGGCAAAGGGGCCCCTTAGAATAGTAGGGGATTGCTAAACCTTAGAATAGTAGGCGGTGGGGTTTGTTTTGGGACCGACCAAGCCCCGACGCTATAGTAGTTGCAAGTATGGTCGGGGTTTGGTTGGTCCCGAAGGGGCATGGTCGGTGGGGCTTTGTTTCCTGTCGAAGGTAGCCAACCCCCTACTATTCTAAGGGGCAAATACTATTGCGGGTCCCGAAACAAACCCCACCGACCACCCTACTATTCTAAGGGGCCTTGGGTGGGTGGTAATAAAGTTGTCACCAAGGGTGAGTGGGAGGACATTACGGTAGCCAAAAGCATCAGAGTTTATTGTTCGGAGGGGTTTAAGGAAACCAAGTGACAGGGTTAGAATAGTCACGGTTCATCTCACAGTATTCCCCCTTGTTCGAGAGTCACCATCCCACCCTGGGAGGGAGGGTGATCCAAATCTGGTTGATTATGTAGTAGTGGATTATCCAGGTGCGCATTCAATGGATCGAGATCGAGACCTATCATCAGAGGGGAAGTCAGCACCTTGCCCAACACCCCTAGAGCCTGAACCCATTCAATCACCAAAACCATCATAAGTAGAGAAAGTAGCCTTAGCGGCGGATCCATCCACATATGAACTTGGACCCGTTCCATGACCAACTATAGAGCCATAGGTTCTAGTTTCTTGGGTTCACCCAGGGCATTAACCTTCAGGATCCTAAATATCATATATATGCCATAGTGTGAGTGGTCATCTATCCCTTGTGCCTAGCTGGGGGGGGGATTCTAGTAGCAATCTAGTCCCTTATCGATATGCAAAACCCCACTGCCTTGGGTGAGTGGGAGGGAATCATAGTTCACTAACCATATATTCCTTTTACAGTTTACCCACAATCATATTTCCTATCATACACATTCCTCCCATATCGAGATTGAAAGCCATAGCCCTGGTCGGATACAGATATAGAGCCCAACCCGGTTGATCCCAAACCCATTGCCCCAACAGAGTTTGTGGAATCCCATCGCTCGGTTCTGACATGGCCAGTAGATTTATCACCATATTTTCCAATTCCATAGCCATAGGTAGGCACAGAGGCAGTAGATCCAAGCGTGGATGGAGATCCGATTAACCTGTTGATCATTAAGAAGCGGCATCACAGTCAGCAACACCACCGAAAGCGGATTCTCTTGACCTGGTTGACCTGGAACCTCCAATGTTTCTACCTCCCCCCACCCCTATAGGGGCAAAGGCATCTCTCGAAGCTGAGGTTGAAGACATGGTCTGATCATATAACTGATTCAATATTTGTTTCCATAGCCCACGACACTTAGGGAATCAAGAGGCAGAAGCAAAGGCACTAGGAGAATGGGTAGAGGTAGAGGCAATGAGTATGGGGGCACCTCGTTCGGATCTAGATGCAATGAATATGGGACTTGATACAAATGGGGCCAGGTGAGTCTAGAGCAGACAGTTAATTTGTAGCTCCTGGTGAGTGGCCCCCCAAATAGACTATAGTGATGGAGTGCCCCAGATTTCCCATTATAAGGAAATGCTGCTCCCGACCCCCACCATTATAGAGTAGGGAGAGCGCGACCACTGCTGGAATGAACCCCAATATGCAAATATTGGTAGAGGTGGGTGGGAGGCCCCTACTATCTCTCACTACTATTTGCAGACCCCACCATCCATGTGCTTCACGACTGCCCTGTGCTTCGCTACAGGGGGTGTGGGAGTCCTGGCCCCCCTACAATTCGCCAGGGTAGGGGGCATGAGGTAGATTATAGAAGTGGGAGGCCCTGAAAATAGTAGGGGGGAGTTCACCTCAGGTCGGGAATGGCGAAGCACATGGTTTGTGGGGTCCACCTTGTGTTGGGGGGTTTTGCAGGTGGGGGGCAATTCTAGCAACTATATCCACCCACCCACAACTACCTATGCTTCGCGACCGACCTAAGGCGAATGGGTCAGTCCCGAAGGGTAGGGGCCCTCCTGGAACTAGAGTTTCCCACCCACCCGAACTAGAGTAATATAGGGATTGCTTCCCACCCACCCGTACTATAGTTCCCCCCCAACTTGACCCCTACTATTCAGCTGGCCCCTGCCCTTTGGGACTGACCCATTCACCAACTAACTATAATCTACCTCCCCCAGGGGCCTCCCATCGAATAGAATCTACCTCCCAGGGGGGCCGGGTGCAAAGCACAGGGGAGGTAGATCCCTACTATTCTCAAAGGGGTTGTGGGTGGATATAGTTGTGAGTTCCTCTTCTTTAAAAAAAAATAGCAGATTCATGATGAATAAATGATGGGCGATCAGTGGGGAGTCGCCACCTACCCTATAGGCTGATCAATAGGCAATCCTTTGAATCTTTAGGGGTCATCATGGGCTGGAAATCAATCAATTATTTCCTTACCCAACTCCCATCAGTTAGCGGCCTTTTAGATCAAAGTGAGGTTTTGCTATAGAGGTAGGTCATCATTTAGCCACATTCTACAATCCCTTTCCCTCTCCCAAACCATTTCAATAGAGATTATATATGTAATATGACGAGATGCTATAATTCTCAGAGATGCCGCTAGAGATACTGATTTAGAGACGTCATTTGGGATGTTGTTCCCATTCAGTCACTGAACCATTATGCCAATGTAGAAGGTATGCCCTTCAACATTAGACTTCTGAATGAATCAGTGCTTAACCAAATTCCATAGCAGCCAATGCCCAGGGGAACTATGATTCGGGTGGGTGGGGTGGGAGTTCCATAGAAGGGGTGGCCCCCCACTCTTTATTAATCAGCCTACTAGAGTAGGGGGAGAGGGCCCCTACAATTCTATGGCCCCTACTATTCTAAGGCACTATTACCATTCCAAAGATAGGTAATGTCAAGTGAGTACCTAAAGGTTCCGAAGGACATCGACCAAAGGGATCGACCCAAGACCCCACCATCCAGGGCCCCAACCCCATTGACCCTTAGAATAGTAGGGCGGGTGGGTCGGGCCCTACCCTTCGAGACTACCCCCCTATGGGCCAACTCACTCTAATCTACCCATTAGAATAGTAGGGGCCAACTGCCCCCCCCACCCCCCATTCTAATTGAATATTAGTTGAGGGGCCCGACCCACTCGCCTTTGCCATAGTAGGGGTGGGAGCCCCCCTCAGGTGCGAAGCGCAAGGGGCCTTCAGGCCATAAGATAGCCTTTAGCCAAACCCCACCTGCTATAGTAGTTGCCCCATAGGGGGTCGGATGCCGAAGGCATGCCCAAAAAAATAGGTAGAGGTGGGAGGCCCCCCCTGCAGGGAGGTAGATTCTAGTGAGTTGGCCAATAGGGGGGGCGGTCGGTCCAACCCCATAGTGAGTTTCCTACCTTCGGCAGGGCCCCCCCTGCCCCCTACTATTCTAATGGAGTAGATTAGATTCGCTTTCTCACCCTATTGCCTATACCCACCCACTATAGTAGTTCCCCTTAGAATAGTAGGGTGGTCGGTGGGGTTTGTGGCCTCGTAGGGGGGTCGACTGCCGAAGGCATGCCCCCTTAGAATAGTAGGGCTATAGTGGGGTGTGGGCCCCACTGACCACCCTACTATTCTAAGGGAAAACTACTATAGCGGGTGGGTGGGGGGGCCTTCCACTTCTAGAATCTACCTCTAAGCATGACTCTAATCTACCGGGCCTCCCACTTCTAGAATCTACCTCTAAGTATCACTTTAATATACTAGGTCTCCCACTTCTATAATCTACCTCTAAGTAGGGGGGCCCTACCAAAGGCTGTCTTAGGGCGGGTGGGTGGCAGTCAAGTTGTCCCAAAGGGCATGGTTGGTGGGGTTTGTGGGGAATGGGTCGATCCTAAAGGGCAGGGGGTAGGGGGGCTAGGGGCGGACAGCTAGGTGGGTGGGAGGATATAACTCACCCAACCTTATGAAATAAGGCATTCATTCTTTATGAGCCGCAACTCAAAACATATCTAGAAGGTAAACCTTGGATAGGATGGTACAAATGTCAACTATGAACTTCACTCTTTAACAACCTAAGTGGAAATGCACTTCAGCCTTCCTTCTCCACAATGTATTGAAACTAGGGGAATTCCTCGACCGACCGAGGTTTGTTCGGAATTGCTCACTCCACCGATGATGGTGTTGTGGAGGTAAGGTCCAGCTAAGCATTTGCTAACTATATCCTAGGGTTCTAGCCATTTATCAACTACCTTGGGTGGGTGGGAGGGAATCATAGTTCACCAACCATACATTCCTTTTGTCTGGATGTTAGGAATAAGGTTGAGGTATGTTACCTATAGAACCATCTCCTCCCACCAGGGCTTCACCCAATGATGAACCTGCGCTTCGCCATTCCTGACCTACAGAGGTGAATGGGTCGGTTGGGAGGGTGGGGGGGAATCATAGTTTCGAGTGGGAGGGAATCATAGTGGTTCTCTAGTAGCTCAGTTGGTAGCGAAGCGCAGCATGGTGGGGTTGGCCCATCTTTATATCCTCCCAATCCCCCCCCCTCGAACCCAACCCCACCGACCATATTTGCCTTGGGTGGGGGGCCCTCAACTTATTGCCTCCCACCCAAGGCCCCTTAGAATAGTAGGGTGGTCGGTGGGGTTTGTTTCGGCATCGACCCAAGGCATGCCTTCGGTAGCCGACCCCCATACTATTCTAAGGGGCAACTACTATAGCGGGTGGGGTTTGTTTTGGGACTGACCCATTAACAACTACTATAGTGGGTCGGGGCAGGTCGATGGGGTTTTTTTCAAGACTAACCATACTCACCTGACCCCCTCGAGAGGTCGATTATCAAAGTGGGTGGCAATAGGGGTGACCTCCCACTTCTTTAATCTATCGACTACCAGTCGTCCTACTATGGCAAAGGGGAGGGGCCCGACCCACCCGCCCTACTATTTTAAGGGTCGAGGGGTAGATGAATTGGATATAGGGATGGGCCTTGGATCCCAACCCCCTATTATTCTAAGGGCCTTAGAAACTGCATCATCAAGGCCTTCCCAGCTATTGAATCATGTCGAATCCAAGGCCCTTTCTATATGTTGATTTCCAAAGTCAAATGCTAGGGCCTCCTCCATCATGCATGTAAAGTCCCATGCTAGTCTCACTCACATGTTGAGTCCCAAGGCCCTATAGATAGTAGGGCAATTCAATATATTAGCTGCCCAACTAGCCCAACTCGGATATAAGCGTTGGTGGTGCGATTTAGTGGCTTACTTAGCTACCTCATTCTTTCGATATCTTCTACAAAATATGCTCTGAGACTCAACAGATTCAATGGTTGGAATAGCATGCTTCAATGGCTTATTCATTCACCCTACCCCTAGCCCTACCCCTAGAAATAGTAGGGCTAAGGGTAGGGCTAGGGGTCTATCCATAGTGTGTACTGAGCTTGTAATCTACCACACCTTTGTCACATCTCTTCTGCTGCACCTTAATACCATCGATGTCTATCCGTTTAGAGTAGTAACCCCAGTCAATGGGGACCCTCTAATTCCAAGACCCCACCACCCAAGGCAACTATAGAAAGAGGGGGGATGGGGGGGGCCTTGGGCGGGAATTCTATTTTTGGAAATAAAGTAGGATGTGTGGGAGGTAATACTATAGTTAAGTATCGTGTCTAAGGCTAAAGGTCGGGTCTAAAGCTAAGTAAGCTACTGAGAACCAATCAGGCCCCCGAGCATGCACCACCCATATTTGCCAACCCCACCGGTTCTGGGGGGTGGGAGGATAGCTGGGATAGGCCCTGGTTTTGCTAAGAAAAAGTGTTGGTCCCTATCTATAGTGGGGTGTGGGGCCCAGATTGAGATAGAGATAGGATGATGAAAGAAACTTGTCCATTAGAAGTGATGATCCTACAACGTATTCGGATGAATGAAGAGAGCTCAGGAACACATCTAAGTAGACTCATAGAGATTGGAATCTCAAGAGAACCCTTATCCATAATAGTAGACCCCACCACCCCCACCCCTACTATTTGTCACAGTAACGACGGACCCCACAAAAGGAATATATGGTCGGTGGGTACCCCCATCCGTAATGGTGGACCCCACTATCCATAAGGCCCATAGGTGGTGGGGTTGCACTTCGAGACCTAAGGCCAATATGATCAGTGCCATAAGGCACACCCCCTTAGAATAGTAGGGGTCAGTAGCGAAGCTTAGTCGGTGGGGTCCAGAGAATTATAGTCGGTGGGGTCGAGAGAATATGAGTGAGGATCAACCTTCTCTGGTTCTACCTACAAGCTTCCTTATGAGTGAATGAGGAAGGTAGTGTAGGTCCTTCTAAGGTGCAAGTGGTTCTTTGGCCACTACTATTCTAATGGGTAGATTCTAGTGAGTTGGAATCTACCTCCACTAGTCATTCCCACCCGGGCCATTAGAATAGTAGGCCCTTCATAATAATAGGGCGGGTGGGGGGACTGCCAAGGGTTGCCGGGTTGGGTGGGAATCATAGTTGGTAGCCTTCGGCATTGACCATATTGGTCTTACGGTGGGGTGAGAGGTGGGCGAAGCCTTGGTGGTGAAGCTAGGGTGGTGGGTGAAGCCTTGGTGGGAGAAGTAGTTGGGTGGAAATTGAACAAACTAGAATTCCTTCTCGGGGGTTCTCAAAAAACCCCTCGAAGAGAAAGTGGGAATTTGAGTAGGGAAGAAGCACCCTCTCAAGAATTAGATATCTTGTTTCTCGATGGAATAGATGGGTGAGTAGCGAGTGAACATCTTTGATTCTCTACCCATTCCATCTATCTCTAATGATCCAGATTCGAAAGCAAGGTTGAAACGACAGACCTCTTGATTGCAAAGGGGCCCTATATATTCTTTCAAATTGATCGTGTCATTCATTCTGACAAGTGTGCAACGTCCATCATGGTCCATCCATGTTGATCTAGACTCCTTCTCCGTCACCACAAATGGGATCGATAGGGTAAGACCCCTATCCATAGTAGGGGGCACGTGAGGTCATTTATGCCAGTCAGGTCAGCTATCTAATCCATTGTCCACCCCCCCCACCTCCTTTCCCCCTTCTATAGTAGGGGCTATAGATAGGCCTCCTTCCCCTCCAACCCATTATAGAGAGGGAGGAGAGGGGTGGGGCCCTACTATAGAAGGGCTCTCCCCCCTACTATACTATATAAAGGGGGGGCCCCCCCTTTATATAGTTGAGTTGAGTTGAGTTTCCCTAAGGAGTATAGGTTGGTGGTGAAGCCTAGGCGGGGGAGGGTCTCGACCGCCCACTCCCACCCCTACCTCTAATCCCTCCCCCTCATCGGGCCTTAGGCCTGTTGGGTTAGGTTGGTCAAGGAGGGAGAGCCTTAGTGCCAGTGGGGACCCTCGCCCTATCTATAGTAGGGTGTTCTAATCAATAGGTCGGGTGGATAGGGGTGCATAAATGACCCACCCTCTCTTTGGCCTTTGTCAGATCTAGATACTACGAGTCCTCTGTCCTAGATTGATTCCCTCTCTGGTCGAGTCTCTCATTAGTCTAGTCAGTCGAGCAAGAAAGGTAGGGCCCACCCCCCTCCTAAGGCCAATATGGTTGACTGTCGAAGGTAGTACAGGTCAAGCCCTAGCCATAACATTGATTGAGGGAAGTCCATTCGCTATTGAAAGAAAGGTGGGGCCCTCGCCCACCTCACCTGGTTCACCAATACTATTAGAAACTCTCATCTTATGCAAGATCTGGGACCAGTGGAGTAGTGTCTGAGTGAAAACCCCAATCGTGCTTCCTTCCGACATGCATCCATTTTCATCTAGTACTCCTCTCCCTCCAAGCTATTCTATTGAGACGGGTGGGAGAGCCCAAGCCCTACTCTATAATGGGGGGAGGGCCTCTCACTCTAAGTTATTACGTCAAGATACTCTGAGTTATTACTTTGGGAGACTAGACTCCAAGTTATTATGTTGGGAGAGGGGCGGGAGAGTACTGCCATCTACCCTCCTTCCTCTATTTTTTTGAAAACAAAATAGAGTGGTTCCCCTACGGGTGCCCCCCCACCCCCCTTCCATTATAGAGTAGGGGAACTATAGTGCCCCCCCCCCCTTATATAGTATAGTAGGGGTTTTATAGCTAGATAGGGGCCCTCGTGCTCTACTATAGGAACTTGGAGTCTGTATCATGGTGAGGAGGATTTCTTCAAAGCCTTTACTAGAGGATTTATTGCTATTGATTGCTCGAGGAACTGACGGGATGAAAAATCTCGACAGCATTCATGAGTCACTTGTTCAACTATCCTTCGGAGAGCTTGGGCCGATTGGACCTCTTTGCAATGGGCTATGTCAGTAACCCATTGTTTATGAGGTAGGTTGCACCCCCGTATTCATGATCACCTGCAATCTGTAGGCAGATGTCGTGATCACATTTAGACCATTTTGTTATTCGGCCACTTCTTCAGTAGTTCAACGGTCGCCCCTCTAATGATAAGAGGTAGAAAGATCATAACTTCTCTTCCATTTGGATCAGAGAATTTATGGAGGAAATTGGGTTTTACATTTCTGAGAACCACATGATTATATAGCCAAAGGGAATACGCTACACCTAGAATCATCCCAAGTGCAGCTAATGTGGCTACTAAGCTATTTATTTGGAAAGCTCCTACAAAGATGGGAAATTCGCTAACAGAGCTGCTAGTACCAGGTGAACTCATATTGGCTAAAGTGAAAGACAAGGAAATGGTAGGGCGATTTAGCATGGTGCTTACTGAACCTCCATAATATTTAGCGGGTCGAGTCTTATGCTAGTCATACAGAACACTGACACATGGAAAAGGAGCTGGAGGAACTAGTCCATGGCTCAACATCGGTAGAATGCTACCTCCAATTCCCTGTATGTTCAATGGAGTGAGATATTCCCCACTAATTGGATGGAGTGTGCCCCATTTACCTACCCCTTGAACCGTACGAGATAGTTACCACCTATCACACGACTTTCTAGCTTTAGCTTCTTTACTTCCTAGTAGATAGTAGATAGTAGATAGTGAGATGACTGAGATCAATCATCATCATCTTGTCATCGTCCCCCTCCATTGCCTCTATAGTGGCCATGGGGCTAGAGCTCTTGAAGGAGAGAGCGTTTTATTTGAACGAATGCCCTAAGACTTTGAAATGTTCCATGGCAAGATTTCCACTTGAAAGGATCTATCTCCGGGGAACTAGAATTCCCCCCCACCCAATGAACCTACTATTCTAAGGGCTCGGGTGGGAGGAATAGCTCTATATCCTCCCACCCTAGGTGGATCCCACCACCCGAGGTGGACCCCACCGAGCATACCCGCCTTAGGATGGTGGGGTTGGGAAAACTACACTTGCTATAGTGGTTGCCAATATAGTCGGCTGCCGAACGCAGACCTTACCCACCGACCGAGGCTCCGCCACCACCCTAAGCTTCAACATTCTCGACCTGAGGCTTTGCCATAGGGGCCCAACCCCACCAACCCCCCTACTATGGAAAAGGGGTGCAACTACTATAGCGGAGGCCCCCCCCTGCTTAGAGGTAGATTCTAGTTAGTTGCTCCGCCACCGACCATATGTGCCTTAGGGCGAATAGGTGAAACTTCTTGCCTCCCACCCAAGGCCCCTTTGCCATAATAGGGTGGTCGGTGGGGGTTTTTTTGGGACCGGCCCATTCGTCTTTGGTCGGTACCAAGTAACCCAACCCCACTGACCCCTCTACTATTCTAAGGGGCATCTTAGGTCGGTCCCAACCCAAGGACGAATGGGTTCATTGGTACCAACCCCACAGTGACTTTCCTACCTTCGACAGGGCCCCCCCTACCCCCTACTATTCTAATGGGGTAGATTAGATTCGCTTTCTCACCCTATTGCCTATACCCACCCACTATAGTAGTTTTCCCTTTGCCATAGTAGGGTGGGGTCGGTGGGGTTTGTGGCCAATATGGTCGGCTACCGAAGGCATGCAACTCTATAGTGTGTCAAAGGCTATCCTTGGTACCGACTAAAGATGAATGGGCTGGTCCCAAAGGGTCGGGTGGGTATAGGCAATAGGGTGAGAAAGCCCGGGGATCTCAATCATGGAGATCAGAATCATAAGCTTCATCACGATCATTAGGGTATGATGGGGAAACTAGATATGCTTGTGGATGCTCTGGGTAAACCACTGGCTCTGCTATTGGTGCACATGCCCCTGCTTATGGCTTAGCTCATGGCTATGCTTCTACTAGTGCACCTGCCCTTGCTACTTGTACTGCTACTGTGAGAGCTACTGGTTCATATAGAATATATGGGATAGCTACCTAAGAACAACTATCTCAATGGCCCCTACCTTACCCAACTAATCTACCTCCCCTGGTGAAGAGTAGGGGCCAGTCGAACCCAACTAATGTACCTCCTTGTTGTAGGGGGGCCTCCCACCGGGGAATTGCCCTGACCAAAGGTGAGTATGGTTGGTGGGTAAGGCCCACCTTTGGTAGGGTCCCCCCTACTTAGAGGTAGATTCTATTCGTGGGAGGCCCCCCTCTATATCTCCCCACCCACCCCACTATAGTAGTTGCCAATATGGTCGACTGCCGAAGGTAGGAAACTACTATAGCGGGTGTAGTTTGGGGTCGAGAATTCTAGTCGGTAGATTCTTATTGTGGGAGGATAGCCGAGATGGGCCTTGGATGGTGGGGTTGGCCACCAAAGGAATATATGGTCAGTGAACTATGATTCCCTCCCACCCAATGAACCGTGGGGTCTACAAACAAACCCCACTAACCCCCCTACTATTCTAAGGGGCGTCTTGGGTGGGAGGCCCAACCCAACCCCATCTACCCTTAGAATAGTAGGGTGGGTGGGTCGGGCCCCTCCCCTTTGCCATAGTAGGGCAGCTGGTAGTCACTAGATTATAGAAGTGGGAGGCCACCCCTATTGCCAACCACTTCTATAATCTACCTCCCAGGGGGGCCAGGTGAGTATGGTCGGTCCCGAAACAAACCCCATCCACCTGCTC
Organism: Sequoiadendron giganteum; assembly: GCA_007115665.2. Taxonomy (NCBI): domain Eukaryota; kingdom Viridiplantae; phylum Streptophyta; class Pinopsida; order Cupressales; family Cupressaceae; genus Sequoiadendron; species Sequoiadendron giganteum. The sequence continues at coordinate 316,233,498 of CM021107.1, read as the reverse complement.
TGACCCACTATAGTAGTTGCAAATGGGTCAATCCTGAAACAAACCCAACCCGCTATAGTAGTTTCCCCTTAGAATAGTAGGGGGGTTAGCTGCCAAAGGCATGCCTTGGGTTGGTCCTAAAACAAACCCCATCGACCACCCTACTATTCTAAGGGGCCTTGAGTGGGAGGAAATAAGTTGAGGCCCCCCCACCCAAGGCGAATATAGTTGGTGGGGTTGGGTTTAGAGGGTGGGAGGATATAGAGATGGGCCAACCCCAGAATCCTGTGCTTCGCTATCGATTGAGCTACCAGAGAACCACTATGATTCCCTCCCACCCGACCCATTCACCTCTGTAGGTTAGGAATGGCGAAGCGCAGGTTCATCAGTGGGTGAAGCCCTGGTGGGAGGAGATGGTTCTATATGTAACATGCCTCAACCTTATTCCTAACATCTAGACAAAAGGAATATATGGTTGGTGAACTATGATTACCTCTACAACACCCTCATCAGTGGAGTGAGCCATTCCAGACAAACCTTAGCCAGTTGGTTAATTACCCTGGTTTCAATACATCATGGAGAAGGAAGGCTGAAGTGCATTTCCACTTAGGCTATTAAAGAGTAAGTTCATAGTTGAAATTTGTACCATCCTATCCGAGGTTTACCTTCTTGATATGTTTTGAGTTGCGGCTCATAAAGAATGAATGCCTTATTTCATAAGGTTGGGTGAGTTATATCCTCCTACCCACCCAGATGCCTACCCCTATCCCCCTAGCCCCCTGCCCTTTGGGACCGACCCATTCACCACAAATCGCACCGACCATGCCCTTCAGGACAACTTGATTGCCACCCACCCACCCTAAGACAACCTTCGGCAGGGCCCCCCCTGCTTAGAGGTAGATTATAGAAGTGGGAGGCCCGGTAGATTAGAGTGATGCTTAGAGGTAGATTCTAGAAGTGGGAGGCCCAGTAGATTAGAGTGATGCTTAGAGGTAGATTCTAGAAGTGGGAGCCCCCCCCCACCCGCTATAGTAGTTTGCCCTTAGAATAGTAGGGTGGTCGGTGGGGCCCACACCCTGCTATAACCCTACTATTCTAAGGGGGCATGCCTTCGGTAGCCGACCCCCCTACGGGACCACAAACCCCATCGACCACCTTACTGTTCTAAGGGGAACTACTATAGTAGGTGGGTATAGGCAATAGGGTGAGAAAGCGAATCTAATCTACCCTATTAGAATAGTAGGGGGCACGGGGGGCCCTGTCGAAGGCAGGCAACTCACTGTGGGGTTGGACCAACCCCCCCCCTATGGGACAACTCACTAGAATCTACCTCCCTGTAGGGGGGGCCTCCAACCTCTACCAATTTTTTGGGCATGCCTTCGGTAGCCAACCCCCCTACGGGGCAACTACTATAGCAGGTGGGGTTTGGTCGAAGGCTGTCTTAGGGCCCAATGGCCCCTTGCGCTTCACACCTAGGGGGGCTCCCTCCCCTACTATGGCAAAGCCAAGTGGGTCAAGCCCCTCAACTAATCTTCAATTAGAATGGGGGGTGGGGGGGGACGGTTGGCCCCTACTATTCTAATGGGTTGATTGGAGTGAGTGTGCCCGTAGGGGGGGTCAGTCCCAAAGGGCAGGACCCGACCCACCCGCCCTACTATTCTAAGGGCTGGTGGGGTTGGGGCCCTGGATGGTGGGGTCTTGGGTCAATCCCTTTGGTCAATCTCCTTTGGACCCTTTAGGTACTCACTTGACCATACCTATCTCTGGAATGGCAACGATGCCTTAGAATAGTAGGGGCCATAGAATTGTAGGGGCCCTCCCCCTACTCTAGCAGGCTGATTAATAAAGGGTGGGGGGCCACCCCTTCTATGGAACTCCCACCCCACCCACCCAAATCATAGTTCCCCGAGGCATTGGCCGCTATGGAATTCGGTTAAGCACCGATTCATTCGAAAGTGTAATGTTGAAGGGCATACTTTCTGCATTGGCATAATGGTTCAGTGAGTGAATGGGAACAACATCCTGAACGAAATCTCTAAATCAGTATCTCTAGCAGCATCTCTGAGAACTACGAAATCTCATCATATTAGCTCGTATGTCGTCATATTACGTATATAATCTCTATTGAAGCAGTTCAGAATGTAGAATGTGGCTAAAACATGCCCTACCTCTATAGAAAAACCTCACTTTGATCTAAAATGCCGCTGACTGATGGGAGTTGGGTAAGGTAATAATTGATTGATCGCCAACCCATGATCACCCCTGAAGATTCGAAGGATTGCCTATTGATTAGCTTGTAGGGCGAGTGGCGTCTCCCCACTGATCACCCATCATTTATTCATCATGAATCCTCTGTTTTTTGTTAAAGAAGAGGAACTCACAACTATATCCACCCACAACCCCTTTGAGAATAATAGGGATCTACCTCCCTTGTGCTTCGCACCCGGCCCCACCAGGAGGTAGATTCTATTCAGAGCCCAGAGGTAGATTATAGTTAGTTGATGAATGGGTTAGTCCAGAAGGGTAGAGGCCAGCCAAATAGTAGGGGATGGGTGGGGGGGGGGGGAACTATAGCATGGGTGGATGGGAAGCAATCCCTATATTACTCTAGTTTGGGTGGGTGGGAAACTCTAGTTCCGGGAGGGCCCCTCCCCTTCGGGACTGACCCATTTTCCTTAGGTCGATCACGAACTGCAGGTAGTTGTGGGTGGGTGGATGTAGTTGCTAGAATTCCCCCCCACCTGCAAGACCCCCCACCCAAGGCGGACCCCACCAACCATGCGCTTCACCATTCCTGACCTGAGGCAAACTCCCCCCTACTATTTGAAGGGCCTCCCACTTCTATAATCTACCTCACACCCCCTACCCTGGTGAATTGTAGGGGGGCCAAGGCTCCCACGCACCTAGTAGCAAAGCGCAAGGTGATCGCGAAGCACGTGGATGGTGGGGTCTGCAAACAGTAGTGGGAGATAGTAGGAGCCTCCCACCCACCCCTACCAACATTTGCATATTGGGGTTCATTCCAGTGGTGGTCACACTCTCCCTACTCTATAATGGTGGGGGCCAAGAGTGGTGTTTCCTTATAATGGTAAATTCAGGGCGCTCCACCACTATAGTCTATTTGGGGGGCCACTCACCAGGAGCTACAGATTAACTGTTTGCTCCAAACTCACCTAGCCCCATTTGTATCAAGTCCCATGCTTATTGCATCCGGATCCAGACGAGGTGCCCCCATACTCATTGCCTCTATCTCTACCCATGCTCCTGGTGCCTTTGCTTCTGCCTCTTGATTCCCTAGGTGTCATGGGCTATGGAAATGAATATTGAATCAATTATATGATCGAACTGCGTGTTCAACCTTAGCTCTGAGAGATGCCTTTGCCTCTACAGGGGTGGGGGGGAGGTATAAACATTAGTGATTCCAGGTCAACTAGGTCAGGAGAATCCACTTTTGGTGGAGTTGCTTCCCTCCACCCCGATGCTGCTGACTGTGATACCACTTCTTAATGATCAACAGGTTAACTAGATCTCCATCCGTGCTTGGATCTGCTGCCTCTGTGCCTACCTATGGCTATGGAATTGGAAGGGATGGCAATAAATCTACCGGCCATGTCAGAACTGAGTGAGGAGATTCCACAGACTCTGCTGGGGCAATGGGTTCGGCATCAACTAGGTCGGGCTCAGTATTTGTATCCGAGCAGGGCTATGGCTTTTGAACTCGATATGGGAGGAATGCATACACTAGGAAATATGATGGTGGGTAAACTACAAAAGGAATATATGGTCAGTGAACTATGATTCCCTCCCACCCACCCAAGGCAGTGGGGTTTCGCGTATCGATAAGGGACCAGGCTGCTACTAGAATTCCCCCCCCCCACCTAGGTGCAAGGGATAGATGACCACTCACACTGTAGCATATATATAATATTCAGGATCCTAAAGGTTAATTCCCTGGGTGAACCCAAGAAACTGGAACCTATGGCTCTATAGCTGGTCATGGAACGGGTCCAACTTCATATGTGGCTAGATCCACCGCTAAGGCTGTTGTCTCTACTTATGGTGGTTCCAGTGGTTGAATGGGTTCAGGTTCTAGGGGTGTTGGGCAAGGTGCTGACTTACCCTCTGCTGATAGGTCTTAATCTCAATCCACTGAATACTATGAGATGAACCGTGACTATTGTAACCTTGTCAGTCGGTTTCCTTAAACCCCTCCAAACAATAAACTCTGATGCTTCTAGCTACCGTAATGTCCTCCCACTCACCCTTTGGGACAACTTTATTTCCACCCACCCAAGGCCCCTTAGAATAGTAGGGTGGTCGGTGGGGTTTGTTTCGGGACCCGCTATAGTATTTTCCCCTTAGAATAGTAGGGGGGTCGGCTGCCTTCGGCAGGCAACAAAACCCCACTAACCATGCCCCTTCAGGACCGTCCAAGCCCTTCGGGACCAACCAAGCGCTGACCATACTCGCAACTACTATAGCATCAGGGCTTGGTCGGTCCCGAAACAAACCCCAATCCCTACTATTCTAAGGTCTAGCATGCCCCTACTATTCTAAGGGGCCCCTTTGCCATAGTAGGGGGTCAGCTACCGAAGGCATGAACTACTATAGCGGTTGGGAGCCCTGGCCCCCTACCCTGGTGAATTGTAGGGGGCCAAGGGGGCGAGGGACAGGGGGCAGTGGCGTGATGTAGATTATAGAAGGTGGGAGTAATGAATCAGCCTACTAGGATAAGCCTACCAGTCGAATAGTAGGGGCCCGGGTTGGAGGGAATCAGTAGTTTTGACCCATTAGAATAGTAGGGGGAGTTGACCATCGACCCTACTATTTAAACGACAAGTGGTTCTTTGGTAGTCGGTAGATTCTAGTTAGTTGTTCTGGGTCAGTCCCGAAGTAGGGCAGGTGGGTGGCAATAGGGAGGTCAGTGGGTAAGGCTTGCCTTCAGTAGCTGACCATATTAGCCTTAGGTGTAGTTGCCTCAGGTTGGTCTCAAAGGGCAGGGGAGGTAGATGCCGTTGTGGGGCTGGAAGAGAACGAATATGAAGATGGAAGATGAGTTGAGTCCAAATATTTGTATGAAAAGGGAGAGGGAATTGAAAAGAGTACTCGATCAGGGCCTTGTCCATTATAGGAGTATAAACAACGAGGAGGAGTGAAAGATCCACTCAACCAACGGGTTGGTGAAGCGTCGAGTCCACTGTAGATGTATTAACAATTCCACCTGTTCATTCGAGTGGTGTTGGAAGATTGATTTCCCTTCAGGTTGTTCCCGTTAGTTGTTACCAGTTGGTTGAGTGCATAAATGCCTGATGTCATATTACGTAGGTAATATCGTGACCTCGACCCAACCCCCCCACTATAGAAAGGGTAGAGTAGGTGTGCATTTTAGCACTTTGGGTACTTACTCACGTGACCGGTCACCCTGAGCGCTCGATCGATAGTCCGAGACGAAAGAAAAAGAGACTCTTTTCTTTCTTAGAAAGTTTGAACCTCCGACCCAAGTGTGCAGCGAGCCAGTGAACTGGGCTGCATTTGGAAGCATTGATTAAGCCATATCAATGAAGTAAGAGACACAGTGAGGAATAGATAAATTGTGAAGCAACTGTCATGATACGTGGCGATTGGGCACCAGACACCCATCTAGCAGTGCATATCGAAGTGGGTGAATCAATCTAGGACAAAACACTTGTAGTATCTAGATCTTGGGACAAAAGATTCATCTAGATTCAGTAAGAGTTTAATAGAGATACTAAGCTTACTCAGTCTGCACGGACCAGTGGGACCTCTCGATTGAACTGGCCTCTTCCTAAAGTGGAGTTGGCGTGAACGGGAGCCATGGGCAGAGAGGGGATTGAATGGAGAGTGAATTGATCAATTTCATAGATTCCAAAGATAGCCCAATTATAGTTATAGTTGGTGGGTGGGAGGAGTCCCTCTTTTCTATTATTGTCTAGGCGGTGACCCCTTTACCTCTTGTTCATCCCCCTTTTCCTCCATCCACTTTCCCCTTGTGATGAATCAAAGGCCATAATCTATAGCCTCCCACCCAAGGCCCATCTCAACAATAATCTACCTCCCAGGGGGGCCTCCCATGAATAGAATCTACCTCCACTAGAGTTCCCACCCACTCAAAACCAACCCCACCGACCACCCTACTATGGGAAAGGCGCCTTGGGTGGAGGGACTGCCAGGGCTTGCCGGGTTGGGTGGGAATCATAGTTGGCAGCCTTTGGCACCAACCATATTGGTGTTACGTTGGGGTGAGAGGGGGCTGCCCCACTAATGTTATCAGAGTAAAGCCCAAGGCCTATAGATAGTAGGAGATTTTGGTACCATTATGCTTCGGTTCAGATCTTTTGGCTCCAAGTTCTCTAGAGATATAGTATGGCTTGAATGGTGCTTATTCTTGACTTCTTGTCAAGAGCGGAGCAATGTGACTATCGGCTATTCCTCCCACCCATTCGGGATGATTCGATAGGCACTGAGTTACCCACCCATAGATCATGTGTTCGGCCCAGCCCCATTAATTATAGAGAGGGGGACCAGACTTGGCATCATTTCCATCTTCCGGTCACCCCATACCACGACGAAAAGGAAGCAAGGGGCATCTATCGCAATGGAACAAAAGGCCCTGCCCAATGATAGATCTTCCTTATACGATAGCATGAGAATCGCTTCCTTCTTGATTCTCGCATCAGGCGGCCAGCAAGCTTACTTTGCTATTTTGAATTGATCACCAAGGAATGAAACAAGTAAGAAGGCTGGCTAAGGTTCAGTTCAGTCGGAGCCCCTCAAATAGATTCTTGTTTTGCTTGCAAGGATTCTTCTTGATGTGGCTGTCATACCATCTATTGGTTCGACATCTCCCTACCCCTTCTCGGCTTCAAAGAAAATCACTCTTATGTGCTAGTCAAGGTCCTCTCCCGGTCTTTCAGACCTCAAGATGATAGAGAAAAAGCATCTAGGGGGGCATAACTACTTCCACCCGCTTTGACTTCATTCCCTCTCCTGTTTGCTGGTCTCGCTAATCGACATCTCCTCATTATGGATGCTTTTCTCCACCCTCTCCCAACAAACAATCACTACCGATGAAGACTGAGACCTTGCCTAGGTTCAAAGCTACATAGCTACTGGGAAATCCAAATATCCATCCATCCGATCTACCCACATCATTCCCTTTTGAAAACCTCATTGTTGGGGAGAGGGACAATAATATAAAAGAGGGCCCCCCCGACTACTAATATAGTTGCCATATATTTGAGGGGCCCACACATGGCGATGTAGGCACTCTACATAAAGTTCTTAGCTCGAGTTATGGCTAGAATCATAGTTAGTTGGGTTGGGCAACTACCAAACTAGTTTTTCTCAAGTTTCCCACCCGCTATAGTAGTTCCCCTTAGAATAGTAGGGTTGTCGGTGGGGTTCGACCGAACAACATTTGCTCAATCCAGTAATGTAAGATGTGGAGGCAACAACTATAGTTGTTGATTGCAATCCTAAGACAAAATCCAAACATGAACATGGGATACCAACCACTGATCGATCAAGCAACATCGGTCAGGTGAGCCAATCAACCCATCCATGCCCCAAAGCTGTGTCTCTCCAGGTCCCTAACATAGGGTGGGGAATATGGGTGTGACTTTTCAATTACTTTTTCCCTATATTACTCTTTATAGAGCATATTCACTTACTACTGGGATTGAGACTTGTACACCTTTCTCAAGTATACCCTTACTTCTATATGCCTAAGCTACTTGTTCTTAAGCTACTATAAGTAGTTTTGGGTCCACCTCTACTACCACCTAAGGAAGGGGAAGGGCCTACTTGCTATCGATCTAACAGTTGGTATGCTTGCTTTGATTCTAGTGGCTATGCTATTGGATCTCTAACTGCTCATGCTATAAGCTATGTTGCATATGGATATGGGCCTAGATCTAGATCTTTGACTAGTTCAACCAGATAAACCCTGGGGTATGGAACTACTGAATCGACCAAAAAAACAAGGTAAGCGACTACTTCTGGTTATGCACCTGGAACTAGCTTATGCTACTGGAACTATTGGTGCTTCAACTTCAGCATCAGGATCTCAATATGGTGGAACATCTAGATATGCTATTGTATCTGGAACTAATGATGGATAAGCAACTATCTCTGCTATATATGCTTTTGTCTTTGCTATGTGTACTGATGCTTTAGGGTATAGATGGGGCCTCCCACCCACCCATATTTCAGGATCAATTTCGAACAATGGTTGTAGTGGGGGGCATATTATGTACAGAATCCAGAATTAATGTCAAATTTTCACCAACCCCACCACCAAGGGCCCCGCCTATCTCCTACCCCCTTGAGAATGCCAAGGGCGAATGAGAAATTGGTACCAAGGGCCCTGCCTATCTCCCACCCCCTGGTACCAAGGGTGAATAGGTTGGTGGGGTTGGTACCGACTTGCCCTTCAGGACCAACCGAGCTACTAGAGAACCACTTGCCCTTCAAATAGTAGGGTGGATGGTCAACTCCCCCTACTATTCTAATGGGCTGAAATGACTGATTCCCCCTCACCCCTCCCACTCGACCTATTTGCCACAAACCCCACCCACTATAGTAGTTGCCAATATGGTCAGTTTTTGAAGGCATGCCTATGAACCCCACCGACCCCGCCCTACTATGGCAAAGGGGTGCCTTGGGTGGGAGCCCTAGCCCCCCTACCCTGGTGAATTGTAGGGGGATAGGGTAGGGGGCATGAGGTAGATTATGGAAGTGGTTGGCAATAGGGGCAACCTCCCACAATAATAATATACCTCTAAGCAGGGGGGCTCGGGAGTGAAGCCCAAACCCCACCAACCCCACCCTATGGGGTACCTTAGGTCACGAAGCACTGGGAACTTAGGAGGATATAGAGTTTCTAGCTTCTTCTAGCCCCCTACTATTCTCAAGGGCTAGCAGGTTTATTAATTCACTGATTTAGCAGGCTAATTAATTAAGCCCCTCCCCTTAGAATAGTAGCACTATGGTAGTCGGTAGATTACCCTTCCTACACGGGGCCAGTGGGTGAAAAGGATGGTCGGATAGAGCTTCACCCATGGTTCAAAGTAGCCCTTCCTACACGGTAATAAGGAACCAGCTGCTCAACTACTTTCTTGACTTCAGAAGGAAGGTCGCATGGGAGCATTTGTCCATCCGGTTGGATTGTTCTCTAGGGTGAGGATGTTCTTGTGGGTGTAAGGATGGGCCCCAAGGAGGATTGATGGATAGTGATATTCTTCTTGTCTTCATCCAATTGCTCAAAGCAGGGAGTGTTATAGTTGCAACGCTTATAGATAGTAGGGTCGGTAGCAAGTTAGTTAGGCCAATAGTTCTAGAGGTTCAATTCAGGCTGTCCATTAGAATTGTTCACTCATCATTATAGTTTTCTAGATGTGGACCATCCATTTCATTTTCTAATGTTAGCATTTGTTTCCGGTGGGCCCCTACTATTCTATGGCGGAAGGAAGGGAATACCGTAACCTCAAGCCCATAACATGCTATACTAGATTGGCCTAACATCTCGCCTACATGGTTGGAAGCCCTTCATTGTTACATGGTCAAGGGAAGGTGGTTCTCAGAGCCCGGTTAAGTTGAGGACTTCTTGAGGTTAAGTCATTTCCAGGCAACTGCTTACTATAACTGGATAGGAAAAAAATATAGTCTTGTCCTCGGTGTGGCCACTTATGCTAGTAGGCTATGCCTTCAGCATCGACCCCCCTACTATTATAAGGGGAACCTACTATAGCGGAGGGTGGGAATATTAATGAAGACATTGACTTTCTCCATCCTAGCTATCGAAAAGTGAGGAGTCTCTGCTCGCGTCTGTCCCACTAGACCATCCAAAGTTTCTATTTGGTTATCCAATTATTTGATTGTTCTTTCTTATAGATAGGAACCCCTGGATGGAGAGTCTAACAGAGTTCCATCTTGAACTGGGGGTGATGGACCAAGAGGATAGGCTCTTTCTTTCCTTTGGCTAGATTTTCTTTCTTTCCTGTTTTCGAACACAGGGTGAAGGATGGACCGGGGAATGTTGTTACCATCCCGAGTAGACTAGTTAGGGAGGGAGGTTTCTCCCAGCCTTAGAATAGTAGGGGAAAATGGTGAGGACAAGCTTCCATCCTTGTTCTCGTTCGATGAGCTTTCAGTTGAACCGATCATCATAAAAGTGGGTGATGACTATAAGGGTCCCTACTCAATTAGGATGAGGCCCCAAGGGGTGGGTGGGAGGGGGGGTGGGAGGATATAGTTGGGATGGGTGGGAGGGTGATTTTTGTTTCAGGTGGGAGGATGAGAAAGTTGGGTGGGTGGGAGGATTTGATTCTCTACGTAACATGCTATAGTCGACTACCGAGTAGACAACTAGAAGAAACAGGGAGGGCATTAACATTGGGAGGTTTTCTAGTCATAGACAACTAGAATAAGGGCCAACAATAACCTTTCTTCCCTCTGAACAATCCAACTTCTCATTGCCCCCTACTATTCTAACGGTAGCAGGCTAATTAATTAAGTAACCTCCCGGTTGTCATGTTATGTATATAGTCAACACCGGCCAGATTCAACCTTCCACATGCTATAGTTCCCTCCCAGCCTACCTTCCTTCCTGCTAATTGAACCTTGCGAAACCAAAGAATTGCTTATAAAAACAATAGAGTGAAGGGAGCTGAACTAGAATTCAGTCCAAATGCTAACCAAATGCATCCCATATGGGTTAATTAATCAGCTTGCTAGCCCTCCAACACTTCGCTCCCACCCCCCCTTAGAATAGTAGCGGCCTTAGTTGGTGGGAGCCCCTACTATTTGAAGTGGTTCTGCCACCCACCCCATAGCTGGGAGGAGGAGAGGTATAGTGGGGGTTAGCTTGAATGAACTAATAGAGGACAAGTAGTGGCAATGACTACTAGCAACCCTCTTCCCTATCCTCAAGTTAAGGCACGGTCGATTCCCTTATGGTGTTATGGCCAATCTTCTCCTTCCGCATATTCCCCCTGGGTGAGAAGATGCGTCTTAAGACTGAAGACTGATTCCTTCCACTCTGGATGCTGGTATCACCCTCATTCGATAATACTACTATAAGATAGGCTTGTAATCCCTCGGGTATTTTCTGCTAGCGATTGCTGCTTCTCCACCCCAATAGATCAAAGTTGGAGTTGGTGCATTTCAAGGTCTTGGTCTTGGTAGTTGGGGTGGGTGCAAGGATATTGCTTGGGGCATTTGATCTATCTTTTGCTTGAATGGTGACTCGAATCGGTGGATTTCATCCCAAAAAAGGCACTAGATATTCTAGTAGTATTAAAAATTGCACTACCATAACGAGACTTGCTTGTCATTTCCAATGAGAAAGTTGCTCGCTTCTTTTTGGATTTCTGTCTTTCCGAAGGTGACTTGTGCTTGGTCGAGGCTCCAACTGATGCATGGAACCAACCAGATATCAGATAAAGGGGGGCATAGCTACTTCCATTGACCCACCCATCATATTACATATATAGTAACAATGATGAAATCACTCTTATGAAAGGAGTCACTCTTAAGACCATGCAAACTGCCAGTTGATAGAGAAAGGGGCGATATTAGCCAATCATTTGGGTTCAAAGGAAGGCTTGGTAAGTTCGTACTGGGTTTCTCATCATCTTGATTTCAGATCCAAAGTAGAGACCCAACTATAAAAGAAACACCACTTTGAAGATTGTGTGTGCTAGGTTCAGTTAAGCAGTTGGAGCGGAGAAGAGGTTGGATTCTAAGATATCTGTTTGTTTCTGTCTTGATTTCTTGTTGGTTTTCAACCCCTCGAACTAGAATTCTTAAGTAATTATCCTAATAGCCCCCCCCCCCCCATTAGAATTGTAGATTAGTTGGTGGGAGGGCCCCTACTATTCTATGGGCCGGGTGGGGGGGGGGGAATTAATATCTATTTACAGATTCAAAACTATGATTCCAACCAGAAGCAAACAAACAAATCAATCTCTCAACCCAATAATATGAAAAAAGGGCCGATCAAATGCTCACTTTTGCACATATGTTTGGCATTCAAAGTCATGCTCTTCAGTTGGTTTGCTTAGTCATAAAGGGTTGCATCATTCTGTCGCTATATGAAATGATTTTTGTCACACAAATCTGGGTGGGAAATTAGTTGATGAACACAGCTATATCTAATAGAATTTGAATGAGCCCATCACTCACCACGGGGCCTTGACTAAGTGATTTCCAATTCCTAGATTTCCCACCTATATGGATATGGATTTTTCATGAGAAGTTGGTGCCTCACCCTAGTAAAAACCATGGGTACGATAAAGCAAAATCTCGTTGGGGCTTTCATCAAGATGTGGAAGGCCGTTTCCTATCATTGAGGAATTGAGCTAACACTTGGAAACCATCCACCCAAAGGGTGTGAAAACATGAATTGCATCACAAGAAACTGGAACAATCATCTTAGGATCATTATCTCCATCTTTTGAGGCACTCCAGATATCCGAAGACCAGTATTGATACGACTAGTGGAGAGGGATAATCGGCAATTCCATGGCTTATCTTCCCCTTCGAGTGAGGTTCGTTCTCCTTTCTCCATCTCTAAGCTTTGAGCTACCAACTATGTCAGATATGTCTCCAAGCCCCTAATAACTAGGAATGGAAGAATGAAAGTGCCTTCTCAATATTTGTGGGGACTCGGTCAGAGCCGAACCAATAGACAACTAACCGACATCTTCCGGGCTCAAAGGGAGAAGTCTGCCTGTTCATCGAGACCTTGAGGCAGAAAAGAGCCATGAACCAATCGATCTGACAAAGCATCCATTCTGTTCTGCTCATTTTGGCATGGGGGGTACCCACTTTCATGAAGACATAAAGATCGCCCTATTTTTTGAACTAAGATTCAACTAGAATCCCCATGCCCCCTACCATTCTATAGGCGGGGTGGAACTAGAACCCTATAATCCCCCCGAGAATCATAGTTCCGCAATATCTCCTCCCACATGAACACCCCTAGGGAATTATAGTTCCTATCTCCTCCCACAAATTAATCTATGGATTAATTCCACTTGCTAAACCCCACTTATGCTAGCCCCTACTATTCTAAAGGGCTAGCAGTAGATTAATTAACTCACTAGAATAAGATTCATTGACTAATTAATTAAACCCTTACTATGGCAAAGGTGGGTGGGTCGGGTGGGGTGGAATTAGCCATTCCATCCCATTAGAATAGTAGGGGGAGTTGACCACCCACACCCCCTACTATTCTAAGGTAGTGGTTCTCTGGTAGTCGGGCCCTAACACAACCTTCAACACCCACTATAGTAGTTTCCCCTTTGCGATAGTAGGGGGGTTGGCTGCGTTCGGCAGGCCCCCTTAGAATAGTAGGGACTAGAATCTACCCCATTAGAATAGTAGGGGATAGGGGGGGCCTCCACTATAGTAGTTGCACCCCTTTGCCATAGTAGGGGGGTCAGTGGGGTTGGTCCCTGGGGGTTGGACCAACCCATTCGCCCAACTCACTAGAATCTACCTCCCTACAGGAGGGGGGCCTCCTGGGAGACCAACCCCACCAACCCCCCTACTATGGCAAAGGGGCAACTTGGGAGGCTATAGAGTTGGTCGAATGGGCTGGTCCTAAAGGGCCCAACTAGAATTCCTTACCCACCCGGTGAAATCCCACCCCCTGGTGGGAATAGAAGCCTTGGTGGGTGACGAAGCTGGGACTGACCAAGGCTTCGCCACCACCCTCTGCCCTTCGGGATCGACCCATACCTTTTGAACTGACCATACTCACCTTAGGTCAGTCCCAAAGGGCAAGGCGATGGTGAAGCAACTCTATAGCCTCCCACCCAAGGCACCCCTTAGAATAGTAGGGTGGGGTTGGTGGGGTTTGTTTCGGGACTGACCTAAGGCATGCCTTCGGTAGCCGACCCCCCTACTATTCTAAGGGGAAACTACTATAGCTGGTGGGGTTTGTTTCTAGACTGACCCATTCGCAACTACTATAGAGGGTTGAGGCAGGTCGGTGGGGTTTGTTTCAGGACCGACCCAGGCCAACTCACTAGAATCTACTGACTACCTTAGCCCCCTTGGGAGGAAGATTAGTTTAGGGGCCCCCATTCTAATTGAATATTAGTTGAGGGGCTTGAGGTGGGAGGGCCCCTCCCCAGCCAAATAGTAGGGATCTTCCTCAATTAGAATGGGGCGTGGGAGGGGGGCGGTTGGTAGGCTTAGAATAGCAGGCTGATTCCTTTGCCATAGTAGGTGCTCCTACCTTCTATAATCTACAAACTACGAGCCGCCCTACTATGGCAAAGGGGAAGGGCCCGACCCACCCGCCCTACTATTCTAAGGGCCGGTGGGGTTTGTTTCAGGACCGACCAAAGGCGAGTATGATCGGTCCTGAAAAAAACTCCACTGACCATACTCGCCTTAGGTCGGGGCAGGTCGATGGGGTTTGTGGTGGGCGAAGCCTACGTTGGTTCAAGTGTGAGTGTCACCATAATCTGATCAACCTAGCTATGGATAGTTGGGTGTATTACATATAGAACAACTAGAGTACTCTCTCTATCGGCATTCTGAGAAGAATTGTGCATTTTGATTCTGAGTGAGAGGACTCCTGCTTTCATTCATGTATGGAATCCTGCTTGTCTAAATGTATGGAATCCCCCTGGCTAGTTTGCTCGCAATTTGAATTAATAAGGGGTTGGGAGATAGCTAAAATGCCCTCGATCTATAGATAAAGGTATATTATATACATAACATGATCCCCCGGGCCCTACTATTATAGCGTTAGCAAGTCACTTTCACAGTCATATGAGTCTTCTCCTCCCACTCATACCAAAGAAAATGTTGACAAAACGACGGGGTGGGGATTATTTCTAGGGAAGAGTAGTCCACGAGAACTATAGTTGATCAATGAATTGATGACTCAAAATGATGGAACATCACAACTTATGTATGCACACCTGGGAATGGACCGAGCAAAAGCACCACCATGGTGCTTCAGAGGCAAATGCAGTTATCTATCTAGATCGGGATCAAAACCTAGATGTGCATACCAGATCTTTTGATATGGATCACCCTACTATGGAAAAGGGGCTCTACCTAATCATCTTATTAGGGGTTGGGATCCAGCTAGGAGATAGCAATTCTTAGGTTAACCCTACTATTTGAAGGGCCTCCCACTTCTATAATCTACCTCACGCCCCCTACCCTGGTGAATTGTAGGGTGGCCAGGGCTCCCACCCAGCTGGTAGTGAAGTGCAGGGTGGTCACAAAGCAAATGGATGGTGGGGTCTGTAAATAGTAGTGGGAGATAGTAGGGGCCTCCCACCCACCCCTACCAAAATTTTCATATTGGGGTTCATTCCAGCGGGGGTTACACTCTAACTAGAATCTACCCATTAGAATAGTAGGGGCCAATCGCCCGGCTATTCGGCTGGGGAGGGGCCCGAGGTGGGAGGGCCCCACCAACTTATCTTCAATTAGAATGGGGGGTGGGGGGGGTGGCTAGTAGACTTATCCTAGTAGGCCGATTCCTTAGAATAGTAGGGGCCAGTGGGGTTGGTACTGGGGGGGTGGGATATTATAGGGGCCCATAGTGTGGGAGTTCTGCTTAGATCCGATGGCCTTATGAATTCTATGGCAGCTCGACCAGGAGGCTAATGATGCTCGACAACAACAATCACCCTCCCACCCATCCCAACTATATCCTCCCACCCCCCATCCCACCCACCACTAGAATGCCCACCCAACTATGATTCCCTCCCACCCGAGAATTGTAGCTGGCAGCAATGAAGACTAGCTATTATTGTATTATCGGGTTGGGCTCTACTATTGTCACCCACCTCCTTATTGTCCCGTGAAAGAGCTACTAACTACAATCAATCCATCATTATGAAGTGATTGGCCACCATCGACTAGCTGGAAAAATAGTGGATTTCATGCGAGAGTAAGGCTCGCAGGGAGATAGATGGACCGAACCGGGGGCGACTGAACTGGTCCGATTGATTAATGCTTCTCCGCAACCTGATGCAATTGATGGTATAATTGATTCAAATTAGTTGGTGGCCATCAATAAACATTTAATTTGGCCAGGTCCTGATGAGACTCGAGTGGAGGAATCCCCTCATGATCGCTTCTTGTTCCCTGCATAGGAACTATGATTCCTGATGAACCACCCGACCCCTTAGAACTATCCAGCCACCTCGTTTGATTCACTCTACCATAGGGTGGGGGGGTGGATGAAGGTTTCCTATTGACCAAGTGTCAATTTTGATGATACCTTACTCGGTGTGGAACCAAGGAACACATGAGATAGGTCGATGACTACTGACCAGAAACAAGCATGGGATAAGTGTGGGTTTGCCGAGGCCAGCCTTGTTCGCAACAAGAAATGAGAAATCGGGAGCTCAAACTGGTGCATCGATGAATTAATCATTGTTCGTTTCGAGCTCGACCATCAGTTAATGTATCTACATCGATCTGGTCTAGGTCTATGGTGGCAGGCCAGATGACTTATCAATCCCTATGAGTTGGTATCAGCCAGAAGGCCTACCTTTTTGAACTAGACTATAAACTATTTCACCCTTAGAATAGTAGGGGCCCATAGAATTGTAGGGGTAAATTAATCTAACCCGATTATAAACTTAAGGAGGGCTACCTCCCACATCCAGTGGATTAGGGCACCACCCCACTAAGTTAGGGTTAGGGTGCCCCCCACTAAGTTATATTATTACCCCACCCACCCTAGGCGCAACCCACCCTAGGTTATATTATGTAGAAGATTGGTTTGTTACCCCGAGTCAAAGTGTATCTACTCCTTGGGTTGGGGTTCAATCCCCTAGGAATCTGATGAATAGTTATAGAGTGAACGCGACTCCTGAAACCTCACTTGTCACTCAGGATAGTGACACCGGTGGGGGTGGCGGGGCGGGATAGCTGTGTTCAGTTTAGGCTATCAAGTATGAAGGAGTCGGTGCCCTTGTTGCCTTCATAAATAGTGTTCGACGGCGGCTATAACAAATAGGTGTTTAGTTGCTGAGTGAAAGCTTCCTTCAGTTCAGGTTGTCCATTACTCCTCACTCATCGAGATAGTTCAATAGCTGGAAATAATAGTTGCTAGTCGTTGGGAACTTGGGTCTTCTCATCTGGTTATCAATTATCAATTATCGATGAGACCCTAAGAATAGCAGGGGCGCTACACCTACATTTGGGCTAGTTATAGTTTGTTGGTGAGAAGAGTTGATTCTCAATAGTTGTTTGTTGGCCCCCACCAACCCCCCTACTATTCTAAGGCGCCTTAGGGATAACATTTTGAAGCCTACCTACTTAATGAATGGCCTACCTGAGCTTTCATTTTCTCTGGTCCGAGCATCAGCATGAGAATGAGATTGAGTTTGGGTCCCTAGGAACTTAGGAGGATAGAAAGGTACAATGAGCCTTCCTAATTTTAGTTCTTCCCCATGGGTGAAAGGCAAGGAGAACTCTAAGCGAGGGATAGTTTTATGTTGAACTGGCCAGGCCCTACAATTCTATGGGAGGATGAAAGGAAGGAAGCCCCAGGAAAGAAGCTATCGAAGGATCTAGAGAAAGAAGGAAGTGGAATTCTAGAACTTGAACTGCTTTCTGAAGTACTGGATGGAAGGAAGGTCGATCCACTGGAAGAGCATCAATCTAGTTTTTTAGGGTTCAGAAGTGGAGGCAAGACAAATGAAAGCATGCTCAGGATGGATAGAGAGATTGAAGGAAGGTAGGGTCGAGAAAGGGAGGAGCAAAGAAGAGTGGGAGGAGCAATTATAGCCCACCCTTGGATGAAGTAGCCTGCCTACTCTAGCTAGAGCCCTAGCCTAACAAAGATAGTGCACCCCTGCATGCATGCATGCATGGTTATTCATTTGAAGCTAGTTGTATGACTTTAATTAACTGTGAAGGACCCTTCAGAAGTATTGATTTGAAGTTGGTTATAGATGCAAGCTGGTTGTAGACTTCACATTATCCCGAACATAGGTCCCTTAATATAGAAGTAGTTAGGTCCTCTCAGATGGAAGAGTTAGGGAGGGAGTAGACAACTATAGAACTCAACTCAACTCTAGTTTCAGTTCAAAAAACCCTTAGAATAGTAGGGAACTAGATGGAACTCCATTAACTATAGTTGGAGAATTGGGCCCCAACGACTGGCCCTTTGGGACCAACCAACCCTAAGACAGCCTTCAGCAGCAAACCCCACCTACTATAGCCCTACTATTCTAAGGGGCCCCTTTTCCATAGTAGGGGGTCGGCTACCGAAGGCATGCCCCCTTAGAATAGTAGGGCTATAGCAGGTGGGAGCCCTGGCGAATTGTAGGGGGCAGGTGGTTTGGACCCCGGGTGGCTGGCCCCTACTATTCTAATGGGTAGATTCTAGTGAGTTGGCCCCTTATAATAGTAGGGGGGTCAGCTGCCGAAGGTAGGCAACAACCTCCCACCCTCAGACCGACCTATTCACCTAACACCAACCCCACTTATGCTAGCAGGCTAATGCCATGGCAGTGGGTGGGAGCCCTAGCCCCCCTACCCTAGCCCCCTATAATTCGCTAGGGTAGGGGGCTAGGGTAGGGGGCGTGAGGTAGATTATAGAGGTGGGAGGCCCCCCCCACCCCCCCTCTCTATAGTTCTAGTAGGTTGATGAATTGATGAGGTAGATTCTAGTAAGTTGGGCCCTTAGAATAGTAGGGGGTCGGTCCCGAAGGGTTAGGTGGGAGGCAACCCCTGGTAGTCCCCCCACCCAAGGCACCCCTTAGAATAGTAGGGTGGGGTCGGTGGGGTTGGTTTCGAGTGGGTGGGAACTATAGTGGAGGTAGATTATTGTTGATATGCAACTACTATAGCGGGTCGGTCGTGAAGTGGGGTTGTGGTGGAGCCTCGGTCAGTGGGGTTTGCCTTAGGGTGGGGGGGCCACTGCGGGTGAGAATCACCCAATTCATTGAGGCCCCCTACCTATATCAAGAAATTTCCCTCTCCTAATAGAATAGCTTGGAGGGAGAGGACCTGATGGTACTCATCCGACCCCCTCTCCCCTCGCTTCTATAATGGGGCTGGGAGCCTATCCATAGTAGGGGGGGTCGGGGATAGTATAGTAGTGTGAAGTGATGCCATAGTCTAGTCCTCTAGTGATGTAGGACTATAGATAGTGAATAGTACACTGCATTGACGGTCAAGGCTGAGTGCCCTTGGGTGACCCGGTCTATCGAGCGGAGTGGACGGCGATCCCCGTCATGATCCCCATCATATAACGTATGAGATGATTGGGGAGTAAATGACCAACCATCATCAGTAACCCCCATCATGCAACTATAGTTCGATGGCGCATGATCTGTCTTGCTCAAACAATCCCATGTGTAATCTCCAGCCCCGACATATCTTATCCCCCAACTATCTATAGTAGGGGTCGTCACCCTATAGATAGTAGGGGAGGACCACTCCATGTGGTTAGTGCATGCGGTGATTCATCCATCACGCAATGTATATAAAAGAGATGACCCATGACTCATCTATAGAGTGGGATAGAGTAGATGACTGCTCCCCACCTATCCTCCCTATGGGGAAATGGTGTTCGATCCTTTGATGGGGCCATGGCGATCCTCGGTGCCTTTTTATAGTGGGGGGAGGGAGGTCAACCATTGGGTTATTCCATTCGTGTTCCATTCAGTGTTACTACATTCCTCGCTACTCCTACAATCCTATCATCTTCCCACAAGTGCTTACAACATCCCATGTTCTTCCTACCCACCTGGTGATGCACATCCGAAAGCACGTGTTCCTTCCATTAGCAAAGATAGTTGACCTGATTTCCCTACTATTCTAAGGGCAAGTTGATTAAGCAGCTGAAGCAACACCAACCCTACTCTATATAGCAAACTTGGATCAGTCGACCCAGAACTTGTGAATATGCCACACTAGTTCAGAAAGGAGCCACCTGCATGAGGAGTAGCTATAGCAAAGGCATCCTTTAAGGTTTACCTTGCCCTAAAATTCTATGGGGAATTGGTTTAGGTGCCAGTATATGATTGGGATCGAGACCCTTCTTGGCTGGTTGCGGAGCTAGAAATGGTTGACTGGTCTAAAGAATTACAAATAGGAGTCAGGGCACCAGGCACCCTATAGTTCCCCCCACCCCCCCCACTATAGAAAGTCTAGCTTATACTAGCAAGCGCATTAATGAACTAATTAATTAACTCTAGTTGGGGTCCTAGTGTCCCATCACTCGATTTAAGATTCACCAGTGGTAGTGATGGTTCAGGATCGAGTCTTTCTCCTAGTAGCAGCTTACTCATAACCAATTGATCCCATTGACTCAGAACCACGAATAACATATCTAGATAGAGCTTGTTCCCTAGTCCCCTAACTAGACTTGAGAGGTCTCGTGGCACCATAAGCCCAAACGTAGGTCAAGGTTCATCGGCCTCGTCAACAATGGATTTGTATATTCATCTGTTGTTATCTCCTAGCTCGGTCACCCGTGTCTGCCCCTATCTCCACTATGGTTGGACTCTATAAATGGAAGGGATGTTGGGCAAGCTGCTGGAAAGGATGCTCGAGAATCTTTGATCGTTGGTTCCTTATAGAAATAGTAGGGAAAGCAAGCCATTATTTTAAGTTAGCTGGTTCTAGATCAAATGCGAATGGAACTGAATCTGTATCTAGAGGATATGGAGCTGGCTATCGACTTGGAACTTCCTATACTAATGGATCAACTCAATCCACTGCCTCCGCCCCATGCTACTTGCTCCACTTCCATTGGATATAGATCTCTATCTCTATCTTGACGACCCTTTAGAATAGTAGGGCACCCAACTTTTCACTACATTATCCCTCATCCTCACTTTATTCATATGAGTAACAGGAACTACGTCTAGCGGATATACAAAAGCTTTCACTCCTTACTCCGTTGCTAGTGGTGCCAGATATACTTACTACTAGTGGGCTTGAATCTATGGCTCAATCGACTAAGGAATCATACAATCAAGAGCATAAGGCTTAATCTTTATCATCTCAGTAGGCTCTTCATCCCTCTCATGCGCTACTATAGATAGGCCTCCTCTCACTCTTCATCGGTTATTCTAGCTCGATTCTAGCCCTTATTATAGCAAGTTTATTAATGAATGCATTAACTGACTAATTAATTAAGTCGATTCTAGCCACTATTTTAGCAAGAGGGGGGCCCCTGCCCAATTCTAATGGGGCTGCTCACCCTAAAACTCTATGGACTGCTCGCCCTACCCCCATAGAACTGGGCAGGGGCTGGGGAGAGGGAGGATGAATTTTGATCACTATTGTGAAAGTTGGAAGGGTCACGAAGGGATCACGAACTCCCTAGCTTTGTAACCAGGATCCCATAGAATAGTAGTGCTTCACCTAATATCCTCTTGATTACTAAATCATGAACTTGACTCTCTATCTCAAACACAAGAATCTGGATCATGATCATGAGGGACTGAATACCTAGATACAGAAACTGACTCTCGCTTACGAGATTAGAATAGATGAACCTGTAACACCACCCCTACTATTCTATGGGACTATAGGGAGAGTCCAACCTTACCAGCCATGGCCCTAGTAACCCTAATGGTAGTTGGGAATGGTTGACTTGGTTCCGCCATTCAAGTGGGAGGGAATCGTAGGGCCATCACAAACTCTTTTTCAAACAAACCACAAATTCACATTTCATGCTACTCTCGAGTTCCTCTACTTCGGAACTAGAATTCTCGCTTGCCAACAATGACATCTACCTCCTGGCATATATAATAAACCTCCACTATCTCTATTTCCAAAAATTTACTATGGAACACCCGAAACTTGACAATTAATATACCTCCACATAACTATAGTTCCTTATTCTAGTAGGCGAACGGCAACATAACCACCCACCCAACCAAATTGGCTAGCTAGAACTATAGTTTTCCACCCAACTAGGCCCCCCACCCCCCCCCCTCTATAGTAATTCCCCACACACATTCGTGAATTAATCGACTTGCTAGCCCTTCAAATAGTAGGGGGCTAGTATAATGAATCATAGGGTTCCCAGGGGGGCATACTTATGGCAGTGGGAGGGACTCAATAGTTGATGGAACGACTAGTTGGGTGGGAGGGCCTCACCAACTAATCTTTAATTATAATGGGGGGTGTGGGGGGGGGAGCTGGCCCCTACTATTCTAATTGTGGGGGGGAATTATGCAGGTTTGGGTGGGTGGGAACGACCAACGAATGATAGATTTCCTCCCTCCTGATGGAACTATAGTTTCCCACCCAAGACGAGTGGGTCGGTCCCGAAGGGCACCCCACCGGCCCCCCCCCACCCCCATTAGAATTGTAGATTCTATTCGTGGGAGATATAGGGGCAACTACTATAGCGATGGGAGGTGCTTTAGGGTTGGGTGGGGATTCTAGTGGTGGATGGGAGGATATAGATGTCGGTTGGATGGGCCCTACTAGTCTAAGGGCCCCAGTTGCTAATATAGTTTTGTATGGGCACCGGGTTCCTAGTGGGAACTATAGAGCTATAGTTGGGCCCTAAAATTCTATGGCCCTACTATTCTAATGGGCGAAAAACCCTCGAAAGAGAAAGCAGTTCATTGCTTGATGGAACTACCATAGCCCTACTATTCTAAGGGGAGGGGCCCTCCCACCCGTCGGTTCTCCCTAGAGTCCCTGGGGTTCGGTGCCATCAGGGGGGGTGGGAGGACATAGTTGTGATCGGCTAGAACCCCAGCGAATTCTAGTTGTTGTCAGGGTCAGAAGTAGAAGCTTGTAGTTGGTCATATAGCCTAGTAGTCATTGGTTGAGGTTGGGAGTGGGAGTAGGGGTGAGTGGTTGGTAGTTGAGGTTCCTAATCGGAAGTCTAGATAGTTGGTTGTAATATATGGGGGTTGGGAGTGCCTAGTATAGGTTGGTAGTGCTTGGTTGAAGCTAGGAGTCATTGGTCCCTCTAATTCCCCACACAAACTCCACCGACCACCCTACTATTCTAAGGGGAACTACTATAGCGGGTGGATATAGTTGTCATTGGTACAAGTTCATAGTGTTCAGTTGTAGCTTCACCTATAGAAACAATGGGGCATTGAGAATCCTATCCATCAAGTCCAAATATGAAGAGTGGGACTCTAGATCTCTCATGTGTAGGTTGTAGATAGTAGATAGTAAAGTTCTCAACTAGATAGTAGAGCACTAAACTCAAGAGTCCCACTCTAATCTATATAGTATAGTAGAGCACTAAACGTCGATATTCAAGTGCTCAACTCTAGAGTCCCACTCTCAACTCTATAGTCGAGTGTCTATATCTATCTCTCATGTACCAATCTATCATGAACCTCAACTTGATAGTAGAGCACCTTTTTTGGATACGGTCTCTCCATCCAACCCTTCAGGACCAACCCCCTACTATTCTAAGGGGCAACTACTATAGCGATTGGCGACAACAATAACATCGAATGGCCCAATCTACTAATGAGACATAGGGCTGGCGATGAGACATAGGCATTGAATGGCCCAACTCCCTCCCCTATATAGAAGTTAAGATAGATAGGGGTGGGGGAGAGCCCCTATCTATGCTCGGCCTCCCAACTATCCCTTGATCTATCGACCCCCGGGAGAGACGACTACTCTATTATATAGATAGCTGGGGGGAGGAGGCCGAGGGGGCTAAGCTATAGTAAGTAGTAGGATCTCAACCTTAACTTCAAAGGTGCCCTATCTATCTGGGGTGGTAGACCTATCTATATATGGGGAAGCTGAGGCTATAGACTGGCCCTATACTCTATCTGTGACCAAGCCCTATATAGTTGTTTTTTGAGCATGTTAGCTCCATTATGAACCTGAATCACATAGTGCCTATCTATATGTTCTATGCCATGTGGTTCCCTCTCCAAGAAATATGCACCATTTGGAGGAGATAGAGATGGAGGATATAGAAGCATGACTCCGCTTCGAAATATCTTTATTCTCCAACAATAATCTACCGACTACCATAGAATTTTAGGGGCCCGACCCACCTGGCCTCCCACCTAAGGCCTATCCCAACTAGAATCTACCTCATCAATTCATCAGCCTGCTAGAACTATAGAGAGGGGGGGGTGGGGGAGGGGCCTCCCACTTCTATAATCTACCTCCACTAGTCGTTCCCACCCACTATAGTAGTTCCCCTTAGAATAGTAGGGTGGTCGGTGGGGTTTAATGGCATTAGCCTACTAGCATAAGTGGGGTTTGTGGTGAGACCCCCCCCCTCTCTATATAGGGTTCTTCCCATTGGGAGGTTGGGATAAGATATGAACTTTGATTCTTTGCTCATCAGGCCCTTTATGTCCTTACCCTACCCTACTCTATATAGCTAGATGGAGATGGGCCCACCCACCCGACAGCCCTAAGCCTTAAACCTGCCCTTTATATAGTTGTTGTTGCTCCCTATATCTATAAATGGAGATGGAGATGGAGATGGAGATGGAGATGCATGGCCCTATGCTATGAGAGACTTGACCAGTTGGTGTTGTGAGAGAGATGGATCCGATCCACTGGTTTCTGCTTCATTGGGCCCATCCCCATCTATAACCTATAACCCATAACTAAGAGATGGGCCCTCTATATCCATTAATGGAGATGGGCCCACCCACCCGATAGCCCTAAGCCTTAAACCTGCCCTTTATATAGTGGTTGTTACTCCCTATATCTATAAATGGAGATGGAGATGGAGATGGAGATGCATGGCCCTATGCTATGAGAGACTTGACCGGTTGGTGTTGTGAGAGAGATGGATCCGATCCACTGGTTTTTGCTTCATTGGGCCCATCCCCATCTATAACTTATAACCCATAACTAAGAGAGGGGGAGGGGGTTCTGTTATGCTCAAGAGCCCGAGGTCATCCTTCCCCTTCCACATAGCCCCTAGGTAGAATAGAGGGGCTACTTGGAGGGTTGGGGGAGTGTCGACTATAGGTAGTACAGTAGGTTACCGAGAATTGGGTGACCCACAACAACTGACATGGGCAATTGGGTAGAATAGAATTGGTGTGTATAACTATCTCTCCTCATCTATACATCAGCCTATCCCAATCTATGCCATCCTCCAAATGGATACAGTGCCCCACGGGTGGAGTAGAGATGGGCCAATAGCTATAGCTGGGGAGCTACTCTAGATATGCCCTTATGCATTTTCTAGGAAGTGATAGGAAACTTGGTTGTTTCTAGTCTTTCTCCATATGGAGGGGGGGGATGGGGGGATCTCAAATTGAAGGATCTCCTAGTTCAGCAATCAAGAACGGAACCCAACACTATACAATAGAGATCTAGGGAGGGGGAGGGGTGAGCAATAGGATAGCGAACCCATATATAGAGAGGGGGCCCTTGGGACTAAACTAGACTCTATAGCATAGCCGCCCCCCCACCCCCCCCACCCCCTCATTATAGTTTAGTTCCCACCCATGATTCATTAAGTTGCTAGAATAAGAGCCCATAGAATTGTAGGGATCAACTTGCTAGAATAAGGAATAATAGTTTTGGGCTGAGGGGAAGGAGCTCGATCAATTGATAGATTGATAAACCAATCCCCCTATCTATACTATGACTAGCGACTAGAATCCATGACTAGCGACACTTATGCGAGAAGATCGGATAAGCTCTATTCTGGTGTTGATCGGATAGGAGTAGACATCATCACCCGACCCATTAGAATAGTAGGGGGAGTTTCCCACCCACTCATGTTATGTAGATTGTAGACTATCTATTTGATGGATGCCCATATAAATACCTATACCCTAACCTGATGGATGGTTCAGTTCAACAGGTGCAGGTTCAAACTCAACTTGATAGATTTCAGATCGATCTGATAGCTCAGTTTGGAGCACCCATACTCTATATAGCTAGAGGGCCAAACCTATCCCCGAGTGGCTTGTCATCTATCTTCCCAGCCCCTATCCATGCCAGTCCAATTGAGGCTGACTGTGACTATTCGATCCCCATCCCCATCTATATATCTAGTCCTCCCACCCATCCCAAGGGCCCTTGCACCGACTGGCCGAGGGGGAGGGCGGCTAGGGTCTCGTCTAGTTAGGCCTAGAGTGATTCCAGTCTACTTTCTCATGGCTACTGGAATGGATGATGTGTGATGGATGCTAATTTGATCCATCTGGGACCCCCTATCCAGACTCACTCTATATGGGGTGGGGGTGTTCTGCCCCACCCAACTCTTTCTAATGATCTTGTATAGGGGTTGTTTCTAGATGGGTGGGCACTATTCTGTATAAGAGGTGGGGTTTCCTGCTTCTATATAGGGATGGGTGGGCACTATATAGATAAGATTAGATTAGATTAGAGATGGGTGGGGGCATCCTCTATTATCTATAAATGGGTGGGCACTAGGAGGATAACAAATGAGTGGGCACTAGATAGAGTGGCACTCGACTAATGGTAAGCACTTTCTAGATAGAGTGGAACTCAATCGAGGGCACTGAGGACCCTATATTGTGAACTGGCACCATTTCAACGATGGCCAAGATTCTCTTCTACACACAATGTGATGAGTCTAACTAGAATTATCTACCCATCCCCCGAGAGGCTCCGCCACCAACTAGCCCTGCTTTGGGACCCGCTATAGTAGTTGCCCCTTAGAATAGTAGGGGGGTCGGCTACCGAAGGTAGGCCTTAGCCATCAACCATATTGGCAACTACTATAGCGGGTGGGAGGGAATTTGTCATTGGCGTGTGTGGGGATGGAACTAGAATTCACTCCCACCCATAGTTCCATAGCACCCCTGGGTAGAGAATTGTTCCAGGATGATTCTCGTCTCTATGGGTTCTCCCCATCCCACTACAACATTTTGATAGAAGAGGGATGTGATGGTATGGGATAGGGGCATGACTATGATAAAACCAATGAATATAGATCTTAGATCTCTATGGAACTATGTAAGCAATATAGAATCGACGTATATGCTAATTATCGCCATATCTATCTAACCCCCCACATCTATATATGGGCATCTAATTCTCATAGGTCTCTATATAGATCCAGATCTGGGGGCTAGGGGTGAGAAATGGGTGAAGGCCGGGTGAACAGACTAGACTATCTATCTCAGGGTGGGTGGGAGGCCCTTAACCCCCCACCCATGCCCACACACGCTAGTGATCATGAACTCAGACCATTCTAGCATTCTCGAGTACCCCTTGCGTGCTTCACACTTGCTATAGTAGGTCATGCCTTTGGCACCAACCCCCCTACTATTCTAAGGGGCAACTAATATAGTGGGTGGGGTTTGTGGTGAATGGGTTGGTCCTGAAGGGCAGTGGGGATGTAACATTCATTCTATCTCCATCCATAACTAATGAGTCAGTCATTTTCTATTACAGACATAATATGGATGCATCAATGCCACTATATCTCTCCTCCCACCCCCTAGGGCATCTGTAATGTAGTCTAGGTGGGTGACTCAACCTTCAGCAACCCCATCAATTATAGTTCTCTAGGGTGGGTCATTCATGTCGAGACAAGAGCCGCCCCCCATATAGAATAGAGTAGAGTTCAAGCCTATCACCTGGCTGAGAAACCCCTTTCTCAGGAGGAACCACTCGCTAGACCAGACTATCGGCTCGTCTCTCCACCCTATAGGCAATAGACAGTCCCCCGCCCCTCCCCTGAACTAGTTTGCAGCTAGTGTGACCAGATCGATTGATCCGCCCATCTCCACTACTCCACTATAGAGAGGTGATACATAGAGAGTTCTTTCCTAGATAAAGATATAGGGGTCCTCCTAGCCTATAGAATCTAGGGCCATGGTGAGGGCATCTATAGTCTAGGCCCATGTAGATAGAGGGACCGCCCTAGATAGATAGATATATAGGCCCCAAATGAGAAATGTATATAGTCGGTTGATTCCCTCGATCTATCCATTGATCGAGTGCCTACCTAATATATTATGTATGGAGAGAGCCAACCCATATATCTATATTCTAGACCCTCTCTAGAAATTTTGATCTTGAGTGTGTAGCCTCAGTATATAGTATATAGTATGAAGTAGACTCTCGCACACTATATAGTCTGAAGTGTTCGAACTTAACCACCCACAATAACAATTAATTACCCCTACCTACCCAAGGCAGACCCCACCACCCCGTTCTTGACCCCACCGACCATATTTGCAAAGTTCTATATGGTCAGTCCCAACCCCATCGGACATATATTCCTTTGGGACCGACCATATAGAACTTGGGACCGACCAAGGCCATATGGATAGTGGGGTTGGCTAGACCCCACCGACCAAAGTAACCACCACCCAGCCCTAAGACAGCCTTCGGCAACAAACCCCACTCGTTATAGCCCTACTATTCTAAGGGGCCCCTTTTCCATAGTAGGGGGGTCGACTTCCGAAGGAATGCCTATGAACCCTACTGACCACCCTACTATGGCAAAGGGGAACTACTATAGCGGGTGGGAATACCTAGTGAAGGTAGATTATAGAAGTGGGAGCCCCTACTATGGCAAAGGCGGGGTTTAGGGAGGTAGATTCAATTCTAGAACAACTAGAGTAGTTTGGGATTCTAGTCGATATATAGTAGTAGGACCGTTTGGTTACTCGGTGGGATGGGTTGGGAATTAGCTGTTGGTATATAGTAGTAAAGTTTTGGTTTGAATAGTTGTTGAAGTAGGGTAGGCCCTACTATTCTAAAGGGGAGGTAGATGAGTTGTTGTTGTTGTAGTAAAAGAAGCAGGGTTGGAAGCCCTTCAAATAGTAGGGGGTTTGATGTGTGGGGGGGGGGGCAACTAGAATTCTCGGCTTGAATGACTGGTTCTAAACAATAGTTCTCAACCGACCCCTATCCAGCCCTATCGGCCTGAGATGGAGATAGATGCCCCAACGAGCGGCCCCTATCCGAGCCCCTACTTTCAATAATGGCCTAATCCTATCCGGTCAATAGATCCTATCCGATAAAGAGCGGGTAGATATTGGCTCAAATAGATAGATGACCAATCGATGCTTTGCAACTAGATTAGATATTTCCACCAGAAGGATGCTCAGATCTAGAGAAAGTGAAGAATCGTTCTGAGAATGAAGAGGATCAACTATAGTAGTTCCCTATTGAACTCTATTCTATATCTCCCAGGGTGGGAGGGCCCCTATTATTCTATGGTAGTTGGGTGCGAGAGATCCGAAATGTCTTCGATCGTCTCTGTTGACTACCTATCAAATGCCAAGGGGGAGGGGGAACTCGAGAGGATCATACTGAATCTCACCCCACCCCAACCTTCTATAGTGGCCTTGCTTTCATCGAGAACTATCTATATTTGTGGACCTTCTATAGCTATAGTCGGGCCCACCAACTAGATAAAGTTTTCGGATGAGCTCCTTGATCTACCCTAGACAATTGGCCAGAGTCTATATGTAACATGAATACTGAGAAAGGGAACTACTATGGGGACCTTCTACCTTCTATTCCAACCCACTATAGCCCTACTATTCTAAGGGGGCATGCCTTTGGCACTGACCCCCCTACTATTCTAAGGGGGAACTACTATAGCGGGTGGGGTTGGGGTGGGTGGGTGGATATTAGAAGGTGGCAGGCTGATGAATGTTGAAACTATAGTTGCTTATTCTAGCAGGTTGAAACATAGGACTAAAGTTGGGGGTGGGTGGGTGGATATAGAAGATGGTAGGCTAATGCTAGTTGGAACTATTGCTAGAGTGGGCAATGTTTCCATTGGTGATGAAGACCGCACTATTCCCACCCTGCATACCCGCTAGAATTCCCAAAAGCAACCACCCTGTATAGCCAAAAAAAGGTCGCCCTACCTACATAGCTCTGAATGAAGCCCCTACCCTAGCCCCCTACCTATATAGCTAGAGGTAGGGGGTTGGGGTAGGGCAACCATCTATAGTTGGATAGTTTTCATTCCACCAATATAACAGTTGCATAGCTCAGTTGCCGCACCCAGTCACTCCTTCGTGGCGGCCCCCTGGGGCCACCCACCTCAGCTCGCGTTGCAAGAGATATAGAGTCAGGGGCCCAGGGTAAACTCTATCCCTTTATGGAAGATCAAGGTTATTCTCCTACAACTAATCTACCTCCACTATAGTTCCCACCCACTTAATGAATTCGCTTGCTAGCAGCTGGTTGGGTGGGGATTAGAGTTCCCGAGGAATGGGGTCAACTCTATCCCTTGCCCTGGGTAGGGTAAGCTCTCTCCCATGGATGGTAAGCCCTAGAGCGAGTGTTAGCTCCATCTCACAACCCCCTTTGGCACTATTATCATGCCAGTGAAAGCACCTCCCTCTATGAATCTCGAGACTGTACATACGATGCGGGGTATTGCCCCGCGGGGGTGGGTGGGAAATTAGGAGGATGAAGGTAATGGGGGAGTTCAGGTGTGTAATTTATAGCCATGCATCTTAGGTATTGGACTTCTGAAACTCCATGCACATTCCATAGGTATAGATGTTTTCCAGCTATGTTGTTGAGTTCGGGTGTGCATGCACTCTGGGATGTGGGGTATTGAACAACCCACATAGAAGAATGTATCAACCGACCTTTGCTCTAATCTATACTACCATGCTTGTCTAGGCAATGATGGAGTAGATAGATACTTTCTCCTAGTTCTAATCCATGAGACACAAACCTAAGGAACAGGGGTATGAATTGGGGCTCAACAACTCGAATCGATAGAATGAAGCCTCTTCTCCCCAGCTGGGGATGGATGTGTCAAGAGAAGTCCTTGCTCGGCTCTATATCCCTGCTCAACCCCCAATTATTTGAGATAGGGCTAAGGCTCAATTTATAAGTTCTAGAGTATCTATATCCACCCACCCACCCTGCATGGAGGGAATTCTAGTAGCTAGGCAAGTTAGCCATAAGGTAAGGGCCTTCCCCCCCAACCTATATAACTAAAGCGGGGCCCTTTATAGCTCTATAGCTCATAGGGAGATCTTCTTTCTATTATATATGTGATACGAGGTTGTTTTGGCAAACAACCGAAATCCCCCCACCCTTTCTTGGTCCTTTCACCCCCCACCCCCCGACTATAGTTGGAAACCATGCATAAAAGCCCCCCACATGAACACCTCGGTTGAGTCATATTGGTTGCCAATTGTTCAGTTTAGTTAGCGTTCAGTTTAGCCCTATCCAACCCGCCCACCCCTTTACCCCTTATAATAGTAGGGGCTATAGTGCCAGGGCCTGGGAGGCTGAGGTCCCTACTATGGATTGGGGAAATGAACTAGAATAGTAGTGATTCAAAGCCCGAGTATTAATTCCCCTGAGGCAACTATTGCTTATTCTAGTAGGTTGATGCCATGTTGCGGGGATTCACAGATTCTAGATGAAGCTTGGAAAGAAGGGAGGTAGGTGAAGTTGTTAATGGCAAGGGCAGGGACTACAGATATGGAACTGAAAGAAGCTATATCCACCCACCCACCCCTACCTCTCCCACCCACCTGGGCATGTTATGTATAGAATCTGGAATCACCGTCTAACCCCCCTACAATTCTAAGGGTTCCCACCCACCCTATAGGTATGTTACATATAGAATATGGCATCATGCCCATAGAGCTATTATAGGGGCTTCTACCTAGCCCTACTACGTGCTCACATCCCCCTTACCCCCTTATAATATGTTGTAGGGAAAGCTTGGGGATAGACACCAATGCCGCCATGAGTAACAAATTCTTATAGAATCCAAATTGATCGCCATAAGGACTATAGGGCATCCCATCCATCCAGAGGTCTAGGTGAGAGCATCACCCTTGCAACTATATCCACCCACAACTCAAATTCCAACTAATCAGGCTAGCAGGTTCATTTTTTCTGACCCACCCACCTTTGCCATAGTAGGGGTTGAATTAATTATCCTGCTAGCATAAGTGGGGTTGGTGGTTATGTTGCCGACATATTATGTATAGAATCGAGCCTTTAGAATAGTAGGGCTATTGAGTGGGAGGATAGATTCTAGTGGAGGTCTCTCAAATTGTAGGTTCAGTCAGTTCAATGCCTACTGTATCGGAATCAAATCTCTCACGTGTGAGTTATGCTGGTTCCATCCCTCACGCATGGTTGATTCAATCTGTCTTCAAGAGCTTGGACACTTTTTCAAGATAGATAGATTCCCTCATTTTTTGGGGTCCTGGCTGACCTCAAACAACTCCATCCCAATGATACATCCAATATGGTTTTCAATTTAGACGTTAGCGCTACCTATATGAATGACGACACACAAAAACCATGAAACTATTACAAGGAACCCTGTTTTCGATAGTTCAGTCAGTCAAAAACAATCGAGTATTTATAGAGATGTTTTGTGTTTCAGGATTCTCCTCCTTGGTCCATACTACGTTGAATCAATCCACGATGATTAGTAGCTTTGGTAGTATAAGGTATGTTATGATTAGCTTTAGTTGCTCTGGTAGTTCTCATCAATTTAGTTGCTCTGGTAGTTCTCATCAATTTAGTAGCTCTGGTAGTTCCCGTCAATTTAGTGATTGTTCAAACTCTCCTCTCGATTCCCACAAGTGGTGAGAGCTACTTTTTGCTCAGCGTATAGGAAATGGGAATATGCATCCAAGAATATTATTAATGCTATCGCATAGGGAGAAGGGTGAGTGGGTCGGGGTTACGCCAAAGGATATCTTGAACTGTGTAGTGGAATTGTTTTAATGCCAATGAGTGGAGATAGGAGAAGAGCCCCATAGGGATGGTGGGGCACACTATCATATGGGGATCCTAAATATGACAGTGACATGGTATAATTTGTTAAGGCTACTCCGTGATGCATTTCCCAAGTTCGGTGGAGGTTCGCTAAACATGTCATTCTACAAGTGCTTTGAAACAGTATTGCGATATGTTAGAAAAGGGAAAGTCATACTCAACTGGGATTTGGTCAGGGGGATTCTTTCCAACCCAGAGCATGATGTGGATTTAAATCAATCTAGCCATAATGGGGGGGTCCTCTCTCAAATAGAGGAATTGTATGAAGTCTTGGCATCAAAAGATAGCTAGGAGGAATTCGTAAGGGAGCCCCATCTTCGAAAGGTGTTATTCACTCGCTATTCTTCCACAAAGAAGCTCTTTCACGACATCCAACTGAGTAAGTCACCAATCCTAGATAGGTCTCGGGTCTATACATATCTAGAAAAAACCTGAAAGGGGGTGGAACCTTATACTTCTGAGGACCAAATATATCCAATCCTATCATGGCTCAGGCAAGAGTTGAGTTAGTACCACAAGCCAGTGGGTAGAACCCACTTATTTGTTAGGGGTAATGGTAAGGACTCTAGGGTTGAAAACCTGATCTCAATGCTGGGGTAGTTCTATAGACTCTACAGTAAATGTGGTTCATCTCCGATCTTTTGGGGTGCCTCTACGTGGGCCAATTTCTGGGAGATAGATCTATGTGATACACCACCTTTTGGAGAAATCGCATAGCGGGCTGCCCTACGGGCTTCCCCTCTTACGGTTACTGGAGGGTACCTCGATGCATCTCGTAGCAGGAGAAGGGAGCATCTACCTCAAATGGAATATACTAATAATCATTCTAGGAGATAGCAAGGAGGTGATGCCTCCGCATGCGAGGGGTTTCGTTCTGGTGGTGGAGGCCCCGAGAGGTCTCTGTTCTGAAGAGCGTGTTGCTGCGACTCTTCAAACGATAGTAGAAACCCATTTATCATCATCAATAGAGGGATGTGACATAGAGATGCTGTCCAACGGTGAAAAAGTGGTGCCTAAGGAGAATCCTTGCCCCCTCGAACCTTCTCCTCGACCTCCCAAATTACCAAGAAACAAGTTGAGGGACTGGATCATGGTCTCCCTCTTATCATTGGGCATAATATGGGTTCTCACGAAGCTTGGGAGTGGGAAGATATCTCGGCTCCTATCATATATTTGGGGCATGAAAAATGAAGGACCAGGGGGTGTCCAGCCAGTTTCTGCCACCAAAATTCTAGTAAGGGTCTAGCCAATGGGGGAACAAACAACTCCACCTGGGGACCAGCCGCCCCTAAAGAATTCGTTAGTAATTGCAGTGCTACTAGTAATGGTAGTGGTTATGTGGACCGTTATAAGTTATTCAGACTCCCATCCTATATTCTAGCTTCCCCCATACAGAATCGTAGGACGGCCACTGTGATAGCGAGAGAGAAGCCCTCCCCTCACATTCACTATTCTTGTTCCCGCCCCGAACATTTTTTGAAAATCTTACTTGGTGGGAATAGGTAGATTAGTTACCCTATAACTTATTATAAGGGGGGTAAGGGGGTGGGGGGTTCTGTTGCCTATCTCTAGAGTTTATCTATAATTGAGCAAAAGCGATTGCCCCTACTATTCACTAGTGGATTCCTGGGGTGGGAGGCCCTTCAAATAGTAGGGGTAGGGCATGGGTAGAGGTAGGTTCCATTTGAATGGGTAGGGGTAGTTTCCCCTACTATTAGAAGGGTGGACCATGTGGGGGGGTAGGGGTAGGGGGTGGGTAACTAACTCTAGTTGTTCCAATAGCCCTACTATGAGCGGTTAGAAGGCAAGATTCTATACATCCTATAAAATGGTAGGGGCGGTGGGTGGCTCAATAGTTGCTTACTTTTGAACTCCTTCTCCTATAGCCTTTTCCAAACTTGCTTGCCTAAAGAAACAATAGGGCAATTAATTAACCCTGGGCACAATATAGCAAGGAGTGAGTGATGGCATCTCAGACGAAATGAAGAACTATACTATATCACTCACCCCCCCTACTATTCTAAGGCTACTCCTTTATATATGGGTAATGGGTGACCATGTGCCCCTTGGGGGTTGTTTGATTCATGCACAACTTGATTCATGTTACGAACGCAATGGTGATATACAACCCTACTATTCTAAGGGTGATGGATGCCTCCTAACCTGATGAATGGTTGGTTCATTCAATGCCTACTCCTATTGCATTAGTAGTAGAGTAGGGCATAGCTTCGATGGATGAGTACCTCGATTTATAATAGTGAACAGTGAACAGTGACAGCTGGAGCCTATCTCGCTCATAGTCATAGCTCTGGGAGAAAAAAGGAAGAAAAGTCAGTCATCATAGCTTCGAGTCGGTCCGGTGTTTGTGTTCGGTCAGTTGTTTGTATTTATGTAGTGGCCCCTTCCACCTCTGAAGGAAGGAAGGAAGTGAGGATGGAATGCCAGATCCTATCCCGGAGAGGTGTGACTATCTATAGCTCATCCGGGGGACCTATCTCCCTACTCTCTATAGTCTCTCGCACTTCAATCAATCAATCGATGAATCAATCCTATAGTCAAGTCACCAGGGCCCCTCAAGATTGTTGGGTCGAGTGGTTAGTTGTTCCCCAGATAGATATAGGGCCCCTATGGTTCGTGGGGAATTATAGGAGTCGAGCCACTACTTTGGATAGATTAGTAGAGTGGAGGTTTGCCCTTATAGATAGTGGTGAGATGAATCGAACCTAATCTGTGTATATGGCCACATTATATGTACCGATACCAGTGGACCCCCATATAGAGATAGGGGGTGCGATGAACAAAGGTGTCCCCCCTATCTATAGTGCTCTTCTCAAAGGAAGGCCTTCCGGGTGACGCCGACTCAGGTGGGAATTGGATATAGCTTAGCTCATGCCCATATATAGATAAGGGCCCTGGATGCATGCCCTGCATTGGCCTGGCTGAGGTCAGTATCATATTCTCGGGATGCATGAACTGGAAGAGAAATCAGATCAAAGACGGTCTTGAGCTGGGAGGTCACGTATTGCGGTGGCTGAGGTGACTGATTCTTGTCAACTATAGTGCTCTGCTTCCAATCAGAGGAAACTAAACTATTATGCAAATTGGAAGTATGGAGTGGAGCCTGGTTGTGGGTTCTAGGCAGGAGCCAGGAAAGGGGAAAATGGGGGATGGCCCCGTAGAGGGCGGAACCATGACCCCTTATAATAGTATGGGCTCCCATGCATGCACACCCACTCGCGGGGGTCTGATTCGAGGGAACCATGACCGAGGGGGGGGGCAGAGGGTTCACCTGATGAGGAATCCTCATGAGCTTCTGCATCTGGGGTGGATGTTTCCATCCTCACAAGAGCCTTTGAACTAGGAACCTGGGGAGAAGAGGGTTTGAATTCAGAGGACAAGGGTTGTTTCCCGGGAGTAGAGAAATGTAGATATTTAGGGTCCCACCCAACTATATCGTCCCAAGCCCCCCAACTATAATTAGAGGAGGGCATCGTAGGCATGTGTGGGCAATGATATATAACTCTCCTGGCTTCTATAGTAACCTCCCTATGAACAGGCAATGTAATAGCAGCCCTCTGCATGCATGCACCAGAAGGCCAATAGAACCCCCCACCCCCCTACTATTTGAAGGGGCTTGCTAGAGGTTGCACTCAATTCTATACGTAACATGCCAGACCAACCCCACCCACTATAGTAGTTGCCCCTTAGAATAGTAGGGGGGTCAGCTATCGAAGGCATGAACTACTATAGTGGGTGGGAAATATAGGGCTAGACTCTCTTCGCTAGATTCTATACATCCTATCAAATGGTAGGGGGCCTCCCAATGAACCGGGTGGGTAGGAACTATAGGAGCAGGACCAAGTTTGAAAGGGAAAAGGGGTGGAAGGGCCTCATTCAGTGAGAGGCCTCTTGCCCTCCCCCACCCCCAACAAAGGGCCATCCCACCGAAGAAGGGTCCCACCAAATCATGGGTTGGGTCCGTCCCACTTGCCCTCCCCCCCAATCAAGGGCCCTACCACCGAAGAAAGGATCATCATCCCACCCAATCAAGGGGAAAGGGCCCTCCCCCCAAGGTGTATCCCTATATCCAGACTGGTGCATTTGGGTGGGAATTGTAGCCTCAACCCCACCACCCCCTTCACCTTACATCAACTATCTATAGTTCCCAACCCCACCACTATAGTAGCTACCCCTTAGAATAGTAGGGGGGTCGGTGCCGAAGGAATGAACTACTATAGTGGGTGGGAGGAGATAGAGTCTAGTTTCCCACCCGGGGTGTTCATGTGGGAGGCCCCCCTATTGCAACCCACCCACCCCAATGTTCACCCATGTTACGTAGAGAATCTGGTGGACCGGTGTTGACCTAAGGTGAAGGGGGTGGTGGGGTTGAGGCTTAATATCCCCACCCCCTCAACTATGATTCCCACCCATCCCAATGAAATGACTAGTTTCCTACCCATAGCCCCTACCATAGCCCCTACCATATAATTTGAGGGGCTATGGTAGGGGATATGGGTAGTTGGTAGATGCCATTGTTTATGTAACATGCTATAGTTCCCTCCCACCCATTATTTCCACCCTTGTTGGCCTTTCGAGAAGTGGTTCCCTATCCAGGTGTGAAGACAGATACATAGCCACCATTCACAAAGATTACAGAGACAAGGGTAGATCAAGGTGCAGATCCGGGTCTATTCCTGTTCTGGTTGGTTGTTTAAGGGTGGGTCTATTCCTGTTCTAGTTGTTTAAGGGTGGGTCTATTCCTATTCTAGTTACAAAGTAAGTTCATCTTGGTTAAGCACCAAAAATGGTGCCAGGTTAAGCTCCAAAAGTGGTGGTAAAAGGAAAAAGGTCCAGACCAGATATAGTAGATCATTACCCAGATTGAGATCGTCTTGTTCCACCCGTAGATTGAGTAGCTACGTATAGTAGATCAAATTGAGTAGCCAAAGTAGATGTATAGATGATTCAACCCCATAAATAGAGTATGACTGGCTTATGCCTCTACCTCTAGTGGTGCCCTTTCCTCTCCCACCTCCTCCTCTCCCACTTCTGATGCGATTGTCAGTTCGAACATATCCAATTGACCAAGAAGCAACAGTAGAAAAAGCATCATTGATTGAGAAGCAATAGTAGCATCGAGAATAGTAGCATCAAGAAGCAACAGTAGAAAAAGCATAGGCCACATCCCTTTCGGTTCACATCCCTTATAGTAGTTCGTTACCTAGATCGATCTGTGTGAGCCTTAGACTTTCCTTGGCTAGAGCTGGGGCTACCACATAATCGGCGTGATGAAACTTTGGCAAGATCTGTCGAGAGCATGAACCATATGGTAGGGGAATAGTACGAGATGCCACCATCATGAGCATCATGAGAAATAGTACGAGAGCCAAAAAGCATCATGCCACAGAAAATGAGCTAAGCGATCCAAAGTTTACCTAGTTGTTTCACATGAAGTAGAAATAGTTGCTCGAGCAAAAACTAGTCACAGGTATGACCTACCACTACATTCAGCAGCTTACCCATAACCATCTCGCCCAAAGCTATATCCTACTATGGTATACCCTTTTTTGCCCACAGAGAGCTATATCCTACTACTCGCCCAGAGGTATATCCTACTACTCGCCCAGAGAGAGCTATATCCTACTACTCGCCTAGAGCTATATCCTACTACTCACCTAGAGAGAGCTATATCCTACTATGGTATACCCTCTTTTAGAGCAAGAGTCTAGAGTCCCAAAACTAGAGGAACAGAAAAAGGGGGGAAAAAGTAGCAGCAGAACCAAACCCATTGATTAAGTAGTGGAACCAAAACCCATTGATTAAGTGGTTTAACTTTAAGCAACACCCGTAGTTTCTGACCTATATCTAGTGGATTGAGTTTTAGACCTATATCTAGTGGATTCAGTTGACTGAGCAAAGGCAACACCGTCTGGACCATCTTAGAAAGCGTATCGCCCCCTGGGGGTAATGAAACTATTCCCTTCCATTCCTCACCCTCGGTTTAGGAATCTCCATCAAGTTAACAACAATTGGCATAGAGTGAACTCAACTCCATTGGATAGTTCAGGTAGGAATGTAGTAGGCTTGGCTTGGCTATAGTAGGTAGCTTCAAGTAAGATAGTAGGTTCAAGTAAGAGCTCATCCCCGATAGAAGTTAGGCTAGCCTCACTCCCGGTGAAGAAAGTTAGGCCCCAGAGGAAGAGTTCAATGAGAAAGAAAGTAGTTAACCGGGGGTGTAAAGGGTGGGGACAGTGGGATGAAAAATAACAATCAATTACCCGAGCTGAACTACTCCCTCTTGAATAAAGTAGAGAGAGGGGGTGTTCATGGGCAAGCCTTTAAGATGGGAGGAATCCTGGTTGGAGCATACTTTCATTTTCTCATCGCGGGTAGCATGAGCTTTAAGTTTCAGACCTTAGTTTCATTAGCATAGCTTTGGGACCGGGGGTGAAGGATGGAGGGACCCCCAAGATGGATAAAACCCCCTGTTGAACTAAAGGAGGGAGGGAATTAATTTCTTAGTTCACCTTTGGGTTGGATTGCTTTAGCTCACTTGTTTCCTCCTTCCTTACTTTATTAGTTTGGCCCATGCTTTCTTTCTATTTTTCTCTGTGCTCATTGATGCTTTGGTTCTCGGTGCTTGAAACTCCGCTGCCATATTTATTCTATAATGCTGAGTGAGGGCTCACTACTGGTCTTCAGGAGGATCCAAAGTTTCTATCCGGCTCTTTCTTTCTTGCTTTGTCTCTTGTGGAATTCAACTAGTTTGGTTACCCGGTCCTGAAGAACCCCTGCTAACATTCTTTGATTGAGGCACTATCCTTCGGAAAGAGGATGATTTATTGATCATGGGTGAGGGAAAAGAGAACTTTCTAGCAGTTGGCAGTTCTAGGTGAGCCCCTACTATTCTATGGCCATCCATTGGATTTTATCCCTCCCAAGAAAGAGATGGTGTAGGATAGGAGACTAACTTCTTTCTTTTCTCACTTCCATCCTTAGCCTAACATGAGATTAGTTTCCCCGGTAGTTAACAACTTCATTAATGAGTTGAGGATTTTATCATTGAAAGCATGCTCTTCTTCGAGGAGCTACCGGGCCCTAAACTTCCATCTTGTTTTCCTACCTATAGTTGGAGCCCTACCTAGCCTAACGAGGAGCCCTAGCCAATTCACCACCGAGGGTGAAGGATGGCCTACCCTTTTGAACCCTCAGTTACACCTACCATAGCCCCTACCATAGAATTTGGTGGGGCTATGGCTACAATTCCCACTCCCCTTTAGAATAGTAGAGCCATAGAATTTGAGGGGCCCACCCACCTTAGAATAGTAGGGCCGCAGGGAGTTCAAGAAAGTCAAATGTGGGAAGCCAAACCCCACCCCCTACTATTCTAAGGTCTAGCAGGCCCCTACTATTCTAAGGGGCCACAAACCCCACCCTCTATAGCCCTACTATTCTAAGGGGCCCCTTTTCCATAGTAGGGGGGTCGGCTACCAAAGGCATGAACTACTATAGCGGGTGGGAGCCCTGGCCCCCTACCTTGGAAAAATGTAGGGGGCCAGGGGGCGAGGGAATGAGGTAGATTCTAGAAGGCAGGAGGTCAACAAAGGAATCAACCTGCTATTCTAAGCCTACCAGTCACCCCCCCTCCCACCCCCCATTCTAATTGAGGAAGATCCCTACTATTCAGTTGGGGAGGGGCTCAGGGGGGAATCATAGAACTAATCCTCAATTAGAATGGGGGGTGGGGGGGGCGGCTAGCCCCTACTATTTTAATGGGTAGATTCTAGTTAGTTGGCCAATATGGTCGGTTGCTGAACGTAGGAAACTACTATAGCGGGGTGGGGTTGAACTAAAACCCTTACTATTATAAGGGGTATTAGGTCAGTGGGGTCTGCCTCAGGTCGGTGGTTGAAGCCCTGGCTGTGGGTGGAGCCCTGGTTCATCGGTGGGGTCATGAAGAACCGGTGTGGGAAGGTAAAACAAAAAGAGTAGGGGCCAGAGTAGAAAGTTAGATCAGCCTGACTGCCCCTACTATAGCTGGATCTTGTCTCCCCAATTGTTTTATCTGAGCCTGTCTCGCTAGGTTAGATGCTTCCTCATTACCACCCCCCCACCTCCTTATTGTCCCATGAAAGGAAGTTATTGTCTGGTTGAACTAGTTGAATTTTGATGTTAGGTATGGAGTTTGAATTTTGATGTTTCTTGCATGGGGGTGAATGGATTGCACCCACTAGAATTTATGCTATTACTACTTCCTTCCTTCCTTTCTTGACCCCACCTTTTGGCGCTTCGTGGGGATGGGCTTTCTCACCCTATTGCCACCCACCCAAGGCCCCTTAGAATAGTAGGGTGGTCGGTGGGGTTTGTGGCCCCTTAGAATAGTAGGGGGGTCATGCCTAAGGCAGGCCTTACCCACCGACCATGTGCTTCGCCATTCTCGGGGGGGTGGGAGGATATAGAGTTTGCCTTACCCCACCTTCTATTGAGTTTTCATCCTAAGGAATATATGGTTGGGTGGGAGGGAATCATAGTTCATTGACCATATATCCTTTGTGAGGGTGTAGGCTAGGTTGTTCGGCCCTACCCTTACCACACTGGCCTTGAGCCTAACATTTCTTGCTACCCAGAGAAAGCCCCAAATAGCTAAACAATAGCTCAAGGAGGTAGGGAGTTAAGGCCGGGGCCATTCCCTAGATGGAGTTCTAGGTCTATCTCAACTAGAATCACAGGGTGGGGTAAGGCAAACTCTATATCCTCCCACAATAATAATCTACCTCCAAGTAGGGGGGGCCCAGTAGCGAAGCGCATGGTCATTGGGTGGGGTTCTAACTAGAATCATTGGGGCTTTCCATCCTTTCAAGATCAACCTATTGTCCATCCTTCACCTCTAGGTAGTTAAACATGTTCTATATATAATTTGGTGAGAAAGGGTGTATATAATTTAGTGAGCTAACATAGAATTTTAGGGGCCCTTTGATGATACCCCCTTTATCCATCCTATTCATTGGGCCATTCCTTCCCATAGGGGTTAGCGAGGGAGTAGATGACAACTATAACAATAAGGGAAATCCAACCCTGACCTAAGACAACCTTCAGCAGCAAACTCCACCCGCTATAGCCCTACTATTCTCAGGGGCCCCTTTGCCATAATAGGGGGTTGGCTGCTAAAGGAATGAACTACTATAGTGGGTGGGAGGCCCCCCTTGCTTAGAGGTATATTCTAGTCAGTTGGCTTGCCAAAGGTAGCCGACCATATTGGCCAACTAACTAGAATCTATCGGGGGGGCCTCCCACTTCTATAATATACCTCTAAGCAGGGGGGGCCCTATCGAAGGCAGGCAACTAACTGTGGGGTTGGACCGACCAAATATAGTAGTTGTGAATGGGTAGGTCCCAAAGGGTTAGTTGGTGGGTAAGGCATATATGGTCGGTGTAGTTGGGTGAAGGTGAACAATCCAATCTATTTGATGGTCCTTCCTTCCGAATAGGGGCAAACCCCACCGACCATATTCATGGGTGGCATCGGGGGTGAAGGCAGATAGATCTACTTTGTTAGTAGGAAAGGTTGAACAAATACTTTCTTGTATGGGGCCTTCCGAACTAGCTACTGAGCTACTCCTATCTAGGGACAGTCGTTCATTGTCGAGAATATAGTTGGATGGGTGGGATGCTCGGACCATGGGTGGAGGATAGAAAAGAAAATGAAAGCTCGGGTAGGCCTTCACTCAAGGTAGGAAAGAAAGAACAATCAAACAAACCTGTCCTCACCCCTACATGGTGGGTGATTAGTCAGGACCCAAACTTCATCCATCCTTTGTTCACCGAGCATCAATTGGCAGGGTGAAAGAGGTACCCGGGTGGTCAATTTGTTATTCTTACATCTAGCTTGCCTTCTCCCCCCTCGTTAACTAGAATTCTCCTCTGGGGGTGTAGCTAGGGGCTCGGTCCAGTGGATGGCCAAAAGATCAAGGTAGTTTCCTGCTCCATCCTTCATTGGCCATCGGGGCCACCCTCCATCCTCACCTCCAGTTTTTTGGCAGCACCCCCTGTTTAGTTCAGTGGGAGGGAGGTAATAGAGTTCAACTACCCTCGAGCATGCTAGCTCCATCAACTACTCTACTTTATCGAGTTCAACTAGTTGTGGGTGGGGGTCAAATTCACTTAATTATGAGGGGCCACTTCACTGATGGGGTTGGGTCCTCAACTTCACTGTGGGTGAGGGCAAGGGTTGGCCTAACTAATGAGAACCTAACTATTTGGCATAATCCATGTTGGCCATACTAACTTTCCTCCCCTCCCCACTAAGGGATGGAGCAACTAATCAATGCCAATGTATTCTAGTTCTTTGGATCGATCCCCATTATTGTTTTCCATCGGGCTATCCAAAGAGAACAACTAGAATAAGGGTAGTGGGAATTCCAGCCAGATCAGTGGATTGATCGACCGAGGGTGAACAGCTAAAATGCCTACACCCCCGGTGAATGAAGTTGAACTCATGTTAACTTCTCTACAACTGATATAGGGCTATGCAATGAGAGAATATCCTTCCTCCCATGTAGGATAGCCTAATGTTGGGGAGGTTGAATGAGAGTGGGAGCTGGAACTCTAGTTAGTTGGGCCAACTCAACGTGTTAGAGGGGGATAGTGTAGGACCCCCGGCAACCCCACCAACCTGAGGCATATCAAAAATAATCTATTGACTACCATAGCCCTACTATGGCAAAGGGGAGGGGCCCAACTATGATTCCCCCTCGGGCCCCTCCCCAGCCAAATAGTAGGGATCTTCATCAATTAGAATGGGGGGTGGGAGGGGGTGCGACTGGTAGGCTTATCCTAGCATGCTGATTCCTTTGCCATAGTAGCGACTCCCACTTCTAGAATCTATCGACTACCAGAGAACCACTAGCACCTTAGAATAGTAGGGGGGGGGGGAGTGGGTGGTCAACTCCCCCTACTATTCTAATGGGCCAGAACGGTTGATTCTCCCCCACCTGACCCACCCTCCCTACTATTCTAAGGGTCAGGTGAACTCGAAGGGCAGTTTAGGATGGACGGCTCTACACATGCCTAACTATAGATAGGATAGGACAGGGTGGGTTCATAATGAATGGGGTTTTCTCTGGGGGTGTGGTAGGACAAGAATTCTTTCTTGTATTACACCTCTCCCTCCATAAAGGTTAGTTTCTCTTGCCTCCGTGTTAACTAAAACCCCACTAAAATTAGGGAGTTCGATAAAGTATTCAACATTTTAGAGGGGGTGAAGGTTGGACGGTTCCGTGGAGTTAACTACCAAGAAATTTCTCACTCTTTCTTGAACCGAGAGGGATGGCTGGGGTTACACCCTCAGTGGTGCCTACATATCCCAATAGAGCTATCCACCCACTAGCGAGGCACTGACTAATCTCACTATCCATCGATATTCGACTAATCCTCATTGGAGATAGGAAGCCTTCTTTAGAACCACCACTCCATACCCACCCCGCACCATCGGTCCAGCTACTAGTGACTAAGGCCTCACCCCCAGGAGCTATATAAATGAGTCCCCCTACTATTCTAAGGGCATTTTCTAGGTTGAACTCCCT
This sequence comes from Sequoiadendron giganteum, assembly GCA_007115665.2. Taxonomy (NCBI): domain Eukaryota; kingdom Viridiplantae; phylum Streptophyta; class Pinopsida; order Cupressales; family Cupressaceae; genus Sequoiadendron; species Sequoiadendron giganteum. Next base: position 316,189,225 of record CM021107.1, on the reverse strand, counting down.
CGTTGGAAGAACAATACCAGCTTCATTCAACTAGAAACTATCCAGCTTGACTAGAGAGCAATGTTACTAGGGTGTGTGGGTAAGAAAGGAGATGGAATGCAATGAAAGAGATGGCGAGATCTCCCCGGACTAGTCTCGTAGAGAGTCTCTAGCCCTACTATTCTATGGTGGAGTTGAGTTGGATGGCTAGACTAGCTAGTGGGGGTGAAGGATGAAACCGAAGATCCAATAGAGTTTATTGCTCAGAGTTGAGTTTCAATATAGTTCGAATAGTTAGTTGGGCAAGAAAGATAGAAAGCTCCATGTTAGAAGGGGTGAGGACACTACTCCATCGGTTAGGGTCCCTAGTCAACCTGATCGATGGAACACCCCCGGCAGGAACTTAGGAGGACAAGAGATCAAATAGCTTACCTAAATTGCCCTTAAAATAGTAGGGGCCCCGACACCATCCTTCACCCCTGGGTGAGATGGGTTGATTTGTTATTCTCGAGTGAATAGTTATAGAAGAAAGCTTTCTACTAGATCAGCAGCAGATGGAGATGAGATACAGCTACTCCAAATGAGGAGTTCACTTCAAGAGGAGTTGAACCCAGCCACCTATCCTCGCCTTTAATCCCCCGACAACCCTCTCTTCTACTTGATGATGGTGACAACCCTATACTTCTCTAGTCTTGATTTCAATAGAAAGTTTCATATTGTATTGGCTTGGCTGAGTCCCTATCTTTCTCTCCAGTCACCTTCATCCCCATGGAACTATAGCATGTTACATATTTAGGCTGATTGAACCTTCCTTTCTTGACCCCACCCACTATAGTAGTTGCCTACCTTTAGCACCGACCATATTGGCAACTACTATAGTGGGTGGGTGGGGGGAAATAGAGGGGGGCCTCCCGCCCCCCCGGGGTTGTGGTTCACCCTCAGTCTCAACTAAGTGGGGTCCTTCCTTCTGGATAGAAATCAATTTGTTGGAAGGCTTCAACCTCACTTCGCGGGGAGTTCTAGAGGGCGGCTAACTCCCTACTATAGATGTATACCTTCCTTCCTTCCTTTCTTACATCCATCCTTTCAACAAGTAGCTAATATAGTTACTTCCTTCTGGCTCTTGCCTCCCACCCACTAGATGGAATAGAAGATTTTTCTCAATAATAAATCAGGGGTGTTCATGGGGAGGCCTTCCGAGTGAACTAGTTACTGATGGAGAGTAGGACTTCCTTCTCATTAGGCTCCATCCCCCTTCTAGTAGTTGTAGTTCCCATCCCCAATTGAATGAATGAGTCAATTTTCCAGTCATGTTCATGTGATTCTTTCTCGAAAGTCCATCGGGTCAACTCCCTCCCCTACAGGGGGACCCCACCTTCTGACAATACATCCAGCTTGCCCAACCAATCTTTAGCATCTCCAGCTATTAGTCATTTTCAACCGAGCTCCCAATGATAATCCCAATGGTAATGAACTTGTCGTTGGGGAGATTGCAGGAGTCACGTTCACTCTACCCTGTGGCAGGAGCTCTAATCTACTGGGTACTATAGAATCTAGCTGGATGCCACCTGGTAGTCCACCTAATTAAAACCCCCTACTATTTGAAGGGCGTTGAGGCAACCCTCTTTCTATAGTTAAGGTGTGAACTAATTTTCTAATCGATAATTAGGCCATCCCTCACCCATGGTAGCTCCTCATCCGGGTAGCTCCTCAAGAAAATGGATGGGAGGGTAGGGCCCGCTAAACAACTATTTTGTTGATGTAGGCAGCTTGGTTTCTCATCTTCTTGACTCAACTACGAAATCCTTCCTCCATCAACTACTTGGTAGTGGGAGGTTAGGCTGAATGGCTTGACCATAAGAAACTATAGGCACCCATGTTTGCAATCAAAATGCTCAACGAGCAGATATCACCAAAGGGAAAAATGGAGTTGTTGACCATAATAAACTATAGGCAGTCATATGGGAAGGACAAAATGGGAATTCTGATCTGGTCCCAAAGCTCAATTCCATTGGCTCGACCATAATAAACTATAAGCAGTCATATGGGAAGCAATTGTTCCAAATTCTGAGAGCTCCCCAAAGGGAAATCTAGTTGGGTTGCAATAATCAGGGGTGGGTGGGAAGAACTATAGAGAGGGGGGGTTGGGGGGGCAGTCATATGGGATGGAAAAATAGGGAATTATGTGGGTGTGGAAGGAAAAATGACTAGGCTTGTTTTACAGTCAGATGGGAGGGACAAATAGGGAGGTTTCAACAAAGCCCCAAAGCGAGAAATGAATGGGCTCATTTTCCAATCATATGACCCAACCGAAATTGAGCTAAAGAAAGTTCTTCCCCTCCCCTCCCATTTAGTGATTAGGGTAGCCACCCACCCACCCAACAAGAATAAGAAAGGGGTGGGGGTGGGATAAATCCGATCTCGACAAATCTCGATGATCGATCTGCTGCCACCCAACTATAGCCTCCCACCCACCCCTCCATCGATCGATTTTTACATGTAACATGTCTAGGGTGGGAGAACCTTACCCAATTTAGGCTTCCCCAGTAATCAATTTATGAGCCAAATTACCAGAATTACTCATTGGTAGGTGGGGTAGTAGGTATATTACCTATAGATGTGATAATTCGATAATATCCCACATCACAAAATAATTACTCAACTAAGCTGAGGAGTTCATCGGCCACCTTATCTCACCGTAAAGTGGTGCAACCAATGAAGAGGTTGATTTTGGGTCCCCACCAGCGTTCAACCCAAAGGTGTCCCAGCCAGTATACCCACTATCTCCCCTACTGAGGGGGTGGGGGAGCAAGATAGCAGGGTTGCGTCCACTTATCTCTATAAGAATCGGCCCCTCCTCACAAAAACTATTCTTAATTAATTAATCAATTAATCAGCGAAAAGGCAAACCCCACCGACCTGCCCTTCGAGACAGTTAGTTGCATGCCTTCGGCATCCCACTATAGTAGTTTCCCCTTAGAATAGTAGGGGGGTTGATTGCCAAAGGCATGCCAAATAACTAGAATTGGGGGGGGCCTCCCACTTCTATAATCTACTTCTAAGGAGGGGGGGCCCTGCCGAAGGCAGGCAACTCTATAGCCTCCCACGAATAGAATCTACTGAGCTGATGGGTATAGGAAATAGGGTGAGAAAGCGAATAGAATCTACCAAGCTGGTGGGTATAGGCAATAGAGTGAGAAAGAAAATAGAATCTACCTCCCTGAACCCCGCCTTTGCCATAGTAGGGGCTCCCACTTCTAGAATCTACCGACTACCATAGCCCTACTATGGAAAAGGGGAGAGGCCCAACCCACCTGCCTTAGAATAGTAGGGTTTAATTAATTAGCCTACAAGAACCTTAGAATAGTAGGGGGGTGTTTGAGCCTTAGGTTTTAGCTTGCTAGAATAAGCTAGAATAAGCTAGCATAAGGTGGGAGACTCAAATTCTATGGTAGGCGTATGCTAGCAATTTTTAGAGGGGGCGAGACTAATTAATTGACTGATTAATTATCCCCTTCTACTTCCCCCCACCCACCCCTGAGATACCTACCAGCTATTGATTGATCATGATCGATATTGTTGTTTCCATATAGTAGATTGGGAACTCAACCTATTGTCCCTGGGGACTAGACCTACTCCTGCTAGAATAGAATAAGATAAAATAATCAAATAGCAGAAGCTAGAATATGCTAGAATAGAATCAGCTAGAATAAGTGAATAAGCACCCCTTAAGCACTTCATGCCCACCCTATAGGTCTTAGTTGCTAGAATAAGTGAATAAGCTAGAATAAGCTAGAATACGCTAGAATAAGCAAATAAGCTAGAAGAAGGTGGACTATCCACTTCTCAAGTTCTGGCATTTCTTTCATCCGCTGCGAAATATAGCGAGTGGGAATTCGAGTTATAATAGTTCTAATTTATCACCCTATAGAATAATGGTAGTGTTCATGTGGCTCTATCACTTCCACCCAACCCAGAACTATAGTTTCATTGGGGTTCTAGTTGATGAACCCCTATTCGAGAAATGGATAGAACCCCAAGGAGGATATAGGGCAGGTAGTCGGTAGATGTTGTTGAAAGTTTCCCCACACATGTGGGGATCCTCAATGGTCTGACTCGACTGAGCATGGGTGGTGGTCATATCCCCTCCTCAAACAATCCTCCCTCCCACCCCAGATCGGATGGGGGGAGTAGAGGTGGAGAATCATGAGGAATGGTCTCAATTTCTCGCTACCCAACATTAAGGTACCTTACTCTATATCCTCGCACAAATAGAATCTACCTCACGGCCCCGCCCCCTGGCCCCCTGCAATTCCCTAGGGTAGGGGGGCCAGGGCTCCCACCCACTTAATTAATTAGTCAATTAATCAGCCTGCTAGCCCTTTAGAATAGTAGGGAGCTAGCATAAGTGGTGCAGCCAATCATTCTGACCTATAACTTTGTTCTTGCACCCACCAATCGATCTAAATTGAATGCTTCATCGGTGGATGTAAGGCCCGCTGACTCAAAATCCATTGAAGTGGGGCCCAAGAAACTAAGATTCTGCCATTTATCACCCTGCTTGCACATCAGAATAATGGTAGTGTGCATGCTTCCTCGGGAATTCTAGTTGGGTGGGGGGCCACCCTGACCCATAGAATAGTAGAATCCCTCCCACCTGGTGTGGTAACCCATATTGGAAAGTGGGTTCTCCCTTAAGTATCTATCTGCTCACTGTTAATAGTAGAGTTTTTTCCTAGAAGGAAAGATGGTGGATAAGTCTGCATTGGGATGGTAGATAGGTCAAGCCCCACCCCAACACTATAGTTGATAGTAGGGCCATCCATTATATATGTGATATAACCCCCCTATGCATGGTGGGAATTAGGAGGAAGAGGGGGTCGGGTTGGTTGTATCACGTATATAATGGAGGAGACTTCCAGGTATATAATGGGGCCTCAAGTTAGATGAAAGAATAGTAGGGGCCCCCGCTAGAATTCCCTACTCGGGGGGCCCTACCATCTGGAGGATTAGCTAGGAATTCTGGCTACAGTTTCTATAACTGGCCTAGTGAAGAATCGAATCTTATTTCAACAGTTATAAATAGGGGGATAGTTGACCATCAGTGAATTGAGAACAAGTTGAGATCATATGACTGCAATACATATAGTTATTAGGCCAACCCATACATATTTAGGGTAGAACGATCCCCTATCTATATATGGCATTGATGCCCATCCCTCTCCCCTATGGGGGTTGCTGGTATCACTACTATAATGGATGGCCTTGGGTGGGTGGAAATTCTAGCTATAGAAAGGTAGGGGCAACTAGAATCCTCGAAACTATCTATATACCCACCCGCTATAGTAGTTCCCCTGCCAAATAGTAGGGTGGTTGTGCATTCCCTACTATTTGAAGGCTTATTCCACAACTTAACCACCCACCCATCCCTATAGCAGCTGATAAATGAAAAACTAGCCGTTTTAATGCCATTTTGCAAGGTGATAAGGAATAGTTATGGTTGGCGGGCATTTCCCTAGCAGCCAGATTGTATATGTAACATGAATGCCCCATTATAGAGGATAGGGAGAGAGGGGACACCCACCCCTCTATTATTTCTACACAAACCGCTAGAGCACCTAGATGGAGTAGATAGGGGCTAGATGGGAACACACATTCAAAAACAACAGGGCCTATTCTAGAGTAGCCACTCCACCCCATTATAGCTAAACTATAGTGGGGGGGTTTCAAGTAGATCTAGATTAGAACAACCATAGGGAGAGCTGGAAAGCTATGTCACAAATGATTATTGCCCCAACCCTTGATCGATGGTACTGATATCATTCACTCGAGTGGTCGATCGACCCCCTACCTATATAACTGGGCCATGCGCATCGTCAATGGGCCAATTCTTTCAATTAGTGATCCCTGGGAAGGCACCTTCTATTCCCTAACTAAGGGAGGGCCCCTACTATTCTTAGGTGTCGTTATCCTATTCATCCTATTGCCCCCCTACCCAACCCTACCAACCCAAGGCCCCTTAGAATAGTAGGGTGGGGTCAGTCCCGAAACAAACCCCACCCACTATAGTAGTTGCCTCTTAGAATAGTAGGGGGTTGGTTGCAGAAGGCATGCCTATGAACCCCACTGACCCCCCTACTATTCTAAGGGGCCTTGGATGTGAGGCAATCCCATAGAATAGTAGGGTGGGTGGGACACTTAAGAGGCAATCCCATAGAATAGTAGGGGGGGTGGGTGGGAACGGCTAGTGGAGGTAGATTCTATTCGTGTGAGGATAGTTGGGATACACCTTAGGGTGGGAGGCTTATCTGCAAGTTGAGGTACTAAAGTGACTTGACTGTTAAGGAGAGGAGAGGGTGAGGCAGGAGTCAATCACTGGTCTAGGGTCATGATCCATGGGATCAATAGCATGAGCAACGAATGGATCATCGAAGACTGGTCTTGAATCCTTGGCCGGAATCGCCTCCCAAGGTTCCTAGTTCTGGGCATACGCTAATACCACACACTCCTCTACCCATTGATGTCTGGTCCCAAATCTCAAATGTTGTTTCCTCTCCTAGTCAGTTGAGTGACTAAAGCAGTAGCCCCTATCCTATTTGTTCGAAGCCGCGTGCCCAGATCGATGAATCGAATAACCCAGAGGGAGCATAATTCTTAAATATTCTCCTACCCCGCCCCTCCGGGAGGTAGATTAGTTGAAGTAGTGAGTTGTTCACCCATCCCTCAGAATAGGATAGAAGCTATCTCAACAATGATAGGAAAGTGGCCATCTCACTGATCACTAGCAAAGTATCTCGTACAGACCACTAAACCACCAATCGATCAATAATAGAAAAGAAGGGGCTCGACCAACCACCTCCATCAATTCTTGTTCCATTCGTTGTAGGGGGGATCACCACTATTCCCTCAACCCACTTGGCTACTTATTTTATTTATCCCCCATCTGATTTAGTAGACGTTGATCGACCATGATAAGGTAGGGCATCACTAGAAGGGGTATCAGCAATTGAATCGATAGGTGGATGGGTGAATTTTGGCGATAGAGGTTTCAATCCAAAACTGATTGAATGGATGGATGAGATGGGGCCCCTAATTTTTAATGAGTGGATGGGTCAGTTCGTACTAGTAGTTCTGGTTGCCTCCCTTCCTCTGGCTCATTCTCGTTTTAGAACTTTTCAATCACTTCGGGCCTTTATCTCCAACCACCCACCCTTGGGCCAGCCACTAGGTCGGTCAACTCGATACTTATTTCTTTGTCGGGTAGCGTGAGGATGGAGGAATGATTTCACAAGGCAGGTCATCACTCCTCTTTCTTGGATAGAAGCCGTTGATGGAACGATGACTGAACACAACCCCACTGACCATATATTCCTTAGGGAAGGAGATTCAATCCGGGATGGACCATGAAATCTTTTCTCTCCTTTCTCGGGTGGGTGGGATTGGTCAGATTCAATACCAACTCCTCCTTCTGGTCTCTCCCTCCTTACTACAGGGTGACCCATACCATACACGGAAGAGAGAAATAACCCCCCACCCATAACGGTGGACCCCACGGGGGGGTGGGAGGATATAGAGTTCGCCCATCTCGGCTATCCTCCCACCAGCTATAGTAGCGACCATATTGGCAACTACTATAGCGGGTGGGGTTTGTTTTGTGACCGACCTATTCTTAGATTCTATTTATGGGAGGATAGCTAACTACACAGAATAGTAGGGGCCCTCCCACCCTCAGAAAAAATCCTGGGTGGGAGGCCCTTCCTCCTATCCCTGAGTTCTCGGTAGTGGTGGGTGGGGGGAGGTAGTTGATATTTGGGGGTGGGCATGTTACGTATAGAATCAACTATTGGGTTGGGCCCCTTCCCTATCTAATATATGGTCGGTCCCAAGGGCCCCTATATCTTGCACCCCCCCGGTCCCAAGGGCGCCCATCGACCTGAGGCCTACCTTCGGCAAGCTCCCCCTTGCTTAGAGGAAGATTCTATTTGTGGGAGGCCCCCATCTATTTCCCCCCACCCACCCCGCTATAGTAGTTGCCAATATGGTCAGTTGCTGAAGGCATGCAACTAACTGTCTCAAAAGGTAGGTGGGGTTGGTACCGCCTAGGCTCCTTTCTCGGCTCTGCCACCACCCGACGCTTCGTGACCGACCCCCCTATGGGGCCTCAGGTTGGAATTTAGGAAAAGCCATGTTCATCGATAGTGAAGCGCAGGGTGGAATTTAAGCAAAGCCCTGGTACCAACATGAGACATGCCTTTGGCACCGACCATATGGCAACTACTATAGCGGGTGGGGTTGGGTTACTTTGGAATGGCATCAGCTTGTCATGAATAAGCAGGTAGTAGGGTTCTCCCACCCAAGGCCAATAGGTCAGTGGGGTTTGTGGTAGGGGTTGGCGCCTCGGAAGAGAAGAAGTATGGTATGGTGTGGTGATTCTTGGATACTAATCATGATGGGTCATTCATTCTTTTCCTCTCTGTGTTTCATCACCATCATGAGATATGAGTGGGAAGGGTGATCCTTCTAACTAATAGGAATCATACATATGAATCGATACCCATCGTTTGTCCTCCTGAACCATCTATACTGTCCACTGTACCATGTGGAGAAAAGAGTGAACTCAGCTCTGCGCCCCTCTTACTGTTCTTAGGTCGATTCATTCTCCCCTTCCCCATTCTATTTCTTGGCTTGAAAGATGGATACTACCCACTTCCAATAGATACTACCCCTACCAAGACCAAGCTCACTTCCAACTCTGGATACTACTATTCACTTCCAACTCCCATTCTTGGGGAGTTGATTACCCATATAGAGAATGGTGCATAGTGGGTGAAGACGGACAATTCCGTCACTCAGTAGGGTGATTCTAGTTCTGATAAAGAATTCATTCATGACATCGAGGAGTCAAGAAAGTCATTCGCTATGCCAACTATACCACCCGTGGGAAGAAGGGGCCTCCCACCCACCACTCAAATTCCCTCCCAGCCCCCACCTCCTTATAATAGCTAAATAGTTGAGATCTCCTCCCAGTTTTGGGGTTTTGTTCATTCAGTAAATCCGACAGTTATTCAAAAATGAGCTCCCAACACAACTATCGTATGATTTCCCACTCGACATATCTATTTGGATGGTCAGGCCATCCACCTGCTTCAGTTCGCTAGATTGGATGGGGTTGTCCTACTGTGAGATGAGATCAAGCCCCTGTAGGTAATCAGGTCATCAACGACTTACTAATCAATTCAATAGGTAGGTGCATATGCCCTTCCATTCTTGTTTGCTCCATTCTGCATAAATGAGTGAATGATTCTATTGATATGACTAGCGACAGCGGGGCCAGTTATTTCATATCATATCAACTCATTTCACCTGGGGCCCTACTATCTATAGGCCCAAAGAAACCCCCAGAGATAGTGATAGTTGGGTCCTACCTCCCTCCTAAGAAGCAATCAAATTAGTTTATCCCACATAGGTAGTAGCAGGAGAGAAGGAAGCAGCATCGACAACTATTCCAAGTGTGAATTCAGTTGATCAATATTGATATCATTACAAAGACCCAGTACCTATTGACCCGGAACCCATTTAAGTAGATACGGCATCTACGCTGGTTTTCCCTTATTCACTTTACCCCCCAGTAGATCCATGTGGGGTGGTATACAAGCTAGGCCCTCTACTATATATCGCGAACTTGAGGTTGTCTAAAATACAATCTAAGCATGTTAGGATCCACATGCTCTACAAACCATTAGCAATATCGTAATCACTTTACCACCCAATGGAATTTTATTGCACCCGCAGTGGATCTTGTTGACCGAGCAAATGACCTTGATCCTTAACCAATCATACCATGATGGAAGGAATAGATGGAATCCTCGGTGCTTTCATCTAAGATGCCTATGCAAGTTGATTCCTGAAAGGAAATAATCATGCCATTACCACATCTTGTCATCTAAACCTATGTATCACGTATGCCTTTTCAATCTCATGTGCTCTACATATGGGTACTACCTTTAAGGTGATTCTTCGATTGTATTTTTAAGAGGTTATGGCTCTAGAAATATCTATTGCGCCTGGAACTGAATATACTACCCCCTATAGATTATATATCTACTTTAATGAGTGCTATTGGTGGCTATGCCCTTGCTCCTGCGTCCTTTGTCCTTGCTACTGAAGCCTGAACTTGGTCAATTGAATTTGAAATGGGTGCTTCCATGGGATATGGATATATACCACTTGAATTGGATCTATTCCTTTAAAATGGTCAACTGCCTATGCCCACGTTGGGTTGACTACTTCAACTACTGAATCAATGGGTTCCACCCCCGTATCTGTGCTGGTTACTTCTAGGTATCAATCTCCATCAACTAGACTTGGAACAACATCGGCTGTCTCTAGAATCCCCCCCCACCCAGAATGGTAGTTATGATAGGAAAAGGAATAGGCTCTAGATCCAAAAATGGAACTACGCAAAGGAATGCCCTTACCTGTCATGCTGAGGGAAATGCTTCAACTATTGGCTTTTGACCTTATAGGGATGTTAATTGGGATGCTGACTTGAAGATTGTTGCGTCAACTATAGGTTGGTGGTGCCCTTGCTTCCTATGATGGTAGCGAAGATGCTGCTGGGTAAGATGATAGGTATCGGAATAGGGATCCAGGGTGTGATGCTGCAAAGTCCACTCGATAAAATATAACTGCCAGGGGTCCCACCTTGACTTTAGCTACTGATGATAGGACTGCATCCAGGACCGGGACAAGGCCACATAGCTACTCTGTGATACTCCTATTAGGTAGAACCTGAGCTTATAGGGAGCTTCACTATGGCAAAGCCACCAATCAAACAAGAGCTTAACTCCACCCTATTGTTTTATATTGCTACAGGTGCTTCAAGGAGCTAAACAATTCTATAAAAGAAGGGGTCATTTGGGGTACCCTATTATCAAATCTAGACCACTGCTTGCTTTAGATAGTAGGGGCCGATGAACTGGGTGAATAATTGCTCAACTTTGCTAAAGCTACAGGTAGAGGGAAAGGGGTTACCCTTGGAAAAGAAGCGCGGTGCATTCATGAGTGTGTTGGGTTCAATAATAGTGCCAAAGGGTCCCAAATCCCTCATGATGATGTGACAGAGTGCTCTTGACCTAACACCTATGCTCCTTAACTACTGACTCTCAATAGGTTACCACTTTGCTCTGTAGTGATGCTACATGTTGATTGCTCCTAGACCTACTACTTCTATCATGCATATGAGTCTTTCTCAGGAGGGAGGGATTTGTAGTTGCATTGCATATAACATTCCTTTAATGGGTACTTTGATCTGCAAGTTTCGTACTCTAGATGCATACATTGATCTATTATATCTATTAAACGTGAATGCACATAAAGTAGAGATACAAGATTCCTTTAGTGTATTCCTATATTGAATCCTTGATCATATAATGTCTAGGTGCCCTATATTTTGTTACTTGATTGACCATGCAGCTATCAGACAAGAGAACCAAGACAATGGTGCGGTGGGGCATGGGCTTAAGCAATTAACTCCATTCCGAATCATGGGTATAGGTAAGGGTATGTTCCAATAAGGTTTCCCAGACTTTGAAGCGTGTACTGGGAAATCTAAATCACCTACTGCTCACTTGCGTTTCTGGCCCACTCACTCGACACATCTTGTCATTAGGTACTCTCAAAATAGCCCATCAGTATCATGTTTGTAGCTTCTGTTATCGAACCCCCGGCTCAAGAACTCAGCTCTTTCTCATGCGTTGTTACGAGAACTATAGTAGCATTTGCATACCTAATACCTACTATACATTGTTTGGGGATATATGGACATTGGGATGGTGGGTCATGAGAACTTGTGATTTGGAAGAAGAAAAGTAGTAGAAAAGTGTGATTTGTAGCCCCGGTCACTTATCTATTCCCTGTCTCTCTTGCTGCTACCGAAGATACTGATCCTAAATCAACTATCCATGCTTTTGGGTTAACAACTGGATTCTCAATTGGTTCAAGTTAGTCTATGAATCGAATTTGTGAGATGATCTCGATGGGAGATGGGTCTTTATCCCAATCTCGAATTGGTTATGGGTCTTTCTCTTGAATCGGATCCACTTGTAGCTTATAGGGGCGGAACCGAAACATGGACTAGCTCCGAACCCACTTTCAAGAAAGTAAATGCTCACAACCCTTTTGTTTCTTGAATCAGTGAAGTCAGCAAAGGAAAGAGTAAAGGCATCTTCTTGCACCAGTCAAGCTCAACGTACCTTAAAGTTTCATATCCTCCAGTCCTAGATCGAGTGCTAGTCCCAACATCTCTTCACTAATTTCCCGCCCAAGTACCCCTTCGCTATAATCTTTATCCTATGCCGAAGAGAAATAACTGAGGTATAAAAGACAAAGGTAGCAGATCTGGAAAGTGAATAAGGAAGCAATAGTTCCTCCTTATGGCATCAGTTCATTAATGCGCCTGCTAGCCCTACTATTCTAAGCGGGTGGCAGTGAATAAGCAAATAAGTGGGAATCATTTTTGCTCTCCTTTTTGCAACTATAGTAATTCTTCAATGCCCTATAGCTCCCACCCATCCATGTGACATATAGAGTCTGTCCAACCACCAACATCCAGCCCAGATTTAACTACAAATCACCCATTTTTGCAGCCGTAACATGTCTCAACTTGAATTGATTCTCGGGGGTGGGTGTTTCCACAACAAGGAGTCAACTATATACAACACAAGGGCACCCTATGGAAACTTTAGCCCCCCACCCATCCCCACACATGATCCCATGGGAATCGAATAGAACTATAGTTTCCCACCCTAGGGCCCATTTCTATATCCTCCCACCCCCCCGAAACTTATTGCTTCCCACCCGCTATAGTAGTTGTCCCGCCTATCTCCCATGAATAGAATCTACCTCCTTATTCTAGTAGGCTAATTAATGAAGGGGGCCTGGTGGGGTTAGCAAGACCGACCATACTCACCCAACTAACTAGAATCTACCCATTAGAATATTAGGGGCCAGCCGCCCCCCCCCTACCCCCCATTCTAATTGAAGATTAGTTCTATGATTCCCCCTTGGGCCCCTCCCCAACTGAATAGTAGGGATCTTCCTCAATTAGAATGGGGGGTGGGAGGGGGGGCGGCTGGTAGGCTTAGAATAGTAGGTTGATTCCTTTGCCATAGTAGGGGCTCCCACTTCTATAATCTACCTCCACTAGTTGTTCCCACCCGCTATAGTAGTTCCCCTTTGCCATAGTAGGGTGGTTAGTGGGGTTCATAGGCATGCCTTCGGTAGCCAACCCCCCTACTATGGAAAAGGGGCCCCTTAGAATAGTAGGCCTATAGCGGGTGGGGTTTGTGGCCCCTTAGTATAGTAGGGGCCTGCTAGCATAAGTGGGGTTTTGTTGCCCACTGAAGGCAGCCGACCATATTGGCCTTAGGTCCCAAAACAAACCCCACCGACCACCCTACTATGGCAAAGGGGCCTTGGGTGGGTGGAAATAAAGTTGTCCAACCCCACAATTAGTTGCCTGCCTTCGACAACTGACCATATTGGCAACTACTATAGCGGGTACCGAAGGCTATCTTAGGGCAGGTTGGTACCAACCCCGCCGACCTATTCGCCCTTGGTGTTGGCCGCCCAGGGAGGTAGATTCTATTCGTGGGAGATATAGTGGCCCTTGGTTTAGAAGCCTCGGTCGGTGGGGCTGGTGCCCTGGGTGGTGGGGTCTTGCCTGACATTTAATTGCCCCACACACGGGGCCTTAACGAAGAAGTAGATAGAGTAGCAAAAACATGACTTAAAGTCATCCCAATACCAGGGTGTCGTTACTAGCGAACTAGGAGATAGATGGGAAGATACGACTTATTTAATTCCTCCTACTTTTGGTTTGGCTCTGACCGAGTCCCCCTATGGATGGTCTATCTACTTATTATGATCCAGAGGTCGACCTTATAGGTGGGAATGATGCAGCCAAGACCCCCTTATGGGGGCTATCCGAGTAGACTTTGGAAGGAAGGTCAAAGGGCCTTTCTCCAGTACCAGTTCAAGAATATAACCCCCCAACTACAACCCTATAATCCCCCCCACCTGGGAGGGAATAGTCTAGTTCTGGCCCCCTACTATCTCCTCCCAACCACTTCTCCGATGGGTGGGCCCCTACTATATCTTGGGGTTCTAGCCATTTATCTAGGCGGGGGTCGACGTCGAACCCCAGCAAATCAACCAGCCAACCCCCCTACCCAAGGTGGACCCCACCGGGCCCCCCTGCTTGGAGGTAGATTATTATTGTGGGAGGATATAGAGATGGAGAGCGGACCCCACTGACCAAGGCATCCTAACCACCCAAGCTCCTAACCATCCATAAGGCATAGCTGGTTCAGCAGTTAGAAGCAACTCTATAGCCTCCCACCCACCCTAAGACAGCCTTTGGCACATACCATATTGGCAACTACTATAGCGGGTGGGGTTGGACCAACCTGAGGCCCCTTAGAATAGTAGGGGCGGCTATCCTCCCACTTCTATAATCTACCTCCCGGGGGGTCCCTTGGTCCTGAAGGGCAGGTCGGTGGGGTTTGTGGTGGGCGGAGCTGCCTGGTAAAGAAGCCCTAGTGGGCTTGGGGGCCTTGGGTGGTGGGGTCTGTCGGACCCCACCGACCAAGGCTCCCCCACCACCCTAAGCTTCACCATTCCTGACCTGAGGCTTTGCCACTGACTATATATTCTTTAACCCCACCAACTTGTAGAGGCGTATCAATAATAATCTACCTCCTGGGGGGGCCTCCTACCCAAGGCCTATCCTAGCTATTCGGGTGGGAACGACTAGTGGAGGTAGATTATAGAAGTGGGAGCCCCTACTATGGAAAATGTGGGTGGGCCCTTAGAATAGTAGGCCCTTTTCCATAGTAGGCCCTTCATAATAATAGGGTGAGTGGGGGGGAATTAGCCATTCTGACCCATTAGAATAGTAGGGGGAGTTGACCACCCACCCCCCTACTATTCTAAGGTGCAAGTGGTTCTCTGGCCCCTAATATTCTAATGGGTAGATTTTAGTGAGTTGGAATCTACCTCCACTAGTCGTTCCCACCCAGGCCCTTAGAATAGTAGGCCCTTTGCCATAGTAGGCACTTTTCCATACTAGGCCCTTCATAATAATAGGGTGGGTGGGGAGACTGGTAGGGGTTGCTGGGTTGGGTGGGAATCATAGTTGGTAGCCTTCAACACTAGCCATATTGGTCTTATGGTGGGGTGAGAGGTGGGTGAAGCCCTGGTGGTGAAGCTAGGGTGGTGGGAAAAGCCCTAGTGGGAGAAGTAGTTGGGTAGGAATTGAACAAACTAGAATTCATTCCTGGGGGTTCTAGAAAAACCCCTGAAAGAGAAAGCAGGAATTTGAGTAGGGAAGAAGTGCCCTCTCAGGAATCAAATCTCCCTTTTCTCGATGGAATAGATGGGTGAGCAGTGGGCGAACATCTTTGATTCTCTGCCCATTCCCTCTATCTCTGATGATCTGGATTCGAAAGTAAGGTTGAAACAATAGACCTCTTCATTGCAGATAAGACCTATTGATTGCAAAGGGGCCCTATATATTCTTTCAAATTGATCATGTCATTCATTCTGACAAATCTGTAATGTCCATCATGGTCCATCCATGTTGATCTAGACTCCTTCTCTGTCACCATGAATGGGATCGATAGGGTAAGACCCCTATCCATAGTAGGGGGCACATGAGGTCATTTATGCCTGTCAGGTCGACTATCTAATCCATAGTCCCCCCACCCCCTTTCCCCCTTCCATAGTAGGGGCTATAGATAGGCCTCCTCCCCCTCCAACCCATTATAGAGAGGGGGCAGAGGGAGGAGAATGATTGCTATCTCCTGGTCAGATCCCAACCCCTAATAAGATGATTAGACGGAGCCCCTTTGCCATAGTAGGGTGATCCATATCAAAAGATTTGGTATGCACATCTGGGTTTCGATCCTGATCTAGATAGATAACTGCATTTGCCTTTGAAGCACCATGGTGGTACTTTTTCTCGGTCCATTCCCAGGTGTGCATACATAAGTTGTGATGTTCCATCATTCTGGACCATCAATTCATTGATCAACTATAGTTATTGTGCACTACTCTTCCCTAGAAATAATCCCCACCCTATCATTTTGTCGACATTTTCTTTGGGTTGAGTGGGAGGAGAAGACTCATATGACTGTGAAAGTGACCTGCTAATGCTATAATAGTAGGGCCCGGGGGATCATGTTATGTATTTTCTATGTTACGTATATAATCTACCTTTATCTACCGGTCAAGTGCATTTCAGCTATCTCCCAACCCCTTATTAATTTGAATTGCGAGCGAACCGGCCGGGGGGATTCCATACATTCAGACAAGCAGGATTCCCTATCAGACCACTAGGATTCCATACATGAATGAAAGAAGGAGTCCTCTCACTTAGAATCAGAACGCACAATTCTTCTTAGAATGCTAATAGAGAGAGTACTCCAGTTGTTCTATACGTAATACACCCAACTATCTATACCCAGGTTGATTAGATTATGGTGACACTCACACTTGAACCAATGTAGGCTTTGCCTACAACAAACCCCACCGACCTGCCCCGACCTAAGGTGAGTATGGTTGGTGGGTTACTTTGGTGGCCCCTAGGCCAGTGGGATTTGTTTCGGGACTGACCATACCACACACAACAACTGAGAGTTGTCCTCATGTGCACATTTCTGATATCCTATGGTCAAGAAATCTAAAATTTGTTCACAATTCAATAGATAATTGTTTTGGTCTATTGTTTCAACCACTTCCTCTTCTTTACCTTCACTTGAATTGGACGTAATATCAAATTGCAAATCAGGGCATATCAAAGGATTTTCATCTTCAAAGTCTGAGAACTCAATGGGTTGATCATAAAATGGATCTCCTCAATCATAGGAAGCAAAATTATTGTAAACATTGTCAAAAGAAAAGTCATAACCACTCCTAGTGAATAAACTATCCACTTCTCCTTTCTAAATTTCTTTTGGGTTATCATAACAGCAATCCACATCACTTTGAATTTCAACATCAGATTGGTTATCATTACTGAACTTGTCACTTGCATCCTCTTGAGGATAATCATAAACATCTTCTTTATCAAACGAAAAACCAAAAATGGTTTCCTCATTACAACTGCTTGTGGCTTGTCTTTCAAAATGAAATTCATCACATGCTTTCTCACTTGCAACTGACACACTGATGTTCTCAAGAGAATTTCCTAAATCAGCAAACCCTCCTGTCTCACTATGCAAACTTGTGTCAAAGCTACATTCAACACTTGTAGGCTTTGTTAGCTCTCAAAAACACAAGTTTGAACCATGACAGGTTGCCAAGGCTTCAAAACATTTTAGGGTAACCGAACAAGGTTTGAAGCAATTAAACCTTCTACTCTTCAGGTGCTGCTAGACCTAGGCGGGTGTACCTAACTGAATTAAGCATATTATACTTTTGATCTTTTCCTATTGCCCTAATTTGTCCAAGATGGCGATTTGAAATGGACAAAATAAAACAAATTTGGTACAAATTGCATGTCAATATTCAAAACTAAACCCTAATATGCTAAGATAACAGATGTAAAAAAAGTGAGAGAAACCAAAGAATGAAAATGAAAAGACCAGTGCCCTATAGGGTTCACGAAGTCAAGAGAAATCTGAAACGAGTTTATTTTTTTTGGCAAACATTCAAGTTGTTTAGCATTTTATTTGGTTTACAACTTGTATAAACATGCAAAATTGTGATTATTGAGTTCTTCTTAATAATCCAATTGATATTCCCTAATTATTATGATCAATTGAGAGAATTTAATCTTTACTGGAAAGAAACAATTAATTGACCATACAGATGCAGCAAATGTGCATTAACGAACTAGGTATAAACATGTTTACACCAATTTGAACAACCATAAAACAATATTACAGACACACCTTCAATAATACTCTTCGACAAATATCATAAACAACTGATACTAGAAAACATTGCACCATCATATCAGATTTTCATTGATATCTCTAGGATTTTACATATGCAACCAATCTCATCTTTGCCCAAAAAATGTATATTTCTGTCTGTTCTCTCTTCTCTATCTAATTCTCCTTTTCCCATATTGTTTTCAAAATGAACATTTATACATTCAGAAGACAAAAGGATGCGTCCTTTTGAAAATAGGAAAAAACAAATTACAAAACAAAAGATAGAGAATAATTAGGCTCTAGTTAGCCATAAGTGAGTTTGAGCGAGGTGGTCCAAATAATCCTAGTGCTTATACATATCTGCATCTTCGACAACATTATGGATCGTGATTTCCATCTTGACCATTTCCTCATTTTGCTCGCTCACTTCCTCTAATGTTGTATCCACTGCAGAAGATGTCTTCATGATTTCCTTCAGCACTGTGTCACATTCATTCTTCCATCTAGTGGCATCTTTCAACTCCCCTTTACTATCATAAACTGTGATCATAGTTTTCTCAACAGCTTCAATTAATCCCCTTTTATCCCCCTGTAATTCCTCATAGAATTTTTTATGGCGACCGATAATATGATTTGCAGCCTCAAGTGCAGTATTGTTAGCCTCATCACATGGAGCCAATTCATGAAACATATCCATAACCCGCTCGTTCATCCTTTCAAGCTCCTTCAACGCATCCAAAGTACAAGAATACTTTCCCCACAATTGATTTAACCAAGATGTCAAATTGTCCTGCCTCCTCTTAACAATTGCTACAATTGCATCATACTTTCCCTAATTATAAGCACTTGACCCTATCCAATGATCTTTTGCCTAAGAGGTTTCTCCTTGAGTAAGCATTTTGGCTAGATCTATTGCAATACCAACCAAGTCTTTCAATCTATCATTTTCTCTTAACATTCTCTCATTACTTGCCTTATACACTTCTCTTTCTCTTATCAGTGCCTGGATCTGTGCTTTATTCAATTTTGCAATATCTATCCCAATCTTTGTAGTAACCATAGGATCAGCCTCTCCAACCTTCAGGGTCATAACATGGCCAAATGCGTTCTTTGTATCAATTACCATTGATTTCCTATGGGGGGGATACAAAGCCCATATCATCAATTATCCCTCATCAGTATTATACTTAGAACCTGCATACACCTCTGTCACCTTTTCCTTATCAAGTTTGTGTGCAGTATTACTATCTCTTAAGAAACTATCAAAAACTAAGGCAGAGTTCAAATCAAGTCTAGGAAAAATCATAACACTATCATTCTCCAACATTTTCCTCCCCCTTTCAAGAGTCATATTTTTCATTTCATCATCCACACATTTTCACAATTGACCCAATAATTGCTCTTCATTCCCAGAAGTGACAACACCAACATTTTCTCTTATTTCCTTCCCCTTATGTTTGTACAAGAATGCTTTGAATTCTAGAGAATTTATAAACTCATCATCTGAAACAAATGATCTATATTCCATATGCCTTGCATCAATATCACCACTTTCAATACTTTGTTCTCTAGTTGGGCAAACATTCCTCTGAGTCCTTAACCTAGACACTCTCTTTGTTCTACTCTATGGCACTTTATCCATTGTAGTTTCCTCATCCCTAGAAGACAATATTCCCGTATCCTATAACCCTTGGTTATAGCTTTCAACCACCACCTTTGCTTCCTCTTCATCCAAATACCTGATCATATCATCAAAAGGATAAGGTACATGTTGATACCTTCCAAAGTTAATCCTTACTTTGGCTAAATTGATATACCCTTCAGGGTCAAATTTTTTCCTAGGTGGTCCCATTTTCATATTATAATGCAACAATCTATCATGGATTGATTTATATCCCTCCTTAGCCAACACAGTGAAATCACCAAAGCATAATGTACTAGGCATAAAAGCCTGCTTCCCATAAGAACTGAAAAGCATCACACTACTATAATCCATTTGTCTAACAATTTCCAAATATGCAACTCTGTTTGGAACTGTCCTTGGTAGAATAAAAGAGGTACCTTCAAATCCATACACTCTGATCATTGTAGCTCCTTCCAAACAATACCAGTCACCCCAATTATGATCAATTAGCCCATTGAAATATTTTGGCTGAAGTAATCTTTTAATCTCATTAGTCAATGAATAGTTACAAGGATATTTATATAATTTGTACAATTTTTTCACAAAATATTCTTCAAAGTGGATGAAACTAGAATTAGCAAACCTGTTGTCCCAAATAGCAGTCCACAACTGAACAGGCAATGCTTCACCCTCTTTACCAATTTGAGAAACTCTCATCTCTAGAGGCCATACTCCCAACTCCTGTCCGAAATATAGCACCAAGTGCATTAACAATGAATAATGTCTGAGATGGACAATAGAAGCTCCACCCTTTATAGCCACCAATCCTGAATCAAGCTCCCTAGAAATGTATGAATCATAGTCGAATGGCCTGGAGTTGTGATACTAAATATTTGTTGTGATAATCATTGGCACAATTGACATGAGTTCCGGGGCATCCATCCCAAGAACTTGACACACTGAGAAATATGTGTACTTCATATAAGGCTTAAACAAATCTACATGATAAGGAGGCCCCTCACTATCTTGCAGAGGTTCTGACATGTTAATCTATTTAATTCTATGGATAGGCAACCTCCAACCCTTATAGATTGTATCCATTCTTGAAAATTCCTTTTCCAACTCTTCACAATTGATCTCCTCATTGCAAAACCCTTCCAATTTGAAAACCTCACCTATTGCTTCTTTAGACACATATATCTGTGTTTTTCCAGATGGGTCACATATAGCCTTATGCTTTGGATCATAATTATCTGCAACCAATTTTACTAATTCTGCATTTACAAAAATATTAGGGCACACCAGTTTCCCTACATTTAACTTCCATGGGTTAGAGACTGGTTCAAAGCGATTCCTTCTATGGTAATGGAAACTGAACAATTCATATCCTCTTACGACAGTCCAGACATCTCCTATGAATTTGCACTTGTCATCTAATTTATTATCTTCTGCCCTAAGTTGTGAGGACCTTCTAGCTTTAGGCCCCGAGCCAGGTAGTTGATCAATAAGGTCTTGGTTCAACCTCCTTTTAGTGCCCTCATGGTTTGTATCAACCTTTTGTTTCTTTCCTTTTGACATACCACTCTCACCAAGCTTTCTACCCTTACCCTTTCCAGAACCAGAAGACTCCATTCTCAAGCTTACATAATGAAAATGTAAAAAACCAAGAAACAATCACTTACAGTATTCTGCTCGAGCTCCTCAAACTGAAAAATGTCTCGATTCTCTGTTCAGCATGCCAATTCACCTGCAATCAATTTGGAACTGAAGAATTGATACAAACTTTACTATTATACGCCGTCATGCCATTAATGAAGCACGAATGAAAACCAATTTGAAACTGGCACTGTCGCATCAAATGTCCTTTCGATGAGAGATTTTCAAATCTGGGGTGAAACCTTTTGCAACATCTATTACACCTCTCGCCAAGACATAATGTGGTCTTATTGACACTTGGGATCCAAAAAATGATGACTGTCACTCCGTTTTTTATTTTGCTATAACAATCCCGAGTCGAGGAGATGCTACATAGACTTCATTATGTCATATTGATATGCTTCCTTCAAGTCATAGTCGCTGAGAAAAAATCACCCTTTCACCGATGAATTCTCATTTCGACGTATCCACCAAGTTTTCTCACCGATGAATTCTGATTTCGGCATATCCACCAAGTTTTCTCACCGAAGAAATAATCCCCACCAATGAAATAATACCTTCAGTAAGACAGTAAACCTTCAGGAAGACTTATATCAAAAAGTTATTCTCCTGGCAATGCATATCTCTATCGACATATCTTTTAAATTGGCAAGACCCTAATACTCTCTCCAATAGCTTTTTGAATCCCCTTGTATTTAGTTCGGCAAGACAAGAATCACTTCACTAAGACCTTCCCCGATGCACATAAGTCTTACCGAGACATTTTCTTGCAAGCCAATCGGTAAGACGAAATGATTTCATTATGAATTCATGCCAATACCCATTAGTTTAGCTAAAATGACCCCTCCACATGCTAGTCGGCAAGACCAATTGAATTCATCGTGACACTACAACGACGCCCCAGCATATGCCGGTTGGCAAGAAAAATACTTCGCTGTAATGTTACCCCGAAATATCTATTTTGTAAATGTGAATATTTTCAGTCACCGAAACAAAAGAAAAGACTTGCCGATAGTCTACAACAAATACATGTTAGTTAAAATATAGGTCAGGGAGACTTTTACTATGTCTTGCTGATATAGGAATTTCAATGAAATATGAAGAGCTAGACAGATTCTAATGGGTCACATGACAAAAAATAAGCAAGACAATGCAAAGAGGGGATTTTATACTTATGATAAGGAATTAATGCTAGAAACTCTTGAGTGCAATAGACTATAAAAAAAAAATCCAAAATTTTACAGTTCTAACAGTGGCTCCATATGGGGATGAATGATAGCAAGATCATTGCAAGGATTCAGATTTTTAGGTGAGCAAACCAAACTCAGAGTGATGGAACATATGGCAATATAAAAGAATGAGACCCTATACTACCATACATGGAAAATAATTTGAAAAAAGGAAAATCAAGATTGTCCATGTACTTGCAAATCCTGTTCCTTTTATATCCTAAACTACTGTACATGGAAAATAATTTTAAAGAGAATCATCAAGAGTTGTCCATGCACTGGCAACCCTCAATCCTCTATGTTACTTCAAGAGAAAAAATGTTTCAAAAATTTCCCATGCACAGGCAATTCTTGATCCTCACCAGCCATATTTTGCAAGTAGTATGAGTCTTCGCCTTTCTTTCCAATCACCACAAAGGCCCTAGCCACAAGGCTTCAAACTTCCCATGTTTTCCCTTCTCCTGGCACCTTGCATTCCACATCAGTACCAGATCACTTTCTCCAAATTTCCTATCCCTTGCTTTTTTGTCAAATAAATATTTCATCTATGCGTGCAACTTTATATTCTGATTTTGAGCCACTCTCCTTATTTCATCCAGTTCAGCTAGCTGCTCCATCCTTTCCTCCATGGGTTCAAGAATATCCAAATCTTCCTAAAGGAAAAACTTGTAGACTGGTAACAAGTTCTACAAAGGCATCCTGGCTTGTGCTCCATACACTAACTCAAATGGGGACTTCCCAATTGCCTTTTTCACCATAATTCTATCAGCCCATACAACCAGTCTTAATTTCGCATCCCAAGCTTTCTTGTTGTGACCTAGCATCCTTCTTATAATCTTCAGAAGACTCTTATTGCTAGATTCTGCCTATCCATTAGCTTGTGGATGATAAGGAGCTGCATAATAAATGACAATACCATATGTGCTATAGAAGCCTCTGAACTCATCTGATCTAAAACACATTCCATTGTCAGTGATCAACCTCATTGGTGTACCAAATCTAGTAATGACATTATCCATCAGAAATTGTGTCACCCTACTTGTAGCTTGTTTAGTTGGAATGGCCTCTACCGATTTGGTAAAATAATTAGTGGCTGCCAATATCCACCTATGTCCACCACTTGATTTTTCTTCTCCCCGACGAAATCAATTCCCCATTGATGAAAAGGGGCATCAACCTACAAGGGTCGAAGTGGCAAAGCTCTCTGATACTTTAGTTTTCCAGAGAACTTTTGGCAAGCTTCACATTTTCTCACATGTGCAAAAGAGTCATTAAAGACCTTTGGCCAATAATATCCTGCCCTAAGAATTTTTTGAGCAGTCATTTTTGCTGAGTAATGTCCTCCACAAACCCCTTCGTGCATTTCACTCAAGACATGTTTAGATTGAAATTCATCCAAACATAACAATAATATGCCATCCCTGTTTTTCCAAAATAAATCTCCATCTATAAAAACATATTTAGACGCCTGTAACCTCAGTGTTCTTCTCTGGTTGTCATTCATTCCCTCTGGACACTTCATGTATTTAAGATAATACATGATATCTATATACCACTGAGTATGTTAAATGCTTGCAATTACATTTTATTTTTCTACAATGCAAATCTGATTTGCTTTAATATTTTCCTTTGCCATTAGTTTTGCCAAACCTTGACCTCTGATCAGTTTAGTAATTTGTATCTCCATGTCAAATTCTTGAATTTTGTTGATCCATTTGCATATTTTACCTATTACTTCAGACTGTGTCAGAATATCCTTGACTGCTACATGAGGAACATAAGCAACTACCTTAGCTCCAACAAGATATGGTCTGAAAGCTTTCACAACTTTCACTAGTGCAAACACTTGCTTCTCCATTATATCATACTTTAATTCATATCCCTATAATGACTTGCTGAAGAAAGATACAGGTTGTTCATGACCATCTTCATTCTTCTATAGCATAACAACTGCAACGGTGTGCGTTGAGGCAAATGAAAAAATCTGAAAAGGTTTTGAAAAATCAAGAGATTTACGAACAAGAGCCTCCTTGATGGCTCGTTTAATAGATACAAAAGCGTCCAAAGCCTCTGCAGTCCATTCTATCTTTTGTCCTTTTCTCAACATTCTTGCTATGGGTTTAACAATCTCAGCAAAGTTAGAGACAAATCTCCTAACAAAATTTATTTGTCCAAAAAATGATTGTATTGCCTTAACATTTTAAGGGACAGGAATTTTATCAATGGCCTCAACCCTTTCAGGATCTATCCTAACCCCTTCATTTGAAACAATATGTCCCAAAAGTTTACCCTCTGTAACTACAAAATTACACTTCTTGGGGTTTAGGCTAATACCATATTCAAGAGATTTTATAAATACCTTTTCCAAATGATGAACATGATCTTTTGCCTTCTTGGAATAAGCAGTGAGGTCATCCTGATACACCACCATGAGGATATTGATTAAATTAGCAAATGCCACATCCATGGCTCTTTGAAAAGTCACCCCTGCATTAGTGAGACCAAATGGCATTCTCAGATAAACATACGTTCCCCAAGGAGTTGTGAATTCTATTTTGTATTGTTCAGACTCTTTAACCTTGACCTGATTATACCCTAAAAATCCATCCATCATAGACAACAATTCACAGCCTGTCACCTTATGTAATATGGCCTCCATATTTGGCAAACGATAATTGTCTTTAAGGGATGCTATGTTTAGATTTCTAAAATCTACACATAATCTGATGTCTCCATTTTTCTTTCTAACAGGGACCAAATTTGAAACCCACGTTGAATGTCTGATAGGCTTAATAATTCCACCATCTCTGAGCTTCACCAATTCCTCCTGCATTTTAGGCTCCAGAGTTGGATTTATAGGTCTTTCCTTTTGTCTAAATGGTTTAGAATCTATTTTCAATGGTATTTTATGCTAAAACAAGTCTTCACTATACGCTTTTAAATCCTCATAAGACCAAGCAAATACATGTTTATACTTTCTCAACAAATCAATCAGCATTTTTCTAATTGTAGGACTTATCTTTCTACCAATGTACACCTTTTTTGGTGCCATCTCAGTTCCCAAATTAATTTCTTCAATATCATCCTTTCCAACTGGTGTTTGCTTCATTAAAGATCGATCATTTCCATCATACACCCTCTCAAGTTCCACCAACCCTTTAGGAAGTTTATTTCTCTTAAGCTACAAAATCTCCTTCCCAAATACTATTTCTTTTCCATCGACTCCCTCAACCAAGGCATTGAAGTCAATCTCTTGGGCTTCATACTGATCTATACAATGAAGGAATTTCAAAAGATCAGTGTCATCATTAAAAACTTTCCAGCTATATACATTATCAGGCACAACAGGTCTTGTCTTGAGCTCAATTTGTGAAACTCCAGCCAACGTAATATCATCTCTCTTCAATGCTACATTAGCTAGAAAATATGCCATTATATTCTTCGACCTATCTATCCACTCAATTGAGAAGGCATCAAGCAACTCAATTGTATCCCACACAACATTTTCTATATTGCTTTAGTCTTTTATTTTTTGTTGCATACTTTGACCTAATTTGCAACACAACTAACTTTGAATCTCCTAGAACAACCATCAACTTGATTTTATGCTTCATCGCTATATTCAGCCTAGTTAATAGAGCTTCATATCCCGCCACATTATTTGTACATTCAAAGGTTAACAAGAATGAATACTTAAATGTAATACCTTCAGGTGAAACAAACACTATCCCCACTCCATTGCCTTCTTGGCTACAAGCTCCATCAAAATACATTTTCCACACACTATTGTGGTTCTGTGCAACATGCTTTTCAATAAGGTCACTATTAGTCAATTCTGGTTGTGCTGGTTCTATATTGAAACTCCAAAGATCAACATCACAAAAATAGTTGATGTGGTCTTGTGGCACATAGTCAATAAGCTGATTTATCCTTGGTTCCCTGTATAACTTCACCTCTTGGCCATTTACCAGAATTGTTGCATACGATAGATCGAACTGGACATTTCCACCAATAGCTGTTGTCCACTGTCCTGACAAAAGCATACTGAATTGGGGAGGGGTGTCTATCACCGTTATATCAATATTATAAGCTACTTGAGGATAAGCAGCTAGCTTGACTTCTACATCTTTCATTATACCCACCACAGGAATAGGTCGGTTGTCCATTGCATAACATTTTCCTTCATATGTATCCACCCACATGCCTAGCTATTTCATCACTCCTACTAGCATAATATTCATGGCAGCACCAGAATCTATCATGCAATTCCTCAATAATTTGTTATTTATGAGTAATGTAATAAAGAAAGGATCAATTTGTGGCAGACTTGTCAATACACTACTCAAGCAAATTTCTGGGATGTTTACTTTATCTTGCTTATTTTTAGCAGTCATTTTATTTTCAGAACTTACATGTTTTTCACTTTCATTTGTTATCAATTGTACTGCACTATCCCTGTATTCTTTAATTTTCATCATTTCAAGAAGTGGGACAGACATCTTTACCTGAAACAAGGCTTGAGTGAAATCAAAAGAAGAACCTTCTGCCTTAATCACTTTCTTTTGTTCTGATGTTTCTCCTTTATTCTCTTCTTTTTCTCTTCTACCTGATTGATCTATTTTTTGAATTTCATTGTGTAATTATTTTACTGCATCCTTTTGGATAGAATTTTGTTCTCTTTCTTTACCTTGTTTGTTTGTAGTCCTCTTTGAAACTCCTTGTACAACTTTTTGATCCTTCATAAAGATACCCCTAGGGACACCTTCCTTCTCATTTACTATCCTATTTCTCAACCAGTACTTATTATTTGCTTCTTCAACTATAGCAACAGTTAATCTCTCTATTTCCTCATTAGTAAGTCTCCTCACATTACTGTGAGTGAGAAACTCAACAAGTTGTGGTTCTACATAATCATCCTCAGAATCAAAAAAGACATGTTGCTCAGCCATATGGACTTTGTACATCTATTATGCAAAATCATATTCATAACCTCCTTCCTCCGAAGATGGTATCTCTCCTCAACATGGTGAAGAGAATTTGAAGTTAAGTAGATCTTGTGATCTTCTCCACCATCTCCCATTAAAAATCCCTCCTCTTGCATCCTCTGGGCTACAACACAATACTCAGGGGAATGTGGTTTATCACAAGCTTCACAAAAATAATTTTTATTCACCATGTATGTTCCCTTCTTTCTCAATGGTTCAGGAGTATCCTTGTCTCTAGGCCTATCTGTCACAGGTTTTCCATCTTTCTAGTTTGTGTTATAAGGCATATCATGCAGCCTAGGCCTATCCTTCCTATATGTGTTCTCCTGCTTATATTGATAATTATTGTTTTGTTGAAGAGCTTGAGGGTTGTCTCTCTTATTCATTATCCTAGTAGCCTTTCTGTTGTTCTCAATTGTTAATGCTATCTTTTGTGCTTCAGCTAAGTTCCTTGGGAACCTATTTCTTAATTCATACCCCGTTTTAGCGTCAAATGCATTCAGGTAAACACTTAATGCTATGAAGTCTAGTAACTTTGATCCAGGAGGTACTCTATTCTAGAGTTTATTGAATCTTTTGTTAAAATCAAAGATTGAATCATTCTGACCCTTCTGAATTCACATTAGTTCATGGAGAGCAGTGTTTGGTGCACTTAGATTCCCAAATTGTTCAAGAAATTGATCTTGAAATATCTGGAAAGAATAAATAGAAGTTGTTGCCAGGCTATTAAACCAATCCCTAGCTTCCTCAATAAGGGACATCATGAATAACCTCATATGCAAATCTTCATAAGGCACATCCAAATCTTGAATAAAAGCATTGAAACTCCTTAAATGATCCTCGATAGTGATTG
This sequence comes from Sequoiadendron giganteum, assembly GCA_007115665.2. NCBI lineage: Eukaryota > Viridiplantae > Streptophyta > Pinopsida > Cupressales > Cupressaceae > Sequoiadendron > Sequoiadendron giganteum. The sequence continues at coordinate 316,160,960 of CM021107.1, read as the reverse complement.
CATTACTCCCAGTGAATTTAGGCACCAAATTTCTCCAAGAACCATCCATAGGATAAGGGTACAACTAAAAACCTACCAAATCAAATTTTCTAATCATAGTAGTATACTGATACTGGTACATAGTGTTATTATATTGTAGATTTTGTTGTGGCACATGATGTTGACCAGGAGGTGGATAATTATTTATATGTTGTGTGGGAATATGTGGTGGATGATTTGGCTTTCTATATTGATTCCCAATTTGATGGTGAGGGATCCTTGGTGGTTGAAAATACCCAGCACCATGATTACTCTATTTATGGGGTGGTAGATACTTTGGGGGAAAACTAGATGTGTGAGGAATGTTCTGAGCTTTCTGCAATTTGAATTCTCTTATTGCTTGAATCATTTGGGCCTTTTCTTGCACTTCCCTCTCCCTTTTCTAAGATTCAAACCGTGCTTTAACTTCATCATAAGTTAAAGATTCATAATCTTCTTGATAAATTTCCTGATTAGTAGGTCCATTCTGATTACCTTGCATTTTTTGGTCATATTCATATTGAATTCTGAGTCTTTCAAATTCGAGTCCAACTTCAAATTTGGCTTGTTTCTGAGGGTTGTAAAAAGGATTTTTCTGATCTTCCGGGGTACAAGGCTCTTCTATTGAACTATCTTTCCATGTGTCAAAAAAATTCTCACCATAAGGTATTGATGATTTGTCTTTGTTTGTCAAGAACATGTCCTCACATTTCCCTTTACCCTTGTCAACCTTATCATCTTTATGTGTCCACTTACTATTGCTAGGAAGAGCTCCAGAATGACCCCCCCTCAATTGAGATCTTCTTCCATTCATGTTGCAATGTTCAAATCAGAGTCGCCACTCACTTTTTGAAAGTGAGAAAAATATTGTTACTTATTATTCCTAGCGGAGTCTGTATATAGGATTTCTGAGTCTATGATTAAGGTGTAGATTCTTTATTGTTCCCTAGTAGAGGCGCCAATTTGTTAGCTCTCAAAAATACAGGTTTGAACCATGACAGGTTGCCAAGACATCACAACATTTTAGGGTAACCGAACAAGGTTTGAAATAATTAAACCTTCTACTCTTTAGGTGTTGCTAGACCTAGGCGGGTGTACCTAACTGAACTAAGTAGATTTGACTTTTGATCTTTTCCTATTGCCCTAATTTATCCAAGATGGCAATTTGAAATGGACAAAATAAAACAAATTTGGTACAAATTGCATGTCAATATTCAAAACTAAACCCTAATACGCTCAAATAACATATGTAAAAAATGTGAGAGAAACCAAAGAATGAAAATGAAAAGACCAGTGCCCTATAGGGTTCATGGAGTCAAGAGAAATCTGAAATGAGTTTATTTGTTCTGGCAAACATTCAAGTTGTTTAGCATTTTATTTGGTTTACAACTTGTATAAACATGCAAAATTGTGATTATTGAGTTCTTCTTAATAATCCATTTGATATTCCCTAATTATTATGATCAATTGAGAGAATTTAATCTTTACTGGAAAGAAATAATTAATTGACCATATAGATGTAGCAAATGTGCATTGACAAACTAGGTATAAACTTGTTTACACCAATTCGAACAACCAGAAAACACCATTATAGAGACAACTTCAATAATACTCTTCGACAAATATCATAAACAACCAATACCAGAAAACATTGCACCATCATATCATATTTTCATTGATATCTTCAGTATTGTACATATGCAACCAGTCTCATCTTTGCCCAAAAAATGTACATTTCTATCTGTTCTCTCTTCTTTATCTAATTCTCCGTTTTCTATATTGTTTTCAAAATGAACATTTATACATTGAGAAGACGAAAGGACGCATCCTTTCAGAAATAGGAAAAAACAAATTACAAAACAAAAGATAGAGAATAATTAGGCTCTAGTTAGCCATAAGTGAGTTTTAGCGAGGTGGTCCAAATAATCCTAGTGCTTATATGTATCCACATCTTTGACAACATTCTGGATCATGATTTCCATCTTGACCATTTCCTCATTTTGCTCGCTCACTTCCTCTAATGTTGTATCCTCTCCAGAATATGTTGTCATGATTTCCTTCAGCAATGTGTCACATTCATTCTTCCATCTAGTGGCATCTTTCAACTCCCCTTTATTATCAGAAACTGTGATCACATTTTTCTCGGCAGCTTCAAGTAATCCCCTTTTATCCCCCTGTAATTCCTCATAGAATTTTTTATGGCAACCGATAATATGAATTGTAGCTTCAAGTGCAGTACTGTTAGCCTCATCACGTGGGTCCAATTCATGAAACTTATCCATAACCCACTCATTCATCCTTTCATGCTCCTTCAATGCATCCAGAGTACAAGAATACTTTCGCCACAATTGATTTAACCAAGATGTCAAATTGTCCTGCCTCCTCTTAACAATTGCTACAATTGCATCATACTTTCCCTGATTATAAGCACTTGACCCTATCCAATGATCTTTTGCCTAAGAGCTTTCTCCTTGAGTGAGCATTTTGGCTGGATCTATTGGAATACCAACCAAGTCTTTCAATCTATCATTTTCTCTTAACATTCTCTCATTACTTGCCTTATACATTTCTCTTTCTCTTATCAGTGCTTGGATCTATGCTTTATTCAATTTTACAATATATATTCCAATCTCTGCAGTAACCAAAGGATCAGCCTCTCCAAACTTCAGGGTCATAACATGGCCAAATTCCTTCTCTATATCAATTACCACTGATTTCATGTGGGGGGGATACAAAGCCCATATCATCAATGATCCCTCATCAGTATTATACTTAGAACCTGCATACACCTCTGTCACCTTTTCCTTATCAAGTTTGTGTGCAGTATTACTATCTCTTAAGAAACTATCAAAAACTAAGGCAGAGTTCAAATCAAGTCCAGGAAAAATCATAACACCAACATTCTCCAACATTTTCCTCCCCCTTTCAGGAGTCATATTTGTTATTTCATCATCCACACATTTTCTCAATTGACCGAATAATTGCTCTTCATTCCCAAAAGTGACAACACCAACATTTTCTCTTATTTCCTTCCCCTTCTGTTTGTACAAGAATGCTTTGAATTCTGGAGAATTTATAAACTCATCATCTGAAACAAATGATCTATATTCCATATGCCTTGCATCAATATCACCACTTTCAATACTATGTTCTCTAGTTGGGCAAACATACCTCTGAGTCCTTAACCTAGACACTCTCTTTGTTCTGCTCTATGGCACTTTATCCATTGGAGTTTCCTCATCCCCAGAAGACAATATTCCCGTATCCTAGAACCATTGGTTATAGCTTTCAACCACCACCTTTGCTTCCTCTTCATCCAAATTCCTAATCATATCATCAAAAGGATAAGGTACATGCTAATACCTTCCAAAGTTAATCCTTACTTTGGCTAAATTGATATACCCTTCAGGGTCAAATTTTTTCCTGGGTGGTCACATTTTCATATTATAATGCAACAATCTATCATGGATTGAATTATATCCCTCCTTAGCCAACACAGTGAAATCACCAAAGCATAATGTACTAGGCATAAAAGCCTACTTCCCATAAGAACTGAAAAGCATCACACTGATGTAATCCATTTGTCTGACAATTTCCAAATATGCAACTTTGTTTGGAACTGTCCTTGGTAGAATAAAAGGGGTACCTTCAAATCCATACACTCTGATCATTGTAGCTCCTTCCAAACAATACCAGTCACCCCAATTATGATCAATTGGCCCATTGAAATCTTTTGGCCGAAGAAATCTTTTAATCTCATTAGTCAATGAATAGTTACAAGGATAGTTATACAATTTGTACAAATTTTTCATAAAATATTCTTCAAAGTGGATGAAACTAGAATTAGCAAACCTGTTGTCCCAAATAGCAATCCACAACTAAACAGGCAATGCTTCACCCTCTTTACCAATTTGAGAAACTCTCATCTCTGGAGGCCATACTCCCAACTCCTGTCCAAAATATAGCACCAAGTGGATTAACAATGAATAATGTCTGAGATGGACAATAGAAGCTCCACCATTTATAGCCACCAATCTTGAATCAAGCTCCCTAGAAATGTACGAAGCATAGTCGAATGGCCTGGAGTTGTGATACTGAATATTTGTTGTTATAATCATTGGCACAATTGACATGAGTTCCGAGGCATCCATCCCCAACACTTGACACACTGATAAATATGTGTACTTCATATAAGGCTCAAACAAATCTACATGATAAGGAGGCCCCTCACTATCTTGCAAAGGTTCTGACTTGTTACCCTGCTTAATTCTATGGATAGGCAACCTCCAACCCTTATAGATTGTATCCACTCTTGAAAATTCCTTTTCCAACTCTTCACAATTGATCTCCTCATTGCAAAACCCTTCCAATTTGAAAACCTCACCCATTGCTTCTTTAGAGACATATATCTATGGTTTTCCAAATGGGTCACATATAGCCTTATGCTTTGGATCATAATTATCTGCAAGCAATTTTACTAATTCTGCATTTACAAAAATATTAGGGCACACCAGTTTCCCTACATTTAACTTCCATGGGTTACATACTGGTTCAAAGCGATTCCTTCTGTTGTAATGGAAACTAAAAAATTCATATCCTCTTACGGTAGTCCAGACATCTCCTATGAATTTGCACTTGTCATCTAGTTTATCAACTTCTACCCTAAGTTGTGCGGACCTTCTAGCTTTAGGCCTCAAGCCAGGTAGTTGATCAATAAGGTCTTGGTTCAACCTCCTTTTAGTGCCCTCATGCTCTGTATCAACCTTTTGTTTCTTTCCTTTTGACATACCACTCTCACCAGGCTTTCTACCCTTACCCTTTCCAGAACCAGAAGACTCCATTCTCAAGCTTACAGAATGAAAATGTAAAAAACCAAGAAACAATCACTTACAGTATTTTGCTCAAGCTCCTCAGACTAAAAAACATCCTGGTTCTCTGTTCAGCATACCAATTCACCTGCAATCAATTTGGAACTGAAGAATTGATACAAACTTTACTATTATACGCCATTGAGCTATTAATGAAGCACGAATGAAAACCAATTTTAAACTGGCACTGTCACATCAAATGTCCTTTCGATGAGAGACTTTCAAATCTAGGGCAAAACCTTTTGCAACATCTATTACACCTCTCGCCAAGAAATAATGTGGTCATAACGACACTTGGGATCCAAAAAATGATGACTATCACTCCCTTTTTTATGTCGCTATAACAATCCCGAGTCGGGGAGATGCTACATAGACTTCATTGTGTCATATCGATATGATTTCTTCAAGTCATATTCGCTGAGACAAAATCACCCTTTCACCAATGAATTCTCATTTTGGCGTATCCACCAAGTTTTCTCACCAAAGAAATAATCCCCACCAATGAAATAATACCTTCGGTAAGACAGTAAACCTTCGGGAAGACTTATATCGAAAAGTTATTCTCCTGGCAATGCATATCTCTATCGGCATATCTTTTAAATCAGAAAGACCCCAATACTCTCTCCAATAGCTTTTTGAATCCCCTTGTATTTATTTTGGCAAGACAAGAATCACTTCGCTAAGACCATCCCCAATGCACATAAGTCTTACCGAGATATTTGCTTGCAAGCCAATCGGTAAGACAAAATGATTTCGTTATGAATTATGCCGATACCCATCAGTTTAGCCGAAATGACCCCTCCACATGCTAGTCAGTAAGACTAATTGAATTCGCCGTGACACTACAACGATGCCCCATCATATGCTGATATACCTTTTCTATATGCCGGTCGGCAAGAAATATACTTCGCTATAATGTTACCCTGAAATATCTATTTTGCAGATGTGAATCTTGTCAGTTGTCGAAACAAAAGAAAAGACTTTCCGATTGTTTGCAACAAATACATGTTAGTTAAAATATAGGTCAGGGAGACTTTTACTATGTCTTGCCGATATGGGACTTTCAATGAAATACGAAGAGCTAGACAGATTCTAATGGGTCACATGACAAAAAATAAGCAAGATAATACAAAGAGGGGATTTTATACTTATGATAAGGACTTAATGCTGGAAACTCTTGAATACAATAGACTGTAAAAAAAAATCCAAAATTTTACAATTCTAATAGGCTTGACATAATCACTTGTATCATCATATTGCTGATCACATATCTCTTCTTCAAAGAGTAAATCCAACTCATATTCTTCTTCAGGTTCTTGGCTCGGAAGACTGAATTGCTGATTTGTAGTTGGGTACATTTCTTCTATATGTTGTTGATTAACAACTTCCTCATCATCTGATTATGCATCTTTCTTGTCGTTTACCTTCTCAAGTATGCACTTGTTTGAAAACATCTGATCATTTTTATTCACATCACTGTTGCTTCCATCAACATGTTTTCCCATAACTGAAGACAACAATCTCTGCACATAGTCATTCCTCTGTTTCTCCAAACTATCCAAAACTGTGTATGCCATCTACATACTCAATATTTCAAAATCTTTTAACAATATACTAGATCCTTCTTCAGAAGCTTCAAAATACATATGGATACAGTCAAAAGTTCTAGGTCTGAAATTTTCTAGGATTAGTGAAAGAGAAACAACAAATCTATGACTGAAATCAACACTTGACTCTTCATTTTTTTTCTTGATCTGCTTTAACCTCATGACAAGGCTTGAGGGATCTCTTGTAAATTATTCTCTGTAAGTAGCCACCAATTCATCCCAACAAGGAAATGACTTCTCAGGAAAACTTAGATACCAATCTCGAGCTCATGCTTCAAGAGATCTGACAAAAAATCTCATCTACATATCCTGATCTCTGAATGAATATTTCTCCATGAAGCTGGAAAAACTTTGAACATGTGCATCTCCTTCACATACGGTATACCCATCAAATCTAGGCATCTCCTTATAAACTTGAGCTGACATACTTTCATTTTCATAATCAACCCATGACAAATCTAACTGAGCATACAATGGATCAAAGGAATTGACAATGAGTGCAATGACTTCACAAGTAGACACAATTTGATGGCCTCTTGACCGGGCTTGTTGAAACATTTGGTGTCTTTCATCCATTTCTTTAAGTCCCTTTTCAAATACATCATTCCATTCTGGCCTGAACCTAGGCTTATTAACTCTTGGGTTCTTACACTTTGGGGTATTAGATGCTTGAAAATTATTATACTCTTGACACTTCTTAACATGTTGAATCAAAGTATTCACTGGTATAGCTACTTTACGTTGGTGATCCATGGATATTACAAATTAAGGCTCACTAATTTGGCATAATTACAAGCCTGACGACATGATGGACAATAGGGATAATTACTGACAAAATGACAATCTGAGCTTGAAAATTATGACAATACAAATGGATGGAAACCCCTAAGATACACAAATGCATTCTAACCATCCAAACTAGTAGATATTTGAGCACTAAACATAATATTTCAATGGAACTACAATTACATTCAACGTATCCAACAAATAAAATTGTGCAAACTTAATTTACTATTATTTCCCTTTGTCAATGCTAACTCACTCAATAGGGAAACAAAGTTTCTTCTAAGAAGTTCAAATATGGTCTTCATACACAATTTCTTGAAAACCAAAAGTGAAGAATACCTAGAAACTTTTAAACTGCTGCAAATTATCTTCCTGATTGGTAATATTTGTAGATCTGGAACTTTCTTTAAATTTTTAACAGGTTCTATCAACAGAGTCGCCACCTCTTTTCATAGAGGATTGAACTTCAAATACCATGAAGTTCTTTTACATATAAACTTGTCTCTGAGTTCCTTTCCACCAACAGAGCACCACAGATTACAAAACTGTTCAAGTTCATTGCAACACTTTCTTCTCCAGGGTTGAAATCCTTCAAACTTTGAACTAAATCAAAATGAAAAATAATAATATGACTCTATAACTATCTGCAACTGGAGATTCAAAATCTTCCCCAGCAGAGTCGCCATTCTGTTGGTGTTTAAAATAACAACCTAGCTAGACTTTGAAACTCTCTAAGAGGTAGCCAACCTTTATAATAAAGGCTAGTGGCCAACTGACAAGATTCAGTCAAACAAAATGACATCTCCTACACTTCTGGCTCTGTAGGACCAAGGTCGATAAACCTATACAATGTTTAAAACTTAATTCAACCATACACACTGACATTGCTTTTTATAGCAGATAATTCCCAATGAAAACACACTAAGGGAAGCATTGACAACCTCAAACTTGGATAAATTCTCAATAACTCAACCCTCTCTTAGCCATTGGAAAGCAGAACACACAACCAACCAAACAGTAAGATTAAAAATGATTTTGCAATTAATTTTTTTTCTGAGATGCACAAAACTGCATAATAGATTAGTGCCAATTCTGGGCCATGGAGTCAAACACATAAAATGAATTCTCCAGCAAATAGTCTTCAACCAGTGGATTCAACTGGCTAATGCTTTGCATTAACTGTTAGTGCCTTGCACCAACAATCCTTCTCTTGATATCAATCAGATTCTTCTTATCAAATCACATCTGCACACTTGAAATCACAATCACCTGCTCAAAGCATTTTAACCATTTCCTTGAAACAGAACAATGAATAGACAAAACAATCTCATGAAACTTGAGATGATAAACTCAAAGACACTTTGTATTATTGAATTTATATAGCTGAAAGTGTAAAAAAATGGAGACAATTTGATGACATTCATGAATGTGGAAACACCTTCATGATGTTAATTGCATAAATTGGGTGTATTTACTCTTGAATCCATAAAATTACAGGTTACAGACTCAAACAATGACTCAAAAAATACAAATCTCTATCTACCCAGCCCAATACAAAAACTCAAAACCCTTTACAATGAAAGAATAATAGAATATATAGAAGAAGAGAAGCAAACAGGAGAAACCCTAAACTTGACTTGCAATTGCCAACTGGAAACTCCATTCACCATTGATCAAACAATTAAAAAATTATATCCCTTCTTCCTCCCTTTGTAGCAACAAACATATTCCTTCCAACTGCTTCAACTCATCATTACCCAACAATTGAAAAATAGCCCATATGGAGAATCTCACTCATTACTTGCAGCTGAAAGAAAACTCCACTTCCCGTGAAGAATCATTTACCTTTTGTTTATGTTTTCCCCTTTGTTGTATTTTACTCTTTCATTTACTCACTGCAGGTTCACTTATAATATTTCACTTGAAAAGGCACGGTATTACATTTCCCAGCAAACAAAAACTAAAATGAATATTTTATTCACCTTTCAAGTTATTACCTATGTTTGCACTTCACCTTTAAAATATTTTCTCGTGCCAACATTTTCCATATGGAGAAATTTCACTTTCAAAAGTGAAAACTATTTAACTTATCCGGCTATCCATCTTTCATTTTTCCTTAAAAAATAGGCTTTTAATATAATCCCAATATAAAATATTTTACCCATTTGCACATTAAGCTCCTTTGGTAAAATAACTTTTAAAAATTATTCCCCTAGCCTTTTACCCCTTTTAAAATTAAAAAATTCTTCACCCGAGGAAAAATGGGCCCCACCCCCATACACTTCACCAAATCTCGCTCACCTCGCACTGCTTTTGCCTTCGTCAAAATTATTCTCGTGAGGTCCATGAGCAAGGGTTGAAAATGCCATAATTTTAATTTTTTGAGCTCCTGTGCTCTACTTCACCTGGTGTGAGTTTTCCCATTTTCGAGCTCCTCACACTAGCCGCTACTTCTCGCACCCCTCAGAGGTCTCCTTGTTTGGTTGGTGCACTTGCAAACAACACACTGGCCTAAGACTCCTGCAATGCATGGGTCTTCTCTCCATCGAGGCTTCCTCACTACTCGCGCACCCCCACTCTTCACTTGCTAGCTTTCATCGAGCTCCCCCACACCATCCAAAACTATGGTCCCCTGTTGGCACCCTCTTCCTTGTGCGGGCCCTCCTTTCCATAGAGTCTCTTGTTGCAATACACGGGTCTCTCTCCATTGGTTGGTTGTATCACTCATTTGGCACAGGCTAGGAGAAAAGCATTATAGCTAACTGCATTGGTCTTCACTTTCTCCAGGCCGTAAGTTCTCATTGGCCATGTGTGGTGCGCACCTCACCTAGCCATGCCTTCCTTTCACTGGTGCGGGCCTTCCTATTACTTTCTATGTGTGTGCCCCTCAGTTATGCTTTGATAATCATCCACAACCTGTTCACAACTCTCACGCTATGCATTGCCAGTGGAAATTTCTTGAAAGTTACTAACGCCCTTTCAACAAAGAATTTTGTGTGCTCTACTCTAGCCTTCCATGCATTGATGGGCATTCCTGTGCATTCAGCCACTGTCGTGCCCAACAAACTAGTCTTCGTTTATTTGTGCAATCAGGATAGTTTCTAGCATTGATTCCCCACTGGCATCTGGCATGAGCTCTTCCTGCTTCTTCAAATACAGGTGGTGGAGTAATAAGAACCACACAAAACATATCTAAAAGACCCTTGATATGTGCACAAATTTGTCTAAGTTTTTCTTTGTACTCTTGAAGTGGCACATGTTGGCCCTTTCCACTACGAAGTGGACAAGCAACATCATTGGATCCAAAAATACTATCACTAGAGTAGGGTGAGATGGATGGTCCTTTGGGAAAACTTTTCCAACACAGCCACAACTCAACGAGTATTCCATCCATGAAATCCTCTACAAGCCTTCGAAACAAACCCAAGTGGTGATCACTTACCTCCACTAACAATAGGCAATCAAAATCTTCTACAAAATTTTGTTTGCTCAACACCAACACAAGATTATTTCCTGCCATAGCTCCATGTATATTCACTATTTTTTAGCTTTCTCATGTTGCAAACCAATGCAACCCATTGAACTTATTTGATTCACCATGTATTTTCATCTTTCGATGAGATGACATTTCATTAAGGTTAAACGTTTAAACATTCTTAATATGTCAATAATTTCATATTTATATGCATGCCAAGCAAGGCACTTACAAATACATCATTTAACAAAGTTATTCCATCCACAGAATACTGATTGTTGCTCACACTTTGCTCCAATACTCTCTATATCCAGTACTATACTTGCCTTCATCTTATGATGCTATTTCCACATTTGAAAGGTAGTTCTCACTTCGCATTTCAAAACTTGAAGGCAAACAATTTCACAAAAGTGCAAAGCATGTCGGGCCCCATGTGGATCCGGCTAAATTTTTTTCATTTTCAAACAATTTTTACATTCAAACGATCTGAAACTTCCTTTTGAATACCTTTGAAGTTGAAAAACGAAATGGGTCTACATCAAAATTAGCTTTTTGGCACATTTAGAAAATGATCAAAATAGGTCAAGTTGGCTCAGGAATCAATCTGGAAAACCAGTCAAATGACCCCTAGGAGACATGAAAAATTGCAAGCATATAGTCATTTGACCCAAAAGTATAGTGCAAAAGATGGCTCAGAGAAATAGATCACGAGGAACCGGATAGTAATCGACAAAGTTGCTACATTGAAAAAATAGTGAATCAACTCCTGGAGAGCTGCCATCAGACATGCAAGTTCATTAAGATACCCTGAGCATCTGTGCAAAAGGAATTTCTTTGAAACATCATTCATCAAAAGATATTAACGATCGAAAATGACCATTCATAAAGGTTGTTAGGAATGCAGCTGCAAAATAGAACAAACTACATTTGGTTTCGATCTGCTAAAAATAGCAAATCAGATCATGGGGCTCTGAAAAATGACACCCGAGATCACTTAGGTGTGGAAAATATGAAACAACATTTGTTTTGACATGAGAATGAACTGGTTGCGAAAACCAAGCTCAAATAGGAAGCTGTTTCGCAAACTGACAATCTGCAAATAGCAGAACAATGCAAAAACCTTCCAGCTTCACTTTTTGAAACGCTGTCAGAACTTATCATGGGAAGCTAAAATTTGACATGCTTGCTCACGTATGTCTACTGAGTATGTATGCAAATGGGTTTTGCATGACAATCAACAAGCTTCAAAATACAAGCCTCCAAAGTGGGTAACTCGGGACTGATTCTTCAGGTGCACTTCTGAAAGTGCAGAAGCAAAATCTTGAAATGGGCATCTCAAATTTGCAAAATTTGAGAGTGCCATCACCCGTGTCAAGCCAATACCCTAGTCATAGTGTGTTGTCAGTTTAGCTGGTTTTGTTTGTTAAATGTTGTTCAATTTTTCCTTGAAATGATTTATGTTGCAAAGTTTATAAAAGATAAATAATGGATTTAAATATTTTAGTTGATTATTAAATTAATCTGGTTTATTTTGTTAGAAGATGGTAATTAATTAATTAATTAATTTAATCTAATTGGTAAAATAATTTAATCCTAGGATTATATTTATTTTATTAATTAATTAAATTAGTTGAATTAAGTTAAATTATAAATGCTAAGTGTTTTAGAAATTATTAAATGTTTTAATCTTAAAAAAAAATATGTTGAGGATTGGGTGCAATTTGGTTTTGAAAGATATTTTGCTTTCAACATGTGTTGAAAAATATTTATGAGGGTTGTTGGGAAAATTTATTCACGAAGAAATTAATGGCTGTAATGGGAAGAAGTGAGAAGCTTCTTCATGGAAGAAGGAGAGAGGATATTTTGTGTGGGGGAAAAGGTTTTTAGAAATTAAGTTTTGATTATTGTATGCCTTTGGTGGAAATTTTGGAAAAATATATAGTCTCGGGAAAGTTTTTGTGTTCTGGAGGAAGCTCTGGTTGATTTGGACAAAAAAAATCTTGGATCTATGGAGGAGGCGCTACTTTAATTCACATCTTCTTAGGTGTTGGATTTCAGGTTCCTCTTTCAATTCTAGTTAGTTTCTTATTGGAAAGGTTTCTTAGTTTAGATTATTGTCTAGAAAAAGATTGTCTATGCTTATTATAAAGCTTTTGAGTTGCAAAAATTATAAATGTCGTATGTGGAATCTTATGTGAAAATGATATCCTCTGTAGAATGAAATCTTCTATTGAATCTATTGCAAATTTTAAATTGGGATTTTTGAAACCAATTAAGAACCCAGAAAGAAAAATATTAGGGATCTGGAAATTAGGAATAAATTAGACTCTCTATAGAAATTCTTCTGTAGGATTAAACCCCATGGGAAATATCTTGTAAAATTGTCTGTAATAATTTTATTGTTCTTTCTCTTTTAGATTTGTAGTTTGGGAAAATTTAAAAGAAACCTTTGTGTTTTTATCTGAGAAATTCGTCTATAGAAATTTCTCTTAAGTTGGATTTTCATATGTTTTTGTAAAATTTAGGTATTTTCCTAAAGATGGTATTTTTTTGAAAACTTTCCCCAATTAAAACTATTGATTTGAATTATATATATATATATATATATATATATATAATATATATACATATATGTGTATATATATAATATTATATATACATACACATATACATATATACAAAATATATATATTTAATTATAAAGTGTTTAATGCTAGAATGACTGTATTGAAGTAATTATGTTGTCGTTCGTACGACAATCTCTTTGCCATCGCTAGGTATTCATTTCTTGGGAAGTTTTTTTATTTTCAAATGTTAGTTTTTTTGTGGGAAGGATGTGTGGAGGTACCACCTCCACCGCCGCCCCCACAAGGGGATGACGCTGTGGAGGTAATACCTCCATTGAACCTCCCCACCTTCATGGCCACACCACTTGGGTGGGGTTTGGCTGTGTAAACAACCACCCCTCCCAAGAGAATAGTGCTTGCTTTTAAAAAATGTGATCTATCCTTTTTAAAATTCGTCCAGATTCTTTTAATGCCTGCTCAATTTTTATTGCAATGAATTAAATATTTAATAAAATATATATATTATGCTTATAGATATATATTATATATATATATATATATATATAAGTAAATATATATGTAAAAATATATATTTATATATATATATATATATATATATATATATATATATATATATATATATATATATGCATTTAACATTGTTATATTTGGAAGGTGTAATTTTTTTTATTTTTTAAAGTTAGATAGTTTAATTATGTATATATAATTATATGTATGTATTTATAATTATATATATAGTTAAATATATATACATCTAAAAGGATATTTGTTTTATGGGTGCATGCGTAATATGTACAATTAGAGGATTTAAAAAGAATAATCTATCAAAAGAAATAAGTATTTATTTTATTAAAAGTAATTGAGGAAATTGAAGTTACAGATAATTAGATTTTTCTTCTCTATTAGTAAGAAGGGGTTTTATTTAATTAAATTTATTTGTGAAATTATTTTACTATAAATCACTGAAGGGGAAATTGGATTTAGTATATCCAAAGAGTAGTTTATTTCCTCTATTAATGCCTTTGTATGTAATTTCCTCTGTTCAGTTTTTGGGAAATTAGTTTAGAAGCGTTATAAGACTTCTAGTTGCGTTATAGATTCGGGGGTTGTTGCAATTTTAATGTCAACCTAGTTTGTTACCCTTGGGAAGTGTGTTTGTTGTTACCAGCAAATCACTTGGTTTCCACAAACGGGGATGTGATGCCATTTATCTTTGGATGGGGATTGAATAGCCGTAGTGTGCACTAGTTACATTTGGTTGTGGATTCATTCCACGTGTTGTCAGTAGGAGAGTGTTTCTCAATGGGGGCTGGGGTCTAGGAAGATCTGTTGGGGTAACCCATGCAACTTTGTGGTGACACTCCTCCTATTTCAGCAGTATGTTTGGTTCATTGATTTATTTAATTATTTAACTCTGGAAGCAATGTAACCTTTGTAATAGTGTGGTTCTTGTATTTGGTTAAGTTTAGTATCTGTTAGCCTATGTCTAGAAGTAGTTGGTCTTGTCTAGGAATCCTAGTTATTATCTCCTAGCACGGGGGGTGGGCCTTCGGGTACCACTTGGTTGGGTGGAATGTGCACCTTACTCTGTTGGGTCCCCTTTCTTCTATTTGTGATGGTGAGAACTTCTAGTTGGAGAGCTCATGGATACCAGTTACTATATTCCTTTCATTTGATGTATTGTATCAGTTGACACTTGTACTTATATTACTCCTTAGTAGTATTCAAGGAATTTTGTAATCTATAGCACATATGCATCATCTTCCTCATTCTAGAAATGAGTAAAGTTTAAGTTATGGGATTCAGATGTAACCTTAGTATTGTTCCTTAGAGGATGTTTTTGATAGTGTAGTGCATCTTTCATGTTAATATAGCACTTTAAAAAAAATAAAAATTGTACGCTTTTGTAGTTGTTGCAACTTCCTCTAGGGTTACAAGGTGGGGCATTATAGACCTAGTGGATTAGAGCTATATTTTGGATACATTGGTGTATGTGGGATGGTGACCACAAAGATAATATGAGTCATGGATAGAGGATGGGGTGCACCTTCCATTTGTTCAAACCCATTTCTACATCACTTGGTGAATAGGGTATATTATTGAGATATATAGACTAAATAGGTACTAAGGTAGTTTGGGCTGCTATAAGATGTGCTAAGGAGGGAGATGAGTTTTACATGATTGGATTGAAAGGTAAGAGTATGATGTACACTAATAGGTTCTCATCTAGCATGTATTCCATGACTATAGATTCATCCAATTCCATGGGTTACCTAGTTAAATGTGTGAGTGATGGTGAGAGCATAGGCTAGTGTAATTGACACCAATATGAGTCCCAAAGGTAGTGGGGAGGATGCATTAAATAATAGGATATGTGTAGAGGGAGATCAAAGAGGTGGACAAGTGTTGGGGGTGATAGAGGAGATCAAAACATGCATAAAGATAGGGAGAGGAGCAAGGTGGGCTAGAACACATGGACACTAATATAGAGGGGTGAAGGGTGGGTAGGCATAGGAGGAGGAGGAGATTATATGTAGGTATCAATGGTGACCATGATGTCTAAGAAATATTCCTTGTAGAGCGAGAGGGGTTAGGTATAAGAAATGGAAGGTTGAGCTTTGGGAGAGAGGGAAATTCTATGAATAGATAGAGATATAATTTAGTAAGACCTAAATGTGATGAGGGTGGATAGAGACACAATATATATGCATAGGTATAGTTAAGTTCATAGGATAACGTACATTTGTAGAATAAACACACTAATAGCATAGAGAGGTTGATTCCAAGTGTAGTTACAACATGCTAAACATGATGTGAAAGGGTTACAGGTAGATTAATATTATGTACAAGGATTGCTTGGTCCTTAGGTGTTTTCTTAGATGGAAATGGAGATAGCAAGAATGAGAGGGGATATTGTACAAGCTAGAGAAGATCATACAAATATATTAGGCATTGAAGGATACTTATTACTACAAATTTTTATAGGAGTAGATAGTGCCACTAGATCGAACAAAGCCTACACATATAGAGTACAAAACTTTAGGGTCTATTCAATCAAGGATATCAAGAAGATTAGTCTCCATAGTGTAGTTGCCACCACAACCACCACTAAGGGGTCTAGAGGATAGTGCTAGTCATAGCTAGCATGGCATGGGTTTATGTCATAAGGGGGAATAAAGCATTAGGAAAACAAATGAATTAAAAAAACTTAATTCAAACAAGATTAAAACCCCATACCCATACTCATGAAATGAAGCTCTAAAATTAAGAAATAAAATAATGTAATCCTAAGATAGCATAATCTGAATTCAAAACCTTAAAACATATACCATCCCATGTTGGAGTTGTGTTTGTATTGAAGTTTGGATGTCGGATTTCTCAATTCAATACAAAGCCTCCTTTGTTGATGTTGCAAAATCTTCAAGAACATGCGTAGATGGTGAAATAGAATGCAAGAATAACAATTCTCAAGTGTGCTCAAGAATCGATTGTGCAACGCTTCACTATGTAAATTCTAAATGATTTGTGAGATGGTAGAAGAGTGTTTTATAGATTTACTATTTCGAGATGAATGATTGAGATTCAATTGTAAAAGGTCATGATTGATGCTTGAGAACCATTGAGAGGAAATAGATTGGCCAGTTAGCTTCTCTGATTGATCCAATTAAGGATTATAATTGCATAATCCAAGGATTTAGATTGCATAATATGTGGGATTGGGAAATCCAATTTGAGTGGTTAGTGGGATTGGAGAATAGATGAGTTAGTTAACCAATTAGAGTGAGAAATCAGTGATCATTATTTGCTCAATCAAGAAAGGAGGGAGAGGATAATTAATTAATTGAATAAATTAGTTAATATTTAGGGATGAACATGCAAGTCATGTTTGACTCTAACAAATAAAGTTGTATTTGTTTGTTGACTTTTTTGAATGATGTCGAATAATTAATTTAATTATTCAAGTTTAGAGAGGAGAAAGTGACCTGATTTAAATTATTAATGATAGCAATTTAATTGATTTAGGTGAATAGGGTATATTAGTGACGTAATTAAATAACTTGTGTTTATTTAATTAATCAAAAGGAATAAAGTTAGATTAATGATTAAATAGTGAATTAATTCAATAATTAAAGATTATTCAATTAATAGAGGAAAATAGGGTTTTGATTAGGACTTTTATTTAATAAATGAGATATATTTAATTAGTTAGAATTGATGATTGAGGATGAATTTATTAAATAATGTTAAATCACTTAATTAATAGACAAATATAAAATTTGATAATAATTAAATAATAACATGTATTATTTAATCATTTAAGGAAGAAGGGTGAAAACTAGTGTTGTTTGCTAGTTAGGACAATTTAGGGTATCTACATTTTTCCCCTCTTTGATACAATGTGATTTTGAACATTGTGTCAAAGAAAATTCAAAATTTCCTATCAAGGAGTTGCCCTGATATTCCTCGGTGACGATGAGATAGCATGGTGCCCTCTCGAGAAATTTGGTGAAAATTTTGGATAATGGGCCAAAATTTTTGACAAGTTGATGTGATGTGTTTTAAGTGCAAGTACTGGCACAAGAAATGTTGACTAGAAGAAAATGTTAGTAGGATTTAGAAGAGGTAGATAGAAGTGTTTTAGATGATTAGAAGAAAATTGATGTTTTTAGTCATTGATGAGTTTTATTTTGCTTCCATAAGGACTTCATATTTTTTGCAATCCATATTAATGTAGCAAATGGACACAATGTGCTAGGGTATTAATGACCAAGATGGCTTTGTATCCATTGTGTGGACTTTGACTCTGCAAACAAGGAGTGTTCTTGCTCATACTAGACATACATAAACCATGTTAGAGTGTATGGGTAAGAAGCTTCAAAACATGCTAGACTAGTAAAACGAGAAGTATGAAGAACCTAACATTCCACCACTACATGAAATGCCTCAAAAAAACTTTCTCACACAAAACAAAGCAAGTATTTTCCATGGTAGTATTACAAAAATATCCAACTTATAGAGAAAACATAAATGACGCTCAATTACCCCCCATTCCTTCCTCTCTAAATCCTTATGGACATCCTTGAGAGATCCTGGGAATGATTCAATAAGATAAATTTACAAAAAAGATAAACAATGCTATTGTATCACTTTCCATGTATGTTTTTGAGGTTTCAGGCTATTATCTATTATTGATTATGTCTATTGAGGAATGATCTATCCGTTAAGACATATCTCAAGATGTTGATGGTGAGTTGTCAATAGATAGGTAGTTAACACTTTGCCATTGTTTTAGTCTTTTTGCGATCAAATTTTTGTGATTGTTTGCTTGAAAGTTCTAGAGCTTTTGATGTTGCTTTGTTTGTTGTCTATTTTGTCAAAGGGTGAAAATGATGATTTTTTTTATTATGGATGGAAATTTTATTGCGGATAGGTGATAATGGAGATAGGAATTTTTTGTGATTTTCTAATTTATTTGATGTTGTTTTTTTGTTTTCGAGATATTTATGATTTGTTTTTGGATTTTGATAGGATATTTGAATGTTTTTGTTTGAATTTTTGACCAAATTTTAAAGAACAAGAGGGACACCTAAGGGGATTGACCTAGTGCCTCGGGGGTTGATCAAATATTAGCCTTACCTATGTACAATCTCAAAGAGAACGTAGTTCAATTGTATTGAGTGACACTACTTTTTGAAGTTTTCTAACTTTTTAAGAATGTTTTGGGGGACTAACCTAGGGCATTAAGGGCTAATTAGTGATAGCCTTGCCTATTTTATCCACATAGAGGCTAGTAGATCATTTGTTTAACAAGAGAATATTTTTGAAATTCAAACAAGATTAAAATACCATACCAATACTTATTAAATGAAGCTCTAAAATTAAGAAATCAAACAATTTGATCCTAAGATAGCATAAACTAAATTAAAAACCTTAAAACATATACCATCCCATGTTGGAGTTATGTTTGTATTGATGTTTGGATGTCAGATTACTCGATTCAATACAAATCCTCCATTGTTGATGTTAAAGCTTCAAGAATGTGCGTAGATGGTGAACTGGAATGTGAGGATAGCATTTCTCAAGTATGCTCAAGAATCAATTTTGCAATGCTTTTCTATGTAAATTCTAGATGATTTATGATATGGTAGAATATTGTTTTATAGATTTCCTATTTTGAGATGAACGATCAAGATTCAGTTGTAAAAGATCATGATTGACGATTGAGAATCATTGAGAGGAAATAGATTGGCCAGTTAGCTTCTTTGATTGATCCAATTAAGGATTTTAATTGCATAATCAAAGGATTTATATTGCATAATCTGTGTGATTGGGAAATCCAATTTGAGTGGTTAGTGGGATTGAAAAAATCAGTAGGATTGGAGAATAGATGAGTTAGTTAATCCATTAGAGTGATAAATCCGTGATCATGATTTTCTCAATCAAAAAGGAGGGAGAGGATAATTAATTAATTGAATAAATTAATTGATAGTTAGGGATGAACATACATGTCATGTTTGAATCTAAAAAATAAAGTTGTATTTGTTTGTTTACTTTTTTGAATGATTTCAAATAATTAATTTAATTATTCAAGTTTAGAGAGGGGAAAGCGGTTTGATTTAAATTATTAATGATAAAAAATTAATTGATTTAGGTGAATAGGGTATATTAGTGACATAATTAAATTACTTGTGTTTATTTAATTAATCAAGAGGAATAAAGTTATATTAATGATGAAATAGTGAATTAATTAAATAATTAAAGATTATTCAATTAATAGAGGATAATAGGGTTTGATTAGGACTTTTATTAAATAAATGATTTTTTATTTAATTAGTTAGAAATGATGGTTGAGGATGAATTAATTAAATAATGTTAAATCACTTAATTAATAGACTAATATAAAATTTGATAATAATTAAATAATAATGTATTATTTAATCATTTAGGGAAGAAGGGTGAAAGTTAGTTTTGTTCGCCAGTCAGGACAAATTAGGGTAACTACAATTTCATATTATATATATGTATCATAATAGATGAATGTATACAATTGTATATATGACGCATTTTTTATGTATATATTTCTCCCAACTCCTTGGAGCACTATTGTAATTTATTTCTTATGATGATGATGTAGATATCAAACACATTGTACAATAGATTTTTTGAGATATATGAGAGATTTACATGATTATGCAATGACATGTGTGAGGTTTATTTGATATTTATGATGCTTATGGGTGTATTATGCTTATGTATATACTATTTATGATTTTATGATGAGTATTATTATGTATATGATATGTATTTTTTAGGATAATTATGGATATGCATTGATGGATGATGCTTAGATTAATGAATATATGATGATTATGATGATGGATTAATGAATGGTGATGCTATGGATATTTTATATGTGTTACGAATATGGATGTGATGCAATGGTTTATGATTATAGTTATGTTGTCATTGCATGATGATAGAAATGATCTATTTATCTTGAAATACATGGAAATTATGATTAGGAGTTGCATTATGGTTATGATGTATAATGTGGGTGTAGCACGGTTATTATTTTTTGCTCATGGTACAATTTGAGAGGTTTCTTATATTTTTTATGTTGATATGTGGAGAATAAATTAGTTTGATATATTAGTGAATATTATGCGCTAATATATGAAAACCAAGGTAAAAATGTATCTATTACATGAATTGACTCATAAACAAATAACAAAAAAGAGGATGTTCGAACACTCACAAGACATTTGAAAATATTGGTGGTTCTAGTGATGAGATAACCAACAAAACAAGGATACACCTATACATCACAAGGATTTTGATAACCTTGGTGGGTCATATGTAGGGACAATCAACAAAAATGTCACATAGAAATAATTTATTATGCCCCAATGTATACTAGTCAAGATGTGCCATTATATAATGATCATGGAACCTTGAGTAAGTACAAGTATGGGTCAAAAGATAAACCAAAAGAAAAATATAACTTTCAATCAACACAAAGTGTAATGCCCCGCCAAGTAACCTTAAGGGAAGTTGCAATTAACGTCTTAAGTGAACCAATTTTTTTTTTATAAATTGCATTTAACATACACATTCACTTACTAGTTAACAAAAACCTCTAAGGGTATAAGGTTAGGATTACTTAAACCCACACATACATATTACATATAACCATAGCATTATAAACTTTAAGAAATAAACATCATACATCATAAGAATACCACATAACATAATAAGATAATCAACCAAGATACAATCTCATAATCATTAACTTAATCCAATAGTTAAATCACTCATTCCCAGAATGAGGCAATAGTACATAAGGTTACAATTACAGAATTCCACCTCATAACATAAGAGGGATAAAATAACTTATACAAATTGAAATATTATAATGCAAGAAATTCCAATAAGAACCGTGAGCTGTCCATCTAGATGTTTCGCCACCAAGTACTGAAGATCAATGGGGACCCAATAGTTTTGGTGCATGTTCCACCCAACCAAGTGGTACCCGAAGGCCCATCCCCCATGCTAGGAGATAGTAACAAAGTAACATGGACAAAGATCTACAACCACTAACCAAAGGCAGACTCATACTGACATAACCAAACAAATGCCATAAATAAGTACAAATCCAGTACAACTCAAGTACAACATTCACATCACTAACATAGGTCACATTGCTTCCAAACATAATATTGATCAAGTATGTTCACAGAACCATGCACATAAATAATTAACAACAGTTGTCCTAGATAGAGTGTCATCGCATAGTAGTCATGAGATCTCCTCTGGGCATCCTTCATAGGCTCCAGTAATCCTAGTGGCCTCAACTGAATCCCGGCCCTCATACTCACTCATGCGGCATCAAATACCTCTCATACTAACAAGATAAATGACTATGCTATTCCAGGCCTTCCCACTCATCCCAAGTCTAAATGAGCCCTTGTGTCTATGAGTGAGGATTAAATTATCTTGATTAATGTGGAAGCCATCCTAATCATCTAAGTACATTAATTTAATTATCACTTGATTAACTCACTTCTAAAGGTTACCCAGTTTACCTATTTGGGCTCTGGCACCTAACAAAAGCTACTCTTCTAATGGACAACTCACAACCAAACTAATCACCAAGGGAATCACAAGTGCATACAATCTAGGCATCAAAACCACTCCGACACGAGGAGGAAACAAATAAAAGAACTCACTCCAAACATTTTGGAGGCAACACACACATAGTCCACTCCTTTTACAAGAGGTACAAAACATCCTCGTTCATAGAAACCGGGTAAAACTGAAAAGACGCCATGCACTACCCAAGGGAAAACAACTAGATGATATAAAGATTCAACAACCCTTATCTTCTAAGTTCTTCTAGAAGACTTATAATTTAGGACTAGCACTAAATCCCAAAACCCACAATGCAACTTGACGACATAGCAACAAAAGCATTCAAGTCATTAATCAAATCTAATATTTGGATTTCCTAAATCCATACTCATTCAATAGGTAACATTAACAAGTTCAAAGACACACTTACAGGGTTAACTCAAATAATCATATACCCATATTTTTATTTCCATTATAGGAACTCTTAAACAATTTAAACTTACATCCCTTTACGAAATATAGAGAAACTAGAACATTTAAGGCAATCACGAGAAAATTACTATTTTTGGATATTCTATATCCATATCTCTTTCATATTTCATTCACAATAAATTAATTGCTCTAATTGAAATAAAATAAATTAAAATAACTATTTGCCTCATCAATATAAACAACTTCTTAATTTACTTTTAAAATGACACAAATCCATGCAAGTAAACTCTTTCCATTTCCTAACCAAATCTTACATCTCATTCAATTTCCTATTTAGAACATGTGATCTCTTTAATATAATAAAATATCATTTCTCTATCCATTTACCCATATACACTAATCAATCCATTTTAAATCTCTATTCAATAATATATTGCATGCATCTTATTAAAATAAAATACGATAATGAATTCACACTTAATATATATATACACCTATATATTAATAAATTTAATTATATATATTCTTTAATATTCCAATCACAATGATTAAATTGCACTATGGAAATAAATAAAAACATAATAAATATTTTCCTTTTCCAATATAATCATTTCCTAGATTTACTTCTAATACAACATAAACTATTACAATTACTATATTCCATTTCTATCCAAAATCTATATCTTTTCAATTCTCTATTTAAAAACATGAATATCTTTAGTTTGTAAGATATCCTTTTTTTTCATAACTATTTGATCATGCATTCAAATTTTATCTTTTAAAATCTCTATGCAAAGCTTAATTACATGCACTAAAATAAATTAAATTAAATACTGATTATACTCCTAATTGAAATAAACATTTTTATATTCATCAATATAATAAAATATCTTCTTCCTTATATAATTTACTATGCACTATAATCTTATCTAACCAAACACACAATTATTCTCATTACCTAAATAACATTCAATTTTAATTATTCTAATAATACAACCTCACATATATATTTATATATTTAATTATATATCTTTCAAATATATATATATATTAAATATATATTATCTTTTATTAAACTAAACAGATTATTTTAATCCCAATTAAATATATTTAATATGATATATATATATATATATATATATATATATATATATATATATATATATATTATATATAAATATATCACATTGATGATTAAGCAAAAAATGAAATTATAAAAGAATTCAAAAATTCCATAAAATAAAATAAAACGGATGAATTCCATCCGCCCAGGGTTACCCAAATCTTTAAACGCCATTCTCCAAAGGGCAAAAACAAATGGAAATCCCCAAAGGTTTGGGGAGGTGGCTATGCCTTAGCACAGCCAAGCCCCAAACCCTTTGGGCACGACCATACAGAGTGGGGAGAGGCTGCAAAGGTCTCCCTCCACAGTCGTCCCCTCATTGCCTCCACCGCCACCCCCAATGTATAAAAGAAAACCCTAAGCAAAATAAAATGAGCAGCAAACAAAGCAAATTTCTAAATTTCAACGATTTACCAAGGAATAAGAATGTCGTACGGTCGGCGAATTCTAGAATTTAAAATATAATTTACAACATAATTTAAATGTATATATATTATATTTTTATATGTATGTATATATAGTATATATAAATATTTAACCAGAATTTCAACTTCAAGATAAATTGAAGAAATTTTTCTAAATATTCACCTACAGGTAAAGTTATGCAAATTTTCCAGAGAACATCCAAATTTTTCCAGAAGTTTACAAATTAATTCTTTTAATCCATTTTCTCGATTTCTTAAACAATAAAATAACAATTAAACCAAAATGGATCTGTATTAAAATCAGAAGTTTCAAAAACCTCAAAGTTTCTCCACCTAATTTCTACAGAGGGTTTTCAAAATAAATTTGATTTTCTACAGAGGGTTTTCAAAATGAATTTGATTTTCTACAGAGGGTTTTAAATTTTCCAAAATAGATCTCATGTGTTGCTCAACCTCCAGGTTTGATTCAAATAACAAATTTCTTTTCCAAAACAAATTTATCAAACAAAACTTAAATCACTACTATTTTAAAAGTAACCAAGAACAATAAAAAAAACACAGAGGAAAACCTGGTTCAAGAAGCTACATGAAAAGATTAATTTCTAATGCAAGCCTCCTCCAAAGATCTCTTGAATTTTCTTCAATCATCCAACAAATCCAATCCAAAACCCAACAAATGCAAACAATCTTTCCTCCAATCAATTCTACAAGCAAAACTTTCTTCAAACCCTTCTCTGTGCAAATTTTCCAAAAATTCTTCTCTTCTGTAAAAATGAATTTTCCTAAAAACTTCTCTCCCCACATTAAAACATGCATTCCTTATTTATCAAAATACCTAATACAACCCTAATTCACATTGCATGCAAAGTTGAAAATTAGATATTAATTTCAATTTCAATTTCAATTTTCCAAAACCCACTTTAAATTTAAAATGCAATTTCAAATAATAAATTAATTTCCAAAGTTGCAACTAATTTCCCACATAAACATTTAATTACAATTTCTAATTTAATTCCCACAAGTTGAAATTGAATTCCAAAATTAATTTTAATTCTTTTATTTCCTTTCATTTTCTTGCATCACATTTAATTAATTAATCTAATTATTTAATAACTAAATTCATCCTTTGGATTAAATTTAATTAATTAAATAATTAAATTTAATCAATTAATTTAAATAATACTTTCAATCAACAAAATATAATTTTAATTAAATAACCATCAACATGATTTCATGCAATAATTCTAAAAATTGATTAAATAAATACGCACCTTTCAGAATCAAATAATATTAAAATGAGGTAAACTATGACTCAACAACCAAGGCTGACGACACACTAAGGCTAGGGTGTAGACTTGACACATGTTACCTAGCTACTATCTCCCGTTCAACTTAACCGTTGGATAGACATGCTCGAACCCGTGAAACCAGGTGGAGTCGATGTCATGTACCTGTAATCCTGAAACCAAGTAAACAACATCATACAATATATCTAGCATATAATACACACCATGAAGAAGAAATCACGGATTCGCAGGGCGCTCGCAAGCGAGTGATGCAAAACCGTCCTCTTCACCAATACACTCAACAAGGACTGACATTAACATCATAATTCCAATAATCTCATAATAACATCTCATGCTAACTCTACAACATCATTAATCCATAATGCATGTGAAACAATAATCAGATAGCCACATCCCACAATAATAGTTGTTGCTCAATAGTAGCGATCAAAACATCATAACAAAATGTATCCAGTATCAAAGTAATTGCAACCAAACATAGCATAAAGCAAACCGAACAAGAAGCAAAACAGAGGGGTATTACACAAAGTACTATTACCTCTTTCCAAGGCGCTAAATAGGATGAACAATTGATGTTTCTCGACATGGAGAATGATATATCCCACAAAGGAAAAGGATGGGGGATGAAATTTCATTATTAAAATTATGTGAAAAATATATTTGCTATCAAGGTTGATTTAAAGTTCTTGATTTTATGTTATAAGGTGATATTTTGGTGATCCTATTTTGTAGGTTTTAAGCTCATTGTATTGTTTGATGTTTGCACAAGCGTTGAAATCTCAAGTATGTGGATTTCTATGCATAAGCTCAATTATAGGATGTGTCAAGCTAAAGTTATAGGGATAGGGTAAAATTCATGAAAATTATTATTATGAATTTTTTTGGACTCACAAAAGGATCCATTACAAATGTATAAACAATATTTTGGAAGCAAGATGCAATCACTTGCCTCTAGTGTAGAACAAGTAATGGAGTGATATGATGGATATACACATGAGTTGGGGATGAATGGGTGAAAAAAATGGACTTGAAAGATGGGTTTTGATTATTACACATGGTACCTATGAGTGGGTTTTCACCATGCACTTGTCCAAGGCACCACAAGATGTTTTCTCTAGAGGAGGATTTTTTTCTTCATTTTGTATCTTTGGATTGGGATATTCCTTGGATTAGGCATGAAATATCTAGAGATGTATAATTCTAATAGTTTCATCAAGTTCTTGAACCTCAGGGGTAGCTGAATGATAAATACCTAATTTATATTTGGAAATGAAAGAATAGGGTCCTAGCTAATTAGATTCAAAATTTCCTTTCCTATCACGATCTTGAAGATTCTTCTAATTTTTTGAGTACACGATCACTAATCTCAAATACATGGGATTTGATCTTCTTATTATAGTTATGATGGAGTTTCTTTTTATGTGACTACAAATGAGTAAGGGAATTAAGGAATCAGTCATTTAGAAGCTGTAGCTCATGTAGATGTGCAACTCAATGCTCCTCATCATCAATGAGGTTACACAAAGAAAAATAGTGATTGGAGTTTGATCTTTATTTGTAAGATGGCCTCATATCTAAAGATCATTGAATAGGGAGTTGCACTAATGGGTGTGTAAATTCTAGAGTGGTAGGCTGGTAGGGAGAGATTAAGTTGGAGTTTCTAGTCATGGCTAATGTCATTGACTATATTTTAAAGTATTTTTAGTATTTTTATTAGAAATCTGGCTATTCTTGGTTATTAATTTGTGGAAATTATTGAATGGAACAATAGTCTTGGATGTGAAAGCTTTAAAAATCATTTGGTCAGACTTTCTAATTTTTGAAGGAATTTTCATTGTTTATGACAATGGTGGAAGGGACATCATAATGAAAAATGATGTAGTGGAGGATGAACTTGGATATCTATTGGCTAGTGGTTTATTCCATGATCTATGTAAGTGGAATGGATTTAACCCACTTCATGAAGTAATCAATGACAATGATGATGAATTTGTGATTGTTATAGGAGGATGGATGTGTCTTGCTAATGAGTTGAGGCACCATTATGAAAAGGGCCAAGGAGTGTTGATGAATTAAAATGCTTGTGATGGTGCATGAATTATATCTTTATGTCCCTAACATGCTAAAAATTTCTTTATATTAATATACGTCTTGTTAAATTTTAGGTCAAGCATAACTTATTCATAGTAAATTTTTGGCTAGGATCATGATACTACTATGTGCACCATAAATATATTCATGTACCTCTTTTAAAGTGAATGAAGCCTCTTTTGTGTTAAGGAGTCTTAAGAGGGTACCATTGAAGGTCATTCAATGTAATGTGTTTTTGAAGGTGGTGAAATATGATGAACAAAAATAAAAGGTTTTATTTTGGGTGTGGGATATGTTTGGTGGTAGGATGTTATAAATGGAGGAATGTGTAAATATCATGCTACTAGGATAAACTGGTGCTAAAATTTTTACAAAAGAATTTAGATTCTAAGATTTCACATGGGGATCAAAATTTAATAGACCAAGAACTCACATTAATTACTATCTTGTGGCATATCCAAGAGGGATCCAATGATAGCCATACATTTGTTTTCTCTATTATTGAAATGAGGTACCTTCTCAAACAAAATGGTGGTGAAATATTCCCTATCACTATATACCATCTACTTATATGAAACCAATTTCTCATACTTAATATAATACTCCTTGTTGACCTATTTTATGAGAAGCTACAAATCTTCATAGACTAAGAGATGTTGGATGTTTCACTTAGTGGAAATTTTGAGACCATTGATGAGATCCTCATATTCTAATATTTTATTTATGAAAAGGAAATCTAATTTGAAAGCCTTAGGAATGAGATCCCCTTGTGGAGTGATAAATATTATTTTTTCCAATGACCCTTTGTTGGTGTAGGAACTATCAAAGTAAATTTTTTAAGCTATTGATTCATATAATGTGAATATAGACTCACCTATAAATTCCATAACTCATGGGTGATGATCTGTGAGTGGTAATTCTACTAATTGATCTACCACAACTTGACCCTTCATAGCCTTTCTATCCTCATATTCAATATCAAACTTGCTAAGTAACATGACCCATTAAATTCCATGTTTACTATAAGGGAATTTTTTGAAAGAAGATACTTTCGTAGGTCAATGCTTGAGATGAGCATTGCTTTGAATGAGCATGTAGTGTTGTAGCTTTCAAGAGCTGAATACAATATTAGTGTAAATAGAGTCATTATAAAACAAGTTAGGATATCATCTTTCTAGGATTTACTTATTTAAAATTATCTTAAGTTTACTTAGGTTTATTACTATTTTGTCTCACTTCGTAACATTGAGACATGTGTCCTCATCATTGAGACACCTACTAATTGCATATTTGACACTTGTTCACACACCTATCAAGTGAATTCATATGTGTTCCATATTTGGAAGGTTAGTTAGTTGTTTAGTTCTACCTTCCTACCTCATCCACCTCACCTATATACAAGGTTCATCATTCTATATTTACCCTCTCATTTATATATTGATAGACATACTATTGTGCTCATTGTTTTACTTGTGTAAGGTTATCAATTCACACTTTTTGATCTTGGTATTATTCAACATGGTATCAAAGCCATGAGAGCATATTCCTTACTACATCAAGGTGAATCCCATATATAGCCCTATCATTGGAGCATTGTGGAGCCAAATAGACTCCACCATTACATCAAGAAGACCTAGGAAATGAAGACTAGCCTTTCATTTGGTAAATTTTGGTAATTTTTTTTTAAATTTTTTTTTGTACTTTGCTGTACCATGCAAATCTATATGGTACTGTATATATCTGTATGATGCACAAAAATTATAGAAAAAACATTTTTTTAGTAGAGGGCCACATTTTCCCTTTTCCCATTTTCCCATTTTGGGTTCGAATTTCCATGTTGCAAGTTTCTATAGCCTATTCGACCTATTTTACAGAGTATTTGGCATGTTTTCTAGTTCATGTTGTTTGTTGTGCAGATTATTCTTTGTTGCAGGTCTCTAGCATTTGGTGTTGATCACCTTTTTTTGGCTTGATTGATCATACCCAACCACCACTTTGGTTTTTTGATGTGCTCGAACCATCTTCCATAAAGAATGTGATACTTGTGAGGAGATCTGAGGCAGTTGAAGTCACCATACCCATTTCCACAATGTGTTCAAGGAAAATTCCTATTCATAAGGTTTCAAAACCTCACCTCCAAGCAGCCTCTAAATCCACCAAAGGTTTCTATAGATTCAACATAGCACCAATCAATGACCCATACCTATCATTCACGACCTCTATATAGTTAAAATTTGTGTCCTCCATTTTTTTCAATATCATGAGACACACACATTTGGTGTTGAGGAAAATTAATTAGGATTTTTTCTATTTTAAATAACCTCACAAAATCTACATGAACCTCCATTCAAGGGCTTAACTATCTCTCAATTGCAACCTCTCTTCACATATGTAACTTCATTTCCTTGACCCAAGCCATTTATTTTGGTCTTCTGACCAACATCAAAGAAACCCCTCTTGAATTCATCATATCTCCATCAACTTGCTCTGATAAATTCAAGTGATTCCATTCTAGCACCCTTGCACTTCATTTGGCAAGGGTCTGAGTATGCATTTTTGGAGAATATTCATGTTGTTGACTTGTTTTACAAATAGGAGGAGGTGAAATTAGCATTACCAAGTTTTTTGGTGTTACTATAGAATATCCCACATGGCTTTGAGAACATACATCTCCATGCCCTTGGTCATAACAAGATTGCAGAGTTTTGACCTATTTGTAGATAATATTTTGGCCTATTTATTCTATCTAAAGGGATTCAATGTCTTTTTTTTTTTTTTTCTTCGGCATATTTGTTATCCATGTGCCTTATTTTTCTCTATGGATTATCTTCCACACACCTCTCCAATAGTATCCAAAAGACTCAGTTAACTAGCCCCCACACCACTATCAGTTGGTATTTGTTGTGGTGGACCTACATAAATGTGTATTTGTTATGTCCATGACCTCCATATCCTATAATTTCTTCACATGAGGTGACCTTAGTGCTAAGGAAGAAACTCCTCTG
Organism: Sequoiadendron giganteum; assembly: GCA_007115665.2. NCBI lineage: Eukaryota > Viridiplantae > Streptophyta > Pinopsida > Cupressales > Cupressaceae > Sequoiadendron > Sequoiadendron giganteum. The sequence continues at coordinate 316,130,106 of CM021107.1, read as the reverse complement.
CATGGATTCTCCAATTCCCTTGAATCAACCTTGATCTACTCCAATGATTCCCCATAATTTTTATAACTATTTAAATTTACTCCTAATCATCAACCTTATGCTAGTGGTTTTGTGAAACCATTAAGTTCTTGTAAAGGGTTATTTTTCTTTTTTAACTTACAAATGAGGAGCAATAATTTTAAGTGTGAATAATCAATGGAAAGCTCTTTCTATAATGGACACTTTAGCATTGAGACAATTTGTATTGTGTGTTGTGTATTAGCATTTTTTGCCTCCAAATTCATTATTGTAAATAAATTTTAATGGGGCATAACTTTCATCCCAGTTATCAAGATTTCAAAAAAAAAAATTATGCATATCAGATTTTTGAAAGGAATTCAAAATTTCTTTTATTTTCTAGATTTAGATAGCCCATTTAAAAAAAATCATTGTGCATTATAAATGGTTGATTTGGAATCTAATCTTCACACAAGTTGTAATTCTTTTGGGGGGGGGGGGGGGCTATGTTTCAACACTAATCATTCTGGATGTCTAGTAAATTGATGTAGAAGGGGCGTGCATTCAACTAAACATTCCAATAAATCATTTATCAAGTAGCTTACTTAAGTGTATTACATTTAACTATGGAAAACTAGGGAATCATATTCTTCTTGGATGGTACCTACATTATATGTGCAGTTGAGGATATTTGAGTTTTCCCAGAGGTTGTGCATAGAAAAATTGACTCAAAATAAACTTAGTTGAAAGTAAATCCTATCTTATAAACCTTAACTACTTGAAAAATCACTACAGATAGGTAATCTTTTTGGGATGGTAACCAAATGCTTTCAACTATGTTGTAATTATTTGTTGATGTAGCTATGCAAAATAATTATTGATAATAAATGATTACTACTTAACAATCAATGAACATAGATAGTAATAATATATTTTAATAAATAATCAATAAAAAATCTAAACTATAAATATTATTGTAGTTACCTCAAGTGAACCTTGCTTGGGTGACTACAATATCACAAATATAGATCAAATCTCAATTCAAGAATCCATCTTTTATTGAATAGATATTTTCTTTATTGCATTTTTGGATTGTAACTCAAGGATGATAACAAAAGTACTGATAGGAAGAGTCTTAAAAACAAATTCTACTATATCTATGACTCATACAAGATGTGTCACATATACATGATCAAAACAATCTAATTATTTTGGACTCTAAATAACTTAACAACATCTATTAAATCGCCCACAAACATAGAGAGAGGACTTATTTGTATGCTAATCAAAGCATAAATAAGAATCTAATCATGCAGAGGTTTACAAGTATCATAGTCTTGCACTATTAATATTCATCATAAAGAAGGTAGATATAAATGAAAACATGTAGAACATAGCATAATCCACAATTATGAACCATAATTTACTATTGTCATAAATTCCTTCTTACCTTCATGGATATCTTCATTAATGGGGATGGAATCAATGATAGATAGAATGATTTATAACTAAACCACTCCCATGATACTCAACTAATTGTTCCTTCAATTATGGGATGCTTTTGTCCTTTTCTATAGATGGACACTCCTTTGGCTACAGGTTAAAAAATGACCTTTGTTGTGGGTGACTTGTCCTTTGCTGCACAGGGAGTAGTTTTTCTCAACAATATCTCCATAACATAAAACACTATCATATTTTATAAACATTCATTAATGCACACAACCATTTATCAACATACCATATACCATTCTCAATGATTTAGTACTTAAGTTAAAAAGGAAAGTTTGGAAAATATCTTGGAAATGTTTAAAAATGTCATGAGAAATATGAAACTTAAATAAGAAAGTGAGGACAAATTCTAAGATCATCATAGGATATATTTTCATTTTACATTGATATTTGCTAATAATTAGACCGTGTCTAGAAATTCCAAACTGAAGTGCACATATTGTGGGAGTAATCAACATGGGGATGGATTTTTCCCTCAAGCCTCACATAAAATCATCCAACTCTTATTAGAGATTAAAAAAAAAAATCTCACTAGAAATTTTGTGAGACACCATTGTTTGGGGATGCACGATGTAATTGCATGCCTTGCATTGAGGACTTATCTCTCATATCACTTGTTGCTACATATGAAGCTAGTGTTAACTCACCCATTGTTTCTACTGATTATTTGCATTAGGATATTGTTTTCATTGTTCCAAATCCATCGTATTGGGATATATATCTACCTGAAATCACATATTTGTTTGTAGAATCCAATATTATAGATTTGGATGACAATACTGAGGAAATTTGTCCTCTCTTTGATGTTATCTTTGATGGAGCTATATCACCATTTCCATATTTAGATCTTTTTCTTGCCTCGCCTACATCAAATTCTATCATGACATATTTTTAATATTCATGAGTTGACCTATTTGAATTATTCATCATCTATATTGACATCATTTTTAGCAATACCAAATTTTCATCAATCTAGTTATAGTCATACATCCATGTCCCCTATTCTTGAATCTTATATGGTATTTGATCCATCTTATCAATATGTGTCATAGTCTATCATTGGATTGGAGATCATTGAGCATCACTTAAAAACATCATGGGAATATTATTAGACTTTGGATCATGTGCAAAATCTAGAGACCTTTATTCTACTTCTTGCATATTGCTATTTGGAATGGGAAGTCATATTGCACACCTTTATGGTGTTGTTTCTTCCCAAGGGGATAGATATTATTCAATGATCATGGATCATATTTAGCATCCAATGTTGATAATATACCATCATTAAAAGAATAATTTTGAGGTAAGGTTGCATGGTCTCTCTTCTCCTACCAGCTTTGGGTGGAATCATTTCCTCACATGAAGATCATTACTTCTCATTTTCTGGGGGATCACATAGACCTTCTCTCTTTTCTCCCCTATGGGAAAACTATTCACTACACATTGTGATATAAGTATTCCTTATGGATCATCATGAGTCCTTCTTCTATCTTCTTTAATTGTACATTTTATTTCATTGCATTTGCATCATTTCTCTTTTGGAGAGGGGTTTTTATTTCTTACTAGGTTTTTCTCTTTTACTCTAGTTTATGAGAAATTTATACATGAGTACCTAATATTACCTAGTAGTTAGGACTCATCATCATGCATACATTAATATCTAATTTACACTTAAGGGGGGTGTTAGTGTAAATAGAGTCATTATCAAACTAGTTAGAATATTACGTTTCTAGGATTGATGTATTCATACTTAGCTTAAGTTTACTTAGGTTTATTATTATTTTTTCTCACTTTATAGCATTGAGACATGTTTCCTCGTTATTTGAGACACCTAATACTTGCATATTTGACACTTTCTCACACATATTTGGAGGATTATTTAGTTGTTTAGTCCTACCTTCCTACCTCATCCACCTTGCCTATATATGCAAGGTTCATCATTATGTATTTATACTCTCATTTGTATAGTGGTAGAAATCATATTATGCACATTGTTTCACTTGTGGAAGGTTATCAATTCATGCTTTTTGATCTTGTCATTCTCCAACATACAATAGCTATACATTCATGTTCCATTAGGGTTTAGTTTAGCTCATAACCCACTAGAGTAATATTTATGTAGTAGACAACCCATTCACAACCTTCTAAATCATGTTGTGATAGTAATACCCCTATGATGAGAGATTTATCTAAAATTTATAGTAATAATGGCTTACTCAAAATGGGATCCATGAGGACTAGATGTAATGCTAGATATTCTTTAATCTTATCAAAGGCCTACCAACATGATTTGTCTAAATGAAATATTGTCTTTCCTTAGAAAATAGGAGAATGGATCACATTTATTAGCTAATTATGTGAGGAACCTTTAAGTGGCTTGAAGCTTTCCTTAGAGACCACACAATTATTTGAGTCTTTGGAGGTGGCATACCTAATATAGAAAGGACTTTAGAAAGATCAAATTCAATTACTCATTGGAGGATGATGAAGTGTAGGAGTTTATAAGATGTAATGCTAAAGACACATTTTTAAATTAAGTTAAACCTCATATTCTCTCAAACTTTGAAGCCCTTTCTTAAGGACATCTAGATGATCCTTTTTTTATTTAGCTAGTAGATTTTCTACATAGTATTCCATTATATCATATAGAATTTCATGGAAGATGTTGATCATAGCTCTTTAATATGTTTCCCCTATATTTTTAATTCCAAATCACATGAACTGATAGCAAAAGGTGCCCCGAGGTGTAGTGAAATTTATTTTATGTTGATCATTGAGGGAAATATAGATTTAATTTTAGCTAGAAAAGTATTCCATTAGTGATACCATTTAATTTCATATATTTTGGTGAGTGTTCATGTTTATGTTGGGTAATTAAAAATCATCCTTAGCACATGCTTTGTACATGCCTCTAAAATATTTGCAAATCATGATTCTAGCCTATTTTTATACAAAAGGAAAATATTAAATATCTATTCTAGATAATAAATTGGGCATATAAAGCTAGACTTCAATAGCTTTTAAGGCTCATCTTTAATTAATATTGTGATTTGTGGGTGCATCTTATGAAGATTTTTTTTTAGCGGTTCAAAATTTGGGTGTACCATAAGATGATGGACAACAAGGGATGTATGTAAACTTGGTATGCTAGTGTAGGACAAAGAAAATGTTCCCATTACTCTTTTGATTATTTTTATGGTTTCATATACTATTGTTGATAGGCTAGCCACTATATATGTTACCTTAGAATTAAATAATGTACCTATGTTTATTTCTTTAGTTTCTTCAACCAAGAGTTCCTTGTCTATTGACACCTTAGAGATATTTTCATCAACAAATACATAATTATTTATTTCTTTTTCTTTTTCATCTAAAAGGTCCTTAAAGAGTTTTTCACTAGGGGACTTTAGTTTTAAATTTTAAATTTTTTTATTCTTTTAAATTTTTTATTTTTATTACTATGGAACTCAACCTATTCCTCATAGCAGGATATTTAATAAACATAAATGTGTGTAAGGGGGAAATTGACATGATGCTCAATTTCCCCCATTCCTTCTTCTCTAAATACTTATGTACATCCTCGAGAGATCCTGAGAATGAGTCAATAAAATTAAATAAAAAAGATAAGACTATAAAAAGTTAAAACAATGTTGCAGTATCACTTGCCATATCTATTTTGAGGTTTCAGGAAATTATCCATTATTGATCATGTATATCATAGGAGTAGATCCATTAAGGCGTATCTTAGGATGTTGTTGGTAAATTTTAAAAAGATAGGTAGTTAATTCTTTGTCACTGTTTTTGTCTGTTTGTAATTAAAGCTTTATGACTATTTTCTTAAAAGTTATAGTTTTTTATTTTTTGATATGTTAAGCAGCATTTACAAGGTGTTGTACCCTTTACACAATGAGCCACAAGGGCCAAAAAATATCATGTATAAAAAACAAAAATAAAAAGCCAAAAAATAAAGACACAACAGACTAATAGCCGATAGAAACACCACACAACAACAACAGACTAATTGGCATTCTCCCAATTGTGAGAGAGGATATCGATAACATCATCCCTGACCCATTCACGGCCTTCTTCAATAGTATTCTTATCCATCTCATCCTTCATCATAGCAGAGAGGGTGCTAGTAACATAGTGGACCAACTTGATAGTGAACCGGGTCAAGCCTCTGAACTTCTTCTCCATCTTCCCCATCCTCTCCTGCAGCACATGAAGATCCTCCCCTTTATCTATAGTCTTCACAATATTAGCACGCTCCACATTTGGAGGGTAAAAAAACTAGGAAGCCAATTTCTCATTATACATTTTCTTGAAATCCATAAGGGTGTGAGGCCCTATAACAAACTCCTCCTCAACATCCTTAGACTCCTCCACATCTCTATTACCTTTGCTGGCAGACTACTCCTCATCAGAATCCAACTCATTAATATGCATTTTCCTATTATTTTTTTCCATTCTACCAAATCTCTTGATGTTGGTCATCTCAACCCAAGTCTCCACCATAGCAGCAACCATAGTATCCCCCTTGGAATCCTTTCCCACCACATTCTTTCCTCTATTGTTTGTGGCTGGAAGCTCTGTCAAACCCTTCCCCTCATCTTTCACTTTCTTATTAGTGGTATGTTTGCTGACTGTCCTGGCAAGGGTAGAATTAAGCTCATAGATACCAGCCATAACAATAGACTAGGCAATCCCCACACACCCCTTATTCTTTTTGGAGGTCGATTTAGGCTTACAGGTTTTGGCAGTAACCGAAGGGGTTTTTCTTTTGGGACCCTTGGAATCGACCGGGGAGATATTAGTCTGAGCAAGGGGTTAAATTTACTCTATATGAAAAATGGAGATGGGTTTGGGTGGGAAAAGCATGAGATGAAAATGGTAAAGACTCAAAATGAGGCCTTGGTGGAGAGGCAGGAGAGGAGGATCCTCCAGGTTTTGGGTAGTAGATTCAATACACTTCTCAACAGAGCTTTCCAAATCTGTAAGTAAGAAAAATTGGAAGCTTAACATAATTTAATGGCAAAGGTGATTCAAAAGAGGAAAATGATAGAAATAGTAGGTTTTATATCTACCTTCTAAGTTGATGTAATTCATGAGGGAAAGATAAACTTGATCCCAAGGTTGCAGGAGAGCTTCTCTTTCAAACCCCGACTAGTTGAAAACAAGTTTTTCATTACCTACAAAGAAAGAATTCAGGCTTTCGTTGTCTTGTGTCTTAGTGTGCTTTGGGTACTTCTTTCTGGTACACAAAAACCCCATCACTTGATCAATCACCTCCCCATTAACTTCAAAGGAGATACCACCCAAGGTTACCCTTCGTTCTATCCAGTAATTCACAAACTATGTAGATAGCTTTGGATCATGACCCACCAAATTTTCCATAAAAGGCATCATACCACCTTCCACACATATGTACCAAACCAAAGGGTCTTTGTGAAATTACCCACAACTATCAGGCTTTGTTCTCACCCTATCACCACCCATGTCGCCACTCTGCACACTGAAAAAATAGAAAGCCTATGAGAGAAAAATGATAGAAATTTTGATAAAGTGAGTAGTCTCCCACACACTTAAATTTTTAAGCCAAATGAGGTTGCCTTAGGGAATCAAGACCATGTACAAAATACATGCTTGAAGAGTAAAATCCCAAAAGGAAATCTTGATGATCATATTAATGAAAATATTCAAACACTTGTGGCCAAGTAAGTAACAAATGATGGAACTAGAAGGTTTTCCCTCCATGTTTCTTTTCCACAAGTACCTATGAAAGTTGGCTGCTAGGCCAAATTTAGACAACACTAAAATCTTTCACTTTAGCAGTAGAATCCTTTTAGCGGAAGAGAAAGGACCAATCAAAAGCTTTACCCCGTAAATACTAGTCACATCAAATTTAAATTCAAATATTTGCAATGATAAACACGTGCAAAGATCAAACCCCAAAAAGAGATTACATAAGGCCAGATCCAACTTGGTGGTAATCTTAAAGTACTCCCCATAACTCCTTATAATTTCCTTTTTAAAAATGATTTCCACCCATTTATTCAAAATTTTCCACTTGTATGACACCTCAGCATTGAAACCCATCCACATAGCCCAAAAGACAAGAATGTGGACCACCCATAAGGCCAAAGTAATCGCATAGTTAGATATCATCATGGATCATACATGTGCCTTGTTCCTTAAGGATTAAACCTTGAATACCTAGTGGAAGGTTCCCCAAATTTCACCAACACTTAGAAACTTCCCAATGGGTGCCAAGATTAGCCAAAGTATCAACCACTTGATTACCCTCTCGATAAATGTGGGTAGCAGTCTTCAAATTCAGCTTAGACACAATATTTTTTATGTCTATTAAAATTTCTTTATTACTCCATCCCAATGATCTTCCCAGGTTAACCGTATCAGTTATAGACTTAGAATCTCCTTCAATATGAAGATTCTCAATCCCCATAGTGACAACTAACTAAATTCCCTTTAGCAGCACTCTAGCTTCCGCAATCATAGAGGATTGAATCCCAATCCCCCCGAGTTGCCTTTGGCAGCTCCATCAAAATTGAGTTTATTCCGACCATGGTCAGGAGGTTTCTAGAAAGTGTCTCATCGAACCTGGGATCTAGAGTTGTCAAAGGAATTGGCATCCAGATTTTGATGCCAAGATTTAGCCATTTTTATTTCCCACTTAGCCAAGGCCTTTTCCTAGATTTTCCCTTTGAAAAGTAATTTTTTTTTCCGTGATAAGTCTTGCCCCTATACCAAAAACCTCCTTTGGGCTCATCTCAATATTCTTGAATATCTTGTTGTTCCTCTCTTTCCATAAGCAAAAATAGATAATGGGGGGAACCAAGGTCTAGATATCAGAAGGTACGGGGTGAAGGAAAGGACCAAACTAGCCTAAGATAAAGGAATTAATGTCCTTTCTCATAATCCAATGAGTGCTCAATCTCTCCAAAGCCAGCTCCCACACACTAACAAAAAATGAGAAGTGAAAAATTAAGTGGTCCACAGATTCTTCATTGCACTTGCATAAAAAGAATTTTTTGGGGATCTAGAATCTCCTTTTCCTCAGATTATCCTAAGTAAGAATTTTGTTATGGCAAGTTGTTCACTAGAAAAAATTTATTTTCAGGATCATGTGTCTATTCAAATCATGTTTCTAGGGTCTGAGGGTGACACCCTGGTCTGATAGCAGATTGTAATTTGTTTTAACAAAAAGATCCCCTTGCTTATCATGAGTCCAGAGAAAATCATCCTCCATGTTGGTTAACAGTAATCTGATATGGGAAAGTAGGTCCTACAAGGACTTGGCTAGGAGACTCAACTTAGGAGACAAAGGTCACCAAAGGACTAGGTCATTCCACCTCCTAGCCCCTTGTAGGCCAAGGAGATAATCTATAATGTAAAAGCCAAAGAAAAGTGTTGGTCTCATCAGGTTCCTAAATTCAGAGTGAGCCAGAGTGGTGTCAAGTAACTAGAGGTCTTCCTAGAATTTGATACTGCTACCATTCCCAATATTCCATTTCATCCTTGTTCTAAGTAGCCCCTATAGACTGCAAATGTTCTTCCAAGCAAAGGAACCCGAAGGATGATCATTTGAGAGGAAATTAATCAAAGGTCTATTGTGAAGATAGTTAGTGTTCATGATCTTGCACCAATCTTTTTTATTTCTCAGCTGATCCCAACCCACCTTGGCAATCAAAGCCTTATTGATGCAGGGGATATTCATTATCTCAAGCCCACCACAAAGTTTAGGTTTACATACTTTGTCCCATTTAACCAGAGCAAAAAAATTATTTTCCTTAGTCCCCGACCATAGGAAATCTTGGAATTTTTTCAAACTTCTCAGCAATATATCTAGGGATCTTTAAAATGGAGAGGAATTAAATAGGGATCCCTTGAAGAGCTGCAAAAAGGAGCTACAATTTTCTAGCATGACTAAGGATGGAATATTTACAGCCTACCAACTTCCTTTGCATCCTTTCAAGGACTGAATTCTAGAATTCAAGGTTGAATTCCTTAACAATAAGGGGTAAATCAAGATACATTGAAGGGAGAGAGCCACTTATACAACCAAGAACAACAATAACCCAAGCTTGAAGAGTAGGAGTGTTGTTGAAGAAATAAATCATGCTTTTATTATAGTTAATACATTTCCCAGAGAAAGGAACATAGTTATTGAGATATTTTTTCTATTTCCTAGCTTCAATCAGAAAGGCTTTCCCAAAGAGAAAGGTGTCATCCAAAAATTGTTGGATAACAGTAGGCTCCAAAGAAGAGGAAACCTTAGCACCCTTAATAGACCCCTCTGACAATAGATTAAAAATATTCTTGCTCAAGACATCTGCAACCATGATAAATAGATAGGGTGAGAGGGGATCCCCTTGCCTGATGCCTCTCCCAGCATTAAAGAATCCACAAGGAGTCCCATTAACCAGAACATAGTACTTCACCATGGATATGCATTCCATTAAGAGGTTGACCACATGTTGATCAAATCCAAACTTAGCTAGGACTTTAGGGGTGAAGTCCCATAACACCTTATCATATGCTTTAGAAATATCCAATTTGAGGGCCATAGTGGCATAATTGCATCTATCCATTGAGTGGAGCATTTCATTAATAGTTATAGTAGCATCCAAAATATGATGACCAGGAACAAAGCCTTTTTGAGTGGGGCTGATAATTTTGTCTAGGAGGGGTTTAAGACAATTCACCAAGATTTTAGATAGGATTTTATAGAAAGTAGTGCATAGAATGATGGGCCTAAAATCAGTCATAGACTAGGGGTCAACAATATTGGGAATTAAGGTGATAAAAGTGTGGTTCAATTGTTTGGGAATCTTACCAGATTTGAAGAAACCTCTAGCAGCCAAAATAAGGTCCCCACCAATAATCTACCAAAAAATCTAAAAGAAGGTCAGGGGGAAACCATCTGAGCAAGGCACCTTGTAGGCCCCCATTTTGAAAGTGGCCAATTGGACTTCCTCAGGAGTGACAACACTAAGGATGTTAAGGTTATCATCTTGAGTAATGGTGGTTGAGAGAGGGTCGAGTAGTAGATTGTCCAAAGCCGGATTGGGAGCCTCAACAGAGGCCAAATAAGCCTGCTGAAAATAATCTACCACCAAAAGACTGATCTAGGTGGGTGTATTAACCACAGCCCCCTGCTCATTATACAGCTTAGTTATCTGATTCCTTTTCTTTTGTTTTAGAGAAGAAACATGAAAAAAGGTATTTTTGTCCCCTTCTTGCAACCATTGAACTCTGAATTTATGTTTTTAGAAAATTTCCTCTTTCCTTAAAATTTGCTCCCACTCCCTTCGACTCTCTCTTTCTTGATTGTAGGTTGGCAAGCTAACATCCCCATCTTCCATTTTTTTTGGATAGACTTCAATTTTATCTCCTAAAGCTCCTTTTTTCTGAAAGACATCCCCAAAAAGTCTTTTGTTCCAATCTTTCACCATATATTTGATATGTTTAAGTTTATAAAATATCCTAAACAATGGGGAACCACGAACAAGAATATTCCACCATTCATAAATTTTATTCTTAAAATCAAGATGAGAGTTCCACATTATCTCGAACTAAAAATGGAAAGGTCCAACAACAAAATGGTCATTCATGACCAGCAACAGAGGGTTATGGTCATAAATAGTCCTGGGTAGGGCAAGGAGATTAGCACTGAGCAGGGTCGGCTAGTTGCTAGAGCAAAGGAACCTATCTAATTTGACTTGAATCAAATCTTCCCCAAGATTCCTATTGGTCCAGGTAAAGGATTGGCTTGATAGGTCAATACCAATCAGGCCAATAGTACTCAATAAATTTTCCAGATCAGCCATGATGTTAGAATAATCCACCAAACCACCACTTTTCTTGGAAGGATATAAGGGGGAGTTGAATTCCCCCACCACCAACTAGTGATACCCTTATTATTTTTTAACCAATCAGAGAGATCCTGCGATAGGGAATTCCTAGCATTCCTATGGTTAGGAGCATAAATACTAACAAGAGACCAAGAGGCACTTGGGTAATAAAATAAGACTCCCGCACTACTCTGATAGTGGAATAGTTCAAAACCATTTATCTTAGAGGGGTTCAATAACACTGCAAGCCCACCAGATGCCCCTTCAGCATCACTACAAGAGTAAAGTGCACCTAGCCATATAAACTTAGCAATATAATCAAAATTTTCTTTTTTCATTTTTAGTTTCCCGTAATACTAAAAAATCAATCTTATGTTCTAAAATATAGTTCTTCAACACTAGCTATTTATGAGATCTATTCAGCCCTCGCACATTCCAAGACAAGACCTTCATTTTTAACCCTTCTTTGAGGACATTTCCAATGTCCTCTTTTTAAAAATGGCTATCTCATTCGTTTTCTCCCTCTGCTTGGTTTGTCACTGGCTAGGTCGACCCGGTTTAGAGTCACCACCCACATCCACCTTCTTCTTTTTCCATTTTTTCTTTGGGGTTGACTAGAACTCCTCTTCCAAAGTTTTCTCCTGCCACTAAGTCCAAAATACCTTTCTCAATTTTAACTTTGGTAACCATTTCCTCCAAAATTTCACCTTCTTCACCTTTGGTCATACTAGGCCTAGCAGAAAGGTTGGACCCAACATTCTTCAGGGAGACACCAAAGTCCACAACCCCACAAGAGCCTGGCCAGGGGAGATAGTAGCAACCTTAAAGTCCCCACCAACGGGAAAACTCACAGATAAAATAGGAGTAGTAGGAACCAGAGCCAAGTCCACAAAGGAAACATCCTCCCCAATAGAATGACCCCCAAAGACAACCGAGGGTTTATCAAAAATGGGAGAGCCAAACTTGACCAGGGAGTCAACAATCTTTAGAATTTATTTTTTGAAGGCGTAGTGGTCATCAACAACAAAATTAGCAGGGTTAGACACATGATTAAAAGAAGATTTATAGTCAGAGATAAGGTGGTTAGGTTTAGCACACTTTTGATAGTAGACCACAACATTCTCATAATAGACTGGCTGGACCCAAGAACCAAACTTAGAGCATAGCTTCATAGAAGTAGGAAGCGTCTTATGCACACCAATATTAACACAAAAACAAGAAAAAACTAACCTAGATTTTGATCAGATAATGGAATCCAAAGTAATAAACTGGCCCAAGGAATCCCCAATACTTTTGAAAATAGATTCATCCCAATATTCCAGAGGAAAACCAGGTAGGAGAACCCAAATCAACACCGCTATATTAAGATCCACAACCGGATTGAAACTCGGATTCTACCACCATAAGGCCAAACTGTGCTTCCCATACACCCAAGGCCCATAAAAGAGGACCATGACCAAATCATCTGAATCCATGAACTTGAAAAGGAAAATCCCTCTCATAATAGCACATATGTCCAAACTTCCTTTGAGGTTCCATTTAGTAGCAACCCATCTCTAGTCCATATCCACATAAGGTTGGAAGGAGAGGAAATGACCCACAACCACGTTTTCCATTGAGGAAAGAATCCTATCATTGACTTAATCAGAGATAGAAAAGTCAGTGCCTATGACAATGACCTCCTCTTCTGGGAAATGAGAGGGGCCCTTAGTACTCTGACTACTATTAGTTAGTACATCCTTCCAACCTTGAACCTATGGAAGGATCGCGACTGTCGACACTTCCACACCAGACAGAACCGCAATCACGGGTGACCTAGAATGACCCATAATCACAAGGACCTTAGAATCGGACAAGCCAGGACTTTCTCCCGAGGGACATGAGTCCAGATGCGATAGGGTGAGGCTCAAGTCGAGAGGAGACAATTGGGGACAATGGGGTACCCCCAACACAGAATCCACCATGTGCATAGGTTGTTCAAATGTAGATGAAGGAGAGAGAAGTGGGAAAGTTATAGCTTTTGATGTTTTCTCTATTTGTTTCTCTATTTTATCAAAGGGTGGTGATGAAGATTTGTTCATTATGGACATAAATTTTATTATGTTTGTGATGATGGAGTTAGGACCTTTTTTATTTTCTAAGTTTTATGATGTTTTTTATTATTTTTAGGGTACTAACCTAGGGCCTCGGGGTCTCATCAAAGATAAGCCTTGCCTACATTATACATGCAGAGGCTTGTAGTTTGCTTGGTTTGATAAGAAAATATTATTGATTTTTTTTATTTTTCAAATTTTTTTGGATTTTTCCCTTTTTGACTAAGTTGGAAGAAAGCATTCTAGATACCTAAGGGGACTAACCTAAGGCCTCAGGGGATGATAATCCTTTCCTACATTATACATGTAGAGACCACATAGTTCAATTGGTGTTCAATCAAAAGTATAACATTTTAAAAAAAATTTGATGTTTTTTGAATTTGTTTTGATTTTGTTGTTTTTGGTATGTTTTTTAAATTTTCGATAGTTTTTTATTGTGATGTAACACATAAGGATATAATCCACTACATGTTTGAGAAGTTTCCCCTAACTTGATACAAGACTAACTTCTCTAGGAAAGATCAATGTTGATGGTGCGACAATGTTCAATATGTAATTAGTCATCAAGCCATGGTTGGACACATGTTTTATCATGTGATGAATGGGTGGATGCTTTAGATAGTACCAATAGATAACGATGAAAATATTATTCAAACATAGTGTCTATTTGCTAAGTTTTTGTTACGGTACTTGTTCTAGAAGTGCCACAAAGTGATTTTCACTAAAAGAATGCTTTATTTCTCTTTACTATTTTTTCTTTGTTTTTGATTTTTTTCTTTGTTTACCTTTTACAATTTTTTTGGATTTTTAACCTTTTTCTTGGGGTATTCTGATGTGCTTCAAGTATAGAGCTTCTTGAGGTGGTTGTTGTTTAGTGGTTCAGCTAAGGCTTCTCCTTCAAGAGTAGCTAATTGGTATGCTCCAAATTTGTAGCTTGATGTGATGATGAATGGGCCTGACCAGTTGGGTTCAAATTTACCTTCACCATCTTGATTCAGTTGTACCTTTTGATTCTCTTTGAGTACCAAGTCACCAATCTCAAACTTTTTGTTTTTGATCATTTTATCATAGCTTCATTTGAGTTGATTCTAATAGACTTGAAGATTTTTTAACATGCTCAAATGCCTCTCATCTAGGATTTCCAACTCATTTAATCTAGATACTTGATACTCTTCATTACTGATCATGGCTTTTAATGATATTCATAATGAGTGGATTTCGACTTTGATTGGTAAGACAACTTTCGATCCATAGACCAAGGAGAAAGGTGTGGCATCTATAGGTGTTCAGATACTAGTTCGGTAAGCCCATAGAGTTGGGTTCAGTTGCAAATGCAAATCACAAACAGACTTATTAATAGTCTATTTTATTATTTTTAGTATGGTTTTGTTAGATGCTTCAAATTGACCGTTTCCTTGGGGGTAGTAGGGAATTCAAAATCTATGCTGAATAGAGAACTTGGAACAAGGTTCTTGGATGTTTTGATTCTTGAATGGAATTCCATTGTCTATTATGATGGTCTGGGGAATTCCATACCTACAAATTAGATAATTCAATATGAACTTGGATATCTAATTTTTGGTGATTTAGGTCAATAAAAATACTTCTATCCATTCGGTGAAATATTCAGTTGTGGTAATAATAAAATTATTCCCATTAGAGGAAGAAGGAGAAATCTTACCTACCAAGTCTAATCCCCATTATGAAAAAGGCCATGGTGTTGTGATAGGTCTCAACTCTTGTGCTAAGGCATGAACAAGGTCACTGTGTTATTAGCATTGATGACATTTTTTGGAATACTGAATACACTCTTGTTCCATGGAGGTCCAATAGTACCCTATTCTCAGTGGTTTTTATACTAGGTTAGGTCCACTAGAGTGGGACCCACAAATGTCTTCACATACCTCTTGTAAGGTAGTTTGTGCTTCTTCTATGTTAAGACATTAGAGTAACATACCATCTAAACTTCGACAATATAAGGTATCTCCTAGGATCATGAATCAAGAAGTCCTATAGGTAAAGGTCTTCTTTTGGGTTGCTATTAGGTCAGGTGGTATGATATCATGCTATATGTAATCGAATGTGTCTTGGTACCATGGTGAACTAGGACCAAAAACAACACACAATAGTTCTAAATTCAGGATATTGAATGTTGGTATGAGCAATTTCTCCACAAGGAATTCATACTTAGGAATGTTCTATAGAATATCGAGAAGTGAACCTATTATTTCCATGGCATCAACTACTCTGTTGTTGATCCTGAATCTGTTAAAATATTATGGTGAAAAAATATTCCTTGAAGCTATCCACCATCCTTTTATATGCCATCATCTTTTCGTCTTGTGTTTGATACTCATCATTCACTTGTTTGATTACTAGTTGAGAGTCTCCATAGACCTATAGTTCTTTTATCCTCTATTTAGTAGCCATCTTGAGTCTTATGATTAAGGCTTCATACTCTGAGATATTATTTATACATGGGAAAGTGATTTTCTATGCCTTGGGTATACTATCTCCTTGTGGTGTGATAAATAGGATACCTAATCCAGAGCCGTATTGAGTGTGGTACCCTTCAAAATACAAGGTCCAACAACTTGTATGTTCTATCAGTAATATACTTTCATCTAGGAAGTATGTTGTGAGAGGCTTGTGATCTTCCATTGGTGCCTCTACTATCTATTTTGCTATGATTTTTTCTTTGTTGGCTCTCTTATCTACACATTGTATGTCAAACTCACTCAAAATCATTACCCATTTAACAATTATGGCTATTAGAGTTTCTTTTGCTAATAGGTACTTTAGTGGATCTACCTTTCAAATCAAATTTACTTGTCTATTTAAGATATAGTGTCCTAGCTTCTATGTCACAAATATTAAAGAGAGACACACTCTTTCTATGGGTGATTAGTTCAACGCGTAGCCCACTAGTGCTTGGTTGATGTAGTAGACTGCTCTTTCTTTCTTATTATTATCTAGTTGTTCTAGCAAAGCTCCCAATGCTTCTTGTGTTGTAGACACATAGAGTATTATTTCTTTGTCTAGAATAGGCAGCATCAATACTGGAGGAGTATGTAGGTATTCTTTGACTTGTTGGAATGATTGGTCACATCTCCCATCCTACTTAAATGTGATGTCTTTGTGTAGGAGATGGGTAAAAGGGTGACACTTGTCTGCTAGTTGTGTGATAAATCACCTGATAGATTATAGTTTCCCTTGTAGAATCCTAAGTTGCTTCAATGTCTTTGATGGAGGCATTTCTAATATGGCCTTTACTTTCATAGGATCTACTTCAATTCCTCTTCTTGATACTATATACCCTAGTAGCTTTCTAGATGTTACTTCAAATACACACTTTTTCAAGTTGAGTCTCAAGTTATACTATTCTAGCCTATCAAACACTTTTGCAAGGTTGATCAAGTGGTCTTCCCTTTTGATGGACTTTGCTAGAATTTCATCCACATAGTCTTCCATAATTATACACAACATATCATGGAATATTTTCATTGTCTCTTGCTGATAGGTCACTCTTGTGTTCTTTAGACCAAATGGCATGACATTCCAGCAGAAGGTCCCCCATGCACAAGTGAATTTCATTTTTTGTTGATCATCAGTGTATATTTTTATCTAATTATAGTTGAAGAAACCATCCATTAATGATAGCATCTCATGTCCTACTGTTATATCCACTATCATGTCAATACTTGGAAGAGGGAAGTCATCCTTTGGGCAATATTTTTTCAGTTCTAAGAAGTTCGTGCAAATCCTTATTCCCCTAGTTGGTTTTGACATTGATACTAGATTCGATATCCATTTAGGATAATCAATTTGTCTTATTAAACTAACATCTATCAATTTATTTAGTTCTACCTTTACCAATGGTTCTATTTGAGGATGTATTTTCCTTAGTTTCTACTTGATAGGTTTAGCTCCAAGAAATACGACCAAGTAGTGTACAACTAATGTTGGATCTAGTCCCGGCATGTCTACATATGTCCATGCAAATTTTATCTTTCTTTCATTGATAAATGTTGTGAATTTTACTTTCTCTTTAGGATCAAGTGATGTTGCATGGTATGTGATCTTTAGGTTTTCTATTATGTCAACATTGATGGATTATGTTTCTTCCACTAGGAGTGTTGACTTATCTTGATGTTTAGATATAGGGAGATTGAATCCTCCATCCTAAATTGCCTCTAGGTGGTATTCATCTTTTGTTTTCTTTTTTTTAGGATCCGATAGAGCCACATTGTGGTTTTCTCTAGGGAATTACATTTTGATTTTTAAATTACCCTTTTCAATTTTACAGATGGAGGACACAATCTCCCCATTGAAATACACTTCCTATTTGAGTTCCATGATAAACCTTGCTTTATGATCTCCTATTGGTATATTAGTTCAAAGTCCCATAAACTCTATGATTGCTTCATCATTATGGAATTGATCCAAAACTAGTGTATGTTGTTGTTGTTCCCAATCTATCAACTATGAGTAGCAAAGGGGTACGCTATCATCATTATCTGCAAAAATTACAAAATTGTTGATATGGTTAATATGGATTTGACATCATTTTTCCATTAGGTGTCTAGGTCATCATCATTGGAGGTGAAAAACAAATGAGAATACCATTCATACTCATTAGATTTTGTTCTAGAATATTAAGTCATTAGGAATGATTTTGATAAGTTGGGTAGGGACTATACCTATATCAAGGTTATCAAATAAGTCTTCAATTGGTAAATCAAAGTTTATATGATGGTATATATCCAATGTCTTAATGCGAGTAGAAGGATCTCCTTTCTTAAAAGAGGGATGTCCAATTTTTGGAGTAACCATTTCTATAGAACCATAACCTAGTCCCATGTTCTTTTTTTTTTTTTTTGTGTTCCACTATAATGGGATCCCTTCTGCCTTGTTTGTGTAGCTCAAGATCCCTTGTTCTGGTTTATCCCATTTGTTTTTCTAACTAATATCCTTTGCTACTAGGTTTAATTAGAAGGGGTAGTGTTTGTTCTGGTTCATCTTGTTTGTCCTTGTAGATCATGGATGACAAATCTTCTTTAAATATATCCTCATCCTTCATATCTCCCCACTTGGTAAAAAATGTGGGTTTGACTACCATTATCATTGCTTGGACATGTTTAATCTCCTTAGGTCCTCCATAAACCTTGGGTGTTGGTGGAAGCATTCTAATGCAAAATGCTTGATTGTAGTGATGATCCCCGTTACCTTAGTTAAGTACTTGAATCTTGGACTTAGACTTTGGTTTCTCACTGGATGAGGGTTGAGCTGATGTTGATGGTAGTGTTGATGGGTCAAAATATGAGAAGGAGTGAGATGAGATATAATTACTAGTTATATGTTGGATTTTTTTATATTTCTCCTCCAACTTTTTCACAATAATGGAAGGGTTCAAGATCAACATATAATGTAACCTCCTTTCCTTCGTGAGGAAACTTTATACATTGGTAGAAAGTTGAAGGAACTGCTTGTAATGCATGAATCTAAGGGAATTCGAGAAGAAGGTTATATGGTAGCTCAAGGTCAAGTACTTGACATGTTGTTTCTGTGGTTTCTAGTCCTATCTACACAGGAAGCCTAATGGTTCCTTCCTTTCAAGGTCATCATAATCCCTTATAGTAATGCTTTTTCCCTTGTCTATTACATCATCAAAATACCCCAACTGTTTAAAAATTTTGAAGGTACAAATGTTTAGACCTGAACTATTATCTATCAACACTCTTTTGACCATGTGCTTGTGGACACCAACCTCTATATAGAGGGATTTGTTGTGGAAGGTCTTCCTCAAAAAATACTAAATGATGATTGGTCATGATCTTGCCAACCATGACTTGAATCTGATTAGGATCAAGTTCATTAGGGAAAAATCTTTCTAATGATTTCTCTAATATCTCCCTATGTGGGTGTGATAATTTTAGTAGTTTTAGGATTGAGATCAAAGTAAGGTTCTTCTTCAATTGTTCCACAATACTATAGTCATTTGATGACTTAGTTGTTGGTTTAGGTGGAGCTCCTTGTATTGTGACTTTCCCTCGATAGGTAGCTACATTACATTCGGTGTCCCTACCTCGTATAGTCAATACATTTACCCTAGTTTAATCTGCTTGAGAGAGGGTACCTAGAACTATGTCACCATAAGTGTAGTTAGCACTATGATAGTCTTGGTCCTTTCCTTTGTCATTCTTCTTAGTATGGTTTAGAATTGGATTTGTGTATATCTGGAGGTCTTTATATCCAAAGTGATGTTCTATATAAACTTCTCCCTTGTTGGTTAAATCCTGTATTATGTGCTTAAGTCTCATGCAATTTTTTGTTGTATGTTCTTTGATTTTGTGGAACTCACATAAGTCCTTCTTGTTGTTCCATGGTGTTTTGAAGCTTGGATCCTAATAGTTTGGGTGATCATTGAACTTGGTGAGGTTTTGTTGCACTAGTTTGTGCATGATTGTCTCAAGGGGTTCTCCTAATGTCGTGAGTTTTCTCCTTGGTTGAACACATTGCCTTTGTTGGACTCCCTAATTTTTCTATTGGTTAATTGCTTGATTATTTTGGGGATAGGTGAGTTGATTTTTTGTGCATTATTGGGAGCGTAGCTCATTTGTGAAACTTGAGGTTTTTTTTGTGGTACATTGGGTTTTTATACATTCCATACTACTCTAGCATCAACTACTCCATTGTTTGTAGTGTTTTTTTTCTTGGCATAAATCTTAGGTTTCTCATTTGCATTAGAAGAATTATCTCTTGGGTTGTTTAGTTTAATCACTCCCCTTGCTATGAGATACCTTTCTATGTGTATTCCCTTCTCAATGACCTCTTCAAAGTTAGCGGGGTACAACATGGTGAGTTGGTAGTTGGTCTCTACTTGGACATTTGAAACAAATATATCTACCAATTCCTTGTCGAGAATAGGCCACTTGCACCTACTAGCTTTATGTCTCATCTTTGTAGGTAGGAGGTAAAGGATTCTCCTTGACTCTATTTAATCTTGTATAGATCTATGATGGTGGCATCCTATTCTATATTGAATGAGAAGTGGTTTACGAATTTGGTAGTTCGTTCATCAAAACTTTTAATTACTGGCGGTAGATGGGTGAACCATTCCATAGTGTGACCAGTAGGACTACATGGGAAGAGCCTTATTAGGTAGGATTCATTGTTTTGAACTTCCATGAAAGCTACTGAGAAATATCTTGCGTGTTCTACTGAATCTTCCTTTCCTTTGTATTTATCAAACTTTGGTATTTCAAAATTCTTAGGGAAGGGGAGCATAGTAATAGAACGATAAAAAATAAATGGGCATATATCCTGTAGGGTATGAGTCTTCTTTGGTTTTCCTATCTGCATGTTTGATATTCTTTGATTTATTGCTTGTATTTTTATGTTCACCTCTATTTTTGGTAATTTTTTTTGTAAATCTTGTGTGTAGTAGCCTTTTTTTGCCACAACGTTTGTTTGGTCATAAGTTAGGTATGGTGGGGGTATTGAACCTTGGCAACCATGTTGGGTGAAAGGAGGGTTAAGTCCTTGTTATGTGAAATGAGGATTAGGTCCTTGTTGGTTGTAAGGAGTGTTAAGTCCTTGTTGAACATAAGGAGGGTTAGCTCCTTGTTGAATTTAAGGAGGGTTAGCTCCTTGTTGGATAAAAGGGGTTAGCTCCTTGTTGAACATAAGGAGGGTTAGCTCCTTGTTGGATGTAAGGAGGTTTAGCTCCTTGTTGGATGGAAGGAGGGTTAGATCCTTGTTGAATGTAAGAATGGTTAGGTCCTTGTTGGTTTTGTTGAGGAGGGGTACCTTGATAGTGTGTTGGAAGTACACCTTGTTGTTGGGATGAACTGTACTCAAGGTTACCCTAGTGGTGCATTGGCAATATACCTTGTTGTTGGCGAAAAATTTATTGAAGGTTACCCTGGTGGTGCATTGGCAGGATACCTTGTTGATGGGACAAATTGGGAAGGGTACCTTGTGACACACCTTGTTGTTGGGATGAACTGTTTTAAAGGTTACCCTGATAATAAATTTACGAGACACCTTTTTGATGATAATTTAGATTGGGAAGGGGATTATGTGACCCACCTTGTTGTTGATTGGGAAGGGGACCATGTGACCCACCTTGTTTTTCGTACTATTGATTGGGATGGGGACCCTATGACCCACCTTGTTAATTGGAAAGAGTACCATGTGGCACACCTTGTTGTTGCTACTATTGATTAGGAAGGGGACCATGTGACCCACCTTGTTGTTGGTACTATTGATTTGGAGGGGGACCATAGGAACCACCTTGTTGTTGGTACTATCATGGAAATTTCCCTTGTTGATTTTGTACATTTTGAGAAGGGTCAATATATGAAGTGTTTTGAGGCATGTATTTTCCTGTTAGTGGGTTTTTACCTTGTGGTATGTATTGAGATGAACCCCCTTGATATTGCTGGGCTATGACCGCTTGTTCGATTTGGGTTGGTTTCCTAAACAAAGGGTTGTCTATTGATTGATCATTTCCCTATGAGAAGATTGATGGAATGTTTGGAATCTCCAATGGTTTGGGTATTTCTCTCTCAACTGAGTTATATCCTAAGGGAATGAGGTGAGGATCTTTAAGATCTTCCACATTAAATTCTATGGGAAACTTAGCACCACTTTGTGCTAATTTGAAGAAGTAATTATTAGGATCCTTTCTTAGGAGTTTTTCCATCAGTTTGAGCAGCTTGGGATTGTTAGAATGTTGAAATAATTCTTCATCATTTATTTCTTCCTCACCATCCACCTTTTCTATGACCATGTCACTTGGGTTTTAGTTTTCTCTATCCATCACTTCTTGTTGTCTATGGGTTAATCCTCCTCACTTGGTGATTGGTTTGATGTTTCTTTATACATTGGTTCTTTTTGAGGAGTTACAAGGTCACTTGGTCTATAATCCCATGGGTCACTTCCGTTGTTTGTATTTTTTGTTGGCCTCTAGGTTTTTTCTATGTTGTGATCTCGTAATTGTCATAAAAAAGTGCTAATATTTTGTGAACGTTGATTTTTAAACTATGAAATGAACTAATGCTTTGTTTTTAGGATTTTTGTGTTTTAAGGAAATGAAGTTGTGTTTTTTTTTGGGATTTTCTATTTTTGAAAAGATGATATCTATTGCCACGCAAGAGGTGGTAATACGGGCCTTCTGACTAAAAGATATACTTTTTTCTCTTATTTGTTTAGGATATTTACTTCATTTATCCACTAGGTTGGTGTTTCTTTTGTCTCAAATATGAAGCTCCTCAAACTACTGATAATATATGTTTTTTCAACCTCAATATGCTCAAAATTTGGTTGTATGATAGGTGTTGTTAGGTTTTGTTGTTCCACTGGAGCAATTGGACACCAAATGGTCACAAAGTGAAAGATGAAAGTGTTGGTATTTTGATATGGTTTTTGTGATTCCCAAGACCCTAAGGTTTGAGCGATGTTTTGGGATGACACTATTCTTGGAACTCAAAATGTTGAAAGACTTGGATCAATATTTCACTTATTTGTCTAGAGGATATGTTGCCAAAAATTTACTTAAACTATCCTTTAGGTTCAAGAAAATGTTGATATCTTAGATGTTTGAGTGAAGGAATGATCCAAGTTATTTTTTTAATTTTGAATTCTAAAAGTAGGATGAGGTGTTGGGTTTTGCAAATGGATGATGGACTTTATGACGTATTGGGGGAGTCTAACTATTTTTGTTTTTCAAAAGATTTTGTAGTTTCAGATTGGTTTTTTTTATTTTCACTAGAAAACAGAGAAAAAGTGGTCGGTTTTAAGCAAAAGTGGCTGAAAAAGTCAACTACGACCAGATTATGGTTAAGTGCAGCCAAATTAGAAAAGCAACTGTGACAAAAAATTTTAAGTGCGGCCTTTGTGTTAAGTTTTTTGATTGATGAATTGTATTGGAAAAAGTGAACCTTTTGGGAAAAAGCAACCAATATGAAGTCAACCATGACTAGAAAAATATATCAACTGTGACAAGACTAGGAGAAAATGTGATAGTTTTGGAGCAAGTGCGTTCAGTTTTCTCAAAAGAGCTAAATTTTCATTAGTAACTGTCATAAGACAAAGAGAAAAAGCACCATGTTTTTGGCAAGTGGTAAATTTTTGGTCAAGTGCAGCGGAAATAATAACAATAGCGGTATTCTATGCAAATTTGCTTCCTAGTTTTTGTGTTTGGCAGCAACTTTGGATAATTTTACAAATTGGATGTCTTTGTTTGATCTGATTTGAGATTTCAGAAAGTGATATCATGCAACACAAGCACTCAAATATATTTGACTCTAAAATGTCTACAATTTTAAGCATATTTCTTTCCACAAAATATCAATGTTCGTGGAGGACAAAATACTTAAAATTATAGCTTCCAAGGTTTACATTGTCCTTAATGCGGCTTGAAATGTGAGCCTAAACATTCAGAAAATTTGAAAGATATTTGTTTGAGAAATCTTCTAGGGAGTTCAAACATAGGGCTCTTTTTAAAGTATTCACACTAAATTCAAAGGATTTGATATTTGAAAACCATGTTAAATGCTTGTTTTAATTTGTTCATTTTAATTCAAGCACAAAGTTTGATGTTTCCAAGTAACTGAAATATTTGGAAATTTCATGAAGACAATGTCCATAAGGATTTAGAGAAGAAGGAATGGGGGAAATTGAGCGTCATTTCGATTTGTTGTTTGTAAGATATTTTTGTGATACTACCATGATGAATACTTGCTTTATTGAGTGTATAGAGGTTGTTTTGAAATAATTTGTGTAGAGGGTGCATGTTAGGTATTTTATACCTCTTTGTGTAACTCGTTTGAATTTTTTTTAACACAACACAACAATATATTTTAAAAAAAGTTTCCATATGTCTGGTATGAGCAAGAATATTCTTTTTATTTTGAGTCAAAGTCCACACAATGGATACAAAGTCACCTTGGTTATAAATACCCTGTGCATCGTATTTGTTTGCTACATAAAAAAGTATTGTTAAAGATAAAAGCCTCTATGCAAATAAAAAGAAACTCGTCAATAAATATGAAATTTCTATCCATAATTACATATTTCTTTTAACTAACATCCATCTTGCATCATAATATCATTAGTTCCATATCCATCCTGCATTCACAATTTTGTTAATATATATGATGATGATAATAATGCAATAAAAAACATCATGTATCATGTATATTCAACATACATCATATATCAACATCCATCATATATCATAACGATATGTCAATCAATCCATCCATCCATATCATATGTACATATAAGAAAAGTACAAAAACATGTATAAGCATATATATCATCATCCATCACCATCACATAACACTTAATGAATTTGAATGAAAGCATATATATCTCATATATATCATCATAGAAACATGTGTGATAGGATAATACAAAAAAATTTACATATATACGAGGCCTCATCTGGGCCAATGAACATATATATAGAAAATCATGTCTACAAAAATGTCTCTAAAATAGTAAAAATGTCACGAAGATCAAGTACAATAAAACTACTACCCGAATGAAGGAGGAGGACTCTAAGGATCAAGTTGATTAGGTTATATAACTGAGTGACTACCTGACTTGGCACTCGTAGCAATACTCGACTCTCCAAAGCGTGGTCACCTTTGAGCTCTAAGAATGAAGGAATCATAAAGAGTCTAATAGTATGTCACCCTCTATAAAAACTAATATCACTCTGCACAGAGGGAATCATGCTCTACTCTAATAATATCCCTCTTAGTGTTAATAACCTAAAACTATATCTCAACAACAAGATGGCACCCAATCTTAGTGTCTGGCTCTGCTCTTAAGCCATCTCTCTCTTGTCGAGCTATGTCTCTCTGTGTAGTAAGTGTAACAATTTGGGCCTCTACGACCTATCGCTGCACTACCTCTACATCCCTCATGGCTATCATCTATGATAGCTACACTAATCCATCACCAGGTGGTGGAGGAGGACCCAAGACTTGTCCCTAATTCTACTACATCAGGTCATCTTGTTCACCCTATCCACCGTCCTATCGGGCTCTAGCAAGATACTCAACAACGATCTCAACACATTGTCTCTCTCCATGAAAACTAGTAATGCATACTCTACCTACAGTAGGAACACCTGTAGGATTTGTAAACCTCAATGCAATACATAATAACCACCACCAATCAAAATCTGGAGTAGTCCCAAGATCTGCTAAACTAATTGGCCAACCCCACCCGAATGGGGCAATAGCTCTGAAATCTGTAATAGTAGCATTGTGATCAACCTATAAACCCTAGACACAGTCATCTCTGGTAGTTTAGCCAAAAAGAGCCTCATATGTGTCTGTAAAATGGCCCTACCTCTCACCAAACTATCAACAAACCCTATCGAGTAGATATCTCTCTAGTAAGGAGTGAATGCGACCAATGAGCAATCGAGTATGTCTACAAAATGGTAACCACTCCTCGTCATCATGCCAAGCCTCACAATCTACATACAGTCTCCATACAAAACCTGACATATCATATAAAACACAATGTCAATAAGGAAGTTTTCCAGGCTAAGTATAGTGAAGAAAATCACCATAACGATAAGAATATGGGTCCTCTAGAGTCCAATGCAAGATACCATCAGGCTAAGCAACTAGGATGTGCTCCCAAGCCCGTACATGCAATAGAGAGACACCCACAGAAATAGATCTACCACCATGGTAGGTGACCTCATGCATATCTTGGTATAAGTGAGCAAGGAGACATGGGCCCCATGCATATCTAGTGCCATGCTCAAACATTTTCTCGATCCACACACCCCAACTAGCTAGGAATTGTTTGCCTCACCTATCAAGAATGACGAGCCCCATGAACAAACCACAAAGAACCAAGGAAACAAGATTGGAATTGCCCACAAAATTAGATAAGTCTATCTTTGCCTCATGAACCTGAAGATGTCCCACACCAAGTACTCGACGCACAGTGCAAGTACCTCATCAAACAAAATATTTAACAAGCTCTCCATGAATTGGAAAATGGAGGATTCTCCACACATCCTCCAAGGTGATGGTGGCCTCCTAGTACGTAAATGAAAAGATGAGGTCTCTGATTTCCACCTCTCCACAAGAGCAGTCATCATAGCTCGGTGACATTTGATAATCAACATAAAGCAAATGATTCACAATCCAACATCATCTAAAACATTTCACTCCAACTCCTAAAACCCATTGATCAAATTAAACAACTCTCAAGGTCGTTGCTCCCTCAACATAAGAGGATTAAGAACTACCTACACCCATTCAACCCATGATGTTAAGCATTTACTACGAAAACATAAAAATATTTGACGATAAAAAAATTGGCTAAAAATTTCAAAAAAGGAAAAAAACGAAAATAATTTTGTCAAAAGTGGATTTTTTTTGTAAAAGCAAACAAACTAGCCGAAAGCGTAAACTATTTAGTCAAAAGAAATAAATAAAGACAAATGCAAAAAATAGCAAAAGCAAAAATTTTAAACAAAAGTGAAATCAGATATGAATGTTTAGGTCAAATGTGAACATTTTAAGTAGATGTGAACAGAAAAATCAGAGCAATCTATTCATAAATAGCAGAAGAACTAAAAATGATGCAAAAGAAAAAAAAATCATAAACCTAATGCCATCAACAACTTGACTTCATGCATTAATTACATAAACATGAAAAGTTGAAAACATGAAACAAAAGGGTACATGTTGGGCACCAATACCTGGAGGCCATCCGAACTCACGAACCACATCCGCACAATGTGGGGCTCCTTGAATCTTCACCATAGCTCTTCAATAATTGAAAAAACAAGAAATCTAGAGACAAGAATTTCCTATAGGATCAAAGTGCAAATGAGGTGATTTGAACCCTAATTACCTATTTTAAGACTCAAAATCCTATTTTTTTACCTATGAAGCACTTTTAGGTTGAAATTAGGACCTCCCAAGAATGTTTGAACTATTAGCAAGAGAGCTATAGACTTAATTTTTTGTCCTCTATGCATCTAGACTGAAATGAAATAGTGTCATGAGCCCAACCTCAAAATTGGTATTTTCAGCCAACCTCTCGAGGGGGCAGCCTAGAGTCCTACCATCATTTCACTAACTGTTGTGGCACAATGGGGCATATAAAAAATTTCAAATATTGATCTTAACATCAAATTATTTGAAACAAAGCAATCACTACTTTGTCTCAAAGAGGGGAAAAATGTAGACATGTAAAATTGACCTAACACATATCACACATCCTGAATGACATTTTCTCATCATCGACATCGTTATCACCTAATATCAGTACATTTCACACCATTTACATCAAAAATCCTAATTCCATCTATTAATTGAATAATAATGCATTATTAATTAATTTACTATTTCACCATTTTTGATGAATTAAATAAATTTCATTTATTTAAAAAAGTCTTATACCCTAAATTCCTCTATTAATTGAATCAAATTACATTATTTAATTAATTCAGTTTTTCATCATTTTGATGAATTTCATTTATTTAATAAATTCCTAATCTAACTTTATTCTTCTTGATTAGTTAAATAATAACAATTATTTAATTATGTAGCTAATTCATTTTATTCCCCTAAGTCAATTTAATTATTCACTTAATAGTTTAATTAAATCACTTTCCCCCAAATTTGAATAATTTAATAAATTATTCAAAACATCATACAAAAGATCAAATCAAACAAATGTAAATTTGTTTGAAAAAGTCAAACTTGATTTGCACGTTCAACTCAAAATGATTAATTAATTAAATCAATTAATTAATTACCCTCACCCACTTTCATGATTGAGAAAATTACGATTCCCTGCTCACTCTATTTTCTGACTAATCCATCTATTTCCTAACAAATCAATCTATTCTTCAATTCCATAGATTATTCAATCAATTTCCTTAATCTCACTGAACACTCAAATTGATTTCTTCAATCACACAGATTACGTAATCAAAATGCAATGATTATTCCCATCTAAATCCTCTTAATGTTTTTCAACCATTGATTAAGATATTCTACTACGTGATCCTGAGCATTTATTTCAAAACAAAAATTCTATATAACAACCATCTTTCTACTAAAAAACGATCAGAGAATCAACATATTTTGCACAAGAATAAATGCCAAAATCACTATCGGCCTTTTGACAAAGCTTTACACATATCTTTGATCAACACATGCACGTATTTTGAAGATTTTTCATGCACAATGGAGGCTTCGCATTGATACAAAAAATTCAAAATCTTCGCAAACACACTCTGACACGGGATGGTAAAGCTACATTGTTTTGAGTTCATTGTTATTGTTTTATTTCAATTACATTCTTGAATTCATTGATTTTGTAGTTTCATTTCCTGAGTAATGGACATGAATCGTCTTTTTGTTTGAATTATATTAGTTTTCAATTCATTCATTCGTATTATTGCGTCATATTGATTTCCCCCTTACACACAATGTAAAAACGTTTCTTATGGTCATTGGTGGGTATGTTTTCACAGAGACCTAGGAATTCTACCATATCTTCATTGGTTTGAAATGTATTGAGAGAGACAATCTTATTGGTCCCAATCTATGAGTTTTGGGTGGATGATGTGTACATGAATGGGGGGTTGGTGAAATTATAATGAGATATGTACTCTTTCAATGTGGAGGGCTTATTTTATCATGATTGGTAAGGGAGTCTTGATACATGTATAATTGATCATTAGGCAAGGATGATGTATGATGTTAAACCTTAATCTCACTTGGTCGATGAGATATTAGATGCAGTTTTAAATATTCATATATTTTGATGTGATATGACCTTTTATGTGATGGCACTCATAATATTCATTTTAATTCTATCATGTGAGGTTTGGTTGGATTTCATCAAATGATCTTATCATTGAAAATTTAATCATATTATCTTGGATAATCTTTTGAAAAAAAAACCTCCATGGTTTCCCCCAATAATTTGTAATTATGTTTTGGATTAGTATGAGGTTGCCTACCCTTATAGGATTGAGGCATTTATTTTCTTATAAATATTTTTCACATTTTAAGTTTCCTATTTCTTGGGTGTTTTCATGTGTTTTCATGTTTTTGAATGTCCTTGACAAAAAAAATCATTTTTGGCCCAAAATTTAGACTTGAAATTTGTTTGGTTGTTGTGGTTTTATTTGTTATAATTTTTTACTAATCCTTTGGTGATAAAGATATTTTCAATGGTGACCCCCTTTTTATATAATTTCATCAAATATGGAGATGCAATTGAATTGAAAATGGAAGGCCATTTCTTGATAAATATTTTGGACAAAAATTACAATAATTTTTTCTTGGGTATAGGCTAAGGGAAGCAACAAGTGAGACCCTTCCACCCTTGTTGGAAGGTAATGAAATTATCACCATTAAAAATATCTAGCATATCATTAATTTTTATTTGACATTATATGAGAATTGGGTAACAAACTTCTCAATTAAGTTAGCAAAAGAGGTTATATATCCTTGAGGGAGGTGCATTAACTATTAAGAATCTTGTACTCCCAAAACTTATAGAAATAATCTCATGAGTTACATGATGATTTAAGTGATCTCTTAGCATGTCATATAACATTCATTGACGTGATCTTAAGGGTCTTATACTCCCTTATACTTGTGAAACTTGGGGACTTAAAAATGATTGGAAAAAGGTACTATTATGATATATCTATTAGAGGGGTAGGGTAAAGATGTTCAAATTTATATATTTTCTTTGGGTTGAAAGCCTTTTATTGTAACCCCTTGAGCATATTGGTCATTTCCTTCTACTCTTGGGTGAAATTATTTTTAGTAATTGAGTTTTGAGGATGGTATGGGTTGATGCCATGATGTGGTAATTGTTGGTAGAGAGTATGATGGGTTTTTATCTGTATAATGTATGTGTTGTTGGTAAGTTGTTGGTGTTGTAATATGTCTTCTAGTATTGTCATTGATGGAAACCTAAAGTCACTCATCCAGTCCATAGTCTAGTATTGGTTCATATCGACATAACAAAATGAAGAACAAGGTATTTGGTTAAAGGTCGAGATGTCGATCAATATGCATTATTTGCTTATCAATTTGTGTTGCACATCTTAGGGAAGATAGTTGGGTATCTAGAATACCTTATTCTAGATTTTTGTGGCTATGCATTCACTGGTGTATGATCTAAGTGATCTGGTGCACTAATTTTTTGGCTATCTGTGCTAGAAGGTTGACTTGGCAAAATTAGTCATTGTAGATGTTTAAGAAGTAATTTGTTAAAAAAAATTGTTCAAATATGTTTATTTGGGTCCTCACTATGCTTTGACCAACTATGGGTGGTGCGCATAAATAATTAGTGGTGGATTTAGCCGACAGTTGAAAGTTATTTTATGTTTTATGTAAGCCGACATACAAATGATCAAATCCTTGATATCAGATATATATATATATATAAGATCAGTAGTATCATTTTGGAGAGTGAATGAGAATTATGTGAATTATATTAGTGTGTGGTGCAAAATTAAAAAGGATAGTGGTGCGAATTCATTTGTGCATGGATTTGTGATGCGAATTGTAGAGTAGAGCATAGCAAAGAACAAAATCAGATAGAAGGTCCAAAATCTGATCTATGAGCCTAACCCGAACTATAACTTGGCATAAGTAGATGCTACTAATTTAGTTCAATCATTCAGATGGTTTTAATCTGAACTTTTTGTAAGGCAACGAGCCTTCTACTTTGAGAAGTGAGCTCTAGGCAGTGTTCCTAAATGCAAGTGCATTCCCTTTTGTAAAACGTATATTTGAGTACTCAAATTATGGATTAATCTCCACCATGGTTTTCCCCTAACAGGGTTTCCACATAAAAATCATTGTGTTATGGTGTTATGGATGATTATTTTGTGTGTTTTCATATTTCTTTAGTTTAATGTTGAAATGGTTTAAATATCAGATTAATAAAGTTCAGATTTGTAGAACACTAATTCACCCCCCCTCTCAGTGTTCCCTTGAGTCCAACAATTGGTATCAGAGCATCTGGTTCCTCAAAATAAGATTGGCATCTTTAGGTGGATCTTGGAATGTGATGGACTTTGGTAGTCTTCAACAACAAATTTTGGTGGCACTTGATGACCTTGATCAATCTAAATAAAAAGTCTGGGAATTGAAAGAAAATCTTAGGGATGCAGAGAAATTCATTCAGACATCAAAAGATCAGATTGTTAAATCTAGGGAAAAGAGGAAAGATATCTATGATCAGATTAAGAAGAGAGAAATAAAAAACATGGATGATGCTCACCTGAATAGAACCTTGAAGGAAATAACTAAAGAATGTGAAAATCTTGCCAGAGACAATGCTACCCTAAAGCATGAAATGAAATATATGCTAATGAAGCTAACTAAGGAGATTGGAGAAAGGAAGAAGAATGAGGAGATTCTTTCCCAGTCCTTAAAAGAAAGATATGATGAATGCAGAAGAACAAATGGAGAATTCATTCAGTTAGAAAGTGAATTGCAAAAATCCAGAAACAATGAAGAAGAACTTGAAAAACAACTTATTATTCTTAGGGATGAACTTGCTACTACAAATGAATACAAGGAGAAGTTTAAGATTAGTTTTTTTAAGCTTGATGAGCTGACTCAAGGAAAAAAGAATGCTAAAGACAAGTGAGGCCTTGGACATGAGAAAGGAGAAAGTTTCGGATCTGGACAAATAAATTTGAAGTAAGGAAATCATATGAACAAAGGTGGAAGGTATCTGGTAATACAACCTAATGCTCAAAAGTTTAATGGATATTGTTTTTCTTGCAATAAAGTTGGTCATATGGTTGCTCAATGTAGAAGTAAAATGAAATCAAGTAATCCATCATTCTTTGGTCAGTGTTTCAATTGGAAAAAGTTAGGTCACAAATCAATTGAATGCAAAAATGTGTCAAACTACTCTTTCAATAGAAGGAATGTTGAATGTTATACCTATGGAAGAATTGGGAATATTTATAATCAATGCAGATCAAGAAGAAATCAATGGAATGATTGGTTTGGAAAAGGAACAATTGTGTGTTACAATTGCAATAGATACAATCACATTGCAAGATTTTACAGAAACAAAAATGTGGGTAAAAGAGGTCCAGTATACAAAGACAGAAATACATAGAAAAATGGCAAATAAAAAGGAAAAATTATTGTGGATGAATAAGAGATCGGATGAAGAAGGCATGGGTAAGGAAGAATGAATCTGATGCTGGAAATGGCTCTACACCAGAACCTGCTTCTGGTAATTCCTCTAAAAATTGATCTCAGGCCATTGGCCTAGGGGATTTTTTCAAGAAAATCCTTTTCCCCTATTCGTAAGCTAGTACCAGATCACGAGAAGATTTTCAAAAGGTGTATTGATTATCTACAGATGTTCTAGAAAAAAATCAAAAGGAAACTTAAAGAAATCATAAGTCCGTAGAAGAATTTTTCTCTCGCTGTCTGAGAAAATAGAGTAACTGGAAAACCTAGGGAAAAGGAATTTATTACAAGTGTGTGAGCTATAAAAGATAAGTTGTGACTCTCATTTTTCTCTTTGCATCAAAGAAGAGAAGGAGGAAAGTGGTTTGCAATAGAATCTTGAAGGAGTAAAGTTAATTTGACAGTGAATCTTGAAATTCATCAGGTATTTCAGTTGTTTTGAAATTTCCATATATTTTGGTGTGTGGTTGTACGAAGGGAAAAATGGAAAAAATTAAAGGGTCAATCAATTTAGATGAATACAATAGTGAAAATATTAGAGTCATAAGAAATTTTTTGTCACCCAATGAATTGAAATAGGTAAAAGAAGCCAAACATAAGAATTTGGACATTTGGAATAAGTTTCCCTATTTCAAGAATGCAAAACTCGTAAAATTCATTTTGAGCAGATTGAATGGTGAAATTTTGATTCTAGACAAACCCTACCTCATTTCAAAGGAAGTAATTGAAAATCTAACTAGATAATGCAAAGTTGGGGAGATACCAAGAAAGAAATCCATCTGAAATAAAGAATTCAAAACCCTAACCGAAGTTATTGGAGATCAAAGGGCACTAATAATCTCAACAATCAAAAACCCTGTGACAAGGTACATTGCACATGGAATATCATATAAAATATTTTTCAAAAATAGAGAAGGAGAAACTTTGGCTGGTGCAATCTACATCTCACACAAAATAATAATGGAAGGTCAGGACTTCGCCCTGTGTGGACTGTTAAAAGATCAATAATGGAGAATGTGAAATTAATGAAGATGAGAGATTACCCTTTCAGGTTTGGTACTCTGGTCATATGTCTGGTAATGTACTTTCTAAATTGTTTACTAATGAACAACAATGTGGTGTGGAAATTAAATGAATCCGTGTGCAAACAAATCTACACACACACTAAGAATTTGGCTAAGTGTGATCAAGAATTTGAAAATTTCTTTAAGAGTTTGCTTGGAAATTTTGGTTCAGTTGGTATTTCTCTTTTGGTAAAAGCACTTGAAGTTGGTTCCTCTTCTGGTAATATGGAGAGAAAGAAGAAAAGAGAGAAATAAGTTGATGTTTGTACTCCTCCAGAATGCAAGATTCCAAAAATTGAAGGAAAAGGAAATTATGGACATAAGAGATGAGGAATCTGATGAAGAAACTGAGGACATATAAGGAAAAGAGCAGGATTTGGCTGAAACAAAGCAAGAAAAGGAAATAATAGAAGCAAGTGAAGAAGAAGATGACTTGACAAAAGAGAAGCTACAGTAAGATATCCACAAGGAAGGTAGAATGTAGAAAATTTCTTAGTTGTGGTCTTTCAGACCCTCATATGATCAAGATATGATCTTAAGTGTTCTAAGTGCTCATGTTGTGCACAGTCAGATCAAACTGGAGAATTTGTAGAATAGTTTACCTGAAGAAATGATTGAATGCATTAAGGAAACTTTGGACTCTGAGTTTCAAAACAAAGAAGAAGGAGAAGTAATATCTCATTTGAAGGAATAGTTCGGGCTATCACTCACCAAGTTGAAAAATAAAATGAATGAGCTAAGGCAATGCATAAGTACAAAAAATAAAATCTACAACTATTGCATCCGTTGGCCTCATGCAGTTGGGAAATATAAAGAGAAGTTGGAGAAAATTGAAACAAAATTGAATGGGATTGGAAAGCTTTGATATGTTTACAGATCGGGATGGAAAAATCAAGAAAAGAATTCAAGAGCTATAGTCTGAGCATGCAAAAGTTTATCTCACTAAAAGCACACTTGTGGACACTTTTTGGAAAGTAAAGGACCTAACTTAATGCATAATAGAATAGATGGTTGAGATACTGAGGAAAGGTGAAAATTTAGAAGATGTGATCATAATTTTGGAATCCCTCATTGAGATTGTCCATAGGACATCTAAGAATAATAGCATGATCATAATCATTGGGATTGCAATAGATTATTGGAAGAAATTCCTATTGGAGATGAAAGAGAATCACAAGATAATTTTCTAAGTTGCAATTGTTCTTTCTTAAAGTTTTGAATCAATTTTGAAGTTTTGGTTCTATTTGAAAAAGGGGGAGAGAAAGCAACATGTATTCTATCAATTGTTTTTTCATTTTTGGAAAAAGGCTTTCAACTTTGTCATTGATGTCAAAGGGGGAGATAAAGTAATAAAAAATGCCTCATCAATCTAAGGGGGAGCTATGTTTTGAAAGTTTGAAGTTTGGCAACGTACTCATATTGGTTTTGACACTTAGTCATTTTTCACTAAGTGTTGCCATCAATTCCAAAGGGGGAGATTTTTGGAATATGGCTTCTAGTTTTGTCACTAATGGCAACCTAAAGTCACTCATCCGGTCCATAGCCTAGTATTGGTTCATACCGATAGAACAAAATGAAGAACATGGTATCTGATTAAAGGTAAAGATGTCGATCAAATTGCATTATTTGCTTATCAGTTTGTGTTGCGCATCTTAGGGAAGATATTTGGGTATTTAGAATATCTTATTCTATATTTTTGTGGATACGCATTCACTGGTGTACGATCTAGGTGATTCGATGCACTAATTTTTTGGTTATTTGTGCTAGAAGGCCGACTTGGCAAAATTAGTCATTGCAGATGTTTAAGAAGTAATTTGTTAAATGTTTTTGTGTTTGAATATGTTTATTTGGGTCCTCACTATGATTTGACCGGCTATGGGTGGTGCACGTAAATAATTAGTGGTGGATTTAGCCGTCAGTTGAAAGTTATTTTATGCTTTATGTAAGCCGACATATAAATGATCAAATCCTTGATATCAGATATATATATCAGATTGGTAGTATCATTTTGGAGATCTAATGAGAATTATATTAGTGTGTGGTGTAAAATTCAGAAGGATAGTGGTGTGAATTCATCTATGCATGGATTTGTGATGCAAATTACAGAGTAGAGAAAAGAGCAGAATTAGACAGAAGGTCCAAAATCTGATCTATGATCCTAACCGGAACTGTAACTTAGCATAATTAGATGCTACTACTTCAGTTCAATCCTTCAGATGGTTTTAATTTGATTTTTTTGTAAGGTCGTGAGCCTTCTACTTTGAGCAATGAGCTCTAGGTAGTGTGCTTGAATGCAAGTGCATTCCCTTTTGTAAAACTTATATTTGAGTACTCAAATTGTGGATTAACCTCCACTGTGGTTTTTCCCCTAACAGGGTTTCCACGTAAAAATACTTGTATAATGGTGTTGTGGATGATTACTTTGTGTGTTTTCATCTTTCATTGGTTTGATGTTGAAATGGTTTAAATATCAGATTAATAAAGTTCAGATTTGCAAACCACTGATTAACCCCCCCCCCGCCTCTCAGTGCTCCCTTGAGTCCAACTGTTGGAAGTAGGATTTTGAGGGAGAGTAAGAATTTATGTGTAGATATGAGGTTTGGGTAGGCTATGAAGTGGTTAGAGGATAAGAAGTTGTAGTTGGATGATAAGTGTAGACACCTAAAATATTCCACAGCCATCCATCACCTAACCTAATCAATCAATTCCATCAACTAATCCTAATTGACCTAATCATCTTCACCTAGTTCTAATTGACCAATATCATCACCTAGGACATGCCCCCTTTACCTAAATTCCATCACTTATTATTTAATTAAACACCTTTTTCCATCTCCTCACAATAAATACATAAATAAATATAATTTTCACCTATTATCCATCTCACACATGTTGCTAAAATAATTATATAATATTATTATTTGATTAGGCCTATATTCCCCTAACACATTTCAAGAATAATGGGCACCTATGAACACTTATCCTTATGGTCCCATTATTATTGCAACACAATCCAAGAATAAAGGGCACCTAAGAACACTTATTCTTATGGTTCCCTTATTCTCTCAACACAACCCAAAGTTATAGCCTTCTTAGGTGTACATGTCCCTAGTTTCCCTCATGCTCACAATTACTTACTAAATTTGGTAAGTTAATCCTAGAAATTTACAATATACCCACCTTCATCTCCACCCTCAATCTTGTCCTTGATCCTAGGGAATTCCGCTCAACCATTCTTCACCCTTTATCTCAAAATAAAATCTTGACCATCCATTCCTTCTTCCAAATCTTATAAATTCATGCACTCTTTAATCCAAATTTTAATTATCACTTATGCTAGTAGATATGTGTTATCAAATTGGTGATCTTAAAGAAAGAAGAATCAACATTCAAAAGTCATTGGAGAAAATAAAATCATAATGGAGGTATGGTAACACTTCAAGTTTGTTTTTGATGTTATTATCTTAATTTGATCTCTTTTGTGAGCTCTATCTAGAGGTTTTGCTTGTTTTGAAATAGTAATTTTCATGCTTTTTCATTCCTATTTAAGTTTCAAATCTTAGCATTACATTTTGACAACTCTATTGGGGACTCAAATGCCTTATCTAACTCCATTTTTTGCATTTTTTTCTTGGAGCATTTTTTGTGACTAGTTTTGCGGGTTCGTGAAGTAGGTTTTAGGTATCAAATTTTTGGAGGTGTCCCTAAGGCCAAAAAACTACACCATTTCATTTAGGATGGCTGAGAGATGAAATTTTATATAAAACACTTAGTATTTTATTGACAAAAAATTCAAGGTATTTCTAGACCTATACCAAAGGTACATTGTACAAATTTTGTACTTCTATACAAAATCCATACCTTTCATATTGTACAAACCACCATACAATTGTAAATAAATCATAGGAAGTATAAATAATCAGTGAAGAGTTATATACATAAGGGTCGAGCAAAATTTAGAGAGGTATACTCATGCACATGTAAAATGCATTGCAATTTACATACAAAATATACACCTAGTTTTGTAGGATACATAGTGTATATACAATTGCTAAAACGATTTTTTGATATATATCCATACATGGAGTATATTCACATGTATGGAGGTACACAAATGACACATACACACATGTGGGTAGGGAGTATAAATCACATATTTCTCAAACTTTAAATTTGTTTTTGTTTTTTCTTAAATTTGCTAAAATTCTCTTTAAATGTCTTTTAAATCTAGGGATTAATAATTTTAATCATGGGTGGTTGAAGTCCATTGTGATTTTATATGGAATCTAGGCCAAATTCAAAGGGTTATGGTGGTAAATTTTAGGTTTAAGACATTCTTGCATAATCGTTAGTTTTTTAAACTTTAGGTTTGTTTGAAATTCCCATTAAAATATGGGATTTGGTAGGTTAAATTTTATTTCATAATTTTTTTAAATCTACATTTGATTGTTATAATCTCCATGTATAGTCCATAAGGGGAAGTTTTAAATAAAACCCATTTTAAAAGTCATGTTCAAATCGAGGAGTGTGGGATGGAAATCTTTAGAAATTGTTTTTTAAATTATTTCAAACTAAAAACTAAGTGGAATTTGATGTTTATTTGAAATCTTGCAGCATTTAAAAACTCAATTGTCTTTCACAAAGTTTCTAGATCCATTTTTGTGCCCTTTTCTTTGTTTTTGTGCCTTGAGATCCTGTGGCCACATGAAGAACCAAGGGGCTTGCCAAAAATAAGCCATTGGTTGCATGGTATTTCTAGCTCTCAATCACTCTTTGCATAAAGAGGCCCAAAAATAGCCCCCATGCCTTAGTTGATGGTCACCTTGCAGACCAAGGGTTGGCCAATAGGGGCTTAAGTCTTGCCTAACACCATTAATTTATTGTAAAAATCACCCTACATTCAAACACTTATAACTTACTCATTTTTTATTGCTTTTTCAATCTTTAATAGGGATTGGAAATCTAATTCAAAGAAGTACATAGTGGAGAAGGTATTTTATAAAAAAATGCTCTAGAATTTAGGTAAACTAATCAAAAGTAGACTTATGTTGTGAAATTTCATTTGTCCATAACGTTTACGTTTTTTATTATTTTTCAATGATTTTTGTAAACTTATCAAAAGAATATATAGAATCTATTTTTGTTGTTTATTTTCTATAAAATTCACTATTTTCCTATTTTTACTAACGTTTGTGTGCAATTATTTTCGTGTTTCCAAGGATTCAATCTTACAAACTACTAACATTGGTGGTTTTGCAAGACTTTTTGCTCAAGATATTGATTATAGACATTTTATTTTCTATGTGCTTTGTCTTTTTTTTATCACATTAAAATTCTAGTTTAAAATTCACTTTCGCACTTCTATTTGGGTTAATAATTTACAAGTGCCTTTTAAACCCCAAGCACACTTACACATGCTTTCCTCTTTCACCTTAGGGTAATCTTGAGGATCATAAATAAGTGTTGTCTTATTTTATTTCTAGGGTGGCTACTTGGGGATTTCATCACCCTAAGGGATGACCTCAACTCCAATATTTTGACAAAGTATAAATAGTGGGGGGTGAATCAAAATACAAGCTCTTGGAAGTTGTGATTTTGTTATTCATGCTAAGCCCCCAAGAACTTTATACCTTGGGGAAGTGAAGGAGAAGGGTGGGTTACCCTCTTCTCCCATTTTTTTGACTTTCTCACATTTTTCAAATTCATGAATTAGGCCTCGCATACCCTTGTGGTATTTAAAGGATTCCCTAGACAATTTTATATAGCCTACTTTAAGAAATTTCAACTATTGCTTATTATGGTGCAAGGTAGAGTATCATGTGTGAAGCTACTCACCTCATCAATTCTTGAGTAGAGGTAGAAGCTCTTTGGGTAAGCTATTCAAAAACCTCCAAAGAAAGGAGAAAGGTGAGCCCTTTTGCCAATGGACCCCTACTTACCAACTCTTGAGAGAAAGGTGTTTCACACATATCTTAATGTATTAATATATTAAATTCTATGGTGGGCCCACACTAATTTAACACTCATTTTATTGAATACATTTAGGCTTGTTATTGTGTAATTTTGTTTAAGTGTTTCATATACCAAATTTCTTGTTCATAAACCTTTACTACCAAGTCTAAGTCAAGTCTAGTTTGAAGTACTTTTTCTTGTTTGAAAACACATTACCCATCGGTATCCTTGAAACATAAACATCGAAGCCAAACCTAAGATAACCACAATTTAGTGCAAAACATATTTCTCCTTGGTCATCACCAAAATTATTTCCCAACATCTACCACATCAACCACATACCTTATCCATCTCACGTTGGGAAAACTTAGCCACATCTCTAGTTTACTTCGTTGTCCATACTTTGACTTATCCCATTGTCCAACCTTTCACAAAACACATTGAGTGAAAAGTACACATCCTTTTGTCACTCATTATCCTCTTGATCATAACCCTAGTCACCTTTGAGTCACATCCAAGAGAACATTAGGATACCCTTTGTCATTATATCATGATCATCATCTTTTATCCACATCATCCATATAGTCCATACCCATCATTGATCCAAATCAACCCTTGGTCATTGTTGAAAGCATCGCTTTTATATTTCTTAAATAAATATCATCACATTAGTCTAACATTTTGGATCTTTAATCATCCTAAGGCACATTTTTTAATATTTGGAAACTCTACACCAATTTTTAGAATCCCAAAATCAAGCCATAATCAAATCATCGTAACATCCAAGTGTGTAGATTTAAACTATAATCCAAGTTTAGTAAGTTAAATTCCCATAGTCTAAATAATTATCTATTCCCATCTTTGGGCCATCCTAATCATTTTATTTATCCATCCACATGTTCCATCCAAGTAATCTATCAAGTCTACCTATTGTCATCCTTTTGATTTGTACTCACCATAAGTCAAAGCAATCCAAAATACAAATCATTTCAATTTTTAAAATCCAAGGACCTAACTAAAACAATGGATCCATGTCCCACACATGTAAAGATTAAACTCATAAATAAAGCAATCCAAAAGATCATAATCAAGGGAAAATCCAACACCATGAGCCCTCTAGATGAAATATTTTTCCTAAATCAAGCCAATTAACTATAAGGCAATTGTTCATCAACTTGAATATGATCCTTATTATGATAAGGATGGTATTATCTATCAACTTGAATATGATCCTTATGATGATGAGGATGATATTATGAATCAACCTAAATATTAACCTTATGATGATGATAGCTAATGAGAGCCAATTATGCTCCATATTATGTCATATTTTATGCATTTTCATCCACCTTCATAACCATTTCTACATTCCATTTTCATATCATTTCACCATTTTACGCAGCATATGATTCAATATATAAGGCATATTTAATATAGTTTTAAGATTAAAATATGGAAAATAGTTATTGGTTGAGTTTAATAATAATCATTGTAATTTCAAGCCATGAAGAATACAACTTGCAACATACAGATTTCCTATCACATTTTATGAAGGAACTTCTTGTCATATGCAGTTTGTATTTTCTATTATAGTTTCCTCACCCCATGGTTGACATCAAGCTATTTCATGGAATCAATTACTTGTTAGTGCTGACTATGCATTATTTTATCCAATGTTACCTTCCTTTGGTTCCTCCTTCATGGAATTTCCCGCATGTATTCTTCAGCCATGTGAATTTATTTCATGGTGAGATCTTTACAGTATAATATTTCCATGTCAAGATGCCACTTCAGCACGTTGTTTTCTCAGCTAATCATCACTGCCATGAGATTTTTGAAGCCACTTAAGGAGAAGATTTTCAATAAAGGTCATACTTGCCATCTATGCAGATACCAAGATCTATTTGTTCCTATTTTATCTCTAGTCAACAATCAACTTCTCATGTGAATATCATATCATTCCTATACCAGCTTAGTGCATGACTTTTCCAAGTGGCTGGTAATATAGATCAAAATTTGTTGGAAAGGATGCACATGTTGGATGTGTGAGGGAAACCAAAATATTCTTATTATTGCTTAGTGTTTTAATAAATCCGTTTTTAATTTATAGCCAGTTGTGTGGTGAAACCACAATCTTTTGTCATTATCTATAATAAGGTTATTTAGATTAGTAGGTAGTTTTGGCTACATGCCAAAAAAAATATCGTATTCCTCTATGTAATTGTTAAAGGTTGCATGTATATCAGAAGTCAAAGATAGTTTATTGTATACAGATTTTCGTGTATTATTTCTGGAAAATAAAAATAGTAGT
Source organism: Sequoiadendron giganteum (assembly GCA_007115665.2). Classification (NCBI taxonomy): domain Eukaryota; kingdom Viridiplantae; phylum Streptophyta; class Pinopsida; order Cupressales; family Cupressaceae; genus Sequoiadendron; species Sequoiadendron giganteum. The sequence goes on along the minus strand of CM021107.1, from coordinate 316,088,064 downwards.
CTATTGATTACTCTCACGTAGAAGAAAGTTCTCATTTCATCACTTGGGTAGCTAAAGAGGCAGGGTGCCCACTGTGAGGTTATCCAGTGATATGTATATTATAATGTGATTATTATGGTATGTGTTATTTACGTTCTTTCTGAATTATTTTCTTACAGTATGATTATTTTTTAATAATTATTTTATTGCGGTATAATTATTATTAATGGCTATAATTATTTCATTTGACATGATCCATTTATATATTTATTGATTAATTTTTAGATTCTCTTTTCAATCATCAAGTTGTTGTTTGAATTTACTTTTAGTAATTAGAATCTACTTTTCAGAATTGTTGTTGTTACTGTTGTAGGCGGTGGTAGTTCCTAGCACAATTCTGACAATAACATAGAATAGGAATTAAATCATATTGTTATTAATTTAATTCTCGATTGTTTTAGTTGTATTTCATCCCCACTCACCTCACTATCTTCATACCTTCGATAGATAGCCATGGTACCTTTCACAAGTATACGATCCCTAGATTGACATTTTAGGAACAAACTGAGGAAGTTAATGTAAACCTTTTATAGCAACTTGATTCTAAGTCTCGGTCCATTGTTTTGTCCATCATTTTGGCACTGTTGCTGGGGGAGGTGTTAAAGGCTTGAAATCATAGTGGGCTAAGTTAGGACCATTCCACCTCAGTGAAAATCTATGCAAATTTTGACCTTGTTTAGATGATTAACCTTGGTTTTCTTTGTTTTAAATCATATAGATGCATTGTTTGAGGTAGATCTTAGAAATTAAAGAACCATTTATATATTCACTAATTGTTGTGAGATTGATAAGAAGAAGCAATATTGAAGAAACAATATAAAAAATGTTAAACATGTTACATTTTTAAGGGAGTTCAAATAGGTTAATTTTGGGAGAAAAATGGTTGAAAAATAAAGAATCCAAAGGGAATGAAAGAGAGAAAATGTGCTTTGTGGCTGGGGCGCTGCCCCTCGACCCCAACCTATCTTGTGATAGTGAGCATGGCCAAGGCACTACCCCGAGACATTGCAAGGGGTGTTTCCCCTTCACCCTGTTGGGGGCTGTCACCCCCAAACCCCCGCTTTCGAATTTAAAAACAAAAGAAGAAATTGGTGGAGAAATTGTGTTGACCCAAGGTGGTGTTTTAATACCCCCTCTTCCTCATGAATAAAACTTAGAATATCTTGATCTTCTATCACCATTGTAATAATCATTTACAAGTATTATTCCTATAGATGAGAAAGAACACATAATTGATGAATTTCTAGGACAATGGATTTTTGAAAATGAATCATTTGGTGAAGGTTTGACCACTTTTTGTTCTCTTTGTTGCAAGGAAGAAAATAAGTGCACATGCCAAGCTGCTCAAGAGGACATACTGGCAGAGATCCATGCTATAAGTGAACCTCATCAAAATAAAAGTGAACATGAACCAATCTCCTTTATGACTCATGGACAACTTCATGCATCAAATTGGGAAGATCAAGGTATGATTGATGATGTTAACATGTCTTATCATTTTATTGGATTAGACATGCAACACATTTCTTCACAAAATGCTTCTTCACCTACTATGTATGGTGAATGGAAAAATACACACTCTTCATCATATCCATTATTACCATCTTCATCATTACTATATTCACCGTACTCATCCTACCTATTCCCACCCACTATATATCCAAAACAATTATTACCATTTTCATTATCACATTCATCCACTTCACCATATCCACCAAAGGTAACCATGATGCCTAAAAACGTACTACATAATAAGGTGGTTGAAATTGCATATAATAATGTCAATTCATGGATCCCTTTACATTTTGATAATGTGCTTGGAATTGGTGAATTACAATTGAAATACATTAATGCAAGTGAGGGATGTGATTTTGGTTTAATTTAATTAGAAGGACAATATGATCAATTGAATGATATTCAACATAGTTCTTCTTACTTCATTAAAAAATCACAAACTTTAGAGGGTATTCACACATAAGGAAACACTTCAAAATGAGTTTAGTTTAATTATGAAACTCATAAATGTGTGTGTTTACATTAATCATGCACTAAGCAATGTTGAGCTAAATGCATTGATTATTCAAGAATTATGTGAGATAACAAATGAAAGCCTACAAGATCTATCTTTTAATATTTTTATACTCAACTATATAGATATTTGGAGGCCTATGGTCAAAATACGTATTCCTCACACACTTATTGATTTAGGCCCATTGATACTTGATTTTATAATTAAGTACAATTAGATGGGTTTGAATGCATTAATGACCATACCAAGTGTTTCCAAGGATATAATGTTACAATGATATAATGCTACAAAATAATGATTGTTCATTGACAAGGATCAAGGTATTAATAATTATTATCTTTTTCATTCTTGATTATTTATCTTAAGATGAACATTCATTGAGCAACCCAATATATTATATATCATTGTATTTCTTGATTATTTGGATTATCTTAAGATGACAATTCATTGAAAAAGGCTCCAGGTATTCTTACACCATTGTATTTATGACTTCTTTGGATTGTGCTAATGCCCTCATACTTTTGTAGCATGAAATAAGTTGGGGGGGAATCCCTTTAATTCTGGAAATCATTGATTGATTCTTGATAATGCCTTCATTCATTATTTCTTTGGTTCTTCCAATAAAACCACCTTTGTGAGCTTTTGACCAAATCAAGGTATGAATTCTTGTGTTAGCATCAATTTTATATTATGTGTACACAAGAACTAATTTCAATTCATCCATTTAATTATTACATATTTATTCATACTTTACCATTCATTTTTCTAATTAATAAATCAATTATGATGGTGAAGTTATTAAATGGATGATATTATACTACTATACTTGATCTACTTGGTCCTAAGAATATGGTTGTAGGTTTATTCTAGTGGTTACCTAACACTTTTGCACCAAGTGATTATGCTTCTCTTCATGAGATTTCAAAGATTCATTTTGTTAGCCTTGCTCACTAGATGACAAAGTTTCTTTTGTGTTACACTCTTGGAGATCCCCAAAGGGTTTTGTGCCAATGTGTTCAACATTAATGGAAATAAATTCTCTTTTCCATATTTTGTGCTACTAGAAGACAAAATGCAATATGGCTAATTCTTCACAAGAAACACATCCAGAGACAACTTGAAGACACATGGAGGTCATAAAAGAAGCTCAAGAATATTCTAATGCAAATCATTGCACTTTGTCATTAGGATTGATTCATCTTCCTATCTATAGCTATATGGGTCAGTTGAAAAACTACCGTTGGTCTTTCACTACATTGCCTTATCTTTGGAAATTGTTTCTCTTGTGAGTAATTCTTTCAACCAAGATATTGGGCATGTATTCCAAACTTCTACAATCAACTTTCAGATATGGTGGAATGTGCTAAATGGGATCATATTATGCAATCTTGTTATGCACATATTCATGGTCACTCATGATGAGGTTTATTTCTTGCCATTGGTCATCATTTCAAGCTTTGCATCATGCAACTAGTTTCAACAGTGACATTCATTGTTCAAGTGCTTCTTACAAAACTCTATGATATGGATGGTATCATTTTCATCATCCATATAAGGGTTTTTTTTTCTTTGGTCATTATATGCAGTTATTCAAAAATGGAATAATGAAAAAAGGAGAAAAAAAAGCAATAAAAGATCCAACAATGAAAACCTTCTAGCATTGTTGGACAATTAATATCTAAAAACTAGATTCTAGGGGATACTAACTACAAAATAAACTTAGGGGTGAAAACCGATTTTTCAACGCCTCTAGGTGGTGACAGGTTGAAAACTGAGATATCAACAATCTATTGTCGTTCTCAAAATTAAAAAAAAAAAGAATTAAAAATAGAAAAGCAAAAATAATAAAATAAAAATGCAATCATCTATGTTCTCTATGGGATACTAATTTTTTAGGTACACTCAGCTACTTCCATGGTTGCTTTTGTCTATCTGAGTGCCTCTAACACCTCTCATCACTCACTTGTGTGGCTATGGTCCAGTTTGTTGTGGTCAAAATTTCTTTGATCACCTTTAGCATAAGTTACACATTCAATCTAGGTGTTAGCAACAGTGCAGAGATGGAATTAGTTGCTACCAGTGAGTTCTATAATGTTTCAGTTAGGTGATGATTTTTCATGTGTTGTGATTCTTGTTGCACATGAATTTTCACAAATCCTGAGTTCTTTTGGCTACTAGACCTTGGCCTAAATGGATATGCAAGTTGGTAAAACAATCAATTTTATTTTTCATTATTTTATCTTTAAACTTTATTAATATTTCTTATTATATTAATCATATATGCAACATCCTTCCCTATCCTCTCCTTGTTTCTCGAGGACAATCAACCCTTTAAGTTGGGGGGAGGAGGTTCACCATTCATTATCCTTATTACCCATTTTCTCACCCATTATTTTTTATTTACTATCCCATCCTAATATCCATTATTTCGCCCTCCATAATCATTTCATAAAAATTGCCTATGATTTCACCCATTTTGCATAGCTCATGAATATCCTAATATGGAGATAAGTTTTTTTTTTTTGTGAAACCTCCTATATATAGCATTTCAAAAACAAAAGAAAATACTATTAAAAAATGCCAAATAAACAAAATTGAAAAATATAAGAAAATAAAAATTGATTATCCTTATTACCCATTCATTATCCTTATTACCTATTTTCTCACCCATTATTTTTCATTTACTATCCCATCCTAATATCCATTATTTCGCCCTCCATGATCATTTCATGAACATTGCCTATCATTTCACCCATTTTGCATAGCTCATGAATATCCTAATATGGAGATAAGTTTTTTTTTGTGATACCTCCTATATATAGCATTTCAAAAATAAAACAAAATGCTATTGAAAAATTCCAAATAAACAAAATTGAAAAATATAAGAAAATAAAAAAAATGACTAATGAAAAATGAGAGAGTTAAAGGAGGTATGAATGGTGAAAAAAAAAGACAAAGCAATAAATATTGTTATGAGAAGTTGATAGAAAATGTGAAACAAAATGTGATGAGCTATAATAGTCATGGGTGTAGAATATACAATCCAAAGGCTACCCTCTCAAATCATGATTACACGAGGATGTGCAATATGCTAAGTTGGGGGGAATAATGAGAGCCAATTATGCTCCATATTATGGCATATTTTATACATTTTCATACACATTCATAATCATTTCTACATTCCATTTCCATTCCATTTTCATATCATTTCACCATTTTACGTAGCATATGATTCAATATATATAAGGCATATTTAATATATTTTTAAGATTAAAATATGGAAAATAGTTATTGGTTGAGTTTAATAATAAGCATTGTAATTTCAAGCCATGAAGAATACAACTTGCAACATACAGATTTCCTATCACATTTTATGAAGGAACTTCCTGTCACAAGTAGTTTGTGTTTTCTATTATAGTCTCCTCACCCCGTGGTTGAAATCAAGCTATTTGGTGGCATAAAATTACCTATTATTGTTGACTGTGAATTGTTTTATCCAATTTTACCTTCATGGAGTTTCTCACATGTATTCTTCAACCACGTGAATTTATTTCATGATGAGATCTTTACAATATAGTATTTCCATGTCAAGATGCCACTTCAGCACGTTGTCTTTTCAACTAATCACCACTTCCATGAGATTTTTGAAGCCACTTAAGGAGAAGATATGCAATAAAGGATGTACTTGCCACCTGTGCAGATACCAAGATCTATCTGTTCCTATTTTATCTCTAGTCAATAATCAACTTCTCATGTGAATTTCATATCATTCCTATACCAGCTTAGTGTTTGACTTTTCCAAGTGGCTGGTAATATAGATCAAAATTTATTGGAAATGATGCATGTGTTGGATGTGTGAGGGAAACCAAAATATTCTTATTATTGCTTAGTGTTATAACAAATATGTTTTTAATTTATAGCCAACTGTTTGATGAAATCACAATCTTTTGTCATTATTTATAATAAGGTTATTTGTATTCATAGGTATTTTTGGCTACATGCCAAAAAAAATATTGTATTCCTCTATGTAATTGTTAAAGGATGCATGTATATAAGCAGTCAAAGGCAGTTTATTGTATATAGATTTTCACGTATTCTTTCTAGAAAGTAAAAATAACAGTTTATTGATTACTCTCGCATAGAAGAAAGTTCTCATTTCATCACCCAGGTACCTAAAGAGGCAGGGCGCCCACTCTGAGGTTATCCAGTGATCTATATATTATAATGTGATTATTAAGGTATGCATTATTTATGTTATTTTTAAATTATTTTTTCACAGTATGATTATTTTTTATAATTATTTTATTGCAGTATAATTATTATTAATGGCTATAATTATTTCATTTGAAATGATTCATTTATATATTTATTGATTAATTTTTAGATTCTCCTTTCAGTCATCAATTTGTTGTTTGAATTTACTTTTAGTAATTAGAATCTACTTTTCAGAATTATTGTTGTTACTATTGTAGGTGGTGATAGTTCCTGTCGCATTTTCTAGCACAATTCTGACAATAAGATAGAAAAGGAATTAAATCAGATTGTTATTAATGCAATTCTCGAGTGTTTTAGCTGCATTTCATCCCCATTGAGCTCACTATCTTCATCCCTTTGATAGATAGACACAATACCTTTCACAAGTATATGATCCTCAGATTGACATTTTAGGAACAAACTGAGGAAGTTAATGTAAAAAATTTATAGCAACTTGATTCCAAGTCCTGATCCATAGTTTTTTCCATCAATAGCATACACCAAGACACCATTGATTAGATCCTTATGGACCATCTTATCATATATTCCATACACTCCACCATAAACTCCCATATCCCCCAAAATAAAGAACTCCAAAAAACTAGCTACCTCATGAACCAACATCAAACCTCTATGATTCATATGTATCCCACCTTTGGCAAGGAAAATATAATCCTAGAAAAATATCCCCCATCACCCTAGTCCATTTCATTTGTGTCCTCTTCACCTAAATATTTAACTCTACCTCTACATCTTCCAAATCCTTACATCGGCCTCCTCCAAATCATTATCACTCAAGTCCTTTGATTCATCACAATATATTAAATATGGCATCCAAGTACTACTCATATGGGACAAACATAAAAATAACACATCCAAGCAATCCATGTGCACAACACTTATTCATGAGTCTCCCATCACTATGCACATCCTAGATCAAGTACCATCAAACACTACCATCTCCATGAATCAACCTACATGGGATGATGAACATAAAAATTTCATGAAATCCATAAAAGCCAAAAGTGTCAAATCCATAAGCATCATAATATCTAAAGATATCCCACTAGCTTGAGAATATTATTAAATTTGACATTAGGAACATATATCAAAGGCCTACTCAATATAGTGAATATCAATGCAAATAAAAGTGTATCTATCTTGTCTAAGAAGGAAATAAGGCTATGTAAAGAGATTGCTCTAAATCATGTCACAACTTTCTATCAAACAAATCAAGATCAATTTATTGATAAAATCCCCAATGATGATCATGATATTCATGTTAGTATAATATTTGACCAATATCAAATAGATGATTATGAAACCTACCACAATCTAATCTTTGATCAAGACCCTATCTATGATCATGACACCCAAAACCTAATCTTTGATAATGATCCTATCATTGATCCAGAAATATAAGATAATCCTTTAATCCACTTGTATCTCATCCATGACCATGAAATCAAAGATGAGCACATCCGTATTAAAAATTCCATTTCCCAAGATGAGACACTTGCCTCCCTTGAACACATAAATAATCAAATAGATGATATGGATACCATCATGAATGAAAAATCACTATACAAAGTTGATCAGATTGAGCATGCCATTAATTAGGATACTGTAATTACAAATAAGGAGAAATTACAATCATCTTACAAGCTGGGTTCAACCATGTTATGATCCTAATATGATATATTCCTATCTATTACATATACCTAATTATATATTATATATTTCTAAGTATATTTTATATATTCCTAGTTATAATAAGGATAAGTAATTTTTGCATGTTTATTCCTAATATAAACATTAGTTAATACACTAATCCTTCTTAATTAGGATGAAGGGGTATGTCCCTACATACTTTTAAGCCTATAAATAAGGAAGAAAACACTCCCATATCATCATACCATCAACTATTGAATTCGTATCATATCATCTAATTATTGGAGGTAATCCCCTTGAATTGGTTTGCTATATATCTGATTTTTTACAAATATTTCTAAGAAATATCATAACAAGTGGTATTAGATGATCTTGGCACCAAGACGATAAGGAATTTTTCTTAATTTTGGAGGTCATTTTATGAAACACATATCTCTTAGATTTTAGTAAAATTTTGCCTTGTTTTTAACGGGTTTTTGAAGAACATATTGGAGCAGCTAAAGTTCATATTTGAGAAGAATTGAAACCTAGTTGAGATATTTATTTCAAAATTAGGGTTTCTACCCAATTAAATATTTGGATAGCACATATCTTCTAAATCATGTTGAATTTATTCTTGATTTTTAGTGGGTTGTTGAATCAATAAGAGAGAAGTATAAAATAAAAAAATTAGAGTAATTGGAGCATAATTAAGTGATTTATTAAAAAATAAAAAAATTGGACTAATTGGAGCATAATTAAGTGATTTGTTAAATAATTAGGGTTTCCAATAAGTTCTTTCTCAAGGAACAAAACACCTATTTTTTGGGAAAGTGCAACCTAGACCTTGATAAGTTATAAAAAATTCAAAGTGTTTTGACTTTATTTGTGTGATTTATTGAAAAAATATTTTTCAAGAATGTCTTCACAACAAAAAGTAGCCACAAAAAAATAAGAAAAAGAAAAATAACAAGAAATAGAAAAATAAATAGAGAAAGAGCAAGGGAAAGAGAAAGAACAAGATCAATAAAAATAACAAGAGAAAAATAAAGAACAAGAACAAGAGCACGTGACAAGAGTAGGAACAAGAAGAAAAAGAACAAGAAGCAGTAGTAGAAGAAGAATTAGAATGAAAAAAGGAGATGAAGAAGAATAAAATTAAAAATATAGCATTGAGGACAATGCTTTTGTAAAGAGGGGGGAAATGTTATGCCCTACCCCTATAGTGTGTATAGTGTTATCAGTAGTTAGCTTGTGGCTACCTTAACTCAAGTAATTAAGTCATATTATCATTATTATATTATTATTTAGTTATTTAGGTTAGCCTAAGGCTTATATAGGGTTATCTAGGATGACCTAGATGATATCCTAGGTAAAATATGGTATATATATGAGGTATAGGTAGTTTATTATTATCATGTGGAGTATTGAGTTCTTGTTGAAGATTATTGGAGACTATATTCCCCTCAAAGTAGATTAGGAGGTTTTCCCCTCGAAGTGGCATATTATTATTAAGTATTTTTAGCATATTCCATATCATATTATTCTATTTCTCAAGTTATTTCATAACAAGTGTTATTAGAGTTATGATTTGAGCAACATTTTTATTTCCTCCATAACTTCCAAATAGTGTGAATTTGGATATGATTGTGTTTGGGTTTTGAGGTATGTATTAAATACGCCCTAGAAAACAATTCATATTTTGAAGGTACATTTTCTAAAATTTATTAATATTTTATGTTTTTTCATTAATTTGCTTTATAGGATGACATTTTCAATTTTTTTCAAAATTTTTACATTTTTGGAAAGATTATAAAAAAATAAGTAGGGTTAGTTCTGTGTAATTTAATATTGGAAATACAATAAATCCTTTAATTTAGTGGTAAAAGTTTAGTCAAAAATTTTATTTAATTTGCTCTATAGGCTGCAATTTTTGTATTTTTTTGTAAAAAGATTACAGTTTTGGAAAAATTAACAAAAATTAGGTAGGGTTAGTTCTTTGAAATTTATTTTTACACAAAATATATTCCTTAATCCAGTGATCTAAGTTTGGTACAAACTAACACATCAAATCATCTTTCACGCCAAATACTTTCCTACCTTAATAAATCTTAAAATAAAAACATAATTAAAGCCATGCCATCTTTAGGATTAGAGGACCTTTATATACATACAAAAAATAAGGACCCATTTTATTTTCCACCACCTAAAATTGAGGAAATAATTCCACAAGGACATGAAACAATGAAATATTTCATTAAAGATAAATTGTTTAAGTCATTTGTAAAATTCTTAAATGAGGGTTTAGATAGGTTTATGAAGGAGTTTTTATCAAAATTAAAGTCCCAACAAAACCACCAAGGTGGGTACAACCCTAATAAACCAGATCAAGGGATAGGAGAACCTTTTTTAGGTCAACAATTATACCTACCAAGAATCAACATTCATATATTTGATGGTAGAAATATAATTTCATGGATAAGGCTCATAGAACAATGATTTAAACTTCAAAATATACCAAATAATTTCATGGTTGACATAGCTTTACTATATTTGGAATTAGGACCTCACCAATGGTACCAATGTAAAATGAGTGATAGACTAAAACAAATATTCAACTGGTGAGAATTTAGTAAAGAAACTAACAAATTTCTATGAGTAACCATCATTGAAAACTATTTTTCCCAACTATAAAAATTAAAACAATTAAGGTGTCTATTTGAATATAATTTTGAGCATTTGAGATTGACAATTAGATCTCTTGAGGTGACACCTTACCAAAGGCTATAATTGTACATCAATGGACTTAAGAACCAAATTCAACATGATTTTTGTTTGTTGGAATCTTGTAAGGTTGCAACAAGCATTACATATTGATAAAAACACACCATTAAAGGTAAAATAATGAGAGTAACTAATAAAAATGTGACTAATCCTACTAGAAAAAATATGGAAAAATTATTTAATATAAGAGAAATTAGTAAGCTCACTCCTCAACAAGAGATTGAGAAAAGAGAAAAAGTTCTATGTTGGATTTGTGATAGCAAATGGTCAAGGAGTCATAAGTGTTATAGTAGTGAGAAAAATAATTAGATCTCCTAAGGTGACACCTTACCAAAGGCTATAATTGTACATCAATGGACTTAAGAACCAAATTCAACATGATATTTTTTTTCTAGAATCTTGTAAGGTTGCAACAAGCATTACATATTGATAAAAAAAAAACCATCAAAGATAAAATAATGAGAGTAACTAATAAAAATGTGACTAATCCTACTAGAAAAAACATGGACAAATTCTTTAATATAAGATAAATTAGTAAGCTCTCTCCTCAACAAGAGATTGAGAAAAGAGAAAAAGGTGTATGTTGGAATTGTGATAACAAATGGTCGAGGAGTCATAAGTGTTATAGTAGTGAGAAAAATAATAAGGTTGAAAAAGAGGGAGAAGTACCTACAAAAAAATCAAATATAAAACTTAATAATGAGTATTCCAAGGAAAAAGAAAACACTACTATCTCCCTACATGCATTGAATGGAACAAATGAACCACAAACACTCAAAATAATTGGTAATATAAAAAATGAAAATGTGAAACTGTTAGTTGATATTGGTAGTACACATAACTTTATTGGTAGAAGATTAGCTAATGAGATAAAAAAAAAATTGTTTATCTAGTCTCTAATTTTTGAGTCATGATAATTAATGGAAAACAACTGCCTTGTGGTGGAAAATTCCATAATATAATATAAACCTAAAAAAGGTATTTTTATATTTAAATTAAATATTATTTATGAGTAGTAGTTGTTGAAATATCAATTTTTTCAAATAGTTTTATTTTTTGGTAAATTGACCTCAAAGTGGCACTACATATGCATTTAGTGATCACTATTATTTGGAAAATTTGTGTCCATCTCTAAATTAGCTATAATGAATCTAACTAGATTATATGTTTGACCAAAAATGGTTTGTAGCTAGAAATACTTAAATTCACTTGTGCTGATAAGTTGACCGAAAGTATGACACAACTTTATACTTTTACTCATTTTATAGATGTAATTTATGTGATAACTCAAGATAAACCAAAAAATTAAGATATTATTCAACACCATCAACAATTATTTCAAGAATCCAATGTTGTACGTTTAATTGGAGACTGTAATCATGAAATTAAGTTAATACAAAGAAACATTGTTCATCCCCAAAAAAAATCTTATTTAACTCATATTCTTATGCTTAACAAAAAGGATGATCCATAGACAATGTGCTCACATTAAAAGAAAATAAAAAAGATCATTCATTTTATTGTTAATGAATTTGTAGAAAATAAGTTATATGTAAAACAATTCAAATGTTCCTTTAGGGTGAAACAAGTAGAATACTAAAGACATATAGTGTCATTTAAAGGTGTTAAGATGGACCCTAAGAAGAGAGGATTTTTGGGTCTAACACAATACTATACAAGATTTGTTCATGTCTATCATCCTATAAAGAAAATTTTCTTTTGGGAAGGTATTAAAGTGTATCAAAAAATTTAAGGTGGAATTTTTGATATGCCAACAAGATAAAAGGGAAACAATAAAGACTCTAGGCCTCTTACAAATATTAGGCATTCCAATACAACAATAGGTAGAAATATTAGTGGAATTTATTATGGAGTTGCCAAAGATAGAAAATCTTGATGTGAATTGGCTTGTTGTGGATAAACGCATTAAGAATGCATATTTTTTGGACTCTCTCATATGTTTTTGTATTGCGTGAAAATGATATATAAATGAAATACACATATAAATTAGCATAAATCAAACCAAATACATGAAAACCTCAAAATGATTGAATGTAGTATGTCGATAGATTCAAGACTTGGATGTGGTTGCTCATTATTTTTAAAACATAAACGTATGATGAATGTGGCTTGATCAAAGTGAGAGAAAATGCCTTAATTTATAGATTTTTGATGGGTGAAATAAATGGCCAAGATGCATTGACTAAATGGAGGATCAATAATAAATAAGATGATGGAGACTTAGTATTGTGACAAGTGTCACAAGAGGAAAGGATGTGTAAGATCAAGGTTTTCTCACACATTGGAGACCACAAAAGGGACATGTCTATGACATGTGTAAGAGGTAGGGTGGCTTCACATGCAAGAGATATTCTCACACATGTGTGTGAAATTGGTAGGATAGGTAGGTTATGACACTTGTCACATGGTGACAAGTTTAGATCTTGATCCATGTAGATGGATTCAAGAGCTAGAACTGAGTGGACGAAGATTGAGGGATAAAGTGGAATTAAATATTAGAGGTAAAGGTGGTGGGGATTTATTAGCCTAAATTAATTTATTAATTAATTCAGTTGAAGGATTTTGGGATAAAGATATAATTAATTAAATAAATATAAAAAATAGTAAATTAAATGTGGTGGATGAAGGTAATGGATAAATTAATTAAATAAATAATAAATATTTATTTAACTAAATATTAGGATAGGTAAAGTCAAGTGTGGTTAGCTTAAGGTTACATTTCAGGTGTACATTTTTTCCATCATGAGATGATGTTACGACTAAGAGAAGTAACATCATTTCAAAGAAGAATAAAACATAATGGGTAGGCATGGGATAAGGACTAGTGGCATGATGCCCTAGTTGTTGTGTGGTCTCACAACACACCACAAGATTGTAAGGCTTGGGGACCCCAAATTATTATTTTTAACTTGTATGGTTTGAGCTAGCTAAATGGAAGATCACCAAGAAGAGAAAAGAGGTCAAAGAAATATTTATTTATAAGATTACTTCATAATAAAGTGTTTCAGGTATTAAATAACGGGAACTGGGAATGTTTGAAAGGTGGAAAAGGTAATAAGGATATGACCTAAGCCTTTTGGTCTGATATTTGAAGCTTGGGATATAAGGAAGTCTGGTTCAACTAAAGTTTGAGGAAATTTTATGGGTAAAGCTAAATATTGGGTATCGGGTACCAGGTTGCGATATAAAGTGAAGTTTCAAAATTTTATGATTATCTAATGCGCCTGATAGTTTGGTAGTCCGGTATATGTAGAGGATAATCATATAAGAATTTATAATGTGCTTGGAAAATATGTTATTTATGGAAATTTATATTATAACATTTGAATAATGGTTTTATTTACATAAGATGTTTATATATTATTTTTTTAAGAGATTTAATGTATGGAATTTGTGATTGTAGGAAATACAGATTGTGATGCAAAGTTTGGGTATGCACAATCAGGAAAAACTTAATCATGGATAGAATAATTTCTAGATTAGATTACTTACTCTAGGAGGTTATAATGCAAAAGGCTTTGAGTCCATCGAAATGCTGGATATCTCGATATTATACATGCGGTGGAAGAAAACATCAATCTTTGGGGAAGCCCATTCCTAAGAGTAACATATCTAAAGTAGAACCGAGTGTTGGAACTGATTGATAACATGATCATTCTAGATGTATGGGAGGTTCCAACATGCTATCCTGATTCAAGTTATCATCCTCATGATAATAAAATATTAAAACTCAAAGAGCTTCAATGAGCAATTGAATTAAATCTTCAAGGACTTCAATTGTAATTTCTTGTTCAATCACTATCTTCCACATGCCTTGATACGATTAGTCCCTTAGATTATGTCTCATGTATTTGTCTTATCCTATCTATGCCTTGTCTTCTATAAAAATCCAAAGGATTTCTTTTTTTAAGTTAAGTTCAGAATTTGTGGATGTCGGAAGAGCCAAAACTTCTCTAGGTTTTGTTCTTTTTTCCTATTTTTTGAATCATTTTGGTCTAAAAACTTGTATGCATGTAGGCATTGATTAATATCAAATCTAATTTGATAGCTACCTATCTCATGGATCTTTTGTAGCTGGTTTTGTAAGTTCATTCGAACAAGCCTGTATGTTGTGTCGTTTAAGGGTGCATACAAAAACTACTTAGTGTCTAAACTAAAACCCTCTCTTTAAAATCTCGCACCATTTTTTATGTAGTTGTGAAGCAATTGGGTGAAGTATAAAGAGATTTGATTTGATTTAATTAATTCTTTGGGGCATGCATGGAGAATAACCAGGATAAATTTTAATTTCATTATTTTTAGGCTTTATTTTAGAATAGATGCTTAAAGTCTTTGAAAATGTTCCAAAAAAAATAGATGAATGTATGGAAATTTATTAAAAATATTTCATTTTATATAAATTTTTTGAATTCTTAAAGCTAAATCTACACATAAACAATTACAATTCACCAAGATGGCAATGTACCAATTACCGGATCAATAAATTTCCATGCATTTATAACTCAGATATTCCAAACAAAAAATGCTTAAAGATCCTATGACTTAACACATAAACTAGTGATTGCATCAAAGAATTTTAATCAATTACTTGAATTGAAGCACAAGTGAAAACATGCATCCATCATGTTAATTGGAGACCAATGAAACAATATTTAATCATTCCATTGCTACTTCATGAACGAAGACATAGGAGACGATCTGCTTGAAAGTTTCCATTATCAATTTCAAATGCTATAATTGTTGCAAAAACATTTAAGTTGACTGTAAATATAAATTCATAACCTAAGACTCAATGAGAAGTTCTATATCCTTGTATTCTTATTACATTCCATGAAAATATTTGCTAAGAATACCTAAGAGAAACCAAAATTTTCAAAGACCCTTTCACAATAGCCTTGAATTCCCTTCTATAAGACTTAAGGGAGAAAACAAGCATCGGGCTATTGGATGGTCACATTACATTTCAATTCAACCCCTAAGCAGTTATATTTGCACTCAAGAAATGGAGGGGAAATACAAAGAGATAAAGGATTTGGAATGGCCGCCTTGTTGAGCTTGTACCTTTGTTGTTTGATGACTTCTCATTTGTAGCACCACTTGGCCCAAAAGAATAAAACGTGAAATCATAGGAAAACATAAAGCAAAGAGAGAGAAACTAGTTGGATTACCAAGTACACTTTCTTGGATTACCACTTACTCAACATATTTTTTCAACCAATTTATGTATTCATCTTTAGTGGGCTAGTTAATATCTAATAGTTTTGGTACCTTGGTGTCATATGCACTATATCTTTCATCAATTGTCACCTTGGCCTCATTTACAAAGGTGTCCATGCCTATTTAAATCTTAATGAAATTATCAATTAAATATTGAGCACTAAAAAATATAACTTATCCTCAATATACACCATCTTGGGACACATGGTTGTCTGATTTTTGAAAAGTGCTCTTCATGAGGCATAGCATTTCAATGCCCCATCTTCATTAAGGATTTTGGGTACACCTTGGTCTTTCATATCCCTGAAGGCTTTCATTTTATCTTGCAGTTGTTAGGAAAAATTCAATAGCGGAACAAATTTTCCTAATGCCAAGTCTTAGAGGAGAAGAGAGATATGTCTTCTACTGTTTACAATTACAATTCATTAAGAAACATATGAAAGATATAACAAAACTAGAAAAATCAACACATAACACAATTGACACTAGATTTACGTGGGAAAACCCTTACGGGAGAAAAACCCACCACACCAAAGAAAGATCACTTGTATTATAGTAATCAAATTACATACAAGTTATAGTCTCTTCTTTTTTAGATGGAAATTCTATATCAACAACATTTCCTTGATCAACCTTGTATTGAATTACACTATTACAATGCATTCATTCAACATACAATGGAATTCACTCACTGATCATTCGACTAACCAACCCCACCAAAACCAAACAAGACCCTCGACCGAATTGTTCATCACTTGCTCAAGTTGTTTGTTCATTTCCCACAAGAAAATGGTTAGAACAGTTCAACTGCCCAATCAGTTCGCATTTTGTATCGCTCATTGGTCCAAGATAGAACATGTAGGAAAAATGCTTGGTACACCAATTTCAACTCTATAGCTCATCGGTGAGACAACAAAATGTGTCAAACTGATGTTAGACTATCCACAAGCTATCACACATGGCACCGACTCCTATCGCTCAGACTTCGGTGAAGTCTCCTTGATCTTCAGAACCATCGACAAGACAATCACTATCACCAACACACTAGGAAGTCACACTAAACACTCATGTCTCCCTGATGACCCAACAAAAACTAAACTATGCATATCAGCAAGAGTCACACCGATCATTCACCAGGAGAAGATCCATCGGCGAGAGAAACACCATCGGTAGGAGATTAGGAGGTCACACTGACAACACAAGTCTCCCCAATGCTTCCATCACCAAGAGTCTCCCCGATGATCTTAATCACCTAGACATCTGCCATCAAAATGAGTTAGTAATGTCACTCTGACTATTCTGGTCACACTGACGTCGCTAAGACTTTTGTTGTCGGAGTGAGTTTGGAAACTCATTCTGATAGATCATTTCACGTTGATGACTTCCATCGGTAAGATAGGTCCAAGGTCACAATGATCTGATCTTCTAAGACAGATGCTCGTGGCCAAGACATTCCAAGGGTCTCAATGATACTACTCTTTCAGGAGTTCCATGTCAGTAAGGATTTAGGCACTTTTTCCAAAAATCTCCCACTTGACGAAGATCTTACTGGCACCTCCAAACCACAACAAAACTACTGAATTTTATGGGCACCAAGTCCCATCGAACTGGTACACCACCTATACTTGTTTGTGCTCATTGGTTTTTTCAATGCATATGCAACATTTTCCAGAGTATCAACCTTTTCTAAAGAGACCTTTCCATCCTCCATGATATATTGTACAAAGTGATACTGCACATCAATATATTTTGTCCTAGCATGGAAAGTAGGATTCTTTGCCAAACAAATAGCACTCTGACTATCACAGTAAATTGTAATCTTCCCTGCATCAAACCTAGTGTTAGAACACAAAATTTTTAACCAAATTGCTTCTTTATAGGCATGAATTGCTTCCATGTACTCAGCCTTTGTAGTGGACAAAGCGACTACAGCTTGTCACTTGCTCATCCAACTAATTGCACTACCATTCAACATGAAAGTATATCCACTAGTGGACCTTCTATTGTCAATGTCCCTTGCCCAATCAGAATCCACATATCCATGAATTTTGAGAGTCCTATGTGATCCAACCAAATGTCCATGGTAACACAAAGCATAGTCTGAAGTGCTCCTCAGATATCTAAACACTCTTTTCATAGCATCCCAATGTGTCATTCTTGGATTCGCCATAAATTGACTAAGAACTCCCATTTCTTGGGCAATGTCTAGCCTTGTACAGACCATTTCATACATTAAACTACTAACTACACTAGCATAAGGCACTCTGGCCATGTCCTCCATCTCAGTAGGAGATTTCAAACAATCTTCAACAGATAGCTTTGTTCCCTGCAAAATTGGATGATCATCCATACCAAATATCTCCAGAATAGTATTAATATACTTACTCTGGCTAAGCCAAAGCTTGCTGCCCTTTCTGTCCCTAGTTATTTCCATCCTTAGAATATACCTAGCTGCACCAAAATCTTTCATTTTGAAATTTTCAAACAACTCATATTTTAGATCAGAAATCATTAACTTACTATTTTCTATGAACAAAATATCATCAACATAAAGATCAATAATAAGAAACCGATCATTTTTAGTCTTGTAGTACACACAATGATCTGATTTTGATCTTAAAAATCCCAAAGACAAAACAAATGTGTCAAATTTCCAATACCACATCCTAGGTGATTGCTTCAAACCATACAAAGATTTTTTCAACTTGCAAACCAGATTTTCTTTAACTTTTCTAACAAAGTGTTCAGGGTAGGACATATAGATTTCTTCTTCAAGATCGCCATGAAGAAATATTGTCTTCACATCTATCTGCTCAATCTCCAAATCATATTCTGCAGCAAGTGATAAAATAAATTTGATAGATGCTAGCTTTGCTATAGGAGAAAAAATTTCCCCATAATCAATTCCCTCTACCTGGGAATAACCCTTCGCAACCAATCTTGCTTTATAGTTTTCAACACAGCCATCTAGACCGATTTTATTTTTAAACACCCACTTGCAGCCCATAGGCTTTCTACCTTTAGGAAATGGGACTAGATCCCATGTATCATTTTTCCTTAATGATGCCATTTCTTCATTCATAGCTTCCAACCAAAAATCTGAATCATAAATTTTAGTTTCCTCTTTTATAGTCCTAGGCTCATCCGTGTTAGTAATCAAAGCATAGGCACAACTAGAATCTAACATAGAGAATCCATACCTATCTAGTTATTTCTTCTCATGTGTAGACCTCCTTATAGGTTGAGGCTGAGGTTGTGGTTCTTCTTCTTGTTTAGAACTCTCAGAGTTGCTTGAACTCTCCTTAGTTTTAGGTACACTTTCAATATGTTGTTCCTCTTTTCCTGGAGTAGGAGGTATCTCAACAACATCATTCTTCTTTTCCTCTTCTTTCATCCCTGACTGCAAATCCACTTAAGAAGGTTTTAGTTCCTGGAAGATTACACTTTTTCTATACAATACCTTCTTAGTCACATGATTCAAAAGCTTGTATCCTTTCACACCAATACCATACCCAATGAAGACACATTTTTTAGCTTTGTTTTCCAATTTAGATCTTTTCACATCTGGCACATAAACATATGCTTCACAACCAAAGACATAAATATTTCTGAGAGAGAGCTTCTTACCAGACCTAGATTCCATAGGCATTATATCAACAAGTGTTGAAGAAGGTGATCAATTCAATAAGTATCATGTTGTAGCCACAGCCTCAGCCCATAACATCTGCTCCAGACTAGCATTGCTCAACATACTTCTTGCCTTCTCCATCAATGTCATGTTCAACCTTTTAGCAACTCCATTTTACTACGGAGTGTAAGGTGTTGTTTTATGCCTCTTAATCCCATGGTCTTTGTAATACATTTCAAACTCATCAGAACAAAACTCACTACCATTGTTAGTCCTTAGACACTTTATTTTTCTTCCAGTCTGATTTTCCGCAAGTTTTTTAAATTTCTTAAAACGAATGAACACTTTTGATTTACTTTTAAAAAATAGACAAATGCCCTTCTCGAATAATCATCAATAAAAGAAACATAATATTTAGACTTCAATAATGAAGGAACATCCAATGGACCACACACATCCGAATGAATATAATCCAGAACACTAGAAGATTTATGAGGACTAGAGTAGAATGAAACGTGGTGTTGTTTTCCATATATACAATGTTCACATAATTCAAAATCGAGATTACAATCATCAAGCCCCTCAACCCTGTTTTTCTTCTTCAAGGATTTCAAAAAAAATTCACCAATGTGACCGAGCCTCTGATTCCAGAGCATAGTCTTTTCTATTGGAAGTTTCACTTCCAAGGAATTTTCTCCAATAGGAACATTTTCGTTCTTTTCTTTATGAACAACCTTCTATGAATTTGTAGAGACACTATTGCATTGAACAACTAGTGCATCCAACTTGAACAGAGTACCAATTCGGGCACCCCTAGCCAACACCATTAAGCCTCTAGTCATTTTACAGCCATTGCTAGAGAAAGGGACTTGCACTCCAACATCATTCAACTTGCTTACATAAAGTAAATTATGAGCCAGACCTGGTATATGCATTATGCCATCAGTTCCCTTAATTCTACCATCAGGAAACTAAATTTAGACTCTTCCATGACCAACTATCTCCAAAGATGAATCGCTTTCTAGATACACCTTTCCACCATCACATTCTTCATACTTAGTAAAATAGTCTCTATGATATTTCATGTGAAATGATGCTCTAGAATCAATCAGCCAGACATCATCTGATGCCTGAGTTTCCAAGGCTGCAATAAAGGCATCTACATTGCTCTGAGAAGAATCATTTTCAGAAGAATTCTTCTTCCATTTATTTTTCTCCTCTTTGCAATCCTTTCAGACATGACCAAGCTGCCCACAGTTCCAACACTTCACCTTGGACTTCTTACTAGGAGAATTTGATCTCCCTTCTAATTTTGATTTGGAATTCTTGTCCTTTTTCTTGCCTTTTTCCTTTGATCTACCTCAAACAACAAGAGCCTCCTTCACCATCTCAGAAGATTTCCTTCTCATCTCTTCTGATAATAAATATGCAACCACATCCTCCATTTTGAAATTGGTTGTTGTGCTCCCAATCACCATCACCAAGTGATCCCAAGAATCTAGCAAAGAACATAACAAGAGCATACAATGATCTTCTTCTTCAATCTTCACACCTACAAATGTTAACTGAGCAATCAACATGTTAAAGGTATTTAAGTGATCAACAATAGATGTTCCTCTCTCCATCTTCAAATAGTACAAATTATTCCTCAAGAACAACTTATTTACCAAGGACTTGCCCTGATAAATACCTCCCAGTCTATTTCACAATGTAGAGGCAGTCTTCTCTTCATGAGCATTCAGGAGAATAGAGTCTACTGAATAGAGTCTTATCAACCCTTTTAATTTTTGATCTATGAGATCCCAATCTTCTTGCTTCATGGTTGTAGGTTTTGTTCTAGACACAAAAATCCAAAGATCACGATCCACCAATAGGTCTTCCATTTTAAGTTTCCACAACTCAAAATTGCTACCGTTGAATTTCTCAATTTCAATCCTTCCAGATGTACTTGTCGTTGCCATCTAAATATGTAATTAGACAAATTCAAGACTTCAACAAAACTCCCACTGAATAGAAATTGACACAAAAAACCAATCTACCCACAAGGATAGCACAACTAGCTAGGCTCTGATACCACTTGTTAGGAAAAATTCAATAGCGGAAATTTTTTTCCTAATGCCAAGTCTCAGAGGAGAAGAGAGATATGTCTTTTAATTTTTACAGTTATAGTTCATTAAGACACATATGAAAGAAATAAAAAAATTGATAAATCAACACATAACACAATTGACACCAGATTTACATGGGAAAACCCTTACAAGAGAAAAACCCACCACACCAAAGAAAGATCACGTGTACTATAGTAATCAAATTACATACAAATTACAGTCTCTTCTTTTCAGATGACAATTATATATCAGCAACATTTCCCTAATCAACCTTGTACCAAATTACACTGTTACAATGCATTCATTCAGCAAACAATGGAATTCACTCACTGATCATTTGACTAACCAACCCCACCAAAACCAGACCAAACCCTCGACTAAACTGTTCATTACTTGCTTAAGTTGTCTATTCATTTCCCACAAGAAAATGATAACAACAATTCAAATTCCCATTCAGTTTGTATTCTGTATCGCTTATTGGTCCAATACAAAACACATCGGACACACGCTTTGTCAACTAATTTCAACTCTATCACTCATCGGTGAGACAACAAAATGTGTTGAACCAATGTTAGACTATCCACAAGCTATCACACATAGCACCGACTCCTATCGCTCAGACTTAGGTGAAGTCTCCCTGATCTTCAAAACCATCAACAAGAAAATCGCTATTGCCAACACACTGAACACTCATGTCTCCCCGATGACCCAATGAACACTAAACCATGCATATCAACAAGAGGCACGTCGATCATTCACCAAGAGAAGATCCATCGATGAGAGAAATACCATCGATAGGAGATCAGGAGGTCACACCGACAACACAAGTCTCCTCGATGCTTCCATCGCCAAGAGTATCCTCGATGATCTTCATCGCCCATAAATCTACCATCGGAATGGGTTATTAATGTCAATTCAACTATTTTGGTCACGTCGATATCGCCAAGACAACCACAGGGTCACGTCGACGTTGCCAAGACTTGAACTATTGGAGTGAGTTTGGAAACTCACTATGATAGATCATGTCACGCTGATGAATTCTGTCAGCAAGATAGGTCCAAGTTCACAACGATCTGATCTTTCGAGACAATTGCTTGTCGCCAAGACATTCCAAGGGTCTCAGTGATACAAATCTTTCAGGAGTTCCATATCAGTAAGGATTTAGGAAAATTTTCCAACAATAGTTGTCCACCAATTCTTTCATGGAAACCTGTGATTTCACCAATGGTTTCTAATCCTCTTATTATGTTAGAAAGATGCGTTGGAGCTTCATAATCTCCTTTTGCACTTGTCTAAATCTCCTTTAGACTGTTTAATCTACAACTCCATTTATTCTAGGTATTTTTGAAAACTTATTGAACATGTTGAAACTTTTTGTATGCCTCATGGATACCTTTGTAAGTTAACCATGTTGTCTTTGCCTTATGAGGAACTTTGGATAACTGGTAACTCTGGATACCTTCATCCATATCCTTATTGGCCTTACTCATAACTTCTTGGAGCTTTCTCTTCTCAAGCTTACTTGCTTGGAGCTCCTTTTTCAATGCATCAATCCTTAATTTAAGGGCATCCTTATCTTGTTGTGAAGTAAAAAGATGGAGAAGTAGGCAAGGTCTTCTGAGTTTCCTTAGCCGTAGTAGATTTCACTTTATTAGACTCTTCAATAATTTGTTGTGTTTATCCAACAATTTCAAATATCTGGCCTGGGTAATTTATGGAGTGTCAACACTCAACATAGCCGACTGCATTTTTAACCTTGCAGCTTGTGGGGTTGTCATCTCTATAGCTCTTGCTATGATCAAATATCCTGAAAGGCCAGTCATTATTCTACTGAGCCTACACCTCCCTAAATCTGGTGTTAAAGACCAAATGGCTAGTGCATGTAAAGTAGGGTTGAACCCCAAATCAAAAGTTTTCTCATCAGAGGTTTCTTTTGACACCACAACATTTGGGTCATTCCTAATTTCATATAGAGAAATTACGGAGTAAAAGTTCCATTCTTGCATCACTAGCATCCCACTATCTTTAACCAGTCTTCTTGCCTCCATAGGATTCATTTTCTCAATTTCTTGAACAATCTCTTCCTCCGTTTTCTTCCTAACTTATTCATGTTGTGAGGGATCAAATCCATCTTGTTCCTTTTGTATCCTATCATTTATTTCTTGAGCTTTTAGCTCAACAATGAATTCTCTAGATTATTTGGTGGTCACAAAAGAATCATCCTCTAAAAACTTTGCACAAGCTAGAACCCTTGCATCATTATCTTGACTTTCATCATATTCCCAAGGTACTAGCATGTCATCTAGAACAAATGGTTCCCATTACCTCTCCAACATCAAGGTATGATAATTCATGCTCTATTCCTTGATCAACAAGAATTGATTTAGCATATGATTGTTGTACATCCCTTTCAGCACCCTGAACTTCATCAACATTTATAGAGGGCAACTCCATAATAGGAATATCTTCAGTGTCCATTGGCTTCTATTGGATCTCTAGTGCAAGCTCTTTTGATTGGCCACCAGTTTAAGTAGATTCTCTTGTAAAGCACATTGAGAAATTTTCTCTGCTTGTTGCACCTTCTCCAGAAAATTTCCATCACTGAAATTAGCAAGTATCATCTTCATTCTCTTAAATTTATCAGTGATGTGTATATAAGGACTTTCATAATATGAATTCTTCGTAAACACCCTATGCTCAACCTCAACAATCTTCATCCAATCTCTCTGTCTATCTTGGACAATAGTGAATGTTGGAAATTTTCTTATCACATCTTCCTTGTGATAGAAAACATGAGGTCCATATCCTGATATTCCCCTTTTGATCCTTTTTCTATCAATGAGTCCTTCTGGATCAAACTTTCTAGTGGGGGTTGTATCCATTCTCAAATTGTTTATCATTATGTCAAGCACATCATAAGCTTCCTTTGCAATGACAAAAAAATAATAAAAGATTTTTTTTTTCAATTATAGAGGCCTTTTTGGATAACCTAAAATTATTTGCATCACTATTATCCATTTTCCACATTATCTCAGTAAAATTCAGCCTATCATAAAAAAACTTGGGCAAAAGGTGTGGCACCATAGTAGTCTCATAACATCTGATGGTTGTGCAATTTTCATAAAAGTACCAGTCTCCCCAATTGCACTCATAATTGGGATCATCTCCACACTCTCTGGGCCTCAACAATCCTTTAATTTTTTTGGAAATTCTATCAACTAGCCTTAATCCCATTTGTACTAAAATAGTGTGTTTTATTTCATTGCATAATCCTACGTAGTTTTAATTTGAACAATGCAAGTCCCAGATGTGTGTCCACATTTTGATAGGTAATCTATGATTCCTCTCATCCACTTGCCTCAGTTTCATGACTTGACCAAAAAATTCCCTTCCTTGGTGTAGCAACATATGCATCAATAATGAATAGTGCCTGAATGTCAGAGGGGCCTTTCTTTCTTTCTTTCAGCCTTACCAAGTCATAGTGTAATTGCTCAGCAACTCGGTGAGCATAGTCAAAACACCTATGCTAGTTTTTATGTTGAATGTCCATGATCATAATTAACAAGGATGAAACTATCCTTATATCACACTTCACCCCAAGCACTTGACACAACATATAGTATGTGTACCTGAAATAATCAGTAAATTCCTCACAATCCAGTGGTTCAACCTCTTTGATTGCAAAGCTAGAGCCCTTATCTTGCCTATACTTGGGAAATTCACCTCTTCTAATCCCATTTCTATGATCAACATATTCCTTTTGCAACTTCTCCATATTGATTCTTTCATTGGCATCAAGGTTCATTTTGAAAACCTCTATGACCCTAATCCTCTTTATTTCAGGAATGCTTTTTCCATCTCTATTTGTGACCACCCTGTTGAATTCATCATATTATTCTGCAATCTGTAACATTAAATCTACTTCCACAAAGATATTAGGGACAACTAGTTTCCCCAAATCATAACCCCATACATTTCAACCAGGGTGTGGAGCATCTCTCCTTTTTAAATTGTACAAAAACAACTCCCACCCAAGCTTTGGCACAACAATGTCACCAATTCATGTCGCAAGGTCCTTGAAATTGGTTGTCAATATTCCTTCCTTAGAGGCCTTTTTACCACTTTCCTTGACATCTGTAGGCTAAAAATTGTCCATGAAGCGGACATAATTCTTTGGTGGCCCCTTTTTTCTGTCAATTCCCTCAGATGTCTATGGCGTGTCTTGAGAAATTTTTTTCTTTTTTCTCTTGGGAGTGGGCTTAGAAGAAGATGACACACTTGACTAACTCATCTTAACTAGACTAGGGTTTTCAAGGCTAAATTCCAATTGGGTTTTGAATTGATATGCTTTAACAATTTAAAAACTGAAAACTAATTCTACCTTCTTTATCCTACCCCAACCAATAATTAAACTAATCAAGAAAATCTTAGAATCCTATTTTACCCTTGCAGATAATTCCTATACCCTTTGATAAATTGAAACAATTCTTGCAAAAGAATAAAACTTTACAAGGTTCAAAAATGGCTTACTCGAGAAAACCTTTTACAACTCTTCTTCGTTGTGTTTCTTCGTCACTCCACTATCTTCTTCAGCTCTACATATTCTAGAATGGAAAGGAAATTCATACAACAAACCCTTTTACAACAAGTTGGCTAAGTTAAGTCACCATTAATGGCACCAGAAAACTTGTGCAAGTGAAAACACCCATTCTGTCAATTGCCCATTCACATTTGAATTTGAACCATCGATGTACATGCTTTAAAAATCCATCCTATGGTTCACATATATTCACCATCCCCATGATTATTTTTTAGCGATTTTATATGTACCAAGTGATGAATTAGAAAGTTTCCACGTGCGCTCTTTCATACATACAAGTATCATCCATCACTACTTCATTTTTTCTTTAGAATCTCATCCAACAATAATAATGAAGTGAGCGATGAGATACAAGTTGTTGATCTTAATCATAGAAACATCCTGGCCGCAAACCTCATTTGCATCACTCATCGCACGTGCATTTTTCTTTAGGTGGTCTCAACCGGCGATGCTCTGATCTCTAGCGATAGTGAGAAACTTAACCCATCAATGGTCATGGGTTCCTGCTCAAAGAGTAACAACCAACCAGCGGTAGTTATAGTGCCAATAATGGGTTAAATGCTCAACCGTTTTTCTCATCAGGAGTTTCCTTTCAACAGTGATCTTGGAACATGCAATGGGCGATAGACATAAAATGGTTAAAGGGATATGGCATCGCTTGTCATGAGTTAGACATAGACCACTTTAAGGGAGACATGTGATGAGTGATAGACCGCTAAGATGTTGGGGTTGGTTAGACCATGAGGACACATACCATAAAATCTCACTAATGAATCTCGTTACCAGATACATTTGGTAAATAAAAAATTATAAGACGATGAGACAATCAAAGGTACCAATGTGAATAAAACCTTAAGACCTTAAACACTAATAGCAACAAGACATGAACAATCATATTTTGACCATGAAACAAATGGGACCATGAATAAAAATTTAGGGTTCCACCAAGATTAATCAATTTCAGCTAATTTGGATCAAGATAATGGAATTCTTATGGATGATGGGGTATATTGCAATATTTTATTGCATGGATTAGGATTGATTGCATTGGATGGGAAGGATATGGGTGGTTGGATTGGAATGATATATGGAAGATAAATGGATTGGATATGATAGGATAGGATTGGATAGAGGATAAATGGATAAGAAAGGATAAATGGATAAGATTGGATAGAGAAATGGATGGGATCCAATGACAAGGGAGAACAAAGGATTGGTAAAAGTATAGAAGGATAGAGGGATTGTTTGGATGGATTGTGGATATAGAGATAGGATAAATGGATGAGATCCAATGACATGGGAGAACCAAGCCTTTGAAAAAGGATAGGAAGATAGAGGATAAATGGATTAGATAGGATAGGACAATGGGATTCTTAAGAGGATATGATGGCTATGATAGAGGAACAAATTATAAGGGAAAACCAAGGCATGGTAAAGGATTAAAGGATAGAGGGAGGGATTTGGATGATAAATGGTGATGTGAGATAAGAGGATGGTGGATGTGGGATAGGAGGATGGAGCTCCAAGGACTATGTTGTAAAGGAAAAATATTCCCCATACTAGAGGTAGTGTAGTAAAGGATGGAAGATGATAAGTGATGCATGAGATGGAAGAATAGTGCATAAAGGATATGGAAGGATACAAGAAATAAGTTGTTTGTTGTTTACAACATGAATAGATATTTTTACGCTAGCTCTCTATTAAGATCAAGTGTGAAAAAAGAGAATGAATGGAGATAATACAGATGGAGGTAGGATGAAGGATATGGATATGATGATCAAGATAGAGTGGATAAGATATGAATGCATGGAAATTTTACCCCTAGGCTCTTCATAAAGATCAAATATTGTAAGGGAGGATGAAATTAGATAGAATTAGGGATATGGAATGGATGATATGGATATGATAGGATGCAGAGTGATTATGAAGATCCTTAGCCTTATCAAGATCGAAGGAGGGAAAAGGAAGGATGTATTTAGATAGGATAATGGATAAGTGGGTGAGAGATAGTGGAATATGTAGATAAGATGTGGTATAGATGAAGCTTTCCCCCAAGTGTAAAGTGTAAGAGGATAAGGATATGGATATATGAATTTGGAATATAACGGATGTGTGATAGTGAGATGGAGGTTTAGCCTTGTGACAAGTGTCGCAAGAGGAAAGGATGTGTAAGATCAAGGTTTTCTCACACATGTGTGAGAACACGTTGGAAAGACCATGAAAGAGACACATCTATGACATGTGTAAGAGGTAGGGCGGCTTGGGAAAGTGACATGTCTATGACATGTGTATGAGGTAGGGTGGATTCACATATGTGAGAGATATTCTCACACATGTGTGAGCAAGGGGTAGTATAGGTTGGTTAGGACACTTGTCACATGGTGACAAGTTTAGATCTTGATCCATGTAGATGGATTCAAGGGCTATGATCGAGTGGACAAATATTAAAGGATAAAGTGGAATTAAATATTGGAGGAAAAGGTGGTGGGATTTATTAGCCAAAATTAATTAACTAATTTATCTAGAGGATTTTGGGACAAGGATACAATTAATTAAATAAATATAAAATTTATTTAATTAAAACTAATGGCATTTTTTTTTTTGATCAGTGAAATGCAGGAAGATCCTGCAATAGGTTTTATTTATAAGCATGAAAGATACAAAATTTTAATTGTTCAATTCTAACCACACTATGCAACAAACCCATCACTAACATGGGCGAAAAAGTGGTGGCATATTAGAATAAGGGAAAATATTAAGATGAGGAAAAGGTTAAATTAATTAAATAAATAATAAACATTTATAGCACACTACAACAAGCCCCTATGATTTGCTCCATATTTTGTTCCATTTTTTGCTTCCACCCACTATTTTAATGTATTTTTTGCTAATTTTTTGAAAATGTCGGTGCTATTTATCGAGATGGCACTATTTTTGGTATTTATTTGTGTCAATCAGGACAAGTTGGTGCTAATTTAGGCGCTAATTTGCACTGAAATTAGAACCGCCTTTAGCGCCAATATTGGCTTCGAGTGTGGAATTGTCATTAGTGTTGCCTTTGGATTCGAGTTTAGCTTCACATTTAGCGCCACTTTTAGCTCTAACTTTAGCTTCGACTTTAGCTTCAGGTTTAGCACTGGTTTAGACACCCCTATGTCAAAGAGACTTATTTATATGTCTCATCGATGACATAAAATAGTGAAATGTCAACAAGATATGGGCATATCGAGGAGAGAATCACTTATGTCACATCAACAAGGTATATCTACAAGTGCTCATTGAAACAAAACTCTTGGATATAATGAAGTAATGTCGATGAGACATTGAGATATCGGTAAGACAAATAAGATTGTCTCATCAACACTCTTCAAGTAATGATCAAAATCATACACTGCTATACCATCGGGAAGGTGAGAAACATATGTGGTAGAGTGGTATACACTGCAACCCCACAACAAGAAGACTTGAGCAAGGCGGTAGTGTGGTAAACAATAGAAGGGAAGGGAAAAACAACACCATACCACAGTGGGTATAATAAGAGACGGCAATAGTACGGTAATCATGGAATCATTACAATTTATAGCACTAAATGTAGCAAATCATGTCAGTCACAATCCATTTGAATAAATCATTTAGGGAATCAAGAATATAGCCCGCCAAAATACTCTAAAATCTAATAAACATACTCTAAAAATTTTGTCGAAATCTTATTTTTAGGAATAGCCCACCAGAATGGATTTTTCATTTTAATAAACATACAATAAAACCTTTGTTGAAACCTTATTTTTAAGTGTAGCCCACAAAAATGGAGAAGTGTTTCAGTAAAGAATGGTAGAGAATGGTAAGGAGATGTGTGTGATAGGAGGCATAGGATTCATTGTTGTTTATCTCATTCCTGCTCTAATCAACAAGGGTTACAATGTTCGCACTACTGTTTGTAATCCGGGTATTTAATTGACATATGTTTGCATAATCTCAAATTCCTTCAGATGCTTTTGAAGTATCAATGTATCCTATATAGGGTTTAGAATGACTTTTTAATTTAAAAAAATAAATCAAATTCTTTTGAAGTATCAATGTGTCCTAAATAGGGTTTAGAATAATTTCTTTTAATTTTAAAAAATAAATAAACAATGTATTTTTCTATGATTAGATAATGTGGATATCTCTGAAATATGCCCTAGCACACTATCCTCTTTTGCACTATGTTCATTACTCTAGCTGCTAGGGTTTTGCATTTGACATCTTTAATATCGTCATGATAGTGGATTTTCAATAGATCTTAGTCTTTGCTTTAATCTTTATCATGGTAACCATTGAGTTCCATAATCCACCTTCAATCTCTTCTAAGAACGTTGTCTTAAGCTAGACTGCATAGTATGCATATAAAGCAAGTCCTCCATACCTACCATTGTTCCAAACCACCACTCATTGCCTTGCTTAAAATGTTGCCTCCATAAGCACAATAGAATTTTTTAAAATCATGGTTACCAGTGATTTACCATTAAGGTCACTACTTTCATCAAGATACAATGAGATTTTTTTCTTCAAACTTAAGGCATTATGTAGGATAACATTGTGAATTGTTTTTTGTGTACAATTTGATTTTCTTGCACATTTACTGCTTTGCTAACTGCCTTTAAGACTGGATATTACACCATTAGCTGCAATCTCAAACAACTCACTCATTGTCACTTGAAGATTCCTTTCATGAGAATCCTTGTATAAAATCAAACTATTCCCTATAGACTACCTACTTACTTACTAATATAGGGGACTCATTGTTTCATGGTATTTTGAGTTTTATTTAGAAGGGGTTAATATGTGGCATTTTTATGTGCAGGAAGAATAGATTGTGATAAATAATGTTCGAGTATGGACAGTTCAGGAAAAATTGGATTGCTATCAGTGTCAAAAACCAGGTTGAATTATACCTTGAGCCGGTGTGAAACACTTTTGGGTGTTTTTGCTTCGAAGCAAAGCTTGTGTGTAGGAATTTCCAAATATCCGACAAAGGAAGCTCCTACATTCTAAAGATAAAATCATAAATCTACTTATCCAGTTTTTGATCCAACCTTACATCTTTAATATCCAATAGAGAAACTTTGTACATTTTAAAGATAAAATCATAAATATGCTTATCCAGTTTCTGATCTAATTTGAGGTCATGAATATCGAACAAAGAAAGTTCCTATATTCTAAAGATAAAATTGTAAATTTTATTGGTCCAATTTGAGATCCAATTTCAGGTCGTGAAGTCTGACAGAGAAAGTTCCTACATTCTAAAGATAAAATCATAAAAAATTTTGGTCCGATTTGAGGTCCAATTGTAAGGATTTGTCTTTTTAATTATACTTTTTGACATTTGTCTTGATACAAATTGTTACTTTAGAATTATGGTATTTCTTTTCTTCTAATGTTTTCAATCCTCATTTTAGGGAAGAGCTCCGAAGATGGTTCCTTCAGATGGAGACTACACTTTTTCACTATAGGTCCCATCTAGAAACACCAAAAGCTCAAGTACTGTCATACTCAGGTACAAAAGAGTTTGAGGTTACCCTGTTCTTCTTGATACAAAATGTTGTCCTTTAATCCCTCTTAAGTAGCATTCACTATTATGGACCTCATCATTGTACCTTTCATGTATTCGATTTAATTTGTTATGTGGAAACATGTTGTCTTTGTCTTTGCAAGTGATGACTATTGTGTAAGCTTTTAATCTACATGACTACCCCTCATTTTCAATTCTTGTGACTATTATGATTCTTGGGGCTACTTACTTTTAACCAGACTATTAATGAAAACTATCTTGGAATCCTTGATGATCAATTTTGTCAGAATCATGGCTATGTTGATAGTGGAATTTTCTTATTAATAAGGATAAATGTATATCAATAAGGAGATTACCCCTTACCAAAATACTCCACTTACTCCTTGCAAAGATTGATCTGTAATGCTTCATGGATGGTTTACTTGTGACTATCCTTCTCAAATGAAACAATAGGGAAGCAGGCTGGGCTCAGCCCTTGTGGGAGCCACATTTCACCCCACATGTTGTAACCAGATAAACAAAACAATAACCTAATTTTATCTATACCCATACAATGAGAAAACATGTTAGATAAAATTGAGCATATGATAGATATGTTTGATAACTTTCTTGTTTTCTTGGACATCTATGGTATGCAATTTATTTGAATGCACATGATGATCAGATTATATGTTTATAAATGTATGCACATATTTTGACTGGTGATCCTTTATTTCTCTAATAACACTCTTCTCACTCAAATTCAGGGAACCTAGGAGCAGCAAGGAATACATCAACTTGGAGGCTTAGACAAGTGGGAAGACTGAAGATGATGCAGAAAAAAGAAACCGAGATTCATCATTGAGGCAATGACGGGTCCCCTTTCTCTTTATGTGCATTTTTCTCTTTTGTATCTATAAATGTATAGTTTTTCGATTATATGCATTCAAATAGTCAGTTCCACAGCTTGTGTGGAACAAAATACATTTAAATTATCAATAAAGACTACATTTTTTAAAGGATTGTGCAATCTTTCCTGTATTATATGCATTTGCATAAGTGCAATCTAGTAATGTAATCTTTTGATTTTGTTTATGCACATGAATGTAATGTAGCAAAAATAAAAATGTACCTTACTCTTCATTTAAAAATCACAAAAGCTCTACTTGATTGAGCTATTAACTTTTGTGTCTTTATGAACATATGTTGATACAAAATGAATGGAAGAAGCATCCAAGTAATCCTAATTTTTTCTTCCAACAATTCATACCAAAGATTGAACAATTTAAGGATATTGCAATAGGTAATTTTTATCGACACAAATAATATTACTGAAGCATTTCAAACTTTAGGCCATAAGAATCATCCTTTTTTAAACATGGATTGTGTTGTAGCCAAAATTCCATCCTAATTATTTTTTCATACTTCCATTTTCACTCATCACTTACATCCACCATATGCATAGAATTCCTGTCATAATAACTTAAATTTAATAAAATGCCTCACATGAGCTTCCAAATAAAACCCTTGATCATAGAATCAAAGTGTATTCCTCCTTTGAAATATTCCTATGATTGCTCATAGCATATCGCCAAGACAACACCATGTCAATGAGAGTCCCTCCAAAGTCTCCCCAACATTAGCACAAAGCACAAATCAGAAATGTAGATGTGAAACCTCTATGTTGAAGAGACTTATTTATATGTCTCATCGACGATGTAAAATAGTGAAATATCAACAAGATATAGGCATATCAAGGAGAGAATCACTTATGTCACATCGACAAGGTATATCTACAAGTGCTC
Source organism: Sequoiadendron giganteum (assembly GCA_007115665.2). NCBI lineage: Eukaryota > Viridiplantae > Streptophyta > Pinopsida > Cupressales > Cupressaceae > Sequoiadendron > Sequoiadendron giganteum. The sequence goes on along the minus strand of CM021107.1, from coordinate 316,054,399 downwards.
GGCAAAACACAACTCTTGGATATAATGAAGTAATTATCGATGAGACAGTGGCATATCAGTAAGAGACATTAACTTGTCTCATCGACACCGGAAACCAACATTAGAGGAACATAAGATCTAATGTCGAAGAGACATTGAGATATTGGTAAGGCAAATAAGATTGTCTCATCAACACTCTTCAAGTAATGATCAAAAGAATACATTGCTATACCATCGGGAAGGTGAGCAACATATGTGGTAGAGTGGTATACACCACAACCCCGCAGCAAGAAGCCTTGAGCAAGGTGATAGTGTGGTAAATAGCAAAAGGGAAGGGAAAAACACCACGATACTGACATATCGAAGAAACAACGGGCATTTTAATTAAAAGACTCTTCGAAAGTTATGAAATGATGATTAGTCTGATTGATGTGACTAATAAAAATATTGATGAGACTACTGCTATCAATGAATAACTTGATCATAAAGGTGGTGTGATGAAGTGTCCTAAAATTTGATAAATATGGCCTCAAAGAAGTTGAAATCGCTGTGAATTATAATTGAAGGATTTGGAGAACCAAGTTGGACGATGGTAGATAGTTGGAAATTTGCAGCATTTATCCAAGTAAGTGGTCTAGACTCAGCTCAAAGTATTTTCTCAGTAAGTAGATGAAAGCATTGCATGAGAAGGGTTGAGATGGAAAAAACCCTAGGCAAACAGAAAGCAAAAACATAGAAAATTGAAGCTAGGCAATTGAATCAAGACTTAATCGATCAGTGTCCTGGGTCTGGGCTAAAATCTAGAAGAATAGCACAACTTAACCCATCTTGTGTGACATTAGAAGATAAATAGAAAAATATGGGAGATGTATGGACTCCATGTAGGGGTTACGGCCTCTTTACTTATCATTATAGGAAGAAATTCTGGCATAGCCTAGTGTCAAACCCATGGAATTTGAATTTGGGTAAACTTGTAGTACCCAATGTCTTTGTGATTGTATATTTAATCAAGGTGTTGGCAAATAATTAGAATCTGAAGATGAGAGAAATTCATTTTCCTGATGGGTCACAGTTCATGGTGATAAAGCCAAATTATATTTCCATGATTTTTCAACTAGACACTTCCCTGAAAACAAAATTATGAATCAAAGACTTGTTGGAGGAATACCACACCATGGACATAAGTTACAAGAGGTTGAAATTTCCTCTACAAAGGGTTAAAGGTGCGGATAACTAAACTATGAGGTTCTCTAGTGAAGATAAGCCCCCATTCTCTGTGGCTTTGTTTGAAAAATACTTTCAATACACTTATTACTAAGCTGGTCAAGTACTGGGAATTGATGTTCCTGAGAACATGACAATTTCTCCCATGGTTTTAGCCATAGACATCCAGAGCTATAATGCCCGACCCTATAATTATGTAGAGTATTTATCAGAGGCCATCAATAATGCCCTCAATATCATCAAGAATGGCAGTGAAACCATTAATTTCAAGCACTATTCTCTTTTCATGCACATGATACTATACGAAGGGCAGGTGATGGGGATATGGGATGAGGAATTAAGAATAAAATAATTAGATAATGATGGAAATTCAAGGCATGTACAAATCGGGAAATTTGTGTGGGACGACAGGTGTGGGAGGTCCAACTACCTATATTTTGAGGAATATTTTGTCAAATCACTATACAAGTTGTTAGGCCACAAATGTGACTACAACCTCTCCCCAAAGATCTTAAGATTTATCTGACCAAAAGATATGGATCATGAAGGAGGGATAAATCCCAATTGGGGGGACTAGTACATATTTGGGGATTGTGTTGTTATCAGGGTTTATGGATTTGAAGGTACACCTTATTTGTTGCCTAAGACTATGCCAGACAGAGTTGCTTATCTTGAGATCATAAGGCAATTATCATTTTCAGATTTCATGCATTTAAAGAGCTATGGGAGGAAGAATTTCATGCCTTCCACTTTATGCTTTGGTGATTTCACTATTATCTCTAATTCAGTCTATGACTTGGTTAGTGGTAAACTAGATTATTATGGCTTGTCGATTGGCAACAAAAGGGAAATTTTTTATCCTCAACACTTCATTTGTGATGCCAATTTTTTTTAGAAATTGAAAGGGTATGACCATAGTTTCCTTTTAGAAGATGTCATCAAAAATTGTGAAGAAAAAAAAAAATGATGAGAATGAATGCCTTTAGTAGGGTTATGATGGTTGAGGCTTGGAAGGTGAATAATAACCTAGGCTACGTAGGGGCTTTCCCTGAGGTACAGGATCCCATAGAAATAATTGAACAATTAATCCTCCATGAAGAAGAATTGATAAGATATGTTCCACTTGTGGCATTTGAAAGAGGAAGGGGCATCAGTCTTAGGAGGCAAGTAGAAAATATCGCACCACTAGATCACTTATCACCTCAGCCTACTCCTAAAGTGAATTTTTCAGTTGGTTCCCCATCCATGCAAGAAGATAACACTGAGGAGGAAGAAGAAGTCTCACATTTTAATGCTCCTATTATACCCCAATATGAGATGCCATTGGAAAGAAGTTTGATCACCTTTGAAGCCTTTGATGAGCTATTAGATGATGTGAGGCATCGTGCAAGTCAAGAATTTGTTGCAGATGATACTTTTGTGCAAACTTATGAATTTAAGTCCTTTATATATGAGTATAAAGGAAGAATAATAAGAGAAAGGTTAAAGGACGTTGACCCTGAGAAAGAGGCTTATGCCTTGAAAGAGTTGCAACATGAAGTTGATAGGGAAATTAGAAACATGACTGCTGAGAGAGGAAGAGAATTATTGCAAGAAGTTGGAGTTATGCTCCTTCTTGGGTGGGATATTAGTTCAACCATTGTGTTTGACAACTTTTTCAAGAGAAAGAATAAAACTTTGCAAATAACGGATGAAGCAAGTGACAGGATACAATCCTGATAATACCACTTTGCAAGTTTGGGCTCTTTACCCCCCATGAAAGAAGCCTTCTCTCATTGACCATGATCAGATTTTTGGACATCTCCTGATGCAAAGATTAGGGGAGACAGATCCCTTGGAGACTGCTGACTTGAATTTGAATGTAGCTAAATTCACCAAAGCCCAGATCCACAAGCTAGTAAGAGATAACCAATGGTTGATAGAGGAAAATAACAGGTTGAAACAAGATTTAACCAACTACAAAGATAGGTTTCCTGCTTCTCCAAGGCTTTTCTCTCCTTTAATTGAACATGAAAGAAAAGTGTTAGAGGCCATGTCTACGACTGTTCAATGGAAGCATAAATTTGAAAAGGCTCAAAAGGAACAGGAAGAACTAAAAGGAAAATTTAAAGCTACTATTTTTGAAGTAGCATTAGGGATAATCTGTATGAAATTCAAAGATATGTGCCAACATGCAGATGGTGTCTGGCGTTCTCACAGTGGAACATACAAGGCCCTCATGGAGCATGGAAGACTTCTTGATAGGATGAAGGAAATGGAATCCCATATCAAGGAAAAAGATGGAGATAATAATGCTTTGCTCAAAGAATGTCAGAGCCTCATGAATACACATGAAAACTTCCAGAATATCTTGACATAGGAATTGAGTGACTTTAGCCAGGCACTATGTATGCCCATGCCAAATTTCTTTGAAGAAACAGATTTGAAGGATCAGGAAACTTGGAAAAATGAGATCAAAATATTTGCCAAGCATCCTTGATGACATCAATGATAAGGATGAGGTACTTAGGAAAACTCATAAGAAGCTCAAGAGGATTGTTGGATTGGAGAATGTAATGATAGACACTCTATAGAATGCAAACACTTGTTCCCAAGAGAAATACATTGATCACATGACAAAGGTTAAATTGTTCCTTGCACGAGTTTTATGAGGAGGTAGTCAAAGTTTGGTTGTTGTGGACACATTAACATGGTTCTTGAGCCTTGAATAGATCTTAGGCAGTTGCGAGCACTTACTGATGATTAACGGACTTTGGTGTATCCAACAATAAAATATTTTTTAAGTTTCTATGTTATGTTAATTATGCTTTAGTTAAGAAACAATGTAACTTTTGTGAACAGACCTGAAGCTTGTTGCTTCATGTACAAATAGGGAAACCAAGGTCTGATTTTGATCATCATATCATCATCATTTTAATCAATTAGAATAGATAGTAGACCATCTCATCCACTTATTCATATCAAAAGAACTCATGTTATGTATGTTTATACTTTGAGCAATATAATGGAGTAGATACATTATAACTCGTAATCCATTTTCAGTGTTCAATTGTTGTGTCGATTTTCATGCTTATTGATTGCTTTGTTGTCTCCAAAGTGGTCTTTTCAAGTTGTTTAAATCTACAAGATTTATTAGGGAACATTTGTTGTTACTGTGTGGATACTTTGATTGGTTTCTAGTTAGGTTTGAATTAAATTCCTTTCAAATAATTTACTTTAATTGGTTTTTATTAAGGATTAAATTTCTCTTAGAGATTGGCACCCTCTTATGGTCTAAAAACCTACATTTTTTAGACCCAACAGATTGCAAATAACTCTGAAAATTTAGAAGTCTATGAAACAGTGTATATATTCTATGAAACAATGTATATATTCTTGTACTTGTATATTCTATGAAGCATTCCTTATTTTCTATGAAACAGTCTATATATTTTTGTACTTGTAAATATTCTTTTACTATTATGTCTATTAAAGAAAATAGAGTTTGAATAAAAAATGCTTCATCCTTTTTTGTAAGTGAGTATGTGAATTAGTGTTTAAGGAAAAACCTTACAGTGTTTACATTTTCAGTTTACTATTTTCAAATATTTATTTTCTATGTATATAAAATTGTGGGTGCTCTTTATCTCGAATGACATAAAATAGTAATGTCATCAGAATCAAGGTTTTCAATTTCAGCACCATCATTGTCCACACTTTTCATATCATGTTCACTTTTAACTACAATCATCAAAATTTATTTTTATTTCTTGGGCCATTTAATCTTCATTCCTTTCAACACAACACAATAGGTTGCATGTTAAATTTCAAACATTTTCTTTGCATTTTTTTGTATATATTATTTTCTCAATGCATCATTATGTAACAACAATTTCACTTCTGAGATATATAGTAAAAATAAATGAAATCACATGTTTAATTTGTCAAGGGAAATGTATGGTGAATACCTTATGTCTTTCAGATAAGTGTGCAAGTGAAATAAGACATAACTAATTGAATCTGATTTTCTATTGTACAATTGTTTTTTTATGTGCTTTTTACTTTTTGCATGTGGATTACCCTTAGAAAGAAACTACTTATCTTCTATTAAATGAAGCCTTTACATTTCCTATCTATGAAAGGAATTTATTGCTTGACAACAAGTTTGTGAACTTCATACAAATTAAGATTGGTGTAAATTTCCATCCCCACAAATGTTGTTTGGTCTAGAATTATAATGGAAAATAAAAAATCTTGCTAGGAGAATAAAATAGGTTTTCAATTGTCCAAGTACAACATAATATTACTGAAGCATTTCAAATTTTAGGCCATAAGAATCGTCTTTTTTTAAACATGGATTGCAAATAATTCTAAAAATTTACAATTCTTGGTCATTAACATTATTGTTTACTACAATGTCATCCAGTGTATCATTGTCAATGTTTTTGATTAAGGTAAAAGCAGGTTTTGAAGGGGCCCTGAAACTCTTTAACAGTAGATAGAGATAGTATAAAGCATTAAAAGTTCAACAAAAGATGATAAGCTACCAGCAAATAAAAACTAGAGACCAGCGCAGAGATAACATAGAACAAAACACCTGTAGGAAACCAGCCACTAGGCCAAATTTCTCAGGATTTCAGCGACCTCCTTTTCCAGGTTGTCCACGTTAATAGAAACTTTCTTCATGTCCTATATGTCCATAGGTGGCTTGTATGACTTCCTTTTCAGATTGGCTCTAGTGAATTTTCTTGGCCCAACCCCTTAAGCCTGGCTTGGATCTTTAACCTCCTCCACATCCACCATAGATGTTACCTGATGAGCCCTTTCTGAATTTTTGACCATCATGTTCATGGTACTGATAGTGGACTTAAGAATTTTGTAGTTCATTTCCAAAACTTTTTGAATAGATTCTCTCACATTTTTTAGCCTCCCCTCAATATTAGAAAGTCTTACATCGTGATTGTTCTTGAAATGCTCCAAATCCTCCATAGTTTTCTTTAGGCACTCAATCATATATTTCTTTTCATCTTCCATCCATAGGTCCTTACCTCTTCCTTTGTCCTTGCTCATGTTATCAGCCCCCTCCACCTTTTCCAACCTATTATTATAACCCCTTTGATTAAGCTTTATCTCATTTATCTCGAAGAAGGACCACCTGATCAGATGAAAAAAAATCAACAGAACATTGTGATTAATAGCTAGGACATCACTAGGATACTCGTGCTCAGTTTTGAAGTAGTGGTCATCTTCCTTAAGGTCACTGGGGTACCATGGCCTATCCTCCCTATTTGTAGCTAGATAGTTGGACCTCTCAGAAGAATTGGTGTGATGGGGTTCCTCTTGGTCAATGTGGTAGGAAGGGTCCTCCTCCAATTTTCTTTTACCCTTCCTCTGATGAGAAACGTTGGGTGTAACTTTCTGTTTCAAATTTGAAATATCAGACCCAGGATAAATAATTTTAGCCCTACCAGTAGATGTCATTGCACTATTTTTAGGGAGGGCATAGGACTTATACTTGCTTTTGAAATTTTCCTTCTTCTTAGCTTCCACAGGGTGCTCTTCCTCCCCCTCCATTTGAGTATCCCACTCATCTTTGTCTATATAACTATCACCCAACTCCTCCTTATTAGAAACAGAGTGAGGAGAAGGGCTATGATGGATGGTCGGAAAAGCTTTAAAGTGTTCATAGATGAGAACAATTAAACCCTCATGAATTATGGGATATCTAACTGAATTAGACACATGGTCCTGAAGATTCGAATTTAAAGTAGAGAGGTAAAAAATAAGGGAGACCCGAACCTAGTGCCTGAAATGGTTCAGGAGCATAAAGTGATACCCAAAAATTTGGGTGTATCTCCCATCCAACATGATATACTCTATGATAATCCATAACACCTCCCTCCATAGCAACTTGATTTTCATAGCAGCATAGCTACTCTTTGTAGCCCGTATCAGGTCCTCCCTTTCCTTGTCAATGCGAGGGAAATTCTTAACCACCTGGTCGGAGAGCTTCCTATCTCTATGAAACTTGAGACCTTCCACCAACATCCCGGTTACCTTAGAAATTAATTTCTCATCGATCTTCACTTTCCTTCCAAATAGATTAATTTTTCCATTATTCTAATCCTTCACGAAAATCTTGGTAGCCTCCTAATCCCTACCATGGAGCTTCTCCATATAGCTCGTGATTCCACCCTTCTCCAACACCCTCCACAATTTTTCATTGGTCTTCAGCTCACTACAATCAACCGATTCCAACATGCAACACTCGCCACTCATTCTATTTGCAATGCAACCTTTCTTCGAAGACTCCAGAATTCCTCTATTCGTAAGCACAAAAATGCCTAGAAAGCGTGTGAAGCACCAAAGATTAATTAAACCATAAAATTCACAGTATTCCACCCCTTGAAGAAAAATGATGAAACAATAGTACCAAGACTACTTAGGAAAACCCGCTCTCACCTTAATCATTATTCAAAGAGGGAAATTGAACCTTCCCATGGGTTTGATCATACATAATTAAGGTCATGAAGTCAGCCTCAAGACCATCACTCATCTGCCACATCACTTTATTATTCGCCTTCACCCCTATGTTAGCAAAATAATCTGCCACCGTATTGATCTCCCTATAGACATGGGTGACAAAGTAGTTCTCAAAGGAATTAATAATTTCCTTAGATAAATTAACCCAATTCTCTATAGTCCAGGAAGCATTTTGAGACCCTTTAATACATTGGATTATATTGTTAGAATCTCCTTCAACCCACACATTTTTGTACTTCAACTTCCTAGCAAGGTTAAGGACTTGGTAAGCCCCTATGGCTTTAGCAAGGTGGTTGGTCTATGTGCCCAAGAGGAGCACCACTGCTGAAATCAAATTGTCATTATCATCCGTAATCACTCCCCCACACCCAACAATCCTAGTGTATCATTATCAATGTTCATATGTTCTTTCAAGTATTTAATATTATCATCATCCTCATCTTGACCTGCATCATCTTCATCATCATTGAAATTTGACCATAGACCATCTATATTGTTACTAGATGTATTTGGATCATCATTTTCTATACCATCCATATTTTTGTCTTCCATAACATCATCTAACTCTAGATTGTTGTCTTCTTGTGCCTGAACATAACCATCTTCAACATCATCATGGATGTCAATTTCTTTGATGTTCTCTAATCCCTCTCTCTCATTTTGTTGGCCATCATTGTTTTTCTCAATATCCACTAATGCATCATCAAATACATGCCTTAATCTTGGATCATAATGTATGACAAATATCCATTTCGAGTCCAAAATATATTAATAGAAAAATACCTGCACATGAACAACATACATATATTAGACGTATGTTATAACAATTTTATTGATTAATAAACACATGTATATATTCGCAATAATCTATGAATTAATAGATTAATGATCACTACCACTTCTTGTTTGAGTTAAAGAAATACTTTCTCACAATGAATTAGTAGAACATAAGGCTCCTTATCCTCCGGTAGGAATGATGAGGAATCTATAGAAAAAAATCCACTATGGGTATCATAGCTTCATGTCCTCTCAAATGCTTCATACCATCTACACTTAAAAATACAACATTTAAAAGAGCGGTAATCCAACTCAATAATTTATTTTATTTTCCCAACATATTGTAGATTCCCTTCAATTATATTCTTATCTTTTGAGCTTGATCGACTGGATTACTTGAAGTCAACCATGATGTCGCAATCGAAGGATCGTTTCTTAAAGTCTACACTTTCTACACGATAATGTCGACCATATTCCCACATTGCTGGATATTTCCTCACCTATGAAAGACCATTTATTTCAGTGAAAATAAATATAATCATGAATATTAAAATAGTTAATACTATCAAAACTGTATGGAAACAACATTTTGTAAAATTCTAACTGTACCTTTCTTTCACATCCTCTAGACATGTTGATTTCATCTTATGTTATGTTTGAATCTGTACCTGCATCTTCTATTTGATTTTGAATTTGTGTAGTAACCCATTCTAGTGTGCAATATTTGCCCCATTCCCCAAGCAGATGAGTGGAAATTGGAGTATTCCTTGCATTCGATCTCTTAAACTGTCTCCTTGCTTCTAAAACTTCTTCTCTCTTTTTATCATACAGATCAATCCATTTTTTCATAAAGTCGATGTGGTACATAATGAACTTGTCGAGTATAGAAATTTCATCTACACCTATTGCATGTCAACATGTTTATTTCAAACTCCAAATGTCATGCTGTTAATTTGACAAATAAATTACAGAGTAAATTAATGATTGCAAGAAAAACAACCGCACTAATCGTGAATTTACTTACTAATTTCTACTTCAACACCATTAGATTGTGATTTTTCTCCATCAAAAATATCTGATTCTCATTCTTCATCCTTGATGTGTGGGCCATCTTCAAAATCCTTACCAAGGAATTCACATAGGAAGAAAAATGTTTCATTCAATACATACCCTTCAGCCATGCAACCCTCTGGATGTGCCTTTTGTCGAACATATCTTTTAAGAGTTTTCATATACATCTCAAAGAAAAACATCCACCTTGTTGATATGACACCCTCCAATTCAATTTCATCGAATAGGTGTATAAGTAAATGGACTTGTAGGTCCATGAAACTTGTAGGGATCTCCTTCTCAAATACACATACAATTTCTACAATTTCCTTCTTCCACTTTGGCACTTCAGATTCATGGATCTCCTTGTAGGTCACCCACCTAATATAAGAATAGTAAATTAGTATGAACCTTTAGTCATAAATTAAAATGCAATATAATATCTCTATGTCTCTCACACATGCACATTTCATATAACCACATACCTTGTAAATGTTGATAATCAACTTATGGCATTCCTTAAGTCAACTGTAAGATAGGAATCCCCCCTAATTGCCAACGGCATGATATGCTATCAAACACATTTATGAAAAGGTCATTAGTAATTTTTTCTCACACAAAAAAATATCAAAATACATTTAGTGCTTAATCAATGTTACCAGTAAATGTTAAATGCTGATATATAATACCTTCATTAAATTATGAAAATCATGTGTTTTAAATCCTTTGATATGTCCATCAACTGTAAAAGATTTAGCCAATGATGATCCATAGCCAGTAGGTGTCCTTATTGAACAGATGAATTTTTTTAGTTGGTCTAGCTCTTTTTTTAAAAAAATCCATGGAGCTTCTGCATAGGTTTCATTTTCCCTGTTTGGCCACAAATGTTTTCTATCAAATTTGGTACGCGAAAGAGAAATATCTCTCCTCGAAGACAAGGTGTCCTTCTCTTTGCCTAATATATGTTGAAATATAGAATCTAGGACATTTTTGAAGATGTGTATAGGATCTAATAGGTGAGATATTAATAGATCCTTTCAGTAAGGGAGCTCATAAATTTGGATTTCCTTTTCATTCCTTCTGGCATATTAACTACAACTTGTTCTGGTTCATCAATTGAATCACCCCGATCAAAAAATCCTCCCAAGCTTTCAATTCAACATCGTCATACTTCTTAAGCCAATTGCCTGGACCCATAATCATGGGAGGGCCTCTATTTTCAACTTTTCCATCAAATTGATTCTTTAGGCGATTTCTAAACCTATGATCTAGTGGCAAAAAAACCCTGTTGTTTGCGTAAATAAATTTATGTAGATCTTTAGAATACCGCCCTTGAAATTGTTATGCACATCTTAGACATGCAAATATCCACTTTGTTTGAAGTGTAGTGCCTCTCATATTCTGATACTCTATTATTGCTTTGGTGTGTGTGTTTTCTTCAGTTGATTTTCTGACTATGTTCTGATGCATTGGTGATACTCTGTTTGACATATTTTCTACCATGTGTTGGGCATGACAGAATGTTATGCTCATTTGATTATGATAGATGGACTTATGTGTGAGATACTCATGTTATGATGATATTACTTTGTGGATATATTTTGATGATGTGATGCTTAGATATTGCTTTATTGTTCTAATTGGGTGAAGCAGACGGGGTGGCATCACTCATTCATGAGCACCCTGGCTCACTGTAACTCTCCTTCACAATATATTTGATTATGAGCTATATGTATATATGTTGTTCGATGTTTTGTGTTATGTAGGAATGCGAGTACGGGATGCCGACTCCATTCGCATTGTCGGGTTTGAGCGCATCCTATCTACCCAATGGATTGATGTGGTTAGGGAGTTGGTAATAAAGTACCCTTGCCTATGTTAGCAGTTGGTTCAAGGATTGTCCTTGTCATGTTTATTTTGTGTTCATGTGGTATGGTTGTTAATTAATCATTTTATTCTATGAATTTTACAAGTTTATTAATGGCTTGATCTAGGGTTTTATGCTTTAATTAAATGTTGCTTCATGATGCAAATATTAATGTGATGAGATGTCCTAAATTTCATATGATAATTATGCCTTGACAAATAATAAATACATTAGTAAAATTATTATTATTTTATAATAGTAAATGATTCCTTAAATTAAATTAATAAAATTAAATAATATAGTTGAACAAATTCTTATAGTTTAATTTTATTTTGAAAAGAAACGTAAGTTAGGGAAATATTATCATATTTACCCATGTTTAAAATAAAAGTGATTTATTCTTATTAAATAGATTTTAAGTTTAAAATATTATTTGAGTGGGGATTTGGCAAAAATTAAAATATAAGTTTTATTTGTGGAGAATGAATTCATTTAATTACAATTTAAAATATTTTAAAAGGCATTTATTTGTGCAAGTTTAAATGGGAAGATTCTCTTCAAAATTTAGGAAGAGACAATAATGTTGAGTTAATGGATTTTTATTGCATGGGAAATTTCCAGAAATTATATGACAATTTCTGAGTGGCATTTATGAGAAAAGATATATTTCCCATTGGTTTCTTTTTCAAAAAAGCAAGTGGGAAGAAATTGGGAAAAATGGAAAATTGTCTACAATTGAAATTTTGATGAAAAATTACAATGGGATCATGAAATTTTGAAAATATTTCGCCGATTGGATTATTGAAGTTGAAACTTGGTTATTTTTGCAATGGGGTTTTGAATGAATCCATTTTTGCAGGTGTTTGTATCACTGTTTTGAAGAATTCTTTGTGGCTGGATTTGTGCAACTCATCCTCGAATCGAGCTTGCGTTGGACTCTGGGTAATTCCAGTATTTCATTAGATCTCTATAATTTTGTTTTATTTTCATGAAAAAGAGAATGGCATAATGTTGACATTTATGAAATCCCTCTTCCTCTGTAAATTTGTTTTTTATCTATTGAGGGATTTCCTTATTTTCTTTCCCTCTTTGTATCCCTTTCAAATTGTTGATTTCCTCTTTCGAAATTTATTGATTTCCTCCTCAGTTGTAAAAATTCTGGAAACCCCTCTTGTTTGGAAATCTTTTGTTCATTTTCCTAAATTAATTTTCTATCAAATTCGTGCGTCTTCCCTGTAATTTCATTGTAAATTATTACTTGGAGGATTTGATGGATAAATATATATATTCTTTTATTGAGGGTATTATTTTAATCCTCTGTTGTTTAATATATTTCTTTGTTTTTCTACAATTGCTTTCACTATATTTGGTTGAGTAAATTTTATATATATACACATTTTGATTTTCTATTAAATGTTTATTTTAATTTATGATCAACATTTTATATATGATCAGACTTTTATATATTTTAATTTATGATCAACTTTTTATATATGACCAGTATTTTATATATTTTAATTTATGATCAACATTTTATATATGATCAACGTTTTATATATTTTAATTTATAATCTGCATTATATATATATATGCATATGATGTATAGGCTGGAAATGTGTATGAGTATTTTGGAAAAGAAAGAAAAATAATTGTAAATTACTTTCTGGATAACTTTTAAAATTAATGAGAAAAATATAATTGATTTAAAAAAAATCTGTCTAAAAATGATTTTTTTTCCATTATGTTTTAATAACAGAGAAATAATTGCATTTTGAAAGTGATTTGGAAATTGGTTTTCTTTATTTTGTTTTTGTTTGACTGTATTCTGGAAAAAATAGATTTATTGTAAATTTAATTGTGTAGCTCAAAACTGATTTCCTTGTACTTAGTCAAATAAAGCCTTCATCTGTTTTTTTGTGTTGCAACTGATTTTCTTAATTTAAAATTTAGATTTCTTTAAATTAGGAAAATCGGAACTTAGATACTACTATGGGAATAAATTTAAAAGAATCAGAATTATAATAGAATTGAAATTTGGATTTAGTAAATAATATTTATTCTTTGGGTTTGATAAATTATTTTAGTAAGTTAATTTTAAAATAATATTTTATTTTGTTTATTAATTATAAAATTTATCATTGTTTTTGAAAAGTTAAACAACATTTATAGGGTGTTGTACCCTACACAATGAGCCACAAGGGCCAAAAAAGGACAAGTCTTAAACAACATAAAAAAATAGGGAAAAAATCAGAGATAGCCTAAAGGTAGTACAACAACCGCAAAGAAACAACAAAATGGCCAGCAATAAGAGCAACTAATTGGCTTCATCCCAGTTCTTGATCAAGAGGTCCACCGCCTCGTCTCCCACCCACTCTTTATTTTCCTGGCTATTGTTCCCCTCCAGTTCCTCCTTTATGGCATTTGACAGAGTACACGTAACAAAGTGACCCAGCTTCATGGTGAAGCGGGTCAGCCCCAAAAATATTTTGTCTAGAGTGTCCAAACACTTAGCCACCTTATCCAAATCCATCCCATCATCCATAGCACCCTGAGCCTCACCAGGCTCATCCACCAGCGGCTATGAAGGGTGCAAGCCAGAGCCATCAAAAGGGAGCTTGCTATCCACTGGAGTAAGCTGGGGCCTCACCACTAAATCTTCTTCCACCTCTTCTGACTCTTCTTCCTTGTAACCCTTGCTTTCTGACTGCTCCTCATCCGAATCCTCAATAATTAATCTCTTCTTCTTGTTCTTAGCCAGCCTCCCTGATCTTCTCTAGACACTTTCCCCTCTAGTCATCTTCGTGTTCCCCACAACTGTGTCCCCTCTGGAATCTTTTCTAATCTCATTCTTACCCTTGCCTTCTTTGATAGTCACAGCCTACATGAATTTCTCCTTTCCTTTTTTTGACATAGGGCCAGTAACGGTCGTATTAGCCTAAGTTTCTCTTAGCTCACAGAGCCCTTCCGCCGCACTGGCATGGGCCCTTCCCAACCCCCCCTTAAGCTTTTTGGAGGTAAATTTGGCCTTGGCATTCCCCAGATCAATATTAGACTTCCAAGGAGGACTCTTGGACTAAGCTAGGGAGATATGCACCATGGAGATGGGTTCAATGTTCTCAACACGGACAATGGTGATGGCTTTGGACAGGTAGAGGGCAAGATGAAAGTGATACAGGTAGAGAATTAGCCCCTGATGGAGTGGGAGTGGTGGAAGATCATAGGGATTTCGGCTGGCCGCCGCTTCACACTTGTCCATAGAACTTTCCAGATCCATTTGAAGGAAAAATGGAAAACTAAGAAGCATTTTGTGCCTAAGATGGTTTAACAAGGGGAAATGGTAAAAGAAGCAAGTTTTGAATCTACCTTCCAGCGTAACGTATTTCATCAGTGCCATGCAAACCTGGTCCCATGGCTTAGGAAGCTCTTCCCTTTAAAACCCTGCTTGGTTCCTAACAAGGGTCTCCTCTCCTCTGAAAAACACCCTTAGGCTCTCATGGTCCGGCTTTTTGGTGTGCTTAGGATATTTTTTGCCCTTCACACATCAACCCCATAGCCTACACAATAACCTCCTCACTAATTTTGAACAAAATCCCCCCAACGGAGACCCTCTTGTCCTTCCACGAGCTGGAAAATTGACCTGATAAAATGGGATCATGGCCGACTAAGCTTTCCATGAGCGGAGCAATTCCTCCCTCCACACAAATGTGCCAGACAAGCGGGTTGTTTCAGAATTCATCACAATTGTCTGGTTTCATTCGAACACGATCACCTCCCATACTGCCAGACTTCTCAGGAAGCTCACAAAGATGCAAGAAATGCCAAAAGTAGTAGTTGTGAATACAAATCTTAACCAGATAATTAAGGTAGGGATTACAGCGACTCAAATCTAAACTTGCATACCAAACACACATGCGGAGAGGAAATATGCCATAGTGAGAAAGGACACAAAACTTAATGAAATTATGATTACAGTATAGAGGAAAAAAGTTGGCAAAGAAGTAGGAAAAGCATGAAGCCCCATGCAGATGGACTAATAAACTAATTTTACTAAATCCTCCAAATTAAGCCAAAAGATCCCCTAGCTAAACTAGCCAGCCCGAAGTCTCTAGAAAGCAGCCAAATTGAAAACATAGAAAGTCACATCATTATTAATACACTCACTCCTCCCAAAGTAATGAGGATATGTAACAAGAAATCCAATTCCCAAAATGATAGCCCGCACAGTACAGTCCCTCTCCTGATAATAAGTCACGACTTTCCAATTAATCTACATCACACTACCAAAACTAGACTTGAACTTCTCAATTAAATCCCCATCCCACCGACTCATCATAATCTTATAAACTAAACCCATCCACCAAGTCCATAGGACATACACATGGCCACTCCTTCCCCTGCCCCACACACGCTCAGCTCTACTAGGATAATTCCACCTGTACTCCATATCAATTTTGACATTCATCCACCAGCACATCCAAATTAACCAGTGGGACCCCTCGTCTGCTCTCGTCATCCAAAAGTTAAACATCATTATAAACCATGGTAGCCTTTTCCCGCTCTATCAACACTTAAATATTTGGCAGCAGTCTTTCCTTATTTCTCCAACATCTAGCCAAGTCCCAACCTGAGCCAAGATTAGCCAAGGCATCTGCCACACTATTTCCTTCTCTAAAAATATGGGTCACCTTTTTGTCCCTTAATTTAGGCATAAGGAATCTAGCATCCATTAAAATTTCCTTGGTATTCCAACCTATAAATCTATCTTTTACCATAGCATTCGTCACCGTTTTGAAATCTCCTTCAATATGGACATTAACAATCCCCAGAGAAATAGTGATTTTGAGGCCCATAAATAGCGCACGAGCCTCAGCCACCAGAGTCGACTGAACCCCAATGCCACCAACAAACCCCGCCACCATATTCCCCATAGAGTCTCTAATAATCCCACCTATACTTGCCCTTCTCGGATTGCCTTTAGCAGCCCCATCAAAGTTCATTTTAAACCATCCACCATCCAGAGGCTCCCATTTAGTATTTCTCCTAGCTAGTAATTTTGAATTATCAAAGGCATTAGCCTTTAGATCCTGGTGCCAATCCTTGGCCAATTTTATTTCATAGTCTGTTGGCCCTAACTCAAGAATTTTTCCATCAAAGAGGAGATGTTCTTCTCTATGAGCTGAACACCAATTCCAAACACCTCCTTGGGGCTCTGCTCAATGTTCCTGAAAACCCTGTTATTTCTTTCCTTCCATAAGCACCATCCTAAGATTGGGGAGCTTTGCCTCCAAATTTCATCAATTAGAGGATGGAAAAAAGGCCCATTCCAGCCCAGAATAAATGACAAAAGGTCTTTGATCATTACCCAATGGACATCAAGTTTCTCAAAAGCCAACCCCCAAACTTCAGTAGCATATGGGCAATGTAACAAAAGGTGGCTGACAGTTTCCTCCCCCTCCTTGCAAAGGAAACATCTATTGGGAAAGCATAACCCTTGAGTTTTCAAATTGTCTTGAGTTAAGATCCTATTATGATAGGTCGTCCATTAGAAAAAAATTATTTTAGGAATCATGTGGCGATTCCAAACCCTCCTCTAGTGTTTCTCAACAAGAATTTCCTTAGTCAGTAGTCTGTAAGTAGAACGAACTGAAAGATCCCCCTGCTTATCTAAAGCCAAAAATAACTCATCATCTCTATCATAGGAAGGGAACCTGACACTGGAGAGCAACACCTAAAGAGAACTAGCGAGGCAGCAAAGGGAGAGATCTCTCCAAATCCTAGCTCCAGGAGGCCCAGCCACATAGTCTCTAATAAATAACCCAAAGAATCTCTAAGCATCATCCATCACCGCTCTAAAATCAGAGCCAGCCAAGGAGGATTCCATAAGCCAGGCATCATCCCAGAATCTAATTTTAACCTCGTTCCCCATTTTCCATTTAATCCCTTTTTTTAGCAGGCCTTGTGTGCTATAGATGCTCCTCTAGATCACTGAACCCAGGGGATGGGGTTCCGAAAGACAATCAATCAAAGGCCTATTTTGGAGGTACTTATCATTTAGAATTTTGCACCAATCCTTGGTGTTCCTTAATTGGTCCCACCCAACCTTGGCCATTAGTGCCCTATTAGAGAAAACTATCTTTCTTATTCCAAGCCCACCACAATCTTTAGCCTGACAAACCCTTTCCCATTTAACTAAAGCAATCTTCTTTTTTTCCTCAGTACCTAACCAAAGGAAAATTCTCTGAATTCTTTCAAACTTCTCCGCAATATACCTGGGCATCTTTAAAATAGCTAGGAAGTAGGTGGGGATACCTTGTATAGCCGCAGAAATAAGTTGAAGTTTCCCTGCATGACTAAGCAAAGAGCCCTTCCAACCAGCCAACTTCCTTTGGATCCTCTCCAAAATAGAATACCAAAACTCTAGTTGAACCTCTTTAACCGTTAGTGGGAGCCCAAGGTACATCGATGGGAGAGAATCCCAACACAGCCCCGGATCGCAGTCACCCTATTTTGCAAATTTGGCAAGCAATAAAATAAATAAATCTTGCTCTTATTGTAGTTGATGCACTGACCCAAGTAGGAGGCATAGTTGTTAAGGAAAGCTTTCCATTTCCTGGCTTCCACAACAGAGGCCTTCCCAAATAGTAATGAGTCATCCATGAATTTTTGCACAATAATCAAACCAAGAGAGGTAGCCACTCTAACACCAGATATGGATCCCTCTGACAGCAAACTCATAAAGTTCCTGCTAAGCACATTAGAAATCATTATAAAGAGATAGGGGGAGAGAGGGTCCCCCTATCTGAGCCCTCTTTCAGTAGAGAAGAACCCACAGGGAGAACCATTCACCAGAATTGAGAACTTAACAGTACAAACACACTCCATAATGAGCTTAATGATTGATTTGTTAAATCCAAACTTAGCCAAGACCTTAGGCAGGAATTCCATAGAACCTTATCATAAGCTTTGGAAATATCAAGCTTAAGCGCCATCCCCTCATTATTGCATCTATCCATAGAATGGAGCAGTTCATGAGTGGTCAAGGAAGCATCTAGAATGTGGCACCCTGGGACAAACCAATTTTGAGTGACTTATAATTTTATCAAGCAGAGGCTTAATCCGATTAACAAGGATCTTAGATATGATCTTATAGAAGGTGTTACAAATACTGATAGGTCAAAAGTCAGACATAGATAGAGGCTCACTAATCTTGGGAATAAGGGCAATGAAAGTGTGATTCATTTGTTTAAGAATCTTACCAGATTTAAAGAAGTCCCTAGCTACAAGCACAAGGTCCCAAAAGATTTGGAAGAAAGCAGGGGGGAACCCATCAGGTCCAGGAGCTTTGAAGGCCCCCATGCTAAAAGTAGCCAACTGAACCTCATCCAAGGAGACACTCCTAAGAATTCCCAGGTTTTCCTCCAGAGAGATGGAAGCAGGGAGATGCTGGAGGATCTTACAATTCAGAGCCATGTTTGGCACCTCTGTAGGGGCCAAATCAGCCTCCAAGAAATAATTAACTACACAGGACTTAATATGAGCTACATTAGATATCACCTCCATAGAGGCACTTGTCAATTTTGCAATTTGATTCTTTTTCCGATGTTTGATGGCAGAAACATGAAAAAAGGACATGTTCCTGTCTCCTTCCTTCAGCCATTGCACCCTCAATTTTTTCTTCCAGAAGACCTCTTCATTTTTTAAAACCTTTTCCCATTCCATTTTGGCATCCTTTTGCTGATTGTTGGTCCACTGACTGACATCTCCCTCATCCATATTTTTTTGCAAAGTCCTCAACCTTACCTCGAGTTGTTTTTTTCTTTGATAAACATCACCAAACACATTCCTATTCCAACCCTTAACCATTATTTTAATATGTTTGAGTTTATAGCAGAGCCTAAACATAGGGGAACATTGGAGAGGAATATTCCACCATTCAACAATTTTGTTTTTGAAATCAAGGTGAGAGTTCCACATTATTTCAAATCGGAAAGGATAGGGACCATAAGAAGGACAAATATTAGTGGTCAAAAGAAGAGGATTATGGTCTGAAACTATCCTAGGTGGAGTACCCAGGTTGGCCTCCAAGGCATTAGTCCAATGGGGAGAACAGAGGAAGCGGTCAAGCCAAACCTGAATCAAATCTCCACCAGCCCGCCTATTAGACCAGGTGAAGTGCTAGCCCAGAAGTTCGATATCTATTAACCCCAAAGAACTCATAAAGTTTTCCAGATCCTTCATGCTATCAGTGTAATCCACAAGGCCCCTTCTTTTTTCAGAAGGTAACAAAGGGGAGTTGAAATCTCTAGCAACAAGCCACCGACCTCCCTTGTTCATATTAATCTTAGACACCATATTATTCCAAAGCATATTCCACAAGTTCCTCTGATCAGGAGCATAAATATTTATTATTGACCACACTACTCCGCTAACGGAGAATGAAACCCCTATACTATTTCTACAATTGAATAACCTAGAACCCTACAAATAGGAAGGATTCCAAAGCACAGCCAAACCACCTAAAGCTCCCTCAGCATCACTGTGAATGTAGGAGGAATTAGCCCATAGAAAGTTAGCAACTTTGTCAAAATTAATCATCAACATCTTAGTTTCTTGTAGGAGAAAAACATCAATCTTATGCTCCACTATGTAGTTCTTCAAGGCATGCTATTTGTGCGAACTATTTAGCCCCCAGACATTCCAAGACATAATCCTCATTTCTGACCTTTTTTTGAGGACACGTCCAATGTCCTCTGCTTCCCCAGGGTAATCTCATTTTTTGTTTCATGCATTCTAGTGGATCTCTGAGAGGGTCTCCTAGGCTTGGAATCCCCTCCAACATCTGCCTTCTTCTTCCTTCCCTTCTTCTTAGGCATAGTCCATATCCCTTCATCTTCTACTTTCTCCAGCTTTAAGCTTTCCAGGTTTTTAGCAGACTCTTCAATCATACCAGAACACTCTTCCTCCCAAATTTTTCCCTCTTCAACTGAATCCCTACAGGTCCTCTGAGAGGCCACCAAACACCGCAGATCAATAGCCGATGAACCCAAACCAACGATCTCATCAGAAGCCCTCACAATCAAGTTTACATCAGTCGAGGATCTAGGATCTTGAGACAAAGAGACCTCCCGAGGAAAGGTTCCCAACACCGAAGAGACCCCAGGGGTCGAATTAGTGTGAGGAAACACAGGGGGTAGAGGTCATGTAGAAAGCTCAGGAGGCTGAGAAGGGTCCAGGGGAGCCAGCTCAGAGCCTCCCAAAGGCCTTGAAGTATTCGCAGCCAGGAACGACGGATTCAACACATCATTAGACTCCCGACTGACCGAAGATTTGTAGTCAGATATGAGATGCCCAGCTTTGGCACATCTTTAACAAAATACCACCGCATTTTTCATAACAAATAGGTTGGATCCAGCTTCCCAACTTAGAACATAGCTTTATAGAGTTTGGAAGGATTTTATCAACACAAATATTGACACAAAATCGAGCAAAGACTAACCTTGACTTCGATTTAGTGACAACATCCATAGTAACAAACTGACCCAACGAATCACCAACAGCCTTGAAAATCGCTTCATCCCAAAACTCCAGAGGAAAACCTGACAGTTGCACCCAAATGGGAGCTGACATATTAAGGTCAAGAGTAGGGTCGAAACCAGGTTTCCACCTACACAAAGCAAGGTTGTGCTTCCCATAGAACCATGGGCCCGATGATAGAGTGGTCACCAATTCCTCAACAGTAGCAAACCTAAAGAGGAAGAGACCCCCAGCCATCGCACGAGTCTCCACACTACCCTTAATCCGCCACTTCATAGCAACCCACTTCCTAACCATATCCACCGTAGGTCGATAGGAGAGGAACCTTCCCACCACCGCATTCTCCATGAAGGAAAGGATCCTATCACTAATCGAATCCAGTATGTCAAAAATAGTACCAGCAGCTGAAACAAATTTAGGAGGAGCTGAAAACAAGGAGGAGGCTTGTTTCCCACTAGTCAAAACATTCTTCCAATTGACAGCTAGAGAAAACTCAACCATCGGAATAGAAGAACCACCCGGAGAAGCCAAATCCTTCAAAATGCCTAAAGGAGAAAGTACAGATCCCGTAGAGAGGGTACCCACCAGACACGTCTCCAAAGGAGGGGAGCACAGGTCAGGAGGGGGTAGAGGGCAACCATTAGATACCCCCATGATAGATTCCACCATGCGCACAAAAATTCAAAACTCCAAAGAGCAGGAAACGGCACGGGAAAATTTATCATTGTTGATCTTCAATTTAGATCCTAGTAAATTATGGATATAGTATTTAATTTGTAAATAAATTAATTGTAGGAAGATAGATTTAAATTTAAAATTGGGTTTTCTTTAAATGGAAATATTATGGAAATGCCTTATCTTATTTAGAATTGATATTAATAATGTTTTAATGGAGACTTAGTTGATTTATGAGTTGAATGTCTGATAATTATTGTTAAGTGTATTTTAATTTCAATGTGGTATTTTAGTATGTTTGATAATTATTGTTAAGTGTATTTTAAATTAAATGTGGTATTTTTAGTATGTCTGGTGTGGACTTAGCATTTCTCCAGAGGTTAGGGAATATGTGAGTGTTCTATGGTTGCATTTATATTGTTCATGTGTTACCATGTGGGAGTTAGTGGGAGGTACCCTATTGTGGTTCTGCTTTTTTGGTTTGGGCATTGTGGTACCTGTCTCTTGGTTTGGTTTTTCTTGTAGGGAAACCATAGGGGAGAGTGGCTCTCCTCGGGGCCAGTGTGCTAATCGTCACCCGTGGTAGAGTTTCCTTAATCAAGTGAAAACCTAATTTAATTTACTTAGTGGGTTTGGATTAGTTATCATATAACAAGATAAAAATTGACACCTCACCCCTACAGTTAGCGCTCCCTAAGGCTAAGGACAGGTGGGAAAACCTGGTTGATAAGGTCACTATCTTGTCTTCACAAAAGGTAGTTAGCTCCGCATGAGTCACCCTATGGGGAGACACCTTGAAACAGGATGTCTGGTTAACCGTAGATGGAGGTGGCTCCTAGATTATAGGTAGTCTTGTGAATCCATGAAGGCCATGTGATGACACTCTCCCATTTGTGCCCTTTGCTTCCCTTGTTTACTTGTACCTCTAGAGTTGTGTTAGTGATTTATTTCACTATTAATGTTTATGCTTCTTTGTGAGCTTAAGTCTTGTGACATGTGTCCTTTATGTTTGATTCGGTGGCCAAGGGTTCCTTCTTACCAACTCCTAGCATGGGGTTGTTCCTTTGGGTTCACATGGTTGGGTGGAAATGTGCAATGCACCCATTGGGTCCCTAGTTGTGATCGAGGTGTGGATGCCGCAACAATGATCTCAGAGTTCGCAGAGATGACTGTTCCTTGAAGATTTCTCTTTCACCTATGTACTTTTGTAATTTGATTTTACCCTTCCCATTGTTATAAGGGAAGAGGCTTTGTATTGTAACTTGGAATTCTTTATTGTGTTGTATCTATGGAAATATATTCCACCTTTGTAATTTGAACCTTGAAGTTAAATGTAACACTATATGATTTATATTTATGAGATTGTATCTTTCTTTTGATGTACTTTATTATGCTTTCTTTATTCCCCTATAGTTAGAATCGCTTATTGTCTTTTGTTGGGTTCGTTAAGTAACGTACCATGTACCCCATAGGATTAGGTTAATGTTTTATGTTATATTTATGTTGCATTAATATTTAATGTTGCAATGTGTTATTAGTACTTACAAAAAAAAAATTATTATATTTTTGTTTAGTTTTCCTATGGGGTTGTGTGGTGGGGCATTACATGAAGCCCTATAATTCAATAAGTAATGTTAAAAACATAAAAAAAAATAGTATAAAACTAAGTATGAAAGTTGGGATGAAAATAAATTACGAGTGTAAATACGTATATATTTTATCTTACTAGAACAAACACCAAGTCCTGGGAAATCATGAATAGTCCAACATAGCACACCATAAAATATGAAGGACCTATTTGATGGAGGATGTGATATGTCATACATTCTTATGCCTTTCCATAGCAGTTGCATCTCATCAATAAAAGGTGCACAATAAACATCCCTATTTTTAACTTGATATTTTCCTAGAACAATGAGAGTCAGCATAAGGTGCTCCTTTCTAACACTCATCCATGGGGGAATATTGTATACTATAATTTGAGCTCATAAAAGAGAATGGGTACATTCCATCAATTGCAAGACCAAACTTGAAACTACGGAGTTAATCTTTGAATTTTCTTGGCAATTTTTCCTCTATGTGTTTCATTGCTTTGGAGTCGGCCAAAATTCACATGAATCCATCTTTACTCCTGTTCTTTGCAACCAAGTCCATCAATTGTGCTAGTGAATTACAGTGAAACATCTGTTGAAGTCTAGGTATAATTGGTATGTGACGTAAAACCTTCTTTGGAACTGTAGGACCTTGTACATCTATACGATATCTCTTCTCTTTCCATACAGGGCACTCTACCTTGTTTTTATATTCATCTTTGTATAAAATGAAATAATTTTTACATGAATGAATTTTCTTATATTCAGTCCCCAACTCAACCAACAACAGACATGCCTCTTTGCAAGTTGATGGAAACACATTCTCTTCAAGGAATATTAGTTTTTAGTGCCTTGTAAGATTTTCAGAGATTAAATCATTTGAATGTTTGACTTATGATGAACATGTTTGATATTTCAATCTATACTAGGACTATTTATATACAATATATGGTTTTAAAATCCCCTTAAAGAAATATAAATGAAGTTGATGAATGTTTACGAATTATGTACACCAATTGACAATGCAAATTAAGAAATATATTTCAACTCACTTCAGTAGGGTAGTGAATCCTTTGTCTGACCAACCAAATAGTGACTTGATTTCTAATAATATTAATGTGCATGCCAGTTTTGAGGTTCTACTTGCACCTGATTTGAACATGGGTGTCTTTGCTTCTTGCTTGATGGAGTCTTTCATGGTGTTATCATCAACATTATGTTGGTGGTAATTACCCTTGCTATCATCGTTACTGTCAACCATATCATCATTATTGTCATCATTGTTTCCATCCCCAGAGAAACCTGTAAGCATTTCATTCAATCCTTCTTCATGCATTGCATTTTCACTATCATGATCATCATCATTAAGGCTAGGTGGCATGTCATCAGTGTATGTGACTCATCAGCTCTTCAAATTTATCAGGTGGTAGTTTTCTCTTCAATCTTTCTCTTGTCACCCTAGTTTGGTTTAAAGGATGGTTTGGATCATCTCATCCAAATATTAATAACCCAATTGGATCTTGGGTATTATTATATGTTTCATCAAAATCTTCTACCTATCAACAAACACAAGCATTATTTAATGTTTGGCAATAATTGGATAAATCATAAATGTATCAGTTTCAAAGAAATATAATCAAATATGGCTTAAAAAATTAAATAAAAAATTGTATGAACATATATATATCAGTTGAATAATGGAACATTATTTTATAGACTGCCTTTTTTATAAAATAATTAAAATAAAACACAGTTTTGACAACATAGTTTATAAAACATCAGTCCACACTCATTTATTATTCTTTGTTTTTAATCGATTGTATGATGCATACTACCAACTGGAAGCTCATCATACATGTAATGTCTTTGTACAATCACTCGTTTGAATTGTTTCTTTCCACAACATACAAAACATCCACAAACAACAAATTTCTCAAAGTATTCATCCCATGTACTATAGTCCTGACCTACCTCTTCTTCAGTGCAATCATTTGTTGTGTCTGTCGTATCCATTGTCATATCCTCTTCCACCCATTTTCATCTACGTGATTTAATAGTTTTAGGTCCACATCCATGTACATATCTTCTTCTTTTGCTAGTTGAACGATCAAGGTTTGGATTTGCTCCAATATCCATCTAAAATAATCAACAACATGCATTAATTTATGTCAAGATTGGATAATACATTATAAATTTCACTAATACTGTGAAAAAAATGGACATATCACAAAATTCCATGAAATCATTTTTTCCTAAGTTAAGTAAAATTTGGAGTACCTGATATCCCACTTCATCTATTGTGTCCTCATTTGATATGACACAATTTTTTGTCATGGCCTCGTCTCACCCCTATAATGCACAACATAGTAAATAATGTTTAGTACACCAATTATATCATTTCAATGAGTATGCTATCCAACACAAAACCTCACTTTAGTCATATATTTGACATATTGATATCTCCTTTATGTTGTAGCATTTGTGAATTCATAAACACCTTCCTCCTTTGGTTGAGGTTGTTTTCTCTTCTTACCTCTATTGTATCTACAGATTTCGTTGTCTCATCTATTTCCACCCACTTTCCTCTCAGCGATTTAGTATTTCTACATTGTCCACATCCTCTGTCCATGGCCTCCTTTGTGAATAAAAATGTTGCCACATAATCTTTCACCACACTACCATTGAGAGGGAAGAAGCAACTTGTAGGACTGTGGTAAAAAATGCTCTACCACACTGAGCTGATGAACGAGCCATGGGATAGCGGTGGTCACCACACTACCACACACCTTTGGTAGAAGACTTGCGAGAGTCACTGCAACACCACCAGGAATAGAAGGAAGAATTGCGTGCCACCACTAAATCTTTCACCGCACTACCTTTGAGAAGGATGAAGCACCTTGCGGGACCACAGTAAAAACCACACCGAGCTGATGAGGGAGCCACGAGACAGTGATGGTCACAAAAACAAGGTAGGAGTTGGAATTATTTCCAACACTCTGGATCCTATGATACACAACAATGAAAATAGTCACTATACAACAATGATAGGTGCTCAATTAGGTGCACTTGGCACCGTCTTAGGTGCCACAAACAGATTACATTAATGGCCAAAAGTCGGCACTAAAGTGGGTGTTAACAAACACCCACTAAAGCGTTGACTACTGAATCAAAATCCAAAATTAAAAAAATTCCTGTGTGAAGGAAGAAATCAAACAACAAAAAGGGGAAAAACGTCACGTGAAGGAAGAGAGCGGGGCGCTACTAGGAATTGATGAGAAATTCGATTTAGTTTCTGACACCATAGGTAAGGTTATAATTTATTTTTTCTTGGTTGAATTTTTGATTGTTTACTACTCTTTGTATTGCATTTGAATTCATGATTATTTCCTACTTTGTGGCCTAACCTATCCAGGAAACCTCTAAATTCTCCAATCATTATAAATTGTAAAACCTTTGAGAAACCAACAAAAACATTTACCCTACCCATTTGAGCTTTGGCTCAAAATATTATAGCAAGAAGACAAGATGCCTTTGTATTCTTTCCCTAACCTAGGTGTCAAGGAAATGGTGAACTGCTTGGAAAATTTGGGAATTGGGTTAGTCACTATTGAGCAACTACTGAAAATAAATGCAGAAACCGCTTGGTTTTTCCTAGTCGCGCCATAGTCACTGATGTCATGACAAATTCGTGCAAGATTGCATTATGAAAGAGTTTTCATGATAAGGTTATCAACACTAAGCAAACCTAGCGAACATATTTTCCCTAGATTATCAACACTAAGCAAACCCAATGAACATCTTTTCCCACAAACTAGATGAAAACTTTCATACGTGACAATGTGTACTTGATTTTCCTCCACAAACTAGATGAAAATAATTTTCCCTAGGTTGCCTCAAAATGTCAAGCAATAGAAGGAAGTGAGCATTTTCAGTAGACTCTGGCCACAATGAAGTAATTCATTGTCAATTTATAGATTTGTAAATGTTTCCATTATTTCTTTGAATTTTACTTTTTAGTTTTTTATTTTTAAATTTAAAAGAAGAAATATAATTTAAATATATATATATAGGGACATGAGACTATCAAAGATAAAGAGGAACTGGCTTCCATATTAGGGGTAGAGGCAATGAACAAATTGGTTAATGTGGATTGGACAATGCTTTCGAGATACATAAAAAAACAATCTAGTAATGCCCCTCAAACATTGCAAACAAAACAATTGTGTGAAAGGGAATCAATTGATTCCCCAACTAATCCTAGATCGAGCAAAAGATCCAGGATGAAATTAGTGACAGTAAACCCTAAGAATGTGGAACAGGGAAGAGAGACTTCCAATTACCCAGTCACTCTTGGGACATAGACTTCTTCCACCATGTCATGTTATCAATCTTGCATTGGTAGCTACAATACAAAGATAGAATACAAGGTGGTTTCAGGGGAAGTATGAATGATAGATGCTGGGAAAAATTTTGTGAATAGGTTGAAGGAATCATTCCTTCAACGATTCAAAGACCATCTACATTTTCCATTCTCATAGATACCCATGCAACTGAAAAAAGCAATTATCCATGACATGGAGACTAAATTTGGAATAGGTTTGTCTGTAAAGAAGATAAAGCTACAAATGTCTCAAAACTACAAGAGATTTCGGTGCAACCAAACAAAGAAGATAAAAAAAATCCCTCCTGAGCTAAGGCAAAAAAGAAGGCCAATTGATATAAGTATGAAAGTATGGAAAGAGCTTGTAAAAGCATATGAGAATTCTGATGCACAAAGGAAGTCTAGTGAGGAGAGTATGTAGGTATTTGAATTTTCTCATAAGATTATATCAAATTTATTAAACGATATTTAAATCTTATTTTTGTATGGTTAAATTGAATTAGTATATGTTTCAGGACAAGGCCTCCAAGGCTAGGCTTGACAAACTTCATGCCATGCATCGCAGTGGCCAGAAAGGTTTACAAGCATTGATTTGTACATTTGTGAATATATATAATATGTTAAATCATATTTTTTTTCCTTGGAAAAAGTAAATGATTGCATATTAATTAGTTTAACTAGTCCATGTGCCATGTTTTGATAGGAGGAGAAATATGGCCGCCATCCAAAGAAATTTGAAAAGAATATGTTACAAAATAAAAAGTGGAACGATTTTGTAATTTGGATGGAGAACAAGGTATCAATAGTTGAGTTTCAATAACTTAGTTGGATATTGTTGTGTTAATATTTCAATTTGCATCTCTTGTGTTGAGTTTTTTATTGATGCATATGATGAGTAAATAGAGCTCAAATCTTATGATTACAAGATGACCATTTTTGTGCATGAATAAATAGTAGAAGGATATAGATGAACTCAATTCATCTGAATTTATGCCTCTTGGTAGGAATTCCTCTTGAATCTCTAATATCAGGTGCCCGAGACTTCCCTGTAGCTTTTACCTTTCGTTGCCACCTTTCTTGATCTTCACTGTTAGAATCATCTCATTTTTCCTTATCTGCATTTCTGGCTTCGACTTCTAATTCATCCCATGTTTTACCTTCCTCCTCTTCAGAATATTCTTCTTCTTCTTCATCCTCCTCTGACTCCACAAGAGATTCATCTTCTGAACCTTCCTCATCTAATTTTGATTCCTCTTCTACATCAGAGGGTTTGTATCCTTGATCTGACTCTTCTAAATTATCAGAATCAGAATCACTAGCTTCCATATTCAAAAATTCCCAACCACCATCTTCAATAAACTTATCTGGATCATCAGTAATACTCTTCAAAATTAGTCGCCAGTTCAAGTTCATTCTACTTTCATAATAATTTATATCCATGGAGTTCAACCATTCCTTGATGCCATCAATCAAAGATTGAGGAATGGCGTACATGTGGAGTACATCCCGCTTGAAGTCTTTGAAAACAATAGCCATTATATCAAATTCCTTGTGCCCAAGTCCTACTCTCTCAAGGTTAAAAATCTCAATCTCACTAATAGTGATTACTAAGAAAGTTAATTCCACCAGCTCCACCAAATAGTTTACCATAGGAACAATAAAAGAAGAGGCTTTGAAAGGAACTCCATGAAAACTAAGCTCTCTAAATGGTATATCAAACTCTAGTTCAAAATATTTTAGATGAGGTTTCTCCCATAGCTCTCTTACTCGCTTGACAAATTCTTGAAACTCTGACTTCTTAAAATTCAAAAGATAAATGGAATGTCCTCAACACCTAGTAGAGCTATCCAAAAAATCTAACTAAAAACACAAACGTGCTCCCGCACATAATGGCCTAATGGTTGGTTGTCATAGAAGTCAAACTACTGAAGTAACAACACTGGTCGAGTTAACACATATGCATCATTTGCATAAACAGTTGAAATGCGTAACAAATGTTAATCAATACATTGGATTTTGAGATGCGTTGAAATAATTAAAAAACATGTTTTGGGGAAAATATCAGCAACATGGGGGAAGAAAGCATTAACCTAATAAAATCATTTTCTATTATTCTTGATACACAATCTATAAGTTTTCCTTGGATGACAATATTGAATTTCTATATGTTGTACCCCTTAAATTTCCTACATGTTACAAATATGGAATAACAATGCACAAAATTGTATCGAGTCTAAATACCAAGGCATTCTAAATAAGGGTAGCCAAACTTGATAAGGATGCAGTCACTATTACTCACATTAACAATCCAAAATAGTCATGTAAAGACAACTGCCTATGAAAACCATAATAAATCAAATTATGCATATTCAAATCTAAGTTTGAAATCTTTCATTTCATTCCATGCATCTAAGTCCTTTTTAAAGATTGAGGGTGTCAAAAACAAAGCTAGAATAGCTCTCCTTAAACCATAGTTAGTTTTAAAGTGCAGTATTTCCAAATTCAAATCCACTTCTCAGCTAAGGAAAGGAGGTAGGATTGTCAGGTGCTACCTCAAATAGAGAAGGCCATAGAAAACATTGAAATAGAAGATCCAACAAGTGAGACGAGGCTGCTCCCATAGCTCTCTTACTCGCTTGACAAATCCTTAAAACTCTGTATTGATTTTACTTTTCATGTCCCTCTCTTGTTGTTCTTTCTCAATTTCATCGGGATCATACATTGACCTTCTTGCCCCTCCTAAATTTTGGACCACATCCATTACCTCCACATAAAACTGGACATCCTTGGTCTTCTTGGTTCCCACACCATGATATGGTTATGCAAATGAAAAAATGAAGCAAAGTAATCATCTCCTTCTCCACTGGCTGGAAGAATGCATGCTTAATATTTTGATACATGATATCAGCTCTCTTTTGCTCTCATAGTTGAATACTGAAATCCATTATGGTGGGCCTCTAGAGTTCCAGTCATCTTTCTTCCTCTTCCACCAAATGTTGGCCTGATCCACAAGTCTGCTAGCCTAATTGGATTTGTTTTTGAAAGCTGAAGTTTCTCCTCACTCACCAGTATTAGCTATAACTTTTTTGAAATTTTATTATGGTATGTTCACTTTGATATGATGCAATATGATTATGGTTTCATCTCATATGTTGTGATATTAGATATATAATAGAAAAATAAATTATTGCATGAAATAAATAATAACTTTTCATTTTAAATGTTTTTTTTGTAGAACACAGGTCTTCCAGAAGATCAAGATGATCCTCAACATGATATAGATCCAAAAAATATTGGCTCTACTGGTACATATCACATGGTAGAGGATGATGATGACGTAGATACGGCTGACACCGAGGTCGATCACAATGATGATCATGATCATGATCATGATCATGATGGTGATGATGATGATGAGACAATTGGTGATAGTAACTAGTGATATTCATGATCATATAGACTACATCATGGATCATTGTTGATATATCATTATGATGACTCTTTTCATGGTTACTATCATATGTATAATTTTCACAACCTACAGTACTATATTATTGAGTTGTATCATATTGACATGTATCATCTTGACTTGTATCAATTTGAGTTACATAATTTATAAATTTTATTTATATCATTTGTACATGTATCATTTTCACTTATGTCGACTATTGGACATGTATCATTTTGACATTTTTTGATGTACTAGCATATTTGACTTTCACATGTTTTAGTTATATATGATGATGATCTTATCAATATTGACTTGTCAATTTATATATATTAAAAGTGGTTGATGATTTTTGGATGGATATTTATTAATTATGTTGATTTTAATTTATTGCTCAGGATGGATGTTGTCAAATTCAATTAAATTATAGATATTTGACTCACTTGTTTTAATTATAGATGATGATCATGTTACAATAATTATATTTTTATTTAATCATATGAGTTAAATAATTAAATTAATTACTCTATAAATATGAGTTATTTAAGAGGCACGATATATTTAACTAATTAAATTAAAAAAAAACATATTAAATTAATAAATGGAAGCAAAACAAGAAGCATTTTTAGAAGCAACAATGGAAGCCAAACTAGAAGCAAACTAGAAGGAAAATTGGAAGCAAAATTGGAAGCAAACTTGGAAGCAAACCTGGAAGCAAATCTAGAAGCAAACCTGGAAGCAAAACTGGAAGCAAATCTGGAAGCAAATCTAGAAGCAAATTTAGAAGCAAATCTGGAAGCAAATCTAGAAGCAAAAACGGAAGAAAACCTGGAAGCAAAATCGGAAGCAAACCTAAAAGCAAACTTGAAAGAAAAATCAGAAGAAAAACTAGAAGCAAAACCGGAAGCAAAATTGGAAGCAAAACCAAAAGAAAAACTAGAAGCAAAACCGAAAGCAAAACTAGAAGCAAACTTGGAAGCAAAACTAGAAGCAAAACTGGGAGCAAAACTGGAAGGAAAACCAAAAGAAAAACTAGAAGCAAAATCGAAAGCAAAACTAGAAGCAAACTTGGAAGCAAAACTAGAAGCAAAACTGGGAGCAAAACTGGAAGGAAAACCAGAAGCAAAACTAGAAGCAAAACTCAAAGCAAACCTGGAAGCAAAATTGGAAGAAAACTTGGAAGAAAAATTGGAAGAAAACCTGGAGGCAAAACTGGATGTCAAATTTGAAGCAAAACTAGAAGAAAAACTAGAAGCAAAAATGGGAGTAGACATGGAAGAAAAACCCAAAGCCAAATTGGATGCCCATTTCGATGTAATTTCTAACATTACTTCTCAGTACTATTTGAGGTGCTAATGGAGGTGATTTTATTTTTTGGCGCTAAAGACGACGCTAGATCCGGTGGGAAAGTTGGTGCAAAATTCAGTGCCGAACTGACCATGCCTATTTGCATTGGGTTGAGCGCCAGCCAAATTGTTCAATTCATGTACTCAAAATACACTAAAATCCGATGCAAAATTCGGTGCTAATTTCCTGTTGTTTTGTTGTGCCACTATGTCCTCATCATCCTTCCTCATCCTCTCTAGTGACTGGGGCATTATGCCTCTAGTCTTTATCCTTTTCCTACCCACAATTTTTTATTCTTATTTGAAATGATGTTACTTCTCTTAGTTGCAACATCATCCCAAGGAGGGGGGAAATGTAGACACTTGAAATATGACCTTAACCTAACCACACTTGACTTTTTCTATCCTAATATTTAATTAAATAAATATATTATTTTTTTAATTAATTTAACCTTTTTCCTTATCCTAATATTTCATTAAATAAATATTTATTATTTATTTAATTAATTCATTACCCTCATCCACCACCTTTAATTAAATAAATTTTATATTTATTTAATTAATTATATCCTTATCCCAAAATCTTCCAACTAAATTAATTAACTAATTCTCAATTAATTAAGTAATTTAGGCTAATAAATCCCCACCACCTTTTCCTCCAATATTTAATTCCACTTTATCCCTCAGTCATTGTCCACTTGATCCTAGCCCTTGAATCCATCTACATGGATCAAAATCTAAAGTTGTCACCATGTAACAAGTGTCCTAACCTACCTATCCTACCCCATGCTCACACATGTGTGAGAATATCTCTCACATATGTGAAGCCACCCTACCTCTTGCACATGTCATAGATATGTCTCTTTCATGGTCTTTCCAATGTGTTCTCACACATGTGTGAGAAAACCTTGATCTTACACATCCTTTCCTCTTGTGACACTTGTCACAAGGCTAAGCCTACATCATCTTATCTAATCTTGACCCTCCATTTAGTCAATGCATCTTGGCCATTTATTTCACCCATTAAAAAACTATAAATTGAGGCATTTTCTTTCATTTTGTTCAAGCCACATTCATCATACCTTTATGCTGCAAAAATCATGACCAACCACATCCAAGTCTTGAATCTAGATCAACATACTACATTCAATAATTTTGATGTTTGCATGTATTTGATTTGATTTAGGCTATATTTGATGCATATTTCATTTATACCATTTGCATGCAATACATTTTGGTGAACCAAATGTGAATCTCTACATATAACACATGTCCTTGTGAGTTTTGTGAGTTTGATATTGTAGGTTAAGGCCTTTACAAAGGAGGTTTAAAAATCAAATTTGTATAAGTTCTTCAAATTACAAAAATAACCTCATGGTTGCACTAGAGAGTATCGAGAGATGAATTTTGATATATAATTTTCTATATTTTTCTTACTGTCAAATTTTTGAATCTTTTTTTTGGGCCCCTAAGGCTTGTTGGATGAAAATTCATATGACCATATTGTCAAGGGTTTGAATATGTTTTAGTCTCTATTTTGAAAATTTGAGCATATAAATAATGAATATATAATAAAATATAAATATAAAAATAGCATATACACATAGATTTGCATCATTCTTGGGAGGTATACATATCAGAGGTTTTTTTTCACATGCCAAAGATATATATCCACAAAAAATAACCCTCGTATTGTAGGCTTGGAATATGGGTTTGTGATTATATAATGAAACAGTTCATTGGCATGTGAAGTATACATAAACTATGGTATGTGGAGCTTACACAGCCCATGGCCCTTTCATTTGGTTGCATAGATTTTAAAAGGCCTGAGCGCTTTCATATTGACTTAAAATTTCAGTGCTCAACTATCCTACATTTTCTTATTAGTATCTTTTTTTCTCTCTTCTAAGGCATGGTAAGAATTAAATCTATCAACCTATACTTTTGTTCATAATTTAACTTTATGAATTTTTTATTTGTTTTTATTAATTTTTATTTATTTATTTTTCATACTTTTAGCCCTTGGACATATGGGAGACTAGGGGCTCCACCAAAAAAGCACCCAACACCTTTATTTTGGTCCTTGGTCACATGGGTGGCGAGGTGTCAGCTGTCTAGGGGCTAAAACTTAACCCCCCTTTCTATGCACACCTTTAAAATAGTAGTTTCATGAAAACGAGCATAACTTTTTCCCCACATATTAAATTTTAAAAATTCAAAAAGCATTGGAAAGCCAATTTGAATATTTTCATTGTGATATGGGTTGATTTTCCAAATTCTAATCCAAAAATAAGGTGCACTCAGTCAAATTCAACCTTCCTTTTCAAACTTCAAATGCTCATAACTTCTTCATATGAAATAGTTTTTCAACAATTTTTTAAATTTTTATCAAAAAATCATAAGGAATCCTTTTAATATATTTTTAATTTAGATAACTTTATTTGGCATGTTTTCCTCATAATTGAAATTAGGTTTAAAATTTACCTTTCACATTTGGATTTATGTTTTTAAAATAAACAATTGTCTTTTAATCCCCAAGGCTCACTTACATATGCTCTCCTCTTGAATGTTAGTGTGATCTTGAGGACAAAAACAAGTGGTCTAGTTTTATTTTTTTTAGTTAGCCTGCCTAGGGATTTCATCACCCTAGGGGAAGACCTCAAGACTTTTGTTACTATTGAGTATAAAGAGTGGGGGTGAATTAAAAGACACACCTCTTGGAAGTGAAATATTTTAAATATAGGCTAAAATCTAAGAAATTTATACCTTAGAGAAGTAAAGGTGGAGAGTGGGTTACCCTCTCCTCCCGGTTGTTTCCAACAATATTTCCTTTCATCTATGGATTAGACCTTGCGTACCCTTGTGGTATATAAAGGATACCCTTAGTTGAGCTTGTAAATCCTAGTTGAGACATTTTAGTCATATATTCTTTTGGTGCCTTATGCCTACAAGGATTGATATTCCACTTGATTTAGGCTTGTTCATGTGTCTTATGTGCTTGAATGTTTAGATCACCTTCCCCACTTGAAGCCAAAAGGGAACCCTTATCCAAATTGAGCCATATTATTTTTTATTTTTGTATTATTTCTTTATGAATTTATATTTTTAATCATAAAATATATTAAAAAAAAAATAGAAAACTCAAAACACTAATTTTTTTTTTTTTTTAAAAGCCCAAAAACATCAAAATACTTGAAAAAACAAACAAGTCTAGGTGTCATCCAAGTCAAACTATCCTAGTCATCCAAATTCAAAGCAATCATCCCATCCTAATCATCATAATAGTTCTGCATCCCTTGTCTAATCATAGTCATCCCTTCTCATCATAATCATCCATTGTCATCTTACATATCCCCATTCTTATCTTAATTATTCTTACTCACCCTAATCACCCCATCCTAATCATCCCTTTTCATCCCAATAATTATAATCATCCCCTAACCATTCCAATCATCCATCCCATCCTAGTTAGCCCATTCCATCATAATCATTCTAATCATACCTTCTAATCCTGATCATTCTTTTCCATACTAATCCTTCCTAATCATCTATTTTTGTCCTAATCACCCATCATACCACATCCTAATAATTCTAATCATCCCTTCTAATCCTAACCATTCTTTTGTAGCCTAATCATTCTTATCCTAATCATTCATATTCAACATAATCATATTAATTATCCATAATCATTCTAATCACCCCTAATCTTGCTAATCATCCATAATCATCTATTCCACCCCATCTCAACTATCCTAATCATCTCGTCCAAACCTAATCCATCATTTAAGACCCTATGATAATTATTTTTTTAATCTAATTGAGATCCTAATCAATATCCTAATAATCCTCCATAATCCACATCAAAATACACTATTATTAATCCAATTTCATCATTAATCTTGGTCCTAATATCCTTTATCCATCATCATCCTTAATCCACATCCTTCACTATCATCCTTCATCATCATCTTAATCTAGTTCCCTTGTCTACCTAATACCATTCTAACCAAGTCCTAATCTAATCCACCTACCCATCATCCAAATCTAATCATCCATTATCTATTCACCTATCTCAACCATACATCCAATCCAAATCCTTAATCAAAAATAATCATTTGAGCATCAAATTTTGATTAAGAAATTAACCTCCTTTATACCCCATATCCTTTCATCATCATCTAAATATTTCACCCAAGGATCCTATCCTTAATCCACTATCATCCATTTCAAATCCAATATCCAAGTAAAAAATTGATACCTTAAGTTAGGTTCATCTTTAATCCAAAACTTTCTTAAGAATGTTAGTCTATCTTAAGTATAGTTATCAAATTCAATCAACTCTACTTGAGGAATTTGCCTATCTTAAGTAGAAATCAAATCCAATCAACTCTTGCTTAATAATTTTAGTCTATCTTAAGTATAGAGAATCATCCTTAATTAAATAAAATTATGTTAAGGTCTTGACATTTCATCCCAAATCTAGTCCCATTATCCATCTTCATTATTAGGTCATATTCTTCTAATCCAAAATCCATTTCTAATTCATCAACCTAATTTCCGTCCTCACCAAAAATCAATCCCAAAATTTCCTCTTCCAATCAATTCTCTGCCATGTCTAACCATGTAATCTATCCTCCATCTAGCCTAATATATTATAATCCACCTTGATCCATTCCAACCCAGTTTAATATCATGAATCCATATATTAACCCAAAAAGCCCAAAAATCACAATCAAGTTCAACCCTAACTATATTTATGATGATGAGGATAGCCTTGTTGACTGACCTGAATATGATCCCTATGATGATAATGAGAGTCTTGTGGACCGATATGAGCTCTCCACATCCTTACCATCTATTGGAAAATGTGCCTCAATTTACTAGCTTGTACCTCTAACTGAGGCTTAATGAATTTATGCCCTTATCCCTTTAAAGCGATGTTCTCATTTGGTCGGCTTGACCCTTTGGTCGCTGAGACTTAATCTGATTGGTGAGACTCTAAGGGCTGCCACATCGATGGGCTGATAGGCGTAGAGCTGGGAGATTATTTGCTGGCCTTGGATTTATTAGTAGAGCAGTCATCTATTGGCAAAAGGAAATGCTAAGTCTCACCGATGTGCTAATGTCTTGCATCAATGGCTGCTATCGGCTTCATCTGATGGTGTTGGCTGCTTTCCATGGCATTCAAAGATAAGAACCGTTGTTAACCTTTTCGCGGAGTGGAATTTCCTATGTGCATGATGCATAGCAGCCTATCAAAGCAATGCTCGAAGCGAAGAGAAAGAGGGCCCCAAGCTGCTTTATGTGAAGGTTGTCCAACTATGGACACTTGTCTGCACCTCTAGAGTTCCCTAGGGAATCTAGTGGATGCTGCTAGAGATTCCTCGAAGGAACTCCAACAGCTTGCACGTAAGCCAAATGGAGAGCATGAGCGGTGGGCACGTGCCAGCCTCGTAAGCTCAGTCTGGGTGGGATCATGAGAATCTAAGAGATTCTCTCTTGGATGCCCTGGAACCTCCATCAATGGTGGATGCATGGCATGTGGGACCCGATAAAGCTAGCGGTTTGGTGATAATGGATTATTGTCGGCCTGAAATGTGATGAAACAATTAGCGATGGTGAAGGGTTTTTGGAGCCCGATGATAGTTGACCAATCACTGCTCAGTCAAATGATAGAATGAATAGCAATGCAACACATGGCGATTTCACATAGTTTATTTTTGCATCGTTGTTGCAAAACAACATTTATTGCCAGAAGTTGGTTTGGTGAAAAGTGATTTATTATGCAGTCATATGAGATTGGTTTTTGGCAATTGGTAGAGCCCAAATTTAGTATTTTCTCTATAATGAACTTATTGTGGTGGTGGCTCAATGCAGGATTGCAGGTGGATCCTATCTGATATTGATTTGGCGTGTTAGTGATGAACTAAAATTAATGCACCCTAATTGGTCATTGGAGGTATACTTGTAATAGTCGGTCCTGACGTGAAGAAGATGAGTTTTGTATTCACTGTATATTGAAAGAGCATTTTGACTGTGAGTGCATGAAAACTCAAGTGCTGATGTGAGCTAACTATCAGAGAGTGAGGACTGTAACTCTGTATGTAATCTTTTTTGCTTTACTATAATACAAAGTATTTTTCTCTTGGTGTGGTGGGTTTTTTCTAAAAGGGTTTTCCCATGTAAATCTATTCTTATCTTTGAAATCAATTTATTTATGTTACTCTTGTTACCCTGCATGTGTTCATCTTAAGCATTTTAATGTTTTAAAACTGGTCTTTGCACGCCTCCTCTATGGTTTTAGTGTTAGGAAAGCATTTTCGCATTGTTGTTTATCCTTTCAACTGGTATTAGAGCTTGGCTAGTTGTGTTATCCTTGTTAGTAGGGCTGGTTTTTTGTGCTAATATTGTTCTAGTGGGAGTCTTGCAAAGTTAGAACTTAGTTATGTCTAAGATGGTGAGTACATTAGGAAGAGTTGATATTGAGAAATTCAATGGTGGCAACTTTGAGTTGTGGAAAATCAAAGTGGAAGACCTCTTAGTGGATAGAGACCTTTGGGTAGTAGTGTCTAGAACTATGCCACAAAGTATGAAACAAGAATATTGGGACCTCGAGGTTTGATAAGACTTTATCTAGCTGATTTTGTACTCTTGAATGTCCATGAGGAGAAGTCTGCAACTTCGTTATGGAAGAATCTTAGCAATATTTATCAGGGAAAGTCTCTGGTAAATAAGTTATTCCTGAGGAAGAAGTTTTACTACTTGAAGATGGAAGAAGGTGCATCTAATGCAAACCATCTAAACTCATTTAATATGAGTGTTGCTTAGTTGGGGTTTGTGGGTGTAAAGATTGAGGAGGATCATTGCATGCTCCTGTTGTGTTCACTACCTGACACTTGGGATCATCTAGTGATGGTTATTGGAAGTGCGACTGCTGCTTTCAAGATAGAAGATGTGGTTGCTTCGCTGATGTCTGAAGAGATGCAGAGGAATTCTTTTGAGATAGCCAAAGAGGCCCTTATTGTTCAAGGTCGATCGAAGGAGAAAGGCAAGAAGAAGGACAAGAAGTCCAATTCTAAATCTGCAGGGAGATCAAAGTCTCCCAATAAAAATTCCAAGGTGAAATACTGGAATTGTGGGCAATCTGGTCATATCCGAAAGGATTGTAAGGAGAAGAAGAAGAAGAAGAGTAACTCTTCATACAATGACTCTTCTCAGAGTGATGCAGATGCCTTCATTGTAGCTTTGGCAACTCAGGTATCAGATGATGTCTGGTTGGTTGACTCGGGTGCATCTTTTCATATGACATCTCATAGAGAATGGTTCACTAAGTATGAGGAGTATTATGGTGGAAAGGTGTACCTAGTGAGTGATTAGACATTGGAGATCATTGGTCATGGAAGAGTCAAAAGATAGTTCCTTAACGGTAGAATCAAAGGGATTGGTGGTGTGTTGCACATACCAGGTCTGGCTCGTAACTTACTTTCTGTCAGTAAGCTGAATGATGCTGGTGTAGAAGTTTATTTATCAAGTAAAGGATGTAAGATGGCTAGAGGTGTAGTAGTGTTGGCTAATGGTGTACGTATTGGCACTCTGTACAAGCTAGATGCACGTCCTGTTCAATGCAACAACACCTATATAAAGTCAAGCAAACATGTTCATGTAGAGGAAGATGAAGATGCTTCTCTAGATACAAATGCGATGGAGGTGAAACTTCTAGTAGAGAAGACCATGTTGTGGGATCACAGACTCAGTCACATAGGTGAGAAAGGTTTAAAAACCTTGAAGAATAAAAATCTTGAAGAAGGTCTTGTAGATTTTAATCTTGAGTTTGATTTATGTGAACACTACATTTATGGAAAGCAACAACATGTTTCTTTTTCCTCGAGTTCTCATAAATCTTATGGTGTATTGGACTATGTTCATTCTGATGTGTTTGGTCCAGTGAATGTTCCTTTGTTATTGAATTCTAGATATTATGTTTCTTTTATTGATGACTTTTCGAGAAGGGCATTTATATACTTTCTTAAAAAAAAATCAGAAGTGTTCAGTCATTTTAAAGAGTTTAAAAACTTGGTAGAGAATCAAACTGGAAGGAAAATAAAATTTTTGAGGATGGATAATGGCAGTGAGTTTTTTTCTTCAAATTTTGATAGATACTATAAAGACCATGGGATTAAAAGGAATAAAACTACACCTTACTCCACAACAAAATGGAGTTGTTGAAAGGTTGAATAGGATGCTGATGGAAAAGGCAAGGAGTATGTTGAGCAGTGTTGGTCTTGAGTAGAATTTTTGGGTTGATTTTATGGCTACAACATGTTACCTAGTAAATTGTTCTTCTTGCTCTAATCTTGTTGATAAGACACCTTTGGAAGCATGGTCTAGTAAGAAGCCCTCTTTAAGACATGTTCATTTCTTTGGTTGTGAGGTATATGCATATGTGCCAAATGAGAAAAGATCTAAGCTTGAGAAGAAGGTTGTTAAATGTATCTTCATCGGCTATGGTGTTGGTGTGAAGGGATACAAGCTTTGGAATCTTGATACCAAGAAGGATTTGTACAGCAAAAGTGTAATATTTCATGAGCTGAAACCTTCAGCAACTGATCCACAAGTACAGACATATCAAAGACAAAATAAGAATGGTGCAATTGAGATTCCCCAAACTCCAGAAAAGGGAGAACTACATGGTGTACCTAAAACTGAGGAGAGCTCTAGTAGCTCTGAGAGTTCCGAAGATGAAGAACCACAACCTCAGCCAGTGAGAAGGTCTACACATAAAAAAAAACAACCTGATAGGTATGGTTTCTCCATTTTGGATTTGAATTGTGCCTATGCTTTAATTACTAGCACTGAGGAGCCTAGGACTATTAAAAAGGAAATTAATATGCCTAATGCAAATTCCTGGTTGGAAGCCATGAATGAAGAAATGGAATCATTGGAAAAGAATGAAACCTGGGATTTGGTACCTTTGCCTGAAGGTAGAAAGTCCCTTGGTTGTAAATGGGTATTTAAGAAGAAGACTGGTCTTGAGTGCAGTGCTGAGAAGTATAAAGCAAGGTTGGTTACAAAGGGGTATTCCTAGGTAAAGGGAATTGATTATGGAGAAATTTTTCCCCTATAGCTAAGTTGACATCTATCAGATTTTTGTTGTCACTTGTAGCCACATATGACTTAGAAATCGAGCAGATGGATGTGAAAACATTGTTTTTCCATGGAGAGCTGGAATAAGAAATTTACATGTCCTAGCCTGAGCACTCCATTGAAAAAGGTAAAGAGAGCCTAGTCTACAAATTAAAGAAATCTTTGTATGGTTTGAAGTAGTCTCCTAGAATGTGGTACCAGAAGTTTGACACTTTTGTGTTGTCTATGGGATTTGTG
Organism: Sequoiadendron giganteum; assembly: GCA_007115665.2. Lineage (NCBI taxonomy): Eukaryota > Viridiplantae > Streptophyta > Pinopsida > Cupressales > Cupressaceae > Sequoiadendron > Sequoiadendron giganteum. The sequence goes on along the minus strand of CM021107.1, from coordinate 316,012,623 downwards.
AGATCAAAATCTGATCATTGTGTGTATTATAAATCTGAAAATAATCATGTGCTTATTATTACATTGTACATGGATGATATGTTGTTCATAGGAAATAGTAAGTCTATGATTTCTGATCTTAAATCTCAGTTGTCTACAAAGTTCAAAATGAAAGATCTAGGTGCAACAAGGTATATTCTGGAGATGGAGATAACTAGGGAAAGAAAGGGTAGAAATATTTGGGTCAGCCAGAGTAAGTACATCAACATTGTTCTAGAGAGATTTGATATGAGTTATTGCAAGCAGCTAGTTGTTCTAGTCTTGCAGGGAACAAAGCTATATGTTGAAGATTGTCCAAAATCTGCTACTAAGATGGAGGACATGACCAGAGTGCCTTATGCAAGTGTTGTCAGTAGTTTAATGTATGTGATGGTTTGTACAAGGCAAGACATTGCCCAAGAACTGGGAGTACTCAGCCGATTTATGGAAAATCCAGGAAGGATGCATTGGGATGTTGTAAAGAGAGTGTTTAGATATCTGATAGGTACCTCAGAATGTGCTCTGTGTTACCATGGAAATTTGGTTGTATCACAGAGAAATCTCAACATTCGTGGATATGTGGACTCTGATTGGGTAGGGGAAATTGATAGTAGAAGATCCACCAGTGGATATACTTTCATGTTAAATGGTGGTGGAATTAGTTGGATGAGCAAGCGACAGGATGTAGTCGCTTTGTCCACGATGGAGGTAGAATGCATGGCAGTGACTCACGCCTGCAAAAAAGTTATTTGGCTCAGTTGCTTATGTTCTGATATTGGTTTTAATGCAAGGTAGATCACTATTTTTTGCGACAGTTAGAGTGCCATTTTTTTGGCAAAAAATCCAACTTTCCATGCCAGGACAAAGCATATCGATGTGCAGTATCACTTCGTGAGAGATATAGTGGAGGATGGAAAGGTTTCTTTAGAAAAGGTGGACACTCTAAAGAATGTTGTTGATGCATTGACAAAGCCAGTAAGCATAGAAAAGTTTAGATGGTGTGCAAGTTTGATGGGCCTTGGGGCCTATGATCATCAATAAATTTGAAGTCTAGAGGAATCCAGTAAGTCTTCGTCAAGTGGGATCTTGTTGGAAAATGTGCCTCAATTTACTGGCTTGGACCTCTAACAGAGGCTTGATGAATTTATTCCCTTATTGCTTTAACGCAGTGTTCTCATTTTGTCAGCTTGACCCTTTGGTTGTTGAGACTTAGTCTGATCAGCGACACTGAGGGTTGCCACAGCAATGGGCCGATGGGCATAGAGTTGGCAGATTGTTTGTTGGCCTTGGCTTTATCGACAGAGCAGTGTGGAAGAAAATGCTAAGTCTCACTGATGTGTGGATGTCTTGCATCAACGGCTGCTATCGGCTTCATTCGATGGTCTTGGTTGCTTTCCGCAGCATCCGAAGACAAGAACCGTTGTTAACCTTTTCGCTGAGCAGAATTTCCTATGCTCATGACATGTGGTGGCTTGTCAAAGTGGTCCATGAAGCAAAGAGGAGGGCCCTGATACTTTACACGAAGGGTTGTCTAGTTGTGGACACTTGTCTGCACCTCAGGAGTTCCCTAGGGAATCTAGTGGATGCTGCTAGAGATTCTCGAAGGAGCTCCAGCGGCTTGCACGTAAGCCAAACAGATAGCATGAGCGATGGGAACGTGGCAGCCTTGAAAGCTTGGTCTAGGTGGGCTCATGATAATCTAAGAGATTCTCTCTTGGATGCCCCGTAACCTCCGTCAGTGGTGGACGCGTGGCATGTGGGACCCGATAAAGCTAGCGGTCAATGTTTTGGCGATAATGGATTATTGTCGGCCTAAAATGTGATGAAATAGCTGGCAATGGCAAAGGGTTTTCGGAGCCCAATGACAGTTGACCGATCATTGCTCAGTCAAGCAGTGGAACAAATAGCAGTGCGACATGTGGTGATTTCACATCGATTTTTTTTGCACCATTGTTGCAAAACAACATTTATTATCGGAAGCTGGTTTGGTGAAAAGTGATTTATTATGCAGTCATATGAGATCGGTTTTTGGTGGTTGGAAAAGTCTGAATTTAGTATTTTCTCTGTAACAAACTTATTATGAGGGTGGTTCGATGTAGGATTGCATATGGATCTGATCCGAGATCAATTTGGCGTATCAGTGATAAACTAAAATTAATGCACCCTAATTGGTCGTTGGAGGTATACTTGTAATAGTTGGTCTTAACGTGAAGAAGATGAGTTTTGTATTCACTATATGCTAAAAGATCATTGTGACTATGAGTGCATGAAAACTCAAGTGCTGATGTAAGCTAACTATTAGAGAGTGAGGATTGTAACTCTGTATGTAATCTTTTTTTCTTACTGTCATACAAAGTGTTTTTTCTCTTGGTGTGGTGGGTTTTTCCGAAATGGTTTTCCCATGTAAATCTAGTGTTATCTTTGAAATAATTTTATTTATGTTACTCTTGTTACCCTGCACGTGTTCATCTTAAGCATTTTAATGTTTTAAAACTGGTCTTTGCACACCTCCTCTATGGTTTTAACGTTAGGAAAGTGTTTTCGCATTGTTGTTTTTCCTTTCACCATCCATGTCATCCCTATCCTCACCAACTACTTCAACAATGATGAAGATTCCATTCTTAGATACTTCCTTAGCATTGGTGCTAAAATTCCATCCTCCCCACATTCATCCAATCCCAATCCATCTCATATTTCTTATCCTTCTACTTCCTTTGACAAGGGAAACTAAGCCTCTATCCAAAATTTTCTTCCAATCCCATCCACATCCCAAATCCCCATCTCTGAATCCTTTTCAAGATCTCCATCCTCATCCTCAATTTACCAACCCATGGAAGCTTCCACTTCTTATTCCACTTGTTCATCTACATTAATCCACATCACCCCAGTCTTACAAATCCACTTCATCACATTTCTCTCATAATTTGGACTCCAAGGACTATTAGAAAAGGTGGGTAAATCCCCATGCAAAATAAAATTTATGCAATATTACCATGTCATGCATCCACCTTCATCCCCTCCACATAAAGATAGACCCCAATCTCCCAAACCTAATGAATCTCATATCCCTCCATCTACCCCATCAAAAATATCTATCTAACCTTCCCCCCCCCCATCACACCATCCACATAAAATAAAACATATCAATCCCTTAGTCCAAATCATGCTAGCATATATTCCCCTACATATAAAAATCAAGACACCCCATCCAATGATCATCTCCCCTCTCATGATAAATAAATCCCTCACACTTTTTTTCATGATCCATTTCCATCTCCTAATCAAGCTCAAAGAACACTTTCCACCCCGCATAATGATCTCCCTCCCAATCAAGATCAAGATGCCTCATCCATTCCATCACATAATCCCCTTCTACCTCATGATCCTATTCCATATCAAGAACAATACATGCCTTCCACCCTATCTAATGATCCATTTCCATCTCCTAATCAAGAGAAAGGTATATCATCCATTCCCCATGATCCTACCCCAAGTCAAGATCAAAACATCCCTTTATCTCCATATCATGATCCTAATCCTCCACAAGATCCAATCACCCATATCCAAGCTAACCATAAACCCCATACTTATCAAATGTTTCATCAACTTTTATCCAAGTTGGTTCACTCCAAGATCGTATCATTCCTTCCATTTTATATCCCCCTCAAAATGGACTCGCATCTTGCTTCCAAAATAACAAGTATCTCGTTAGAAAAAGGATTTTTCAAAATATGCATTATCAAGACAAAGGGTTAGGTATCCATGAGAAAGGCATATTAGAAACCATTCAAATCCAAGAAAAACCTAATTTTCATGACCTTGTCTATCAATCTTAATATTTTGGTACATATTCTACCCATCCAAAATCCCAAATTCCTCCATATAAATCTAAATATCCACATTCCCCATCCTTTAAATCCATATTGGTCCCTTATATTCCAAACCACAAGCCTTCATCCCTTTCATCTATTTTGGGTCTCTATGTCCCAAAACCAAGTCAGTCATCCCTTCCATCCATCATCCCCATTACTCCTATTCTAACATCCATTTATCATATTTATCCATCACATCAAATCCCAAATTAAGATCAACCAAGGAACACATCTTTGAAATCCTTCCAACATTCTAGCTACACCAAAGCATCCATAATACATCTAGATCATTCCTCTCCACCCACCAATCCCATTGATCTTAGAAGAAATTTGGATGCCAAATATAAAATGCATAAATCCAAAAATCCACAAAATTCCAAGGATCAACATGTCCCCTCCAAAATACATGCCAAAACAAAGAAAAATATGATCCAAAATAAAAAATCTAAATCCAAAAGGCCACAAAGGCCTATCAAGAAAAAATAAAAATTTGTGTGGATCTCAAAGGTACTCATAAAAGCTATGTATCTCAAAGAAGAATCAAAATTGGCATCCAAACTTGCTTATCCAAAAGCTTCATCCAATCCGAAGTCCTTCACCCCATCTAATTATCCTTCATCACCTCCATCCATTTTGGGTCCTTATATCCTAAAATCTACATCCACTCCTCCATCTAAATATCCAAATTCAAAATCCAATTCACTTATACAATTACACCACCCTTCAATGTGTGTGCCGATGTTGATCTTGATAACATTTTCATCTACTCATCCACAAGTCTTATGGAATCAACTAATATATTATCCAACATCCATTTTCAATCCTTCCATCACTCTCATCCAATCCTTTTCATAAATGCACATCTTTCTCCATCTTTTCATCCATTTCATCTCCCTTACCATCATTCTACCAAAATCCATGAGCACACCTTCAATTTCCATGGTCTATTATAGTACATCTTCAAGGGATACCATCCATGGAACTAGATGCTTGAGTCCCTCCATCTCCCTATCATCCATCCATTATCTTCCAAATCCATATATTCATATTCTTATTCTCTTACACTCTACACTTGGGGGCAAGCTTCATCCATACCAAATCTTATCTACATCCTCCACTATCTCTCACCCAATTATCCATCATCCTATCTAAATCCATCCTCCCTTTTCCCTCCTTTTATCTTGACAAGTCTAAGGATCTTCATAATCACCATGTATCCTATCCTATCAATATCATCCATCCAATATCCCTCATCTTACCCAAATTTATCCTCCCTTACCATCTTTGATCTTGATGAAGAGACTAGGGGTAAAATATCTATGCATCCATATCTTATCCACTTGATCTTGATCATCCTATCCATATCCTTCATCCCATATCCCTCATCCTACCTCCATCCATATTATTTCCATTCATCCTCTCCTTTCACACTTGATCTTTATAGAGATCTAGGGGAAAAGAATATATGCATGTTGTAGAAAATGAACAACTTATTCCATCTATCATTCCATATCCTTTATGCATTATCCTTCCATCTCATACATCACTTATCATCCTCCATCCTTTATTTCACTACCTCTAGTGTATGGAATCTTTTTCCTTTACAACATAGTCCTTAGAGCTCCATCCTCCTATCCCCCATCCACCATCCTCTTATCTCCCATCACTATTTTTCATCCAAATCCCTTTATACGTCCTTCGATCCTTTATGATTCCTTAGTTTTCCCTTGTCATTGGTTCCTCTATCCTAACCATCATATCATCCTAAGAATCCTATTGCTATATCCTATCCAATCCATTTATTCTCTATCCTCCATCCAAACAATCCCTCTATCCTCCTATCCTTTTCCCAAGGCTTGGCTCTCCCTTATCATCAGATCGCATCTATTTATCCTATCTCTATATCCCTCATCCATCCAAACAATACCTCTATCCTTCCATCCATTTACCAATCCTTGGTTCTCCATTTTCATTGGATCCCATCTATTTCTCTATGCCATCTTATCCTTTTATTATTTTAATCCATTTATCCTCTATCTAATCCTATCCTATCCAATCCATTTATCATCCATCTATCCTTCCAATCCAACAATCCCTATCCTTCTCATCTAATGCAATCAATCCTAATCCATGCAATCCAATCTTAAAATCTACCTCGTCATCCATAAGCAATCCATGATCTTAATCTAAATCAACTAAAATTGATTGATCCATTACAAAATTATCATCATAGGGATGTATCCTTCCCAATCCAACTATTGTTTTTATCATTAACAACAAAATCCTTGGGGTATACATTGTTATTATCATTAACTTCTCTATCCTCATCCTCATCAATCAATCAATCAATCAATTAGTTTTCAGCTTAACTGCGGGCATTATCCTGGTTTGTTTTTGGTTTATTGTGAATGCTTTCTTGTTTCTTGTGTGTGTTATCATTATTTTCATTTATCATAGTCTTTGCACTCTATTACCACAGTGGCATCATGGAGTTTTAAGGCATATGTTTTCACTTGACCTTTTGATCACATACTTGGCACACTATCATCTTGGTTCCTTATACCTTGGTGCATAATATCAAGTACAACATTAAATATAGGTTGCTTATGCCATTGCAGCATGATGATCATCTATCCTCCCTCTCCATCCATCATTTTCCTCTATCTTCTTATCCTTCATCCTCTAGTCCTCTCATCCATTTCGAGAGCACACCCGTGTTCTTTGTACCTACATGTCCTCTCAAAGGGGCATGCCACTACCTCCTCATCATCCTTGCTAGTGACTAGGGCATCATTCCACTAGTCCTTATCCCTTTCCTACCCACTATGTTTTATTCTTCTTTGAAATGATGTTACTTCTCTTAGTCGCAACATCATCTCAAAGAGGAGTAAAATGTAACACCTAAAATGTGAACTTAATCTAGCCACACTTGACTTTACCTATCCTAATATTTAATTAAATAAATATTTATTATTTATTTAATTAATTTAACCTTTTTTCCCATCCTAATATTTAATTAAATAAATATTTATTTATATTTTAATTAATTTAACCTTTTTCCCTTATCCTAATATTTAATTAAATGAATATTTATTTATTATTTAATTAATTTAACCTTTTCCCTTATCCTTATATTTAAGTAAATAAATATTTATTATTTATTTATTAAATTTATCCATTACCCTCATCCACCACCTTTAATTCAATATATTTAATATTTATTTAATTAATTATATCATCCCAAAATCCTCCAAATTAATTAATTAATTAATTAATTTAGGCTAATAAATCCCCACCACCTTTTCCTCCAATATTTAATTCCACTTTATCCCTCAATCTTTATCCACTCAATCCTATCCCTTGAATCCATCTACATGAATCAAGATCTAAACTTGTCATCATGTGGCAAGTGTCCTAACCTACCTATCCTACCCCTTCCTCATAGATGTGTGAGAATATCTCTCACACATGTGAAGCCACCCTACCTCTTACACATGGCATAGACATGTCTATTTCATGGTCTTTCCAATGTATTCTCACACATGTGTGAGCACACCTTGATCTTACACATCCTTTTCTTTTGTGACACTTGTCACAAGGTTAAGCCTTCATCTTCTTATTCAACCTTGACCCTCCATTTAATCAATGCATCTTGGCCATTGATTTCACCCATCAAAAATCTATAAATTGAGGCATTTTCTCTCACTTTGATCAAGCCACATTCATCATACCTTTATGCTAAAGAAATTATGAGCAACCACATCCAATTCTTGAATATATCAACATACTACATTCAATCATTTTGAGGTTTGCATGTATTTGGTTTGATTTAGGCTAAATTATATGCATATTTCATTTGTATATCATGTGCATGCAATATAGTTTCCTACTAATACTACGGAAAAAGTATTCATATAAATTATACAAAAACTTCATAGAATTTCTAAAATTATATTGCAAAATAGAACCACTTAAAAATTATTAATCAACATGAAGAATTTTCCAATTGAGGGTAATGCTTTTTTGAAGGGGAAGGGATTGTTATGATCCTAATATGATATATTCCTAATTATATAGTTTGTATTCCTAATTATATATATTACATATTCCTAAGTATTGTTGCACAGACAGTTTTCGTTGCACCAAAAGGTCGACCTATTAATGCCCGATACAATTGTCAGAGTTAATGAATCCATGGGAGGTGGTTAATCCATGTCACAAACCTGAGCACTGTGTTTCATAACACAAGGATACCAAGGGCACACACCTTGCAACAATCCCCCTAGTGCAAGCGAGGGGTTCAAACCTATGACTCAAACTCTGATACCAATTGTTGCACAAACAATTGTTGTTTCACCAAAAGATCGACATGTTAATGCCCGATACAACCCTCATAGTTAATGAATCCATAGGAGGTGGTTAATCCATGTCATGAACCCGAGCCCTACATTGCACAACACAAGGAGACCAATGGTGCACACCTTGCAACAAGTATATACTATATATTCCTAGTTATAAGAAGGATAAGAACTTGTGCCATGTTTAACTCTAACATAAATATTAGTTAATACACTAATCCCTCTTAATTAGGATGAAGGAGTATATCCCTACATATTTAAGCTTATAAATAAGGAAAATAACTCTCTCCCATATCATCATGTCATCAACTACTGAAGTTATATCACATTATCTAATTATTTGAGGTAACCCCCTCGAAGTGGTTTGTTATATGTTTTATTTTTTATAAATATTTTCAAGAAATATCATAACAAACCATCTTCATACGATTTTCAATTCTTGTAGAAGAGTGAATAGGCCTCTCTGCTAAGTCAAGGTTTCCTAATGATGGATTTTCATCCTATTTGAAAAGTGAAATGTATCCTATGGTAAAAAAAATCTATCAAAATATGAGCTACAATGGTAAAGGGGCCTTCATGAACAAGGAATTCTAGAACCAATCGAGCAACTTATCTAAAAATAATGGATATCAAGGTCTTGGCTACACATATCCAAGTGAGCAATCTAATGGTAACAACTCAATGATAGTTGGGGAAAACTCATCTAATGAAAGAATCAAAATAGAGGCTATTTTTAACTATTATAAGAATCCTCCATCCATACCAGTAACCTACATCCAAAACCCCTTGATTGATACAAACAACCACATCTATCATACAAAGTGAAGCATTCCCATGAAACAAAATATTTCTATGAACTACCAAAGAACAAGAAACATAAATTTCATATCAAGATCGAAGTGAATTTAAAAAGCAATATTCATCCAAAAATCAAGAAGAAAGAAAAAATAAATATGGATCCCAAATTAAACTAAGTTGATGAATCCAATCAAGGTGGGTTATCAAAAGAAACCCATATATCGGAAGTCACATATTACATACAATTGTGTGCACCATCTTCTCAATTGTCATGAAAAACTTCATTATCCAAAGAGAATGTTGGTCCCAATCCTAATTCGAATCCCAAATCTAAATCCAATTGAAACCTCAAATCCATCAATCCAAAATCCATCAATCCACATACCCATCTCTAAATTCCAACTTATTGAATTTACAATCCAAATCCCAATCCTCACCTCCACCACCTAAATCCACACACCTTTGCCCTAAATATCAATGAAAACCTAGAATCCACTACATCCTTGCGGCCACAATTTACCATAAGAGTTGTGATGGAACTCTATCAAGATTTTTATACTTTGACAAGGCCAACCCAACTATCAAAGAGCATCATCACATTTGTGCATTATATAATAGAATAAAAATCCTATCAAAGAAACTTCATAAAACAAGATATTATTGGCATGTCATGATTGAAGAATCCAAATAAATTACATCAAATTTTCATGCACATGATACATAAATTCTAAAATTTAGAACAAAAATTACAAAATAAAATAAAAGTCCATTAAAAAAATATTAAAAAAAGAGAAAAGAGAAATAATTTATCCAATAGTGAGAACCACTTGTGGCACCTTGGGCAAGTACCATGATGAAAACTCATTCATGGGCATTTTGTGTAAGTCAACTAGCTATGCAAACCTTTAAATTAGGAGGAAGTTGTCTTATCCATTCCACCAAACCTATCCATCCCATCATGTCATTCCATCATACCCATCTACCATGTCTATTTAGTTGTACCATATGGACATAATTCCTAATCACCTTGGTCTTAACAATGATTGGGGGCACATGATGCATAATTTGAAAACTCTTGGCATAGCCATCCTTTGGCCACACACCATCTACCATCACTTAAATTCCTATATAACAATACCTAATGCCTATCTTGGATCAAGACATATTAGTCCTATGTGATGTAGTCCTTGAACATCTCCCCCTACATCCTTCCATAAATCCATATCCTATCCATCACACATGCATTTCACCAACCATTCCATCCAAACCATGTTTATTCTTGCCTCTAGCCTTGTATTATCCCTTACCATTAGGTCCACCATCAAAATAACAAAAACAAATAAAACACTTATCCTAACATATCCCAATACATAAACATGATCCAAAAAATGCTTTATCCATGTTGAAGCCCTTAAATTCAAGCTTATCCCATCCAAAATATTGTATCCATGCAAAAAAATCCATAATATTTGTTCCTTATCTTTCTACAAGTTTTGTTTAATCTACAATCAATCTAATCAATCGTCATCAGGATATGTCTTTCACAATTCTTGCACTATTTTTGTGATGCATCCTTCCAACATAAATAATGTTATCATCATCAATCAATCAAACAAATTAAATCAATTTTTAGCTTGAATAGGGGAAAAATATAATCCAATCTTGATCATTAATCCTTGGATCAAGTCACCAATCAATCCATCCAATCCCATATTCCCATACACCCTTGACTTCAACATGTCATTTGATACAAACTTGTGTTTTTTGCATTTTTTTGATTGCTTGTTTTATATAGTTTTGTGTTTGTTTATTTCTTATAATATTAGTGTTCAATCCATCATACCATCATGTGATAACCTTCATCCTTCATGATGAGATCTATTCACAGTCCATTTTATACCATATTTTAGCTTTCTTCCTATACCATTTAACCCATTTTCATATTCCATTTTCATACATTATCTTATCATTTTACCACCTTTTACTACATATGGTTAAATATAAATAAGTAATATTTAATTTATTTTTTAGATAAAATAAGTGAATAATGATTATTAGATTGTATTTACTAGTATTTGCTTCCATTATGTTAAGAAAATATATTTTACGGCATGTTGATTGAATAAGAAGAATGTAGACTTCCTATCACCTTCCTGTCGGCCATGGGTGCAGACTTAATTTTGGTCGTAAAATTAAATCCGACCATAAAATTATTTTCTCATAAAATAATTTGGTTGTTTAGTTATAACCAATTATTTTTCAATTTTAATTTTATGAAGGAGAATGTGCTCATGTTAACAATAATATTCTATTTTAGTAATTGTAACCATGGGCTAAATAAGCTCCTACATTTTAGGGTGAGTTGTTTCAACAATAAAAAAACTAAATATGAGCCAAAAAATAATAGCAAAGTGGCATAAAAATAAGAAATAGCTTGCATGCATAATTATTATAAATATGAGCTATGTGAGAAGAAAATGAGATATATACTTTGTATTATTTTTTATAAATAAAATAACATCTTCACATGACTCAACTAGTGTAAAGGAATTTCATTTCAACACCAGGTAGACTGAGGAGGAAGGGCACCCCCTTCTTGGAATTCCTAGTCATTTTTGTAGCTTTCATTGTAAGTGTGTTTATTTCCAGCAGTGTGTTTATTTCCAATAGTGTGTTTATTTCCAATAGCATGTTTATTTTTTTTATTGTTTGAATATGTTTACTGTTTACTATTTATTTCTTATGATTTAATTGTGGGTTCTTATAATTATCTTTGTTAATGATTGTTCATATTATTTATAGTTGTGATTTTAATTTCCAAAATCATTACTATTGTTATTTCTATCATAATCTTTGTTACGAAAATATTGTGGTACAATCACAACTCTTGTAGTAGTCCCTATCATAGAAGCAAAATAGAAACATTTATCTAATTTTTAGCTTAGGCATTTTATTGAGTTTAGGAATCTATTTTCATCCCCACTCACCTTACTACTTGTATCCCGTGTGCAAATAGCCATGACATCTTTCACAAGTTTACACCCCTAGATTGACACTTAGACCAAGATGAATCTTATTATTAAACATTAAATCTTTCTCATTCTTTACCCCAATTTTTGGCCTATCACTTCATATGATGGTGTGCCAATGACAACATGTCTATTCTAAGATCACTATTTTATTGGAAACTTCTTTTGAGTGTTATTCCATATGTACATAGTGCATCATCATCATGATCACTTATATCATGTTGCATAAACTAAGTGTTACAAAAAAATAAAGGTTGCTCCTTGCATGTATGTTACTATGATAACATGTATTGATCATCCATTTATCCATAATCCCAATCATGTGTCATTTTTTTGTATTATATCCTTGTGAGATTTCATCATCCAACATGTGCATCCGTGCAATCCAATCTAATCATCCTAGTGCCATCAATCAGCATGCCCAATCCTTACTCCATCAACAGTCCTATATTTAAATAAAGTACATCATCCCAACATGATTTCTCTCAAGTCATCTTCTATCCTTTATGAAACATATTTTTACTACCCTTTGTCTTATCAGGATACCTATTGAGTTCCATTTCACCCAATAGTTCTCTTGAGGTGGCATCACTTCCATCATCATCCCTAAATAATTGGGGCAACTTGCTACCAAAGCTTCATTCCATTCCATCCTAATTTGTATTCTTCTTTCATAATGCCACTTAGTTACATTGTACCAAAGAAGGGGAAAATGTAGACACCTAGAATATTCCATAGTCATCCATCACCTAACCCTAATCAATCAATTCCATCACCTAACCTTAATTTACCTAATCATATTCATCTAGTCCTAATTGACCAATATTGTCACCTAGGACATGTCCCATTTACTTAAAGTTTGTCATTTAAAAATAATCATATTATTTAACTAACCACCTTTTTCCATCTCTTCACAATAAATGAATATCATTTCCACCTATTATCCATCTCACACATGTGACTAAAATAAAAAAAATAACATTATTATTTAATTATGCCTATATCCCCTCAACACATTCTAAGAATAATGGGCACCTATGGACACTTCTCCTTATGGTCCCATTATTCTCTCAACACATTCCAAGAATAAAGGGAACCTAAGAACACTTGTCCTTATGGTTCTATTATTCTCTCAACATTCCAAGAATAAAGAGCACTTAAGAACACTTTTCCTTATGGTCCCCTTATTCTCTCAACACACTACTTACTAAATTTGGTAAGTTAATCTTAGTAATTCACAATCTAACTGCCCTCATCTCCACCCTCCATCTTCTCATTGATCCTAGGGAATTCCTCTCAACCATTCTCCAACCTTGATCTCTTGACAATTCATTCCTTCTTTGAAAATCCTTAAAATTTAGGCCTTCTCTAATCTATATTCCAATTATCACTTATGTTAGATATATGTTGTCAAATTGGTGATCTTCAAGAAAGGAGCATCTAAATCCCAAATTCATTGGAGCAAATCAAATTACAATGGAGGTTATGGTAAAAATTCAAGTTGGATTTTGATGTTATTGTCTTGTTTTGATCTATTTTGTGAGTTGCATCTAGCATTTTTGATTGTTTGTTCTTGTTGAAGTTTCAAATATTGGAATTAAAACAAGAATTAGCGTGTGGGAATTAGTTTTAGATATGAGGTTCTTGGGGGTTGATAGGGAATTATAGGAGGATATAAAAAAATTTGTGGATATAAAAAATATGGGGGCTATTGAGGAGGGGGATAAGATAATATGGGTGGTTGATAAGGTTGGTATGAAGTCAAATGTGGATATGAGAGATTTAAAGGTAATGATAGATATGATAATAAAGGAAAATGTAATACTTGAGGGGGATATAAAATGGTTGGAGAAGGATTTGGTATGGCTAGAGGAGCAATTTGGTGGAACAAGTTGGATGCAATTTTTAAATGGATTATGGGGGAAGGGTCTAGGTTTGAGTGTGAGAAGTTATTTTTTATGAGGATGAGTATGGGTTAGAGGATTAAATGGTAGAAAATGTTTCCTTCATTCTATCACTTATTGTGTGTGTTATGGTTTTTCTATGAGATTTTTGTGGTTGGAGGTGTTGTCATGGGTTATCAAAGATGACTTCTATAGGGGGTTCTTGTTAGATGAGATCAAAAAACTTGGATGAATCATAGTGAGATTTAACTTTTGCACATTATTTGATTAATTATGAAATAAATTAGTCCTTATTCATATTAACAAGTTGGTTCATCAAATATTGTGTGCCTTTGTTGTGGAGGAATTTTTAGAACCTTAGTGAGTATTCAAGTTGGAATATCAAGGTTATTTGATTATAAATTATATCTTGGTAGATTGGTTGGGTTTATGTTTCAACTTGCACATGGTAATTATGGTGTTCATAACCAAGCATAACAAGGTTGTAGCTTTGTTACTCTATTTGTTTTTTCACTAGTGACCTTACTATGGAGGACATGCAATGATCAGTTTGGATTTTCTTTTGGTTTTGGATGTATTTTTTCTTTGGTTTGATAAGTTTAATTCTGAATGTCGAAAGAAGGTTTGATTGAATGAATTAAGCTAATATTTTTTAAAAGTTTTGGGTATGTTTGAATTTGTTTAAGGTTTGGGTGATTCAAATTTTATTTAAGTTTGGGGAATACTTGGATTTGTTTATGGTTTGGATGGTTGGGTTTGGTATTATGATTGTTTAAGGGTGATGGTGTGGCTAAAAATAAGAGGTATTTGGATAGTATAAACCTTATGTTGATTATAGATGGATGATTTAACTCTCTCCTACTTAAGATAGGCAATTTTTTAAGCAAGATTAAGTTTTCAATTCTTGGACTAGTTAATTTAGGCTAGATCATCCCTAAGTTAATTTAGCCAAGGTTGGATGGGTTTGATTCTAATTAATTTGACACACACATTGAGATAGAAAATTCCTCAAGTGAAAGAAATCTAATGATTAAGGATGATGTTTTACCAAGGTCTAAATTTTGAAAAAAAAAATTATAATCTAAGGATCACAAGGGATGGTGCTTTGGTTTGACTTTGGATGGGGGTGATCCCACAATACCGAGTTACAATTTTTGGCCAAACTGGACATTGAACTAATTTTTTTAACTAAATCTTCACTTTCGGGCACCTATAGCGGCTAAACCATGAGGAATTTGAAGATGATCCAAACTAGTGATTTGTGACATTTTGTCTGTAGATTCTGAATATTTTTTTTTTTTTAATTTTTGGAATCAGATTGCACTTATTTTCCATCTCCTTCAAAAACTAGTTTTTAAACAATAAACACCATTTTTGAAGAGTGGGGTTACTGGCTAATACTTTTTTTCTATGAAGGATAAATTTTTTTTTTTTTCAAATGTAGATTCATAACTATGATATCTAGTGCATGGAATTGGTTTCATATCATTTCAATGAATATTTTTTTCTTAATTAAGTTTCAAAGTCAAACTAGTTATAATTTAGACATGATTTACTGGCTAAAACAACTTTTTTGTATGTATCTAAATTTAATTTAATTTTTTTTGTTGCATCAAGGACATCAATATCTAGTGCAAATATTTTTTATTTTTTTTTTATAATCTACTATTTTTCCACATGTGAAGAATAGAGAGTTTGATTTTTCGGTGAAAAACCTACATTCACAAGAAATAAAAAATAAATATAATAATGAAATTAAATTTATTTAAAATTATACATTTTGGGAAGCTTATAATAAGGATTGCATACTTACAAAAAATAAATTTTAAATTAATTCATTTTATCCCCCAAAAGGTAAATCAAAAGTGGTTTTTTATCGACATTTTGATAGGTGTAAAGGAGACTCTGTTATAGGTATGGTTTAAAACTATCAGGGTTCTATCTAAGGGGGTTTGTGAAGGGAAAACGAGGATTGGATCTAATGACCCATCAGTGCGGAATACATTCCCTTAACACTAATACAACAAAGGAGAAAAGCATAAACAAGTTCTAATAGCTTCTAAAACTAATTGAGATGAATACAACCAGTAAAATAGATAGCAGAATTCAGTATTCATAGATTGACACAAGATATACGTGGGAAAACCTTTCTAGGTAAAAAACCCACCACACAAAGTCAAGACAATTGTATTATAGTAATAAAACAATTACATACAATGTTCAGTCTTCTCTGATCAGCTCATAGTAGCTTAGAGTTATCTCTCACTGTTACAATGTTATCTTTTAACATACAGTTCAAATTCTTGCTTACTTGCATATTCTTGGTTGACCTATACAATGTACTCAACTTATGAATTCATACATCATGCATTCAATATCATCAACCAATCATAGACTTCAGGTTCATGAATCTTTCATCCAATCACGCAATCGATCTGCCCATGTTGATCTCCTTGCATCAAGCCACCTAGGCATTAACTTCTTTACCAAAATTGGGTCCTATCCACCAGCCTAAGTCAACCTGCAATAACTGTTGTTACCATTTTGGTTTTTGGCCAATCAACATCTGACACTGAGCCATGTGTCCTTCCTGCATTCGCTGTCGCTCTTTGACTCTGAGTCCAACTCGGTGAAAATTGGTCCAAGCTCATCCGAGCTCTCCAAGTCTCTACCGTGCTACCATTGCCCTGTTGGCTTTGCCTCACGGTATGGAGGTGAGCTCAACCGATCTCACCTTGTCGTCTACCACTCTATCGCCAAGCTCGTTCGACCCATTTGCGGTATGGCGGTGAGCACATCTGAGCTCACTGACGACTTCACCAAGCTCTATCGCTCCTTCCCCACGCTACCGCTGCCCAACCAAGGTCTAACCATGGTATGGTGATAGTCGTCCATCTTAACAGCTAATGATCTTCTCAAATCCATCATGCTACTGCAGCGCTGTCAAAGTCTGACCGTGGTATGGCAGTAGTCATCTTGGCAAACCACTGGTGGTCTTACCGTGCTACCATGGAGGCCGCCAGTCCACCCCACGGTAGGGCAATAACTATCAACCTTGCCACTAGCGGTCATACCACAACCACCGCGATGAGTGAACTCACTACCCACAGTATGGCGGTAACCACAAAGACCATTATGGTGAGACGACCCACCACCTGCGGTATGGCGGTAATCGCCGAGATAGGCCGCTGGTGGTCTTACCGTGCTATCACAATGAGTGAACTCACCGTGCATGCTAAGGCAGTAACCACTAGGTTTGTCACCGCGGTACCGCCAAAGCCAGTCATAGCTGCCGTAGTAAAGTGGTAAAGGCAGAAATGAAGCATTTTTTGCCAAGTCATGAAAACAGGGGCTTCAAGCTGGAAGTTGAGACACATTTTCTCAACAAGCTCCCAGTTGGCGAACACTTACAGCTCCCCCATGGCTTCGAATAAAATACTCTTTGTCATAGGCCCCAAGGCCCATCGATTTTGCACACCATCTGAACTTGTCTGTACTCACCAGCCTTGTCAATGCATCTGCAACATTCCTCAAGGTGTTGACCTTTTCTAGACAGACTCTTCCATCTTCCACCATGTCCCTCATGAAGTGAAACTACACATCAATGTGCTTCGTTCTAGCATGGAAGGTTGGGTTATTTTCCAAACAAATGGCACTCTGACTATCATAGAAAATAGTGATCTACCCTACATTAAAACCAATGTCTGAACACAAACGCCTTAGCCACCTTGCTTCCTTACAGGCATGAGTTGTTGCCATATACTTTGCCTCTATCATGGATAAAGCAACTACAGTCTACCGCTTACTCATCCAATTGATTGCTCCACCATTAAGCATGAACGTATATCCACTAGTGGATCTCCTATTGTTAATGTCCCCTGCCTAATC
The DNA here is from genome assembly GCA_007115665.2 of Sequoiadendron giganteum. Lineage (NCBI taxonomy): Eukaryota > Viridiplantae > Streptophyta > Pinopsida > Cupressales > Cupressaceae > Sequoiadendron > Sequoiadendron giganteum. The sequence goes on along the minus strand of CM021107.1, from coordinate 315,994,756 downwards.
AGAATCAACATATCTTTGGATATTGAGAGTTCTCTGTGATGCAACCAAATTGCCATGGTAACACAAAGAATAGTCTACAATCCCCTTCAAATATCTGAACACTCTCTTCACAGCATCCCAATGTGATCTTCCTAGATTTTCCATAAAACAGCTTAGAACTCCCACTGCTTGGGCAATGTCTAGTCTTATATAGACCATAGCATACATCAAACTGCCAACAACACTTACATAGGGCACACTGGTCATTTCCTCCATCTCAGTAGTAGACTTAAGATAGTCTTCAATATATAGCTTCATTCCCTACATAATAGAACAACTAACTTCTTGCAATCATCCATGCTAAACCTCTCGGAAACGGTTTTCACATACTTACTCTAGCTAACACAAAGCTTTCTACTAGTTTTGTCCCTGGTTATTTCCATTCCAAGAATGTACCTTGCTGCACCAAGATCTTTCATTTCAAACTTTGTAGACAACTGAGATTTAAGATCAGAAATCATAGTCTTGCTATTTCCTATGAATAACATAGCATCCACGTACAGTGTAATAACAAGCACGCGATCATTTTTAGACTTATGATAAACACAATGATCAGATTTTGATCTTATAAATCCCATAGACAACACAAATATGTCAAATTTATGGTACCACATTCTAGGAGACTACTTCAAACCATACAGAGATTTATTTAACTTACAGACCAGATTTTTTTTACCTCTTTCAACAAAATGCTCAGGATGGGACATGTAGATTTCTTCTTCTATCTCACCATGGAGAAACGTTGTCTTCACATTCATCTGTTCAATTTCAAAATCATACACAGCTACCAATGGCAACAGAAATCTGATAGATGTTAGCTTTGCTACAGGGGAAAAATATCTCCATAATCAATTCCCTCAATTTAGGAAAATCCGTTTGCAACCAACCTTGCCTTATACTTCTTAACACTGCCATCAAGGCCTATCTTCTTTTTGAATATCCATGTAGACATGGAAAATGTACAAATATCATTTTGGCACACTTGATCCCAATTACTAACATCATTCCTTCCTGAATCATACTCTCAGCATTTCATCATAATTTTGTCTCTTAATCCAATGAATCATTATTCATCTAATCAGGTCTATCACCTCCTTTGATTTAATTAATCAATTTAATTTAATTAACCTTACATTTCTATTTAATTAAATAATTCATTTTATTTGATTAAATCTCTAAAGTCTTCAAATTAAATTAAATAAATTAAACCTTATTTAATTTAATCTAACATATTCCTCTTTAAGTTAAATAAATCAAATCATTTTCTCTCAATTCCGATTTAAATTAATTCATCTATTTGAGTCAAAATTGTCACATCATCTAATTCTTCATTAAATTAATCAAAACCTTGATTAAGTTAATCCCTCTCACTAAACTCCTCTAGAGAATGCAACTTGCACAATAAATCAATTACTTTGATTTATTTAATTCTCTATTTTCCCTCACATGGCATCAAAAGAGAATATTCCCTCATTTGAATTCAAAAAGGCCAAGTGGACTTGGTCCTTCCAACAAGGCATTTAAGGCCTCTTACATGTCCTTGGCCTTGAGCCAAGTGACATTAACTTCATTTCCCTTCCCTCTTCAACAAGTCATTTCACAAATTCAAATTCAAACTAAATGCATTTATTGGCACTTTGGCCAAAATGTGCACAACCACTAACCATTCACATCATGACATGTGGCATTCAACCATTGGATCGAAGGTTAGTCCCACATTGCTCAAATCTTACTTTCTCTTCCAAATTGAAAGTTATAAATTGGAGGCTTCTCTCCTCATTTTTTATCCATAATTGCATGCAAAGTTACTCTCTCCACATTGAGAGCTAATTTTTCCCATTATCACTCAAGCATTCATCATCTTCAAGATTTGTAACAAGGTTATGCTCAAATCTCTTTGGGAGATTCGACCATTTCTCAAATCACTCAACATTGCAACTTAGGAATTGGGAAAGGGCCAATTTCAACATTCAATTGGCACCAATTCCCCCATGGGATCTTAAATCTATTGGCTTAATTAGGATTAACTCTCGTTTATTTAAGTTTTGTTCTTCATTGCCTAATTTTAGTTTAAATAGATGGATTTCATGGGGAATCTCTCATGCTTGTATGCCTTTTGAGCTAAAAATTTGACATGTTTGTTGTTCTTGTGCATTTGCAGGTTTAGGGGTTCACATTTTGGCACTAGAAGGAGGGCTAACTCAAAAATTTAATCACATTTTCAAAATTTCTCCGTTTTTTTTTACTTTTTTTTAAAAGATCACAGGGAAACAGTTATGCGGTGTTATATTGCGCCACTTTCATAGGCGTGGCACAATACTACACCGCTTTCAGAGGTGCATTGCTATACTGAACCGCACATAATTTCCAAACCGCCACACTTCTTCTTTTCCCGCCTATCATTTTTAAATTTCCTAATTGCGCCACTTTCATCTCCGTGGCGCTATATCGCACCGCTCTCAACACTACGGCACCATATTCCACCGTGTTTCTTCCAAACTACACCACTTCTACTTTCCCACCTATCAAATTCAAAATTTCAAACAAAGTCGCTTCCCAAACTGTGTCGCTTAACCATACTGCACCGCATATTCAGTCTTTGTTCCTGCAGAGCGTCACTCATAGTCAACCGTGTGGCACTATATAGCATCGCTTTTATCCAAACTACGCCGCAGAAAATAGTGAGGTCTGAAATTTGGCATGTGGTTTTTAAATTTTGGATTTTTTAATTCTTCACCTTGTTTTCTATCTTTTTTGCTCTCTGGTTTTCTGTCATTTTGCAGGTCATCTTACCCAAAGTTTTTTTAAACACTAAAGTGTTGATCAACACTTCTTGAAGGATTTTGAATTCTACTTTCTAAGAGAAATTTGTTAATGTCATTTGCCTTAGAAACACTAGATTTATTTTGGGTTTAAAAAGAACAAGCAAATTTCCTTTTTTTTTTTAAACAAAGTAGGAAACCCATTATGGCACCATGTTCATTAGGCACAAAGTGTTTTTAAACACTAAAGTGTTCTTCAACACTCTTTAAGGATTTTTAGATTCTTGTTTAAAAGGAATTTGTTAATTTCATTTGCCTTAGGAATACTAAAATTCTTTTGGGTTCTAAAATAAACAATCAAATTTCTTTTCAAAAGTTGTCAAAGGGCTAAAAAGAACCTTAGACAAATTTACTAGATTTTGTTTAAAGGTTAACAATTGAACAAGGCAATCTCACACTTCCTTTGGTGCTTTAAAATAATTGATTATTGATTTGAGGGATTTAAAATGAACATGTGTTTTTTGTGTCTTGTAATCTTTTCTGCAAAGTAGCATCGTTTAAAAAGGTGTATGCGCTTCTCTCGCACTTCACGGTGACCTTGAGAATCAAAAGCCTTTTTGGTGACACTAAGTTGCATAAAATATTTCCTCCACATTTCAATTTGGGTACCTAACAATTGAACAAAACATGTGAGTGTGAGAACGGCATATTGTGGAGGTTCTCCCTTTTTTTTTCAACAAAGGTTGATTGAACGATAGGATATGCTAGCTTGCTAATATTTATCTTAGTGGGCTTGCCTTGTGGGAAAAAGTAATCACCCAAGGAAATGATCCAACCGGGAACACGCTAAATCCAAGCGACTTTCAACTGGTATATAAGTGTGGATTCTTGAGGAAAGTTCAAGAATCATGAGGATTATTCCGACGAGAAGGGCAGCAATGGTCTCTCATCGTACTAGATAGTCCCCCATGAACGGAATGCCTGAATTAAAACCTCTTGTTTAGAAAAGGCCAAATCCTTGTCTATTTTGTTAGTGAAAAAGGTCATGTCCTTTCAGGCCGCCCCACGTTATACATGTGGTTTTGTTGTAGAGATGGAAAGTATTCCATGGGAGATTCATGCGTACTAATGCTTGGTTGACCCGAGAAGTATGTGTCATGGAGGGGAGCCAGTGTGGTCAAGTATTTAGCCATCTGCACAAAATATGCGCAGCTGGATTTATCCAAGTGGGAACCCAACAAAATATTGTCTCATCATCCTAGGGTTGTAAAAAGTGTTTGGAAGTGAAGAACACATTGCTTGGTCCTCAAAACATTTGAAAACAAACATACACAAAGAGCTTTGAATTTCAAACCCTTTGGAGGAAACAAATACCTTTTGCCGAATTTAAGTACTCTTGCTTTCCCTAGGGATCATATCCTTAGAGGTTTCTAAGTGCTTGGATTCTATCATCATTTGTTTTCAATAAGGTTAAACATAGGAGACTTTTTCCCTATTTTCCTTGATTTCCACATAATGGACTTTGTGGGATGAGAAAGAAAGTGGGACATTAGACATATAGTTTAAAACATAAGCAAGCAAGTACCTTTGGTAAAAAGAATTCATTAAGCCAAGATAAAGGACAAAATTGAACCTCATATGTGTTGTTCCAAATGATTTCCCAAAAGGTCAAGATTCCAAAACCAAGGTTCAAAAGGATAAGTCTAAAATCCCATGAACAACGCCTTGAAATTCTCCTTGAAGTCAAAGAAAGACTAGTATACAACTTCTATAAAAAGGCTTCAAGGAATAATCCAGCTTTGTATGCATTCTACTATCAACAAAATCCCGAAATTTTTTAAATGTTTGCTTTCCTCACATAGGAAGTACAACATTTTCTTCAACACCAAGGTTTTGTAAAAGGAGTTGTGTCTAGGTCAAGGTTCAAGATCAAAGTCGTCATCCTCATCCATCTCTCCATCAATCAAATCTCATTCCATCAACAAAATTCTTGAGAAATTTAGAAAAAATCACTCATGCTAAGCTTAAAGGGCTAAAAATGACATCACCCTATCTTGGCTTAACACACCTAGCCAAAATAGTCAAAACTCTTGGATGAATTTACCTCTAGGATAACACAACTTCCTGAGGTCTACTAGTTCACAATCACCTTGGCTTAACACACTTAGCCAATTCATCCACTTGTGCAAGTTCCCTTAGGATAACACAACTTTCTAGGGACTACAACTTCACTACAATCTTGTTTGACTTAATACACCTAGTCAAACCATCACAAATCAATCTAAGTCCTAAACAGTTTAGCATAACCCTTCAAAATTTCTTCAAAAGGTTTCACTCACTCACTTCATCTATTTATCCCATCATCATTACCACCCTCTTTGATCTTTGACTTCCCTAGTTCTTCTCTTTTGAGCCTAAAAGGTTAGCTACAAATGATCCCTATTTTTTTATGGTCCAAACAAGATCACAATACAAGAAGAACATGGAAAATATCAGCAAAATATCAACTTTCGTTGACATGAGTCAAGTAACCTCTGAAATAAACCTTGCGGGATCAAGCAATCCCCCAAGTAACTCTCCTCTACCATCACAAAATCCTCAAGAGGAGAGCTATGAAGAGGACATCACAAACGAAGACATGGGGTTGACACAATCTGAAATGATAAAAATGGCTCAAAATCCCAAGAACCACAAAATTGTCAGTGCCATGTTCAAATACTTAAGCACTTTAGCGGAAGGAGGGGTCCAGTTCCCTTTTGACCTCGACGCAAGCACTAGTACGAATATGCCTCTTACAAACGCATCCCCAATGTCAAATTTCAATCAAGAAATGCCTCACAACACCTTCGCCATCACACCAACCTTGCCGAATATAAACAAGGGGAGTGCCATGTTTCGAGAGTTACAAAAGCATCGCCTTGTGACCAACAAAGAGGTGGCCATCAACACCACACCGCATAATTATGTTTTGGTAAATCCATCACACCCATACATCCCACTCACCTTTCATAATCCCTTTGATTCATCTTCATTCCATGCTACACCAGCATGTCAATCAAACATACAAACTTCTCTACCACAAGGAGAGGGTGGTTTTTTGGAACAACTAGAGTTTTTTATCCTTTTTCTTTCCAGGGTAGCATACCATCTCTTCCCCCATTTCCATTCACAACCACATCACCTCTCAGATTGGGTTTTCCTCCCCTAAACATCGATAGTTTCTCAGATCCGGGCAATGTGAACATCACATCAAATTCCCTCTTTTTTCCCACAACCAATCACGACCATTCAAACCACTGTAATGAATACATCAATCGGTCCTCAAATATCCTAAAGCATACCTTCTCAAGGATCGAGCATCTCAACCACCCCTCCAACAAACAAAATCCCAACCACCACCATAACCCTTTCACCTATCACAATGGTTGGCATTATTCTTGTTCCACCACCAATCCCACCAAAAACCAACATGGAAAATTCATTCACCACTCTAGTCCAAACCATTCAAAAGGCCAACCAACAAAGGGTACTCAAACAAAAGTAGCAAGCACAAGCATAAGCACAAGCGCAAGCACAATCTCAAGCGCAATCTCAAGTGCAAGCTCAAGCCCAAGCGCAAGCTCAAGCAGAAGCCCAACAACAGGCACAAGCACAATACCAAGTGCAGCTACATGCAATCCATCTGCGAGCATACCAACAAGCCCTCCAAGACTTTCAGGCACAGCAATAAGCTAAACAACAAGCCTTGTTGGCACAATAGCAGTTTGACCAATAACAAACTTTGTTGGCACAACAGTAGCTGGACCAACAACAAGCTTTGTTAGTGTAACAACAGCTTGACCAACAGCAGGCTTCATGGGAACAACAACAGATGGACCAGCAACAAGCGTTGTTGGAACAACAACAGCAAGATCAACAACAAACGTTGTTGACACAAATGCAAGCATACCAACAGGCCTTGAACACATAGTAGAGCTTGTAGAAAATGCCCACTAGTACTCCTCCCACCCATCAAACACCTCAAACATCTCAAAACACGTTCATTCCACCTCCTGATCCAAACAAGGATGTCGCAACACAAATCAAACTGCTCTCGCAGCAAGTGTTGGACTTACAAGTAGAAAAAATGACAAGAACACCGGGCAACTTGTGCCCTTATCCTTTCGATAGAAGTCTCACCATGGTACCATTCTCAAAGGGATTCGAGATCCCCAAATTTGACAAGTATAATGGAATAGGTAACCTTGAAAACCACATCAGGGAATTTTAGGTGCATTGCATGGAGGTTGCATACGATGACACATATCTAATGCGACTATTCCCCCAAAGTCTGACTGGTCCAGCCATGGAATGGTTTTCTCTCCTACCCACGGGCATTAAAACATTCGAGGAAATTGTGGAAGCTTTCCTTAAGAATTATGATTTCAACATAGGTGCGGATGTTAGTTTGGAAGAACTATCAACACTCAAACAAAGAAAAGGAGAGCTATTCACATCCTTCTTGCAAAGATGGCAATCCAAGGCCAATCAAAGCAAGTGGACCATGCCAGAAGAACAACAAGTTTGCACCATCATATCCAGTCTAGATGAGAACTTGGCGTTCCACTTCAAAATGCAATACATCACATCATACGATCAACTGATCCCAAAGGCGCTCAATATCGAAAGAGCCCTTACCGCATGAGGAGGTGCCTCAACATTCACTCCACCACAAGATAACTGCCTATCTAATAACTATAATGATAAACCTTGAACATGTTCGAGGAACAAAAATATCACAAATGATGGCATGGTTGATGCTAAAGTGGTCATCGGTGCCCCTAAGTAGAACATCCAAACCCATCATCAACAGCCAAATCATAATCGCAACAATGTGCAGACTAATGCAGTAGTGACATAACAACCACTTCACACCTATCAAATCAATAACTTGGGAAATCAAGGAGGACCACCTCCCCAAGGAAAATATCCCTCCAAGTAGAAGTTCATAGCTCTTGGATCTATCGAGTCCATAATGAAGAAGTTGGTCAAGGAAAACCTAATCAAAGTCTTTAACTCAGAGCAATATGCGAAACCCATGACCAAACTGCCATGGTATAATGAGAACCTCCTTTGTGAATTTCACAAGGTCAAAGGACATACCACCGCCAATTGTATGAGGTTAAAGAACATCATCCAAGACCTCATCGAGGATAAAATTATCAATATCGAGCAGCCAGCCAGAAACCAAGATCTAAAAATATACACAAATCCGATGTTGAACCACAATCAAGGAAACAATCAAGAGAACAATAAGGGCAAGAAAAAATATGCTAGTGCTAATCTAGTGTATAAGGAAATAGTCGGATGTGTCGATGAGATGGTCACAGTCATAAATGTCAAAGGATCCAACAACGACTGTGGAGTCACCACACATGGCAAAAAGGTCACCATTGCAGGGGCACTGGCTAAGACCCCCATTTCTAATACAAGAGTTGTCCCCTATGACTACAATGTCATTGACTAGCTGAAGAGAACCCCCGCCCAAATCTCCATCATGGAACTATTGAAAAATTCCGCTGCCCATAGGAAGATCCTTGATGAAACATTAGTTGCATCCATCGTCTCTGCCACCCTTGACATAGAGCAATTTTAGGCTATGGTTGGTAACATTGTTACCCCAAATCTCCTTACATTCTCTGACCAGGATTTCCCCCCACAGCCATCTCATAACCACGAACTTCACCTTCAATTTCTAGTCCATAAAAAGAAAGTCAAAAGAGTCCTAGTGGATGGAGGTGCAAGCCTTAACATTTGTTCTCTAAAGCTCATAAAGAAATTGGGATTCATTGAGGATTCCATTAATAAGAACAAAAGCAACACAATAAGGTCATATGATGATCAAGAAAGAGTGTCTCAAGGTACTATCAAAATCCCCATCCAAGTGGGACCGACAACTATGGAAACCACTTGTCAGGTCCTCGACCTCGACCTACCATATAACATCTTCCTTAGATGTCTTTGGATCCATGAAATGAAGGCAGTGGCCTCAACATATCACCAATGTATCAAGTTCTCACATCAAAATGAGGAGGTCACTATAAATGGGGATCTTGAACCTTTCGCCTACTGCAAAAACTTGGAAGCCAAGTTTTATGAAATCCCCCAAGTACCAAAAAATGATGAAGGCCCATCCACTTCATTCATCGACCCATCCAACCTTGCTTCCACCTCTGCGACAAAGACACCCGCCATTCTTGACATATCTGACATCAAGAACATGATCCAATACAATGGACGCGGTGCCTACAGAATGAAAAGGAATGCATTTTTTGTAGGAGAGTTACCATAATCTCCTAGGTAACATGGACAACTTCGATCAACCGAAACACCCATCCGTACCCTTAGGGTAGATCCTTCTGGATTTTTCCACTAGGGAGATCTAAGTCACGAAAGTGTTGACGAAGAAGATATTGCAAGCTCAATATACCATGATGCGGAACCCACACCCACCTTACCAATGCAGGAAACCAATAGAGGGTTATAGATGATGCTTGGTGGTTGTCGCCCACAAAATGATATAAAAGTCACGAAAAATCCTAACCTGGGAATTGGACATTCCAGCAGTTGAACAACATCTTATCATCGTCATTCATTTACTTGTCAAACCAGGGAATGTATACTTGAAATGGAGCGGCACTATATGTGCATTAAGAATTGGTTTTAGCCACAAAATATTAGAAATGAATGCGTGAAAGGAATTATATTTTTGGTGCAGGAATGTAAAGCAAAATCTTATCAACTTCAACATAACTTAACTAAAATAGGAATCATAAGAGCCATTACTGGGAAACAAACCATGAACTAGTCTTATGCTGCAAGAACATACACAGGGATGGATTCCTTATGCTGCAGGAACAATACAAGACTGGGTTTGCACTGAACTTTCCTGAAATGAAATTCTAACTGATAAAACAACAAGAAATAAACTACTAACTAAAGATACTTACTAAGTGGGCCCCCTTAGTGAGAATCAACCAATTTAAACAAGAGTTGAACTCAAAAAATCATCAACTTTTTATTCATGAACTCGAAATCACATACATGGTTGTTCTGCTTGTAAGAAAACTTTAACACAAAGCTCTATTTTTCATTATAACAATAGTCTCAATACACTCGGTTCTATCTCTATTCTCTAGTCTAGTTTCTTCTTAATCATCCCATTCACTCTCGCAGGAGGAACATTTATCTAAAGAGAAACAACTAACTAACTAACTAACAGAGAAAGATGTGAATATAAATGCCTTCTGAGGCTGAGGAACAAATTTCATAAATCCAACTTTATCTGCTCAACAGATTAAGAGGGAATCTAGAACTCCACTCTTCCTAGATTGATGATCAGTTTGGTTTCTTCCCAATAATCTGGACAAAAAATCCTTGCTTGAAATGACTCCTTCGATGGTGTGCTAGAAATGACTTTTTCCACAAGGCCGTGTTTTGTTGTGCATTGACCCGTTCATACCAGCTTTAACAACCTATAGAACACATGGCAACAGAGGCAAAAGAAGGCATGCACTCATAATAGCACGATACTCCTCATTAATCACATGCATCAAATTCATCTTACTTATCCAAAAACTACATATATCGTATAAGTTAATTGAGAGGTCAAAACAGGGTAATGAACATAGACATACTAAGATATTTAGGCTGCAGGAATATAGGAATGTCTGTCATAGAATACTACCCATTAACATGAAAAGTTTATAACCACAGAGTTTAAAACATCCATAAAAGAGAGCAAGGGTTTTTAAAACTATTACATGATATCCAAATTATAAACATATTATAGGCTCATCATTTGCCCCCTACTTTAGCTAATGTTGGTCCTCCAGCATTAACCTTCCTGGTTGTGTCGCTAAAATTTGTTGGAGTCACATGGCCTTGTAGTGCAGTCCCAAACCTGTAGTAGAAACCCCTGCAATTCTGCCATCTTTCATATTTGCGAGCTTCTATGTCTTCATTAATATATGTGGCTAGATAAGGATACAGTGGCCACATCAAAGCAAGAGGTCTAAATTTCAGTGGCAACCACAATTCAAATATTTCCTGAAGAACCAACTGCATGTATCTTTCTGATCTCCTGACGGTTGCTCTTAAATTCAAGGGACTATGGGGCTCAGACTTTCTTAGACCAACTGTTAGTTTTTCTCATCTTGTTTTACTTCTGGAAGGTGAAAGCTTCTAGAACGAATATGGTTGGTCTTTAAACTCATCATAAACCTGTTTCCTAAGATCAAATATCCTTATCCTTGTTGCAGGATCATGAAATCCATATGCAACAGAAAACCAAGTCCTCAGAAATGTTTGAGGGTCTGAGCTTTCTGATCTAAGAGGAATATGTTCTTTCCACTCAGCTTCCTCATAATCCTCAAATTGTTTCCCATAATTAATTTCATTAGCTGCCCAGGACATAAGTGATCTCAAATGAATGTCACCTATGAAAAAAAGTGGATTCCCCTCAGTTTCACAAGGGATTAATAAACCATGTAAATAAAATTCACACATAGAATTCCTTAGCCAATTAGGTGCTATTTGATAGGAATCATGGAATTCTTTAGCAGAATTAAGAACAAGGTCAAGGTTCTTAGAAATCCTCATTAACTAGAACCATAGGAACTACTCTTTGAGGCACATTGCATACACTCTGGGTGGTGGCTTATATTCCATGATTTTCCCTGCCACCTTCATCATTTCATTCATCTTTTCTTTCACCTCCTGGATTTCCTATTTTTCATTTTCAATCTCTTTCTATAATTTCTTCTTCTCTTCCTCCCACAGACTTTGTTGCATTTGAGTTCTATCCAGATGGCGAAAACTCAAGGTCTGAAGTGTCACAGGCCTCTAGGTTATCTTAAGGTATTCTAAATATTCGATTAGAAATGTTCTCTTATACACAACCAATTCCTGGCATGTTTCAGAGGGCAATGGTATTGTATTGGATGTCTCAGGCTGCTCAAATTGCTCGTGTTCTTATTGCAAGACGGACTCATGTTGCTGGTCAAGAGGGGACTGTGTTTCCTCTGAAATTGTTTCAACTGCATCAACCAAGTCATCAAGACTTGGCTTCCTCTTTTTGTTACTGCCATCATGTTGTACCTCCCCAACCTCTACTCTTTCATTTTGCAGTTCTTCAGGAATATTAGTTGAATTTTGTGGAATATTCTCATATATACTCTGGGAATCATCATGTCTGACTTCCTCAAATTCTTCAAAAATAACTATAATTTCTAGTTGTCTGGAGGTTGAAGTGACTTTACTCCATTTTCTTGGTGAAATTCTTGTTGGCAATGTAACAAGTGTATGAGGCTCTTTTGTGGCTTTTCTCTTCCTAGCTTGCTTGTGGGTTTGAGACTCAATAGGAGAGGATGATGAAACTATGGTGACATCAGGTGTTGCTATAGGAAAAAGTTGGGTAGCACATTTTTGCTTTGCTATTTGAGGGTTTGCTTCAGGGGTACGCTCAACACTAGATGGTCGCCTATTTTTGTTTTCCCTTTCTCTTTCCTTGATGCAAACATAGTTTTAACTTGGTTAGAGGGCTCAATTATAGTGGCTGCAAGACTAGGTGCTACAAGAGAAGCGGGTGATTCTTTCTCAACTTCTCTACTCGAAGACTCTACTCTCTTTCTCTTTTTCTTGGGTTGTGCAGGTAGTGTTCTAGGAGGTTTTGGAGGTTGCAGTCCTTTCTGGGCAATAATTTTTTGTCAAGAAAGGGGTGATGCGTCCCTCAGGGAATGCTCAGTCAGTAGTTTAATAAGGGCATGATGGGATATGTAATTGTCTTTATGCTTCTGAGTTTCACAGGCACTATGCTCCAAAAGATTTAATAAGAAATTTGGGACGTTGACAACTAACCCATGCCTCATATGACTTAACAGTTTGAAATGATAGGAATGCAAATAGGAAAAGCGTCCTTTACAAGTTTAATACCTGATTATAAAAGAAGCATATTCTGAATATGGATAAGGCAATGACACCCTTTTGCATCTTTTCTTTGAAACCTCCAAGGGTCCATCAGTTGGCAATGTGAATTTTGCCCTGGCAGAGATGGCATCCCTTCCTAAATGAAATTTTTCTTGAGCTACATGAAGCCCGGTTATCTCAGCAATTTGTTCCTCAGTAACGGCTATTGTTAAACCCCATACTATAGCCTCTCCCTCAGAAAGAGTTCTCAAAAATTCACTAGCAACTTCCTCATCAAAGGAATCGATACTCAAAAAGTAATTCAGCCATCCGCACATACTAAATGTCTGAACTATTTGAGGGTCTTGTGTTAAGGCCTCCTGAGCTATTGGTTCATGTCATACTAGCTGACCACCCATATTCACAACCGTTTTTGCTAAAACACCTAAATCTCAACCTCTTTTGAATATTTGAAAAACACTTTTCTTTGCTCTACTTCTTTACCTTGTAATTAATGCTCTCGGATGTTGGGAGATATCACGGCACAACCAAAAATTACTGCTTGAAAATAAACCACAAATGAACGTGGTACGACAGGTGGATGACATGAATGGGTGACATAGAAAATAAAAATGGAATGAGTGAATGATGATGATGGATGGTGATGGAGAAAGTGGCTTTCGTAAAAAGAAAACCGTTATTATGGACGTTTAACATAATTTCAAAGAGATGTTGCAGGAAGAAGACTGAAGCCTTTTGCTACATGAAGATCATTGGCCACAGGGGAAACAAACTGCTTCATAAATTCTTCTTTTGAAGCCGGCTTATGGTACAACCAAAGACGATGTCCATTAACCAACATTTTGAAGCGGATAAGATCGATTGTTGCCAACTAAACCGATCCATTATCAAATACATTTTCAATTTCATACGGACCAAGCCATCTTGTTGTAAGCTTACCTTGATTCTCTTTATACGTGGAGTCGTAGAGTAGGTCCCAATCACCAACGGAGAAATGCTTTGTGCGGATATTGTGGTCATGCCATTTCTTTCTTTGTTGTTGTATTGCTTCAGTGTGTTGGAGGGTAGCTTTCCTCATCTCATCTAATGCATTTAACTATAGGAGGCATTCCTTTTGTGCTTCTAAGAGATCAATTTGAAGTTGAAGTGCAATCTGTAAGGTCTTATGCTCAAATTCAATTGGAAACATGGCAGTTTTACCATAAAGTAACTCAAAAGGGGTAAACCCTGTAGTTGTTTTCCATGTTGTCCTATAAGCCTAGACTACTTCTAGAAGACGACTGCTCCAATCTTTCTTGTGTGACTAGACTATTTTTGTAAGGATTGCCTCCAGTTCTCTATTAGTTACCTCTGCCTGACCATAAGCTTGAGGGTGATAGAGCTTGATTTCCTATGTCTAATCTTATAGTCATTCATCAATGCAGTGATCAGGTTTGAAGTAAATTGAGCTCCTTGATCACTAACAAGTTCTCTCGGGACTCCAAATCTGGTAAAAATTTGTTCATAAAGGAACTCAGCAACTTTATTGTCACGTGTATGTGTCATTTCTTTCACTTCCACCCATTTTGTCACATAATCAGTGCAAACTAAAATGTAGGATTTTCCATTGGATGGAGGATCAATTGGCCCAACAAAATCCATTCCCCACTTATCAAAGGGAGTAACCACCACTTGTGGGTACAAGGGCATTTCATTAGACTTCATTGGTCTCCCCATTCTTTGACATATGTCACATTTTCTGGTGTAGGCTACAACATCCTTGTGTAGTGTGGGTGAATAATACCCTGTATTAAGCACTTTCATTGATATTCTTTTAGATGCAAAGTTCCCACCACATGGCTCATCATGACAAGCATGCAGAATGTCATATGTCTCATCTTCTCTAACACACCTTCTCATGACTTGAATTGGTCCTGTATAGAATAAATAGTCTGCTATCTAGGAAAAGTTAAAACTCTTCTCAATCAACAACTTTCTATCCTTTGGTGAGAAGTGAGCTAGTATCTTGTTAGCTACTAAGTAATTTGCAATATTTGCATACCATGGAGTTTTAGCAGCAATAGAAAATAGATGTTCATCAAGAAAGCTATCATCAATTACCTTAGATGTGGCAGGTGTAGCTGTTTGAAGTCTTGACAAGAAATCAGCCACCACATTTGCCCTGTCTGGCTTGTCGATAACTATGATATCAAATTCTTGCAACAATAGTAGCCACCTTGCTAATCTACCAGATATGACAGGCTTATTCATAAGGTACCTTATTGTTGCATGGTCTATATGAACATATATTTGGTAACCAGTGACATAATACTGAAACTTGTTCAGAGCATACACAACTGCTAGCAATTCTTTTTTTGTGACAGTATAGTTTAATTCTGGGCCTTGAAGATTTTTGTTGATGAAATATATGGAATGTTCTATAGAATTCATCTTCTGTCCTAACACTTCCCCTATGGCATAATCAGAAGCATCTATATGTATATGAAAGGGAAAACTCCACTTTGGTCCTTGAAGAACTAGTGCTTTAGTAAGTAAGTCCTTAAGCTGCAGGAAAGATTTGTCATAGGCCTCAGTCAAGGTAAATTCACAATCCTTAGTTAATAAGGCATACAAGGGACTAGCTATTTTTCTAAAATCTTTAATGAATCTTCTATAGTATCCAACATGCCCTAAGAAGCTTCTAACATCCTTTTGTTTCATAAGTGTTTGCAAAGTTAGAATAACTTCTATTTTTGCAGGATCAACCTGAATTCCTGTTGGAGAGATATGATAGCCTAAAACAATTCCCTCTTACATCATCATAAAACACTTCTCACTATTTAAAGACAAATTATGCTCCTTACACCTTTTCAAAACTTTCTCTAAATTTGATAATGCTTCTTTATAAGTTACTCCATAAGTGGTGAAGTCATCCATATAGATCTCCATAGAATCATGAGAAATGTCAGCAAAAATATTAATTACTGCCCTTTGAAATGTTGCAGGGGTGTTACACAAGCCAAAAGTTAGGACAAAGTAAGAAAATGTCCCCCATGGACAAGTAAAGGTTGTTTTATCCTAATCCCTAGGGAAAATTTTAATTTGATTATACCCACTATATCCATCTAAAAATGAGAAATACTTTTTACTAGACAATGAATCTAGTACTTGATCAACAAATGGCAGTGGAAAGTGATCCTTTTTAGTTACAGTATTCAGCTCCCTGTAATCTACACAAACTCGTCACTTTCCACCTTTTTTAGGAACAATCACCAATGGAGATACCCATTTACTGTCTGAAATAGGTTAGATGAAACCAACATCAAGCAATTTTTGGAGTTCATTTTTAACTATTTCCTTGAGTGTTGGGTTTATCCTTCATTGAGGCTGCCTAACAGGAGAACAATCTTCTTTAATGTAGATCCTATGAGTACACAGTTGAGGATCTATTCCCTCCATATCCCTATTGTCCCATGCAAAAGCTCTGTGTTGACCTTGCAGCATTTTAACTAGGGGAATTTGTTGAGATTTAGGTAGTTGATTGTTGATATTTAGATAGTGGCCTGGAGACAACTCAATTTGTTTGGTGAGATCATTCATGGAATCTACTGGAAAAGGTGGTGTCTGTATTTCTTGTCGGAGCAAATGTTGATAGACCGTAGGGATTTTAAATGGTGGTTTTTCAAGATTTAGCTGTTGTAGGAAGCACTGCTGAGGACAGTCATTTAAAATAGATGGGCTACTTATGTCAGAATTGGACTACAAAATTTTGAAAAGCAGGTCATCCTCACTCTGAAGTTGGGAGAATGGATTAGTTTGTAGCATCATTAAGTGAGCCAATGAACTGACTTCTTCTGTTTTCTCACCCAAATCTGGCCAAATTGGGTGAGACAAATCTGGTTGAGGTTGAGCAGGTGGGTATAAAGCCAATTTCTTTGTTGTCTGACCATCAGAGATTGTCATGTTTCCTGAACGGCATCCTATAAAAGCATCAGGTATGCTTAACCATGGTCTTCCTAGAATGATAGGATATCCTCCCAAGGTTGCCTTGGTGGACAATATGGTGAAATCTGTAGGGTATTCCCAAGACTCAAGGTTGACAATTATATCTTCTACCATACCATCAAGTGTTATAGTGGATCTATCAGCGAGCTGCAGGATGGTAGGTGTAGACCTAGTGGTTAGGATATTCAAATATTCCATAGTATGCTTGGTCATTACATTAATGACTGCACCAAGGTCAACTAAAACATTTTTTACCATCTGACCATTAATATTGACTTGTACCACAGGACTTCTAGGGTCAGCATATTTTGTCATAACTACCTTTCCTAACATAATATCTACCAAATGTCCTAGAACATGCATAGTTTGGGGGTCCTATTTCTTTCTTCCAGATTTTTCCAAACAAGCCTCCTTAATGGCTTTCCCATAGATTGGAACATCTTTAATGACTTGAAAAAGAGGGATTTGAATGTGTACATTTTTGAGTTGATCCAAAATATCAAAGGTAGGCTCTTCTATAGACTTAGGTGTATTGATTTTCAATCTTTGAGGAAAAGGTGGTTTTACTGGATGCTGCAGGATAGGCTCCTTAGAGGCATTATCTGATATAGGTATCTATTTTGTAGGACTAGTCAGTTTTTCAGCAGAGGGAGGATCTTGTATTTTAGTAATTACTGGTGGCTATGGAGCAAGTAGGGTGGTTCCAGACCTGAGATGGATATCATTAATATTCAGGGCATAGGTTGGATACTGATTGGCTTCTGCAAAATATATTGATTGTTGTTGTTGTTGCTTATTATTAAGATTTGGAAATGGTTGAGCAAGCATAGGCATTTGTTTTGGAGGGCCAGTATTTGCTGCAGGTGCTGCAGGGGCTACAGATGGTAGCATAAGGGCCTGAGTTTGTGGTTGTTGAAGCTGCAAAAAGCTAGGAGATTGGTTCTGCCATTGCTGAGAACCTCTCCATTGAGAGTTTTGCTGCCAGTTACCTTGGGGTGGAGCCCATTGTCCTTGTGGGTGCTGCCAACCTCCTTGAGGAGATTTCCATTATGAATTTGGATAGCTAGGCCATTGTGGTTGAGAGGTATTCCATGGTGGTGATGGGCCATATGTAGGTTGCCATTGGTTACTATAATTAGAGTAAGGATTACCAAACTTTAGAGGGTCTTGAGGCATACCTTGTCTTTGAGCCCATGGACGCCTTTGTGCAACGTAGAAAACTTGGTCATCATCACCTTCTACTACCTTAAAGTTAGTTGGTAATTGCTTAGCCTCCATATTAGCCACCATCTTACATCTGCAGTCACGCTTCTTTTGTCGACAATGTGGACAGAACTTGGACAAGATTGCTTCAGCTTCCTCATGTTTCTTTCGAGCTTGCATAGTATCCAACTATGTAGCCATATTATTTATGATATCATGCTTGAAATCAGACAGCAAATTTGAAATCTCCAACCGTGAAACTCTATTATTAGAAGCCTTTCCCATTATGGCTTGATGACCTCTTCCCTTCTTGACACTTGCTCAAGAGTAATTGCAGCATATGTTCTTAATATCATCCCAAGGCACTTGGGTTATATCTCCTCCTCCCACTAGATCCAAAGCATCAATACAGGAATCATTTATTCCCCTCAGAAAAAGTAATTTCTGAAATTCTTCATTGAGAGTAGGGTTTGAATTCTTCTTCAACGAAAACAAAAACCTTGAGATATAGTCTTTCAAGCTTTCATCTTCCTTCTACTGAATTCGGAATATATCATCACCCTTACTACCACTCTTGCAATATTCCTTATATTTGTCAAGAAACTCTATTTGCATGAGTGCCCAACTATTAATAGCATTCCTCCCTAAACTCATGAACCATCTTAGAGCTCCATCCTTCAAAGTAGCAGGAAATAACTTCAGCTTGTGAGCATCTGTGGTATAATCATAACTTCGACAGAGGATGTCGAACTCAAACAAGAAAGTGTCTCGGTCCTCTGTAACTAGTCCATAGAACTTGGGAAGTAATGAAGAAGGATTATTTTTGAGGTTATCATTATCTTGTTGGGCAATAATAGGGAATTCAAAAGTAGGAGGTCGATTAGGTAGATTTTGTGCCATATCTGGTTGATGAAGTATCAAAGCAAATGGATTTTCCTGGGGTTCTTCGTCAACAAGGTCAAAGGGGAATTCAGTGAGTGGGTCTTCAACAAATGGATTGATATCTTGATTTCATTCTTCCTCAAATATATTATAAGCTAGTTCAAAATCTTTATCAGTGAAGGAAGGGTTTGGTAAGAATCTCCCTAGAGCATCTCTTCTTCTATGCATGTAACGGACTTAACTAAAAAATTGAAGGATTTGAAAATTCCAGAATAAACACACTAAGCTACTGCTAACAATTACTATGATAGGTTCTTAGCTTGACACCATCCCCGACAACGGCACCAAAAATGGTTGTCACCCACAAAAGGATATAAAAGTCACAGCAAATCCTAACCTGGGAATTGGACATTCCAGCAGGTGACTAACATCTTCTCATGGTCGTTCATTTACTTGTTAAACCAGGGAACATATACTTGAAATGGAGCGGCACTGTATGTGCAGTAAGAACCGGTTTTAGCCACAACCTATTAAAAACGAATGCATGAAAGGAATTCTATTTCTAGTGCAAGAACGTAAAGCAGAATCTTATCAACATCAGCATAACTTAACTAAAACAGGAATCATAATAACCATTACTGGGAAACAAATCATGAACTGGTCTTATGCTGCAGGAACAAACACAAGGATGGATTCCTTATGCTGCAGGAACAATACAAGACTGGGTTTGCGCTGAACTTTCCTAAAATGAAATTCTAACTGATAAAACAATAGGAAATAAACTACTAACTAAAGATACTTACTAAGTGGGCCCCCTTAGCAAGCATCAACCAATTTAAACAAGAGTTGAACTCAAAACTTCATCAGCTTTTTATTCATGAACTCGAAATCACATACATGGTTGTTCTGCTTGTAAGAAAACTTTAACACAAAGCTTTGTTTTTCATTATAATAGTAATCTCAATACACTTTGTTCTATCTCTATTCTCTAGTCTAGTTTCTTCTTAATCATCTCGTTCACTCTCGTAGGAGGAACATTTATTTAAAGAGAAATAGCTAACTAACTAACTAACTAACAGAGAAAGATGTGGATATA
This sequence comes from Sequoiadendron giganteum, assembly GCA_007115665.2. NCBI lineage: Eukaryota > Viridiplantae > Streptophyta > Pinopsida > Cupressales > Cupressaceae > Sequoiadendron > Sequoiadendron giganteum. The sequence continues at coordinate 315,974,824 of CM021107.1, read as the reverse complement.
AATGCCTTCTGAGGCTGAGGAATAGATTTCATAAATGCAAGTTTATCTTCTCAATAGATTCAGAGGGAATCTAGAACTCCACTCTTCCTAGATTGATGATCAATTCGGTTTCTTCCCAATGACCTGGACAAAGAATCCTTGCTTGAAATGACTCCTTCGATGGTGTATTGGAAACAACTTTTTCCGCAAGGCCGTGTTTTGCTGTGCATTGACCCATTCATACCAGCTTTAACAACCTATAGAACACATGGAAATAGAGGCAAAAGAAGGCATGCACTCATAATAGCACGATACTCCTCATTAATCACATGCGTCAAATTCATCTTACTTATCCAAAAACTACATATATCATATCAATCAATTGAGAGGTCAAAACAGGGTAATGAACATAGACATACTAAGATATTTAGGCTGCAGGAATATAGGAATGTCTGTCATAGAATACTACCCATTAACATGAAAAGTTTATAACCACAGAGTTTAAAACATCCATAAAAGAGAGCAAGGGTTTTTAAAACTATTACATGATATCCAAATTATAAACATATTCTGGGCTCATCACTTGGTATGGGCTATAATAGGAGCGAAAGCCTTGGGAGGAATAGTGATGGACGTCTAGAGGCCATCATTACAGAAAGAAGAATGTGGAACCTTGGCCTTGGATGTACTCCCCTGAGTATAACCGTATGTGGTAGTGGTGCTCCCAATAGGGCAGTCAGGTCCTCTCCTCAAGTCTCGGCAACCAACCTTAGATTACCCGTATCCACAGGCCTACCTCTTGACAACTTCACATTTGAAATAACCAAGGTTTGTAGTAATAGTGATGATGATGACACCATAGCTGGCCTTCCCAAGCTCTTTGAGGATTCCACCCTATTAATGATTAGCGCCTCCCTAGCCGATTCAAACCAACAAACCCACCAGATTACCCTGGTATACCCTCAACCCATCGATCACGACCAACGAGGACCATTGATTCTAGACTCATTCAAAAATGATGAGGCTCTCTCGGAATTCATGGGACTAAGGGATATAGTTTTATATGGGGATGACAAGGCAGGCTTCAACATCACATTAGACACCCAGGCATATTATGGGGAGATGATTGAGTCTTTCAGTTGCAAAAGAAAAATATCGAGAATAAGCTCAGGGTTATCGAGTGAAAACCACACTGTGGCGCTCTCTAACCACAAAATAGTAAAAATAAAGGACGCATCCAATGGTAAAATCCTCTCTGAGACATCGGTGGATGAAGGATTCAATCTCCCCCCTACTACTCTACATCAAGAAAAGTTAGCAATCTTGGTAGAGCAGTGCAACCCTGTCAACTTGGGAACAAAAATAGAACCGCAAATCACTTTTTATGGCGATTCCCTCCTAATAGAGGAACAAGAATTGCTAGCAACATTCCTAAAAGAAAGAAAGGTAAACTTTGCATGGACCTATGCTGACATGCCAGGTTTAGATCCTAAAGTGGTGGTTCATCATTTGGCTATTTACCCTAGAGCACAACCAGTTAGACAAAAGTTAAGGAAAATACACCCGCAAATAGCCTTGCTAGTCAAGATTGAGTTACAAAAGCTCCTGGATGTTGGCTTCATACACTCGATCGACTATCCAGAATGGGTATCTAACCTTGTACCAGTCTCAAAACCGAATGGGGGCATCCGCATCTGCACAAACTTCAGAGACCTAAACAGAGCATGTCCTAAGGATGATTTTCTACTACCCAACATTGATATGATAGTGGACATGACAGCCGAACATGAGATGCTATCCCTAATGTATGGCTTCTCGGGGTACAATCAAATAATGATCGCAAAAGAAGACCAGCATAAGACAGCCTTTACATGTCCTTGGTGAACCTACTGCTGGAACGTGGTGCCATTTGGGTTAAAGAATGCAGGAGCTACATACCATAGAGCCATGATGTTGATCTTCCACGACATGATCCACAAAAATGTTGAAGACTATGTGGTTGACATATTGGCTAAATCAAGGAAGAGACAAGATCACATAGCAACTCTAAATACAATTTTTGACCGACCGAAAAAATACAAAGTCAGACTCAACCCAAAAAAATGTGTCTTTGGGGTACAATCATGAAATTTGCTAGGTTACATAGTTTCAATGAGAAGGATAGAGGTGGATCCTGCAAAGGTAAAAGCAATCCTTGACATGGGAGCACCAAGAACACTAAAGTTATTCAGAGGATTACAAGGTAGACTCCAGTCCATCTGAAGATTCATAGCACAACTGGCAGATAAACAAACTACCTATTGACACCTACTCCACAAGGGAGTAGCATTCAGGTGGGATGACAAGTGCGAACAAGAATTCAACAAAATCAAAGAATACCTACTTACGCCACTAGTGCTAATGTCACAGATCGTAGGAAAACCATTGATTCTATACATCTCAGCAACGACAACTGCCCTTGGTGCCCTTTTAGCCCAACATGATGAAAAGGGAACCGAGTGGGCCATTTACTATATCAGCAGAACAATGGTGGGGCATGAGCTCAACTACACGTCAATAGAAAAAGCCTGCCTAGTAGTGGTGTTTGCAGCCCAGAAATTCAGACACTACATGCTAGCTCATCGAATTAAGTTAATTGCAAAGATAGACCCTCTCAAGTATCTATTGTCAAAAGCAATGCTTACAGGAAGAATGGCTAAATGGGTTATGATACTATCTAAGCATGATATTGAGTATGTGGAGCGAAAGGCAATAAAAGGACAAGTCATCACAGATCAGTTAGCAGAGGCTCCAATATATGCAGACAACCCGCTCATATCAGAGTTTCCAGATGAGTCCCTTTTCAATCTCAGTGTAGCCAGTCATTGGAAACTATACTTTGATGACTCCCACACGCACATGGATCAGGAGTCAGTTTTTTCTTTATCACCCCACAAGGGGATTGCATACCAAGGTCTTACAAGTTGACATTCCCCTATACAAACAACATTGCAAAATACGAGGTTTTAACCATAGCTCTCAAAATTGTGGCACAGTGGTGAATCATGGCATTAAAGGTCTATGGGGATTCACAACTTATCATTGACCAAGTCAACGATGAATACCAAACTAAAGATGATAAGCTCACACCATATAAGAAGGTGGTAGAGAGCCTCATGGAATCATTTATCGATATCACCTTTGACAAAATACCAAGGGAAAACAATAGAGCAGTTGATGCAATGACAATGATCGGATCCTTGCTAGATATCCCCCACAACGTCTTGAAACACGAATTCCTTGTAGAACAACTTCTCATACCCACCTTCGAGGTACCAAATCGGAATACGCGTGTGAACTTGTTGGTCCCGGTGATCTTTGGTACCCTGAAATCTACACCTACCTGAGATTAGGAATCCTCCCAGTTAACATTACCCCGAACCTCAAGTGAACCTTTGTCAAAAGGTCCTTAAGATTTGTCATCCTAGGAGAAACCCTCTTTTGTAGAGGTATCTATGGAACCCTATTACGTTGCTTAAAACCTGAGGAGGCCTTGACTACTTTGACTGAGGTACATAATGGCACTTGCGGTTCACATTTGAGTGATATGACCTTGGCTAAGAAGTTGTTGAGAACTGGGTACTACTGGCCGACAATGGAAAGAGAGGCACATGACTTTGTCAGAAGGTGTCTATAATGCCAACAGCATGGGGACCCCATCCATCCACCAACTCAAGAATTACATCCTATTGTTACACCTTGGCCCTTTTCCCAATGGGGGCTTGATCTCATAGGAAAAATCTCACCCACCTCATCCAATGGCCATAAGTTCATTATCACCGCCACCAAATATTTTACAAAGTGGGTCGAAGCAATCCCCATGACCTACGTCACTGGAAAATAGATATCCAAGTTCATCCTGAACTACCTTATCTGTTGATATGGTGTTCCCCAATCCATTATCTCTGATAATGGGACACCCTTCAAGAATCAGGATGTCGGTGATTTGTGTGAAAATTTCAAAATCCACCACTTTTCTATACCATATTACCCACAGGGTAATGGCCAAGCAGAAGCTACCAACAAAACCATTTTGAAGATCCTTAAGAAAACAGTCAATGACTTCAGTTGTGACTAGCATCTATAGTTAAATCTCACCTCATGGGCCTACCACACCAACATCTGCATGCCAACAGGAGCCACCCCATTCTCCCTAGTCTACGGATCAGAAGCCATCCTCCCTATTGAGATCGAGCTCCTGTCCCTGAGAATATCTTTGCAAAACCTCATCACAGATGAGGAATACAAGGTTACAAGACTAAAAGAGTTGGAGTTACTAGATCAATGATGCATGGATGCCCTCAATCATCTACAGGTCTATCAAAATCACCTGAAACGGAGCTACAACAAGATTAGACAATGCACCTTCCAAGTCAGTGACCTTGTGCTAAAAGAGAATCAAAAGAATGTACCAAACCCAGATAGCAAAGGAAAATTTAAACCCAACTAGCTGGGACCTTTCATCATCACCACAAGCTACAAATTAGGGGCATATCAATTGTCAACACCAGAGAGCAAGCCTCTGTAGGAGCCCATGAATAGCTCTCACCTCAAAAAGTTTTATGCCTAAGAACTTGCAAGGTATAAAACCAAAAAAATACAAAAAAAACAAAAAAAGTCCTAAAAAAATGGTTAGCTTGATGAAAACCTAGCAAACAGGCGTCTTGGTGACAACAAAAAAATCAAAAAATGCAAAAATCAAAAAAAGTATTGAAAATAGTAAAAAGAAAAAAATTGTCCTCTAGTGAAAACCACTTCGGTGGTGCTTTGGACAAGTACCTTGGTGAAAACCTGGAAAACAGATGCCAAGCGTAAATAAAGCACCCTCTATCCACCAAGATTTGCACAACTCACTCACCCATTCCATCACACTTCAATAAATCATCCATCCACCCATCCGCTCACACCCATACCATAGCCTGAGTTGATGCCCATATCATATTCCACTATAGTACTACTTGGCATATTCCAAAGTTCAGTTTTTCCTACCTATTTGAAGTAGTCTATAGCTTAACACTGGGGGCATGTCCTTGAAACTGGTGTTGGATCAGGTTTGTGTATATTTTTGTGCTCTTCCCAAAATTATCAAAATTCAAAAACATTCAAAAAATCATCAAAAAAATCCAAAAACATGTCAAAATATCATAAAAAATTCAAAATTCATCATTGAGTCTTGTCAGTCTTTCACCTTGTCGAACTACGTTGTCTCTGAGCTTGAACATAGGCAATGTTGATTTTTGATCCTCCCCTGAGATAGTAAGGTCAGTCCTTTAGGCATCTGTTACATTGGCAATCCGTTTGCCCATCTAGTCTGCATCTTAGGTCAGTCCTTTAAGCAATAAAATGGCAACCCATTTGCCCATCTCATCATCGAGTCAGTTTGTCGTCAGTCAAACTACGTGGTCTTTGTGTGTATAACATGGGCAAGGCTAATCTATGGATCAGCTTTTGAGACCCCTAGGATAGGTCTTTAAGTTAGTCTCTTCGTCAAAAATCTCGAAAATACCAAAAACATTGAAAAATCTGAAAAATACCAAAAACAGCCTCAAAATATCTAAAAACCCAAAATAGTGCATCAATTTCATCTCGCTTTCACTCGAGATTTGTCATCACTCATAATAAAATCAATCATTGCCTTCACCCTTTGGTGAGTCAATCATAAGCAAGTCTAGCAAGTTCAAAAGTGAACGCCTAATCATCAGAGTCTTGAAAGTCTAGATCAGTGAATTAGCAAGTTGGTCAACTCGGAATATCAATAGCCTATCATCCAAATCAGTCCCATCAAAACCCTGATCACATCATGTCCTAAGATGATGTTTTCTTGCGATGGACATAAGCATCAAGTACCCCTTAGTAGTTTAGTCTTGGCTATCAGTATGAAGAACATTAGCTTGTTTGGTTTGCTTTATTTGGTCTTTTATTGGCTTATCTTATTTTGGCACTCATTCCAAGGACCTCTCAATGATGCCTGGACAAAACAAGTTTAGAGAGAAAGGAATGGGGGCAATTATCATTATCTTTTTTATCTAATGTGCTTGTTGGATACTCTTGTAAAATAGCTTAGTCATGCGTGCTTTGTTTGGTTTGTAGGGAGGATTTTTTAGGTATCTTGTTGACCACATAGGAAAGCTTGCTTTCTTGTGTTTTGGCCCGAGATGTTTAGAATGTTTGAACTACATCCTAAAAGAAGTATGTATGCTAAGTGTGAACAAGAATACTCCTATCTATTTGACAAGTCAAAGTCCATCACACTAGGTACCACGCCATCATGGTTCTTTATACCTTGATGCATCGTACCTATGTGTATTATCAAACATAATGTAATTGACCCTTTGAAAATCCCAACTCCTAGCAATGCAAAACACAATCATCCTAACTAACTCTTTGATCCTAAATTCTTCCATCTTCCTTCCATACTAACATGGTACCATGACAGTAATCAAAACATCGCCAATGCATACACTCTGCATCTACACAATCATTAGCATAAAAGGCACATTGCATCATATCATTATCTTAAGTTATGAGGAATAATATAAATTTGTTATTCTAAGCATCTTAAGAAAGCATTACATCATACATAATCAATTGCATCCATTACCATTTGCATATCATTACACCATCATTAACATACATTACATCCATAAGATCATCATTAAAGCATGAAAAATATACAAAAATAAATGCATCTATTAGAAACATACATCATATTGCATAAACATAAGAAATAGGAACATCTCATAGCATCATAATAAAACTGCATATCATACATTTGCACCATACATATCATAAAAATGTGAACCATCTCATATATATCATCAAAAATACACTATTATGATACAAATCAGATAAAGTATACATCGAATACATGGTGCAATGGGGCAACAATATGGCCCATAAATTAAAAGTGCAAAATTGTCTGTCATCAAAAGGGCTAGCACTGCTAGCTGCTGCCCTCCCCTACCTACCTATCACTGTGATCCTCTGTCGATTTCCTCCTTGTCTGCTGAGAGAAGTCTAGCACTTTGCCTGCTGATGGCATTGTCTGTTGGTAATGCTACCAATAGTACTCGACCTCTTTGACAGCCCCTTTGTACTCCCAAATATCAACTGATCAGCCCTAGGATGTGGAGGTTGTGCTCTCTAGCTATCTCTGTCAACCAATCTCCTAATCTCTCTCGGATCATGCCTGATCTCTCTTAGTTGTAACTATAATAATATGTTGTCGGGCCTCATCCCGCTCTACTATCAAAAACTATACCTGGCCCTACAACTATTGAATCAGTGCATCCCGAGGATCTTGTTGTCCCACTAGCTATGCTGTTGGCTGATGTTGTGGTACCACCTGGGGCTTCCCATCCGGTCCTACTGCCTGTTGTGTTGGGTCTCTCGGAGGTGATTGCTAAGGAGGTGGTGCACCTACCTGACCTCTACCTACTACTCTGCCCCTGGCCCTCCGATGTGGAATCATTGTCCTGGGAACTGTCAACCTCAATGGAGGTCGAAACCATGCCCTATATGCTAGAGTGACCCCTGCATCTATTGGCCTTTGATCATATGGCCATGGATGAGCCACTAACTGTCTGAATGAGGACACTACCTCGACTGCTAGAATTGAATTCCCCCATGTTGTCTCCTTTCAGGTACAGGCGAAGATCGCCATATACTGATCATCAAGCCTGTCTTGCATATCAATAAACTATCTGGCTACCCTGTCAGGAAGGTACCTCTCTACTATAGTATGCTCTCGGCCCTGCATGAACCTGTCCTGGTGAGCAAAGAAAATCTATTATGCATCATCATACCACGGACCTATACCCATCCATGGCCTCCATATGAACACTGTCATCTCATCCAAAATCCGCTGCTAATAGGCCACACCGTCCATACCCATATGGGTAAAGTGGATCTCTGCCCCATCGTACCACCACACAATGGGATCCTCAATATCTATAATAATTGGTGTAACAACTGGATGAAGCACTGGGATCCACTCCCATGCCCAAATGTGTAGAAGAGTCACCCTGGCCCCAAGAGCCCGATCATCCATGTAAGCAAACTCATGCAAATCTTTGTACAAAGAGGCCAGCAGTACTGGTCCTCAAGAAAAGCACTCTCGATGAACGCACATCTGCTGCCATGCCAATCCTCAACCTAGACTGAAATATTGGCCATGCCGATCAAGAGCTACAAGACCAAAAATAATAGCAGCCATAATCAACCTGTAGGTAGGAGTCGTACCCTGGTATCGCTCCAAATCTATCTAACTGTCACAAAGGATAAGCTCAATAACTCCCATAACATTAAAGCAGGCATCCCTACCCTCCTCCAGATCGTAGATCACTTGGGCTCCATGAATGGGTAATTGGAGGATGGGCCAGACATCCTTAAGGGTAATAGTGGCCTCACCAGTAGGAAGATGAAAGGATGACGTCTTGCTGTGCCACCGCTTAGCTAAGGTAGTCATCATACCTAGGTGTGCCCAAACAGGAGGGACATATACAACATGCCATAGCCCAAGAATCCCAAGCTGCTCCTAGAGATATACGTGCATACACTATAATCTCTCAAGTACCGGCCATCGATGCTCCCTCGAATGAAGTACCTCATGACTCTCTTGCGAAAGGAAAGGTACCGTGTCAGTTTACCTAAAGAAAATTTGCTACCTGCATCGTATTTCGCCTTTCAAATAGCAAAAGCGGCGTTGTTCTCTAAAGCGGTGTAGTTTGTAATGTTCCAAATTGCATCACGCAGTTGACTTTTGTGCACCCTTTGGACAAACTAAGCCGCACGACGCTACTTGTGCGCATGGCCAGGTTTGGAGCCGGAACCCTAAATTCTTAAACTGCGTCATACGGCGCTCTATGCATTAGCGATTCTATACAAGACTGTGCGGCCTTGACTTAGTAGTTTCCATGGTGCTATATAGCGTTGTGCCACCTCAACCTAACCTAAAACCTATTTAATGCACGAATAACAAGAAAATTGAAAGTCGGATAGGGGTACATATCATGGGTCCCGTGATGACTGGTCGTTGATGCACTCCTACCCGCTTTGACACGTGCCTGGGAAGCTTTCGTTGTGCTATCTTGACCAAGACTCAGAGCTCAAGGTGTCAAATTTTCAAAGGTTTAAGATTGCAAATGCATTGAAAGTGACCCCTCGAGGTCTATTTAAGCCTAAAAATTAGGGTTTTTTGACTTAATTTAACCTTCCAACTAGGGTTTTGGTCTCCCAATTTCATTTTCGTCCAATTAAAATCCATTCTGCATCCTTTCTGGCATTTTAATGCATTTTTTCGGCATTTTGGGGCATCTCTGGCTTGTCAAGCACCTTATCAACTTTTATCGCAATATCATCCAAAAAATCAAAATTTTGTCTGATCTCTCGAGGGGGCAATATCTAGCAATATCCTTTCACTGAGGCAGTAATGGGGCATCTAAAAAATTGAGAAATTTTGAACTTTAATCACAACATTTTATTCTTTGAATCAATGCAACAAGTACATTGCTTCAAAGAGGGGAAAAATGTAGACATGGAAAATGTACAAATATCATTTTGGCACACTTAATCCTAATTACTAACAACATTCCTTCCTGAATCATAATCTCAGCATTTCATCATAATTTTGTCTTTTAATCTAATAAATCATTATTCATCTGATCAGGTCTATCACCTCCTTTGATTAAATTAATCAATTTAATTTAATTAACCTTACATTTCTATTTCATTAAATAATTTATTTTATTTGATTAAATCTCTAATGTCTTCTCACTAAATTAAATAAATTAAACCTTATTTAATTTAATCTAACATATTCCTCTTTAAGTTAAATAAATCAAATCATTTATTTAATAAATCATTTTCTCTCAATTCTGATTTAAATTAATTCATCTATTTGAGTCAAAATTGTCACATCATCTAATTCTTCATTAAATTAATCAAAACCTTGATTAAGTTAATCCCTCTCACTAAAATCCTCTAGAGAATGCAACTTGCACAATAAATCAATTACTTTGATTTATTTAATTCTCTATTTTCTCTCACATGGCATCAAAAAGGAATATTCCCTCATTTTAATTCAAAAAGGCCAAGTGGACTTGGTCCTTCCAACAAGGCATTCAAGGCCTCTTACATGTCCTTGGCCTTGAGCCAAGTGACATTAATTTCATTTCCCTTCCCTCTTCAACAAATCATTTCACAAATTCAAATTCAAACTAAATGCATTTATTGGCACTTTGGCCAAAATGTGCACAACCACTAACCATTCTTATCATGACATGTGGCATTCAACCATTGGATTGAAGGTTAGTCCCACATTGCTCAAATATTACTTTCTCTTCCAAATTAAAAGTTATAAATTGGAGGCTTCTCTCCTCATTTCTTATCCACAATTGCATGCAATGTTACTCTCTCCACATTAAGAACTAATTTTGCCCATTATCACTCAAGCATTCATCATCTTCAAGATTTGTAACCAGGTTATGCTCAAATCTCTTTGGGAGATTTGACCATTTCTCAAATCACTCAACATTGCAACTTAGGAATTGGGAAAGGGCCAATTTCAACATTCAATTGGCACCAATTCCCCCATGGGATCTTAAATCTATTGGTTTAATTAGGATTAACTCTCATTTATTTAATTTTTGTTCTTCATTTACTAATTTTAGTTTAAATAGATGGATTTCATGGGGAATCTCTCATGCTTGTATGCGTTCTGAGCTAACAATTTAACATGTTTGTTGTTCTTGTGCATTTGCAGGTTTAGGGGTTCACAATCCACTTACAGCCAATAGGCTTTCACCCTTTAGGCAGTGGTACCAAATCTCAGGTTTCATTCTTTTTCAATGAATCCATCTCTTCATTCATGGTTTCCAGCCAAGAATTCGAATCAATCATGTTGATTGCTTATTTTACAGTCCTAAAATCATCAGTTCTTGTAATTAAGGCATAGGCACAGTTCGAATCTAACATAGAGAAGACATACCTTTCAAGTTGCCTTTTTTCTCATGTAGACCTTCTTATAGGCTGAGGTTGTGGTTCTTCATCATCAGAACTTCCAGAAATTCTTGAACTCTCCTCAGTCTCAGGTATACCATGCAGCTCTTCCCTTTCTGGAGTTTGGGGAATCTCAACCGCATCCTTCTTCTTGTCACTCTAATCTATCTCAAGTTGTTGATCACTTACTGAAGTTTTTAGCTCACAAAATATTACGCTTCTGTTGTACAAAACCTTCTCAATAACATGGTTCCAAAGCTTGTATCCTTTCACACCAACTCCGTAGCCAATGAGAATACATTTGATAGCCTTGTTATCTAATTTAGATCTCTTTTCATTTGGCACATAAAAATATGCCTCACAGCCGAACACACGGACATTCCTCAGAGAGGGCTTCTTACCAGACCATGCTTCCAAAGGCTTCTTATCAACAAGAGAAAAGCAAGGAGATCAGTTTATTAGATAACATTTTGTAGCCACAGCTTCAGCCTAGAACTTCTATTCCAGACTAGCACCACTCAGCATACTCCTTGCCTTTTCCATCAGCGTCATGTTTAGCCTTTCAGCAACTCCATTTTGTTGTGGAGTGTAAGGCGTTGTCTTATGCCTTTTAATTCCATGATCAATGAATACCTTTCAAAGTATACAGAACAAAATTCAATGCCATTGTTTGTCCTCAAACGTTTGATTTTCCTTCCATTCTAATTCTCTACCAAAGATTTAAATTCTTTAAACCGACTAAACACTTTTGATTTACTTTTAAGAAAAGTATACAAATGCCCTTCTCGAACAGTCATCAATAAAAGAAACATAATATCTAGACTTTGATAACGAAGGAACATTAACTGGACCAAACACATATGAATGAACATAATCCAGTATACCAGAAGATTTATGAGGACTAGAATAAAATGAAACACGATGGTGTTTTCCATAGATACAATATTCGCAAAAATCGAACTCAAGATTACTATCATCAAACCCTTCTACAAGATTTTTATTCTTCAAAGTTTTTAAACATTTCTCACCTATGTGACCAAGTCTATGATGCCACAGCATAGTCTTCTCTGCTGGGAGTTTTACCTCCAAAGCATTTGCAGACAGAGGAGTGTCTTCATCTTTCTCTACAGGGACTGATTTGCTTGATTTTACAAAGGCACTATTACAAAAAACAGGACGTGCATCTAGCTTGTACAGAGTGCTAGTCCAAACACCCTTAGCCAACACTATTGCACCTCTAGCCATTTTACATCCTTTACTTGAGAAAGAAACTTCTACACCAGCATCATTTAACTTACTGATAGAAAGAAGATTACAAGCCAGACCTGGTATGTGAAGTATTCCACCAATACCTTTGACTCTCCCATCAGAAAACTGAATTTTGACTCTTCCTTTGCCAATGATCTCCAGCGTTGAATCACTTGCCAAGTACACCTTTCCACCATAATACTTCTCATATTTAGAGAACCATTCTCTATTGGACATCATGTGAAAGGACGCACCTAAGTCAACCAACCAGACATCATCTAATGCCTGAGTTGTCAAGGCTGCTGCAATGAAGGCGTCTGCATCACTTTAAGAAAATTCATTGTCAGAAGCATTCTTCTTCTTCTCCTCCTTGCAGTCCTTCCGGATATGACCAAGTTTCCCACAATTCCAACATCTCACCTTGAAATTTTTACCAAGAGACTTTGATCTCCCTACAAATTTGGATTTCGACTTCTTGTCTTTCTTCTTGCCTTTCTCCTTTGGTCTACCTTGAATAGCAAGAGCCTCTTTGGCCATCTCAGAAGAATTCCTTCGCATTTCTTCAGATAAGAGCAAAGCAACCACATCATCTATTTTCAATGCAGTGGTTGTGCTTCCAATAGCCATCACCAGATGATCTCAACTATCAGGTAATGAACACAACAGGAGCATGCAACGATCCTCCTCCTTAGTCTTTACACCTATAGATGCCATCTGAGTAACACTCATGTTAAATGAGTTTAGATGGTCTACAACAGATGCACCTTCTTCCATTTTCAAGGAGTACAACTTCTTCCTCAGGAATAACTTATTTACCAGAGACTTTCCCTGATAAATATCACCAAGCTTCTTCCACAATGAAGCTGCAAACTGCTCCTCATGGGCGTTCAGGAGTACAAAATCGGCTAGACTCAGTCTTATCAGACCTCTTTCTTTTCTATCAGCAAGATCCCAAGCCTCTTGCATCGTACTTTGTGGCTTAGTTCTAGACACTGCTAACCAAAGGTCTCTATCCACCAGCAAGTCTTCCATTTTGAGTTTTCACAACTCAAAGTTGCTGCCATTAAACTTTTCAATATCTACTCTACCTGATGTACTCGCCATCTCAAACAAAAATAATTTTTAACAATGCAAGACTCCCACTAAAACAGTATTAGCACAAAAAACTGAGCTTTCTCTCAAGGATAACACAATGGGCCAAGCTCTAATACCACTTGAAGGGAAAATGGGGATTGGATCTAATGACCCAATAGTGTAGAATACATTCCCTTAATACTAATACAACAAAGGAGAAAAGCATAAACAGGTTCTAATAGCTTCTAAAACTACTTGAGATGAATACAACCAGTAAAATAGATAACAGAATTCAGAATTCATAGATTTACACAAGATATACATGGGAAAACCTTTCCAGGTAAAAAACCCACCACACAAAGTCAAGACAATTATATTATAGTAATAAAACAATTACATAAAATGTTCAGTCTTCTCTGATCAGCTCATAGCAACTTAGAGTTATCTCTCACTATTACAATTTTATCTCCTAATATACAATTTGAATTCTTGCTTACTTGCATGTTCTTAGTTAACCTATACAATGTACTCAACTTACTAAGTCATACATCATGCATTCAATATCATCAACCAATCGTAGACTTCAGGTTCATGAATCTTTCATCCAATCAAGCAAACGATCTACCCATTTCAATCTCCTTGCACCAAGCCACCCAGGCATTAACTTCTTTACCCAAATCGAGTCTTGTCTGCTAGCCTAAGTCAGCTTGCAATAACTGTTGTTACCGTTTTGGCTTTTGGACAATGAACCACGTGTCCTTCCTGCATTCGTTGTTTCTCTCAACCACCTTCCACCATTCTTCCAAGGTTCCATATCTGACCAAAGAAGGAAACACAGGAACCTTCATGTCATCACCCAAGTGACAACACATGATCACAAAAAAGGGACCAACATGGCTCCACATAGACATCCCACATCTAAAGTCAAGAACATTCAAGAAGAAGAGACCAGAATAGAGAGAAACAGCAAATCAAACATGTCCTTCTACAAACACTTCTATATGTTAGTTGTGTCAAGAATGACCTTCTTCACATCCCAAAGGGAAATCCTTAACAACATCCAATAGAATGTAAGCATCTCAAAGAAGATCAGACCCACCCATCTAACCATCTCCTATTAGTCCTCAAAAGGACAAGGAGATACACTATGCTATCCACCTTTCATTATGAATCCTCCAGATTTTTAAAATAGCAACTCAAGATTCATATCATGAAAGCAAGCATAACACACATCTAAAAAATATAATGAGAAAATACCTTTCAAATGAAACAACACTATCGAGCAGACCAAGAAGAAAAGAGAAAATATGCTCCTCCAAGATATACAAGCCATCGTGGCTTACCCAAGAGAATTCTCCTTCATGGTCTCTATTGAACTCACATTCAACCAAGGTGCAGGAAACTCGGACTTTCAGCTGTAACAACAACATTCTCAAAAGAATTCCAACCTCACCTTATTCTCCATGTATCCATGAGCACCAGCAACCTGTCATCTCATGCTAACTCCAAACTGCAACACTGCAATAAACATGAAGTCCTCCAGCATATGACCAATGTACTCAAAACAAAGAGAAACCCCAAACCATTGTCAAAGCTCCACAACCTAGGAACAGGAACTTATCATGATACCATGATCTACACATCTCCATTAGGAGATACCATGCTTCAAGTGAAATTTCCATGGTCTTCAAGAGCAAAGCAACATGCCAAAAATATAATGCACAAGCAAGAGTATACCATGACATAAAGTAAACAAACTCTAAACCAACATCACCTATCAAGCACTACCACCATCTCAGCCAAAGACTACCAACGTCCTCCATGGCTCCAAGATGCTACACATCTTCAAATAGTGACCATGTAGATGCGGAAGAGCTCTTCTACAACAACAGGATCTAAGAGTCCTCAAGAAGCATTTGTAACACCAAAGAAGATCATTCACTGCCAAGCGATGAATCCACAGTCACTGCTAAAGCTCCCACTAAACTGTGACATCGATCTTTCCAAGCACCATGACCGACCACCCCATCACTGTCAAAAGCTTACACTAGCTAGTGTATCCAGCTCTCCATGACATCGTGACTCACATGCTTTAGATCCCCATCACTGACTATTCAGGTACTCAAACACCATTCCTCCTCTCATCTCAAAACAGCCACACCAATGCACAAGTGACCACAGACAAGGCCAGCTAACAGATCTGCACCACACTATTACAACCTCATGGATATTGGCAGTCCACTTTTGAGTTCTCTCACAGAAAATATGTAGGTAAGGACAGCCCAAAACATTGCACAACTTGTGGATGCAACCAAATGAAAACCTGCAAATCTATCATCACACTGGAAACTGCAAAACTGAGATCATCAAAGAGATTAGCCAAAGCAGACAAGAAAGACTTAAACACCAGATCAGCAATAGATCTGATTTTCCAGTCACATCCACAACTCAAGCACCATAGTATAGGAAACCATCAAAGCATACCACAAGAATGTTGAAAGAGAAACTCATACCAACACTCCCATGCAGAGAAGACATCACACCTCCTCAAAGACATGTTGAACTGCAACAATATTATCTAGTCACACCCCAGAAGCCAAGATCTAGAAAAGAGTAGACAGTGGAACAGAAAATAGCAGACAGTAGTTCCACATAAAACATAAGTGTTTCCAAAACACCCACACACCTCCATATTCACTACTCATCTGGACGACTCAGGAGTTTACACACAACCATCACAGTTAACCAGAACAATGAAAAGAAACATGAATATGCGTCATAGAATTTTTAAGAAAATCTACACAAAACCTTCAGAGCTAAAGACATGAATCTGAAACCATGTGAGTGCAAGACATAGGTAAGAATGGAACAGCAGGTCCATTTCAGACCAGTTCCAAAAACCATAGTCATACACAAGCATACGCGAGAGCTAGGCTATCCAGAAGTTGCAGACCACTAGGATCAACTTCATAGCCTCCATGCAATCAGAGCAACAGAGAAACTGCCTTCAGTGCTAAATCAGAACACCTAGCACAAGCACAATACTCCATGGCTAAACAACAGCACAAGCAACTCCATACCGCTAGAGAGCCTCTCACATAGATAACAAGTATGAAACCATGTTTCACTGCAACACAACCATAAGCACATCTCACGCCCTTTGCATCATGAAAATTTGTTACCAACCAAGAGCCTCAGACCATATTGCCACAATATGATCAACTCCAGTCATCTCCAACATCTTTCAAAACTATGTGTTGAATCAAAGAAGCAAGAACTTCCACTCACCGAAGGATCAATCACCAATCGATTTCTCCAGATTTCCTCAAGCTTGTCAGGCTAAGAAATCATCACAGGAGAAATACCCAAAACTCCAGTAACCAGGAGAAGGCTTTGACACCACTTGTTGGTATCATTAAGCCTTGACCTCCTTCAACTAGCTCTGATACCACTTGTTGGGGATACGGAGTTCGGTTTTTTCATCATAGAATATGTCTAAGATAGCAGTGCCTTAGTGATTTTAATTCCAAATCACAATAAAAACACAAACAACTATGCCATAAAGTGGAAGCAGGCATAGTTGATCCCTCATTGATTCTTTGAGAGAAGTAAATGCAAAGCAATAACAGATTCAACACAAGCATAGATTCAAGAACATGAATCAAACAACCATGAAAGACAAAACTATGAAAACACAGATTTACGTGGGGAAAACCCTTTCGGGTAAAAAACCCCACCCTCCAAAAAACTCAGCTCACATGTATTATTCAGTAACTAAAACGGTTACAATACAAAATCAGAGCTATTCTCTTCAAGAGATTACATCTTTTTCATCTGGAGAAAGAATACTGGCAACACAAATCAAAATCATCATATATTTACAATGTCCTTATGACATACTATGTAGATTCCCTTCAGCTCCTCACAAATGACTATAATAGCTAGCCTCAAGGCTAGCCCAACCTCTTGGCATCATAGGTTCACATCTTACTAGATCTGAGAGTCTAAGTGTTCACGGTTGAACCGCTCGAAAACTCTCATCCTCTCTCTGTTATCGCTCATCATCTATATCGATCTGCACACCAGAATACATATACTGTGTGCTAACCTATTCAGCCTCATCCCTGCTAGCGATGGTCATCAGGATAATAAATTATCCACCTGCAAGCTTTTCATTTTTGATAACGTGCACCACTTAATTTGCAAGCATCGAGCCGTGCAACATTAAATCCAGTCTCAGACATGTCTGTCAACCTTACTATAATAATGCAACTCAATCGCACATCAAAAAATAAAGCTTCGGCCAATGGGATCACAAAGAAATTTCCACGTGTCGCCAAACAATTCGTTCACAGCTTCTGACAGTCGGTCAAACTGGTCCAACTTGGTCAACCGAGTTTTGAGCTCCCTTGAGCTCCTACCGCGTTACCGTTGAGCCCACACGACCCAGCCACGATACAACGGTGAGCTCGCCCGAGCTCACCCTGCCTTCTACCTCGCTACCACTACCTTGTTGGACAAGCCTCGCAGTATGGCTATGAGCTCGCCTGAGCTCACCCAAGTCTTCACTAAGCCCAAACACATACTACACCACGCTATCGCCGAGCTCGTTTGGCCACCCCACGGTATGGCGGTAACTACCCGGTAGACCATCATAGGTCATACCGCGAAGATCGCCAGTTCTCACCACGGTAGAGTAGTAACCACTCGAGCAGACCGCCAGTGGTCTCACCGTGGCCACCACAGTGAGCAATCTCATCGCCCGCGATATGGCGGTAACTGCTAGGCCACACTGCAGGCGACTTATCGTGGCCACTGTTGTCACTCTGAGCACCAACCACAGTAGGGCGGTAACCGTCACCAGACCGCTACCTCCAACCATCAACGGTTTACTACGCCCACCGCAGCTTAAGAATAAGCCTTTGCGGTAGGGGGGTAACCGCTTCCTTTGCCAGCTCGCCACCACTACATCGTTCACCGTGTTACCTCACCACCAACAGGAGCACCTCGTAGTATGGTGGTAAGCCAAACCTCTGCCACTCACCGTGCAACCGCACCACCTCCAAGAGACATCTGTGGTAAAGGCCATAAACATGAAGAAATCGCCTAAATCTTCAAGGGAAAAGACCAGAAAGTTGAGGCAAACTTTCCCAACAGAATGTGTGCTTAGCTTTTTAATGTTTTGGGTGGTATGAATTCAAATCTTAGCAAGAGGTGTACAAACACAAAAAATAAAACCAAATTATTTAATTTAATACTTTTACGGATTTTTGGATTAAATGTAATCAAAATTTTAACATAAGAAGACAAACCAATCACTTTTCACAACCTAAAATTAATCAAGTAGAAGTGTCAATTTTTATGGTCTCACCAACATACTATTTACCAAATTTTAGATACTCAAGGAGTGTAATGTCATGGCCACCTATACCCCCTTACCGTGAATTCCAATAGGCCTTACCCATAGTTAGGTATATCCCTCTAATTTAGAAGTATGGAATGAGTATCTTCTGAAATCCAACTAGTTACTAATACACCAAAAAATATAGTTGAAAGTTTTTAACCAGGATTTACAAGATAACTATTGGATATCATCTATATATCATAATGGTATTTGAGGCTAAATATGTGAAATAGATAAATGGCATGTCTAATATTCTCATTCAAGAGGGTAATCTAATATCCTCTTTCACATATCAAGGTATAATTTTTTTGGGTGCTTTGACCAAAATGATAAAATCTCTTTTTCAAATGGATGTATCTTTTGATTCATCCCCAAATTTATATGTTTCATTAGAATATGGGAGTTGAGATTTTCCCCTAGAGTGATGAAATCCCTAGGTAGGCCTCCTACAAGAAAAAAATGCTAAGTGTTTTTTATCACTCAATATTGCATAAAATGCAAGGGGAGAGCATATATAACTTAGAACCCTCAAGATTTAATCTAAACATAAAAATAGAAAGATGTATAGTTTTTTATCCCCAAAATCATCTCGCTATTTAAGGGGGTAAAATACACTCCACATAGTTCTCAAAGAAAAATTACAAAATTCTTTTTCCATTAATTATCTTTAATCTGCAACTAAAACTAGATGTAAAAAAATAAAAATTTGACAAGCAAAATCCTATACCACACAAGAACTAGTAGTTTGTTAAAATATCTTGGACAATTTTAACAACTACTCAACTTTGTTAGAATTGAGAATTTAAATTAAAAAATTGCACATAAACTAAGAAAAATGATAAATAAAAAATGGCATAATGTAAGTGATAAAAATAAATGCGATAAAATATGTATATGAATTTATGAAAATAGAAGTATTAAGTAACACATTAAACTCTATATTTAAATAGATATGATAAAACATATAAACAATAATTTAAAAATAGTGACAACAAACAAAAAAAGATACCTCACACAAGTTGTAGATGCATCAAATTATGTAGGCAATAAATTATCTAGGTAATAAAATAAACAAGGGCAATGGACTATGGATCTTACAATACAACTAAGAAGTTTTTTGTTCAATCTCTTAAAAAATAGCAAAAGCCTATAAAACTGGATGTTAAAATATTATAAATTATAGAGGAATGTGTTAGTGGACTGATAAAAATAGAAACCAAAGATAGAAACATGAAAAATGATATAAAAAAATAGCCAAACAAGGTTTGAAGATGGAGATTCTGCTTTGTAATGCACAAGTGATGAATGCCATGGACAATTAAATATAGGGTAAAGACACTAAAATGAACTATGTGGAAGGAGGTAAGAAAGCTTGCAATAAACATGTGTTATCTTGCAAAAAAATGATTAAGAAAGAATAAAAATAGATGAGAAAGGGACTAAACCCTACATGAAAAATAAAAAATGGTTAAAATTTGAGAAAAAAGAAGTGAAAAATGGGGCAAAGAGACATGCTTAGATAGGAAGGAAAAGGAAACTTAGGGAGCGAAGGCATCAAATTATGAAGCATATACATCAAATGATGGGTTGTAGGTTCCTAATTAAAATTTGTGAATACAATACTTACAAAACACTAAAAAAGAGGTTGGATTTTGAGAAATGAGTCTCATTAGGTATGTCAAAATGTAGGTGAGATAAAATAAAACATAAAATAATGAAACAAAACATAAAGTAAATCTTCTTATAACTTGTTCTCCTTCACAACCTTCATTAGAGATTGATGAAGAAGTATGTACCCTAAGTAATTTTTATACTCTCTTTGAATGATGGAAAATCAGTAGTGATTAAAATGGGTGAAATTGATTTAAAAAATACTAGCATAATAATAACATAAGAATACTCAATATAAATGGCCTCTAAAAGGTTTTATTTATAAGTTTTGAGATTTTGGATCAATGGTGGATATTAATTTTCAAGATCAAGGGCTATGGATTTATGGGAGGATTGGAGAAAGGAGAGAATGCCAAATGCAATCTCATGGTGGATGCATCTTGGTAGGACAAAAATTGATGTGAAATAAATGGTTTATTTTTTTTCAATTTAAATTAAAGGGCTACGATTAAATCTTCTCACACATCTATGAGTGCATGGGGAAGAGAAAAATTGACACGTGTTGTAATGCCCCACCACATAATCCTAGAGGAAGTTGCAACAACTATGAAAGCATACAATTTTTTATTATAAAATGCAATATTAATATGAAAGGTGCACTAACTACCACCAACATCCTCTAAGACACGAGACTAAGGTTAAATCTAATTCCCATAACATAAACATAAATACATTCATAGCATATGATTAACTACTTATGAGCTAAAAGTACATAGATTCAAATCATTAAAATTGCATCACAAAGATTAGATATACATCAAGATTCAAATATTACATTAATTTTCAAATAAGGTTGACAATACTCATTCCCTGAATGAAGAAGATCATACATAACTATTACAAATTACATGAGTCCTCCTCGAATACAATTGAGGAGTATTATAAGTACAAGTGTCAACTGATACAATAATCAATGCAAGGACGAGCTCTCCAATTGGAAGACCTCATCATCATGAACAGAAGAAGGGGACCCAAAGGAGTAAGGTGCACGTTCCACCCAACCAAGTGGTACCCAAAGGCCCACCCCCCATGCTAGGAGATAGTAACAAGGTTCCCTAGGCAAGACCTACTACCTCTAAACACAGGCTAACACAAAACTAAACTAAACAAACATAATTACAACACTAACACATTGGTTACCTTGTTTCCAAAGTTAACTAATCAATTGTTTTACTGAACCAAACATATTATTGACATAGGAGGTGTGTCACCATAAAGATGCATGGGTTACCCCGAAAGATCTTTCCAGACCCCGGACCTCATCGAGAGTCACTCTCCTATTGTCAACACGTGGAACAAATCCACAACCCAAAGGTAACTAGCGCACACTACAGATATTCAATCCCCATCCAAAGACAAATGACATCACATCCCCATTCATGGAAATCGGGTGTTCTACTGAACAACGACAATACACACTACCCTAGGGAAATATAAAAGGGCTAACAATTAAAACACAACAAACCCCAAATCTATAACACAATTGGAAGTCTTATAACGTTTCTAAACCAATTTTCCAAAAAGTGAACAAAGGAAATTACATACAAAGGGCAATAATACATGAAATAAACTACTTTTCGGATATAATAAACCCAATTTCCCCTTCAGTGATTTGAAGTAAAGAAATTGCCCAAATACAATAATTAAATAACATCCCTTAACAATCAGAGATGGAAAATCTAACTTATCTGTACTTCAATTTCCTCGATTACTTTTAATAAAATAATCAACTTCCCCTAATAGATTATTCCTTTTAAATCTTTTAACTATGCATATTATGCATGCAACTAATTAATTAAAGTCATTAAATATATATTTTAATATATACACACTGAATATATATATAACTATGTATATACCAATGTATATACATTATATATATATATATATTATAATTACTTAACAAAATGCCTTTTCTTTAAAACCAAATAACATAAGTTTAATATATCTATATATTTATATATACATAAAATATATTTTAATACGCAAATATTTATTAATAAAAAATCGAATCACATTATTGAGGCAGATGAATAATAAAACGAGGAAAGGAATAACTGTTTAGATATGGTTTTGTTTAACACAGTCATGGCCAACGCATTGGTGTGGCCAAGGGAATGTGAGGGGGTTGTGGAGACATTACCTCCACATCGTCATCTCCTTGTGGGGGCGGCGATGGAGGTAGTACCTCCACATTCCCTCCCCAATAAACTTACATTGAAATTAAATCTTATCAAACAAAATTCATCCCCAGCCAGATGAATAAATCATCATACGACGATAGCAAGAATTTTAATACAAACATTTCTAAAATGACAAGTGTACATAAATAAATATATATGTTTTGTATATATGTATATGTGTTTGTATATATACACATATATGTATATATAATATATATATAAGGAATTTCATAACAGTAGTTTTAATTGGGGAAATTCTTTTCAGAAAACCATCTACAGGAAAATACCCATATATTTTTTATAGAGAGAATAAATTTTACACAGAGGTTTTTTTTTTTCCTAAATTTTTTTTCAAACAAATAATTTCATCGGAAACAATCATTTCCTATAGACATCAAATTTAATAATGAAATGGGGTAAAAATTCTCTACAAAAAAATTCTACCCAAATTTTCCCAAGAAGTTAATTTCTATAAAAGAACTTTTTTTACCGAAAGTTAAATTTCTTCCCAAAAAAGATTTTCTTTCCAGATCCCTAATATATTTCCTTTTGGATTCATCAGTGTTTTCAATAATCCCAATTCAAATCTTGCAATAGATTCAACAGAAGATTTCATTCTACAGAGGATTTCATTTTTACAGAGAATTTCACATGCGACATTTACAATTTTTAACAAAACTCAAAGCTTTAAAACTTGCACAGAAAATATTTTCCAGAGAGTAATCTAAACTAAGAACCTTTTCCAATAAGAAACTAACTAGAATTGAAAGAGGAACTTGAAATCCAACGCTTGAGAATATGTGAATTATTGTATCACCTCCTCCACAGATCCAAGTTTTTTTTCCCAAACCAACCAAGCTTCCTCCAGAACAATAAAATTTCCAAAACACAAAAACTTTCTGAGATTGTATATTTTTTCCCAAAATTTCAACAAAAACAACCAAAACATGTCATCCCAAAAAACTTTCTTTCTCCAAACCTCTTTCCCAACCAAATATCCTCTATCCTTCTTCCGTGAAGAAGCTTCTCACTTCTTCTCGTTACAACCATAAATTTCTCCTCGTGAATAAATTTTCCCAACAAACCTCATATTTTTTTAACACATGTTGAAAACCCAAAATATCTTTTAAAACCAAATTGCACCAAATTCTCAAGATATTTTAAAAATTAAAACATTCAATAATTTCTAAAATACTTAAACTTTTTTTTTAACTTAATTCGACTAATTTAATTAATTAATAAAATAATATAATCCTAAGATTATATTATTTACCAATTAGATTAAATTAATTAATTAATTAATTAAAATCTTCTAAAATTAAGACCAGATTAATTTAATAATCAACTAAAACATTAAAATCTATTATTTACCTTTTACAAACTTTACAATAGAAATAATTTCAAAGCAAAATTAAACAACATTTAACAACAAAACCAACTAGAACTGACAACACACTATGACCAGGGTGGTGGCTTGACACAAGAATCCTAGCTACTATCTCTCAATCAACATTACCGTTGGGCAATGGGCACACTCAAACCTGTGAAACCAGGTGAAGTCAATGTCATGTACTTGCAAACCTATAAACAAAGCATACATCGAACATACATATATATATATATCATAATAGAACACATCGTGAAGAGAGAATTGTGAAATCGCAGGGCACTCACAAGCGAGTGGTGCAATTTCGTCCCCTTCACCAATACAATATCATAAAACTGATGATTCTAACATCAATAATCTACTCATGTGCATATAACAATATTAATTCAAATAACCATTATGTTAATCTATAGCATGTCATAATGATAACATCAAAATAAGGTACCATCACATCATAATATAAAATCCGCGTCGCTCTAAAGTTAGCGATCAAATAACAGTCAAGCATAATAGTATATCATAGTCAAGGTACTAACAGAAAACATAGCATAACAAAGCATCACAAATACACACTGTCTGAACAGAAAAGCAAAACGAAGGGGTGTTACACGTGTCTTCACATAGGTGTGAGGTTTCACATGGAAAAAATAAGCAGGACAAGTGGTATCTCACACATGTGTGACATCACATGGGAGAATGGGATTTGATGCGTGCTTTCTCACAATCCATGTGGTAGTGTGAATGGTTATAATTTTCTAAGATACAAAGAGAGGGTTTAGATTTCGTTATAAGTTTTTATTGGTAATTGAACTAGGATGTGACTAATGATTAGATTAATTAATCACAATTAATTTTATAAAAATAATTAATCAAATTAATTAATTATGATATATGATATTTTTATTTTTATTTTGTATATTGTTATAATTCAATAATTCTAAATAATAATTTAAAGATGAACTCAAACAACAAAAACCTAATACAAACTAGATGACAAACAAATTCGAAATAATAAAAGAAATGCTAGGAAACAAATAAGAGTGATTTTAAGTAGCAAGATATGAAAAGTATTCAGTATTTGGAGATGGTAAAGAGTGGTAATTGATTCCTTAAAATAACTTTACAAGTAATGATAAATTTATACACATCTCAAAAGTTTTGATATAAGAATGGTGACGTGGCAGGAAGCGTCTAGACGACTCCATTTTCCACATACCACCACACTCTTCCCGAACTTTCCCGAAAACATTAAACCCCCCCACTCTTTTCCATTTAAAACCCCATCCACACCCTTTGTTTCTCCATCTTCCTTCGTCTCTTCCCTATCTGCTAATAAGACACACACGTCTACGGGCTTTCTTCTCTCTCTGTAAAAGGTAATTCAAAGAACTTTCATTTTTTATCTATGTCCTCGAATTTCTCACTGTGAAGTTTATGCCTGACGAAATTAATCGACGCAGGTTATTTGCTGACAAAAATGGCGTGCACAATGTCCACTGGCCTACCTGTTAGCAACATTTCATGGTGTAAAGCAGGGGTGAGCTCTGCATCCTCCAGGCGCCCTGTAAATTCTCTAATGGTGAGGGCAGAGAGCAAAGACCACGCAGTTAATGTACGAAGCACAGGCAAAGAAGTGCAAAGAAAACCTAGGGTAGCAAATATATCGCCCTACAGTGGTAAAGCTTCTAACTTTTTCATCGTTTTAATGGTTTGGAATCTGTGTTGCTGGTTCTGAGGGTTTATTTTCGTGGCGCAGGTCTTATGAGTCCTTTATCCACCATGTCAAGTATGAGGCAGATGCTGGATACCATGGACAGGGTTTTTGAGGACTCCTTTACGTTGCCTTCCTCGCGGCCTTCGAGAGACGAGACGTTGAGGGTTCGAACCCCATGGGATATGATGGAGACTGACAATGAATTGAAAATGAGGTTCGATTTGCCCGGATTGTCGAAGGAGGACGTTAAGGTGTCGATTGATGACGGATCTCTGGTTATCAAAGCGGAGCGTAAGCAGGAGAAAGGGGATGCCGATTCTTGGTCGAGTAGAAGCCAAACTTCCTACAATACAAGGCTTCTGTTGCCTGACAACTGCGAGACTGATAAGATTAAGGCGGAATTGAAAAATGGCGTGCTAAATATCACCATTCCCAAGTCCAAAGTGCAATCCAAAGTGTTTGATGTCAAGGTGGACTGAGGTCCGTCCATGAGCAGGAACAGGAAGATTTTGTTCAATTGTTCTAATCTGATGGAAAGATTTCGGACGCAAAACTTCCTGCAAATATTATTTCAATTTTTGCTCTGTTTTTAGTTTTGTTGGCTTCACAAAGGAAGTGAAGAATTAAATGTTGTTTCACACGATGGACTGGATAAGGGTGTATTTACAAACAAGAAATGTATGCGTACGTTTTTGTATGTGCATTTAGGAACGTACATTTCTTGAACCTAATAAATCAGTTCTACACATTTTTTTTAAATTGTTTTTTTTTGTTTTCCAAATTGATTTGATATTGTTGAGAATCAATTATTTTAATGTTTTTTATATACTGTTAATTTGCAGCATGTTTAAAGATATATAAAAGGATAAATTTTAATTTATTTTAATATATCTATAATTTATATTTGAAAGTTTTAATGTTTTATTTGCATTTGTACGTTTAAGTAGTATAGAAAAATATTTATTGTTAGATCTGTTATTTGCATATTTAGCAATAGATATGTATATTACATGATGTTTTTTGTCATCGATCTTTGTTCACTATTCATTAAATGAGCCCACTTACATGTTTGACTAATCGAGAATGTCCACTTAAATGTTTGACTAAGGGAGAATTCCCTATGTATGAAACTCCAAATGGTAGGTGTAGATACCACTTTTCTTATATATTCAAATAGTAAAAAGTTAGATGAAGGGGCTTCCAAATCAAAGTAAATTGTTAGGTTGATTTTGCACAATACTAATCAATTCTATACATGAAGGTTTATGTTCTATCATTTAACCAAAAATAATTTTGTGTTGTAATTTTATATTGAAATAAAGGTTAGTCTATTTTTTGGTTGAACATCACATAGCTCTAGATTAAAAAGTGATTGTTTATAATTTAACACTTTCATTTTTCTTATATATTCAAATAGTAAAAAGTTAGATGAAAAGGCTTCCAAATCAAAAGAAATTGTTAGGTTGATTTTGCTCAATACAAATCAATTCTATACATGAAGGTTAATGTCATATCATTTAATCAAAATAATTGTGTTGTAATTTTATATTGAAATAAAGGATAGTC
Source organism: Sequoiadendron giganteum (assembly GCA_007115665.2). Lineage (NCBI taxonomy): Eukaryota > Viridiplantae > Streptophyta > Pinopsida > Cupressales > Cupressaceae > Sequoiadendron > Sequoiadendron giganteum. Next base: position 315,947,561 of record CM021107.1, on the reverse strand, counting down.
TATTATTTGGTTGAACATCACATAGCACTAGATTAAAAATTGATAGTTTATAATTTAACACTTTCAAGTCACATATAGAGCTAATGGTGCAAGAGAATAACCAACACTCCAAATCAAGTGTCAAGACATCAAAAATGTAAGTGATGAAATTGCATTCGCATAAAGTAAATTCATGCAGCTCTAAAACTCACGATAGACCCTCTTTTGAAGATTATTTTAAACCATCTATCGAATGTCTTTCTTGTTGAAAACTTGGAATATGAAAGCTTCCATATTCGTCTACTAGAATTTAAGTAGATCATAATTTTTATCCCAACAATACCCCTCAAATTTCATAGTTGAAAATTTCAAAAAATCCCATAAAAATTTCCACAGTAAAAAAGTTGTTGATGCAGCCCAAATCACTTAGCCAAGAAAATTATGGTTTAGTTCATGAATTCAACTATAGAGAGTGCATTCCAAATAAATAATCACACAATTCAAACTTTGAGAGATAATTCAAATTTCATATTTAAACTCGCATTTAATAAGTTATTCACAACCCAAACTTTGCAACGAGGAAGATTGATCACATAACAACTACAAATTTGAACCAAAGGTTTCATATGCAACAACAAATGTATCTCTAAATCAAAGGTGCTCCATTATTGGACACCAGGTCAATGTATCTCTAGTTTTTCCTTTATTTCTTTGTCTTTTTCTTCATCCTTCCATCCTTTCTTCCTAAACTTGGGTGTTGAAAACTACTTCCAAATCCCACTATATTCAACTCTCCTTTCTATTTTTCTTGGCATCCAATTTCTCCATAGCTTTCCTCTTCATTGCTTGGCAAGATAATTTAAATTCTTTGCTAAAATTGTCTTTTTACTGTCTCACTCCATCACCTCCACTTCCAGGCGTCCAGATTGTCCTCCTTTAATTGATGCAAAAAAATTTATTCCAAGAGGAGTTACAAGATTCCAAATATGGCCTCCTCTATAATGTCACTTTTTCTCTTATGGTTATTAAATATTAACAACAGGTTTAATATAACAAATATTAGAGTTAATATAATTTATAATATGCAATATTATCAAAATAAATGTGAATAATTAATGTAAGCTACAAACATGTGACAATTAAATAATCAACATAGTAAATGAAATAAAAATTCCACATAGATTAATCATAAATTAACACCAAATCATATAGACAATATTCTCAATATCATTGAATAAAGGGTTCTCAATACTTATCTTAAAGTCATGGAAAGGTTGCTATCCGACACTCAGAGGAATGGTTATAGATCTAGGTTGTTTCCCAGCACAAACACCCCTGGAGGAATCAGTTCTTGCACAAAACCAACCTACCTTCATGGCATAAACTCAGCCTTGGCTAGGACACTCTTGGGTGTATGTTGTATCCCAAGTTGGACACACGCTATGTGTCCCTTCTCCAAATGTTTAAATGCCCACCTAGACCCTAAACTTCACTCTTTTATGCCCTTTTAGTTCCTCTTTCCTTTTCCCCTTCTCTCCTTGAATGTTCTCCATCCTTCAATATTTTTCCATGTCTCACATGAATGATTTATATATCCTTTTAAGGGTGGTTTCCAAACCATCACACCCTTTCATAAAAGGTCACCTTTTAATAATTATTTATTTCTCATTTTTAAGGAGTGTTTACACATTCTTTATCAATCTCTTTTAACCAAAGGATCATAATATCTTTTATATCTCCCTTTAATTTTAAAGGGTTATTCATAGATTTCTCTTCTCTTGGGGAAAAATTCACATAACAATTCTCCCCCTGTAAATTAGCTTATGTCCTTAGTAGCATGAGATATCTACATCACAACTCAAAAAGTTCACATAATACATAATTGAAGAAATTGATATTGAATACATTTATTCTTCATATATATATCCATCTACATCCCTTTCTTTCTTTAAATTCATAGATATCTCTCCTTTTATCATTTCAAGAGAATTCTTTGTGTCAATCAAAATTATGACAAGAACTATACATACATATAAGAAATTTATAATTGAAGAAACTAAGACTATTCTAGATATGTTAATCACGTATACTTCAATTCTATCAATTTTGTCTCATGTAACACATTTTCTTTAATGTAGACGTTTTCCTTACTTACGTGTAACTTCAAAATTTATAAAATTATTATCATGTGTTGACATACATTCACCTAATGAATAACATGCATAACCCATACTATGTAATTGCTCTAGATCAACTTTACCATTTTACCCACTCATGTAACTCCTTCAAAGTATTGCAATGTGAGCACACAATAATTACTATGCATATCAAATACTATGTGGCCATTCATAAACTTATAAAAGTATAATCTATAACGTCAACATACATTCTAAGATGATATTCATGCATTCCAGACTACATGAATATCCTCTTTTCAAATAGAATCTTAGTCCTATACAGTAACGAAAATGTACAAATTTATTGGGTTGATCAAGTCCAATAACAATGTACAAATTAAAATTAAAAAATGATAAAATAATCTCACGATGCATCTTAAATAACAATAGAATAATAGTAAATTATTGCCACCTAGAGTGTTATACCCGTTGTGTTACTGCTTATTTACTTTTACCTAGTTGGATGAAAATACTTGAAATGAGTGTATTTATGTTTTATGTGTTTGGAAATAAGATGAAAAAATGTCGATTCAAACAGATGACATGAAAGGATTATAATTTTGAAATATTTGATGCAAATGACTGTATTATTTTCAGCTTACTACTAATGCAATGTTCAATAAGTTGGATGTAGGTGATTTTATCAAACCTCCTAAAGAGAGGGGAAGTATCACTTAGGGAGAAGAACTTGGCCTGATAACCTTTGATAATGACCTAAATCGAGCTTTCACACACACACTTCTAGTTGGTCAAGTCAAGATGTTAGTTGGGAAATAGTAAGTTACCATATGTTTTGCTTATGGTTTATTTGTGAGTGTTTACTTAAGAGTTTTTTTTCTGTGTTGAGTGAGTTCTTCTTTATGAGTTTCTATTTGAATCAATGAGGACATATATGTGAGATAAGGGGGATTCGTTATTCACGAGTCTCTTCATTCTCAAGAGAATCTTAGGGAACGAACTACCCTTATCCACCTCAATACAAGTTGAATGAAGAAATTGATAAGAAAGTATATCTAGACTAATTACCACAAAGGGCTGGTTCAAGACCTGAGAGAGCAAAGCTCCTAGATTTTTTCCTCTGAAAGAGGATATCTCGGCCAAAAGACTACATCGCAGATTTAGGACACCAGTGTGGCACGCTGGAGTCCAAATGATGTGCTGGCATCCTAAGAAACAAAGAGCTAAAAGACCCAAACAGGTAGACTAGAACTTCACTACCTAACCCAAATCTGAGATCTATTTAATGGAATAAAAAGATAAAGAACAAAAACTAAAAGAAAGGACAAGGAGAGATAGGAGGGATCTTATGAACAACCAGACATCTAAATCCTCCCTCTGAGTTCTTCTTAGACAACCTGCACACAAGATGAACAAGAAAAATTATTGGGGCTATATAGGGGCTTGCCACAATCAAACCCCCACTTTGGTGTTCCCACCTCCACAGACAGTCAGATAAATAGAGAGAGTAATCTAAATGGATAAAAGGGAGTGGTGAAAGCAATCCCCACTCCAAGAGGAGAAACTGCACCACGAAGTAGTAAATGAACAAAAAGATCTAATCTATTCACAAATAGAAAAGAGTGAGAGAGTGTCACCAACAAGACTCGACCCCCTCTTGAACACACAAACACACCATTTAATGCTTGCTAGAGAGATTTGGATGTTGGAGGGACCTCAGTCCGACAGTTCTTCACTTGTAGAAGTGTTGTTTCCAAGAGTAGAAGAGATTGAGAAGTGAAATGAAACTAAAAAGAGAGCCCTGAATGAATGAGAGAACCCCCAAAATGAGAGCAAAAAGAGGGGTTTTGTTACATGCAAGGGAAAAAAAGAGTCATTACACTCGAAGGCCTTGATTCAAAGATACATGTCAAGAGCCAAGATTTGAGATTCCCAATTTTAAACTTAGAAAACGCTAGGACACTAGCACACCGCGCAGACATTCGCGTGCAATACAAGCGTCCAAGACACAAGTTTTCAAGAAGTTGTTGCCTCGCCATTGGACCACATGTAGTTAGAATCATGAAATTTCGACCCATGGGGCTTTTGTCGTAAATGTGTTTAGGTGTCACAAATGCTAGGAAAAGTGTTGAAATGTGAAATTACCCCTAGGTGCAATTTTGTGACATTACATTTTTCCCCCACTTTAGTGGGCTCGATTTTGGGAAAAATTGACCACACTAAAGTAGAAAAGAAAAAATTTCACCCAAACTTGAAGTTTTACAGATTTGCATGCAAGAATAAGGTATTACAAAGGTCATAAAGGTTGATCCAGATAGTAATGAGGATACCTTTAGTGATCAAACTCGGTGAAGATTATAGGACCTATCATGAAAAATCGCACAAAATTTTACTCTAGAAAACTCAATTTTAAGTCAATCCCAAAAATCGGAAGAAGCTACAACAACAAGAAGAATGATCAAGAAAAAAATTGATGATTCAAAAGAAAGATAGCTAAAGAGGTGATTATATGCCCCCTCCTGAGTTTTCCCCAACTAGGTGGTGTAAAATTAGGAGAAACTGGGGGGCCACAAACTCTAGGGAAAATGGGCCCTGGGGGGCCTATATATACCTAGGTGGACCCCAAGAAGGGTTATTTGCACTATTCATCATGAGGATTTTGTTGAATTTTGTGAGAGAAAATTCATAAAAATGGCAAGCATACGAGAGTACGAGGATTTGAGGCTGGACTAGTTGTGCATAGATATCGTTGAGGGTCTCGAGGTGGGCTAGGTAGGCCTCAAAACTCTTGAATTTGAATTTTTTAGTGATTTTTTGTATGTTTTCAATTTTCAAGCAACACAAGCATCCTAGATGCGTGTGTGTGTCTAGGAACAACAATATCATTCTGGGGACACGATGTCATCCCTGGGCTATTAATGGTAGATTAGGAAACCTGCACGACACACACATGTCCTTTAACTTTTGTAACTTAAGTTTTCTATCGGCCATGTATTGACTCAATTTTTTAATTTTTCGTAGGACTATCCCGAGATCGAGGAGCATCCTGGAAACTAGGTGATACACTTTCTTAGAGACCATAGGGACCGATTATCTGAGGATGAGGTCACACATCTACAGTGTGTCCATATTTGGCATTTTCACACCATTCCAGAGATTCTCTATCATGATCGGATGTTGATGGCACTGATGGAGAGGTGGGACACCACCACATCGAGCTTCCAGTTGCCCACTAGAGAGATGACCATCACTTTAGAGGATTTCTACCACATCCTCGGTCCCCCCACCTATGGCTGCTAGGTGGAGCTAGATGACACATGCTCGGTGCAAGAGCAACCAGATGGTGTCTGATACTGCTTTGACTAGACAGCCAATGGGGATGGGACCAGGCACATCTACACTCGGTGGATTGATCAAGCCTAGACGATTTCCCCTCTACTGTGCCACGTCATGGTGGTCACCATGGTCGCACAGATCACCATAGATGTGTGAGGCTCCCACCTATATGGGGGCCACGTCTACACCATTCAAGAAATGGTGGAGTGGTGCATATTTTTTGCATGGGGTGCAGCATGCTTGCTCAGTTATACCAAGAGCTCAAGTGGTATGTACACTATGAGTATTGGAGCCTCACTACATACACACTCCTACACCTATGTGGGCTTTCACTCACATCAGTTGTACGAGGCTAGATGGCTTCCCGCAGGTGCAAGATTATAATATCCCCATGGCTCACTAGTATGAGATCACTCGGTAGTGGAGACATAGTGATTTGTAGTTCTAGCGACTGCAGTTCAATACATTTACGCCAAGTCGTATCAGATGGAGACCCCAACGGCTATTCCAATGGGTTGATCATGATAGGTTCCTTTGAAACCTGCAATGTGACCTCTTCATTCTCGGTCACACTAATTTTGTCATGTCATACTATTGGATTCAGGTCATGCAATAGAATGGGCAGATTTAGACTATTTCCCCTCTCGATCCCACATACACCCGAGTTGGTCAGAGTGTAGCGAGGCCGAGGGAACGTTTGTATCCTATCTTAGCAAACATCTACCTCTCTGATGATAACGTCAATGAAATATCTACCGATGATGGGCACAGTGGACAATGTCGGCATGGCTAGGGATTTTCTGGCGTGGTGGGCAACGCACTATCCTGCTCTAGTGTTCTCAGTAGATGCCCCCATGGGGGATCCTGGTTATAGGGGGACATGCTGCCACAACCACCCAAGTAGAGGCAAAGGCACCAAGGTAGTGGATATGAGCAGGAGGAGGGCCAACCAGAGTAGCAAGAGCAAGCCAAGGAGGTTAGGGCAGCTTCACAGAGGTCGAGGTAGTGGTAGAGGATGTCCTCTCGTCCACCATCCACTCTAGTTTAATTGACGCCACCAACCCTTATAGTGTGTGGGGAAGCTCCTAATGTCGATGGGGCAGGACCAAGTGCTCCTCCTCCCCCTGACCCATTCTGGCAACCAGGGAGCCTAGGTATGACAGCTGTTTATGCCATTTTGCTTCAATACTTTCAAGTTTTATCTCATGTATATGTATATTATGCTTTGGTTTTAGTATCTATACATTTCATGGTATTGATATACATTCTCTTTTTATGGTTGCAATAGATACTCAGGGATGGACTAGGTTCTTCACCCAATGCATATCAGAGGTGGCCCCTATTGTTCCTATCTAGGGGGAAGTCTTAGACACTTACCGACTAGTCTCAATGGGAAGTCACATCCACCTTTTCGAGCCTGTAGCTCACTTGCAAACTTCATACGATGAGGAACATGTGGAGATCATGCAAAGGACTACTGATGCTACCACATTATGGGGGAAACATGACTAGCTACCAGGGGAGTTGTGGACAAAACTCATAGAGTGAGACGTGGTCGTGACGAGGGCTGATTTCATTGAGCAAGTGTGTGACACCTTTTAGATCCGTCTCGATGACCTCATGGGATAGCCAGCAGCAGTGATCCTGATAGGTGATCAACAACTAAAGTAGGAGCTCATCCAAGCCTGCATGTAGATAGCCTCCCTTGAGGGAGAGATTAGGGGGATGCATGTAGCTATTTCTGTATCACACTCACATCACTCCCAATCTATCTCTATTGTGCAGCCCCGCCCCCAGCCACAATTGTAGCCAGAGCCAAAGGGCTCTGAGAGCCACATGCCTAGGACACAGAGAGCCTCTTTTATGTACATAATTTTTGTAGCCATGACATATATTTTTAGATAATTTTTCATAGACACCGATACACATATACAATAGCCACTTACTTTTTGATGATAGTGCCATGATACATGTACATAACATTTGATGTTGATACATATACAAATGAGATATTGATTATGATAGTATGACATTATTTATTCGATGTGTATTTTCCTTATTGTCATGTATGTTGATGTTATGGATCTTATATGTGTATGGATGTATGCTTACCATAGATGTTATCATGATTTAATGAACACACATGGATGTATGTTAATTAAATACAATGAAGATCTAATCTGCCTAAAAAGATATAATGTAATGCATGGATACACAACACACAAAAAACACACGTATGTATGTCTCTCTCTCACACACACATGGCTACATCATAACATAAAATTTTTGACAATGTGTTAATGAATAAATGTTAACATATGCAATGCTACAACCTTAAAGAGTGAACATTTTACATGTGACACATTAAGCACTACGTGTAGTGTCGGCGAAGGTGCATTGCATTAACAGGTTCTTTTTGAGGTGTCCCATCCATGGACAATAACCCATAGGCACCCAATCCATACATGGAGATGACAATATAAGGGCCCAACCAATTAGAACTAAATTTTACCCTTCGATAGGGTGGTACATTTACATTCCTCTAATTCTCATAGAGAACCTGGTCACCTACCTTGAAAGTCCTAGGAAGTACACTTCGATTATACTGTCTAGATAATGATCATTGATAAGCTTTAAGATGGTTGAGGTCTTGTAATCGGTGCTCATCAAGCATCTCTAGCTGATGCAAATGATTAACTCAATAAGTTTCATCATCAATTAACCCTTTAAGGGAAACCCACAAAGATAGAATTTCCAACTCTAAAGGCATGATAGCTTTGACACCATACATAAGGTTGTAGGGTGTTGTTCTCATTGTTGTACAAACGCTCGTGTGATAGGCCCATAAATCGTATGTTAATTGAACATGCTAATCCTTACCATATGTATTCATTGTTTTGCAAATAATGAGCTCTAGAGTCTTATTAGACGATTCGGCTTGGCCATTAGATTGATGATAGTACAATGTAGAAAATCTATGTTGAATGTGAAACTTCTCCAGGAACTTCTTAACTTCCTTTTTCTTGAATGGTGTACCATTTTCAGAGACAAGTGTAGAAGGCAACCTAAAGCAAGCAATAATTTTGTTTAGAAGAAATCTACAAATGGCTTCATGGTTTGTAGATCAAAGCGGGGTGGCTTCAACCCACTTCATGAATTAATCTATAGCAGTAATGATAAAGATGTATCCTTTATAAGGAGGTGATATTTTTTTTATAATATCCAACCCCCATTTTGCAAACGGCCAAGGGGAGGTTTGGTTTTGTAACTCTTGTGCAGGAGCATGAATAAGATGACTATGTTGCTAACATTGCAGGCACCTTTTAACAAAATTGAAGGAGTCTTGTTCCATCATTTTCTAAAAGTACCCCATATGGATCAATTTTTGCACTAGGGATTTACCACGAAAGTGTCCATCCCTGGAACCCGAATGGGCTTCCTTAAGGGCAAGGGGTATTTCCACTTTAGTGAGACACTGAAGAAACAAGCTATTATAAGATTTCTAATAGAGAACATCTGACAAGACAACATAACAGACTGAAAGCTTTCATATACGAGTGCAATCATTTTTTATTGCACCGTCAGGAAAGTTTCCAGTCTTTAGATAGTTGTAGATGTTAGAAAACCATTCTCTTGAGTCTATGTGAGAACACACAAGAGCATCAAATTTAGGTTGATTAGAAACTATAGGAGATCGAATGACATGAACCTTGAAGTGGTATTCTTTCATATCTTAATCTGAAGGTGGGTATGTGCAGGATCATGATGGGCCAAAAAGTGGTGATATGTAAGTGATATGATGGCCTATGTGGCTGACGACATTTTTTATACCCAAAATTGATGAAACGAAAAGGGTTTTTAAAGGAAATTCTCATCTTTCCACCAATATAAATTATGCTTTACTTTGAATTTAATAAATAATTATTATTCATTTTCTATTTGAATTACGACTAAAGTCCTAATTGATAGGTTGATTGAAAAACATCTATAGCTTTCAAATGGTATCGCATTTTTTAAATCCAAAACATGTGTCACATTCCATTATTTTCATACTATAGGATTAAAAAAAATGAATTTCATGAAGTTTTGACCAAGTTAAGGTGGTTAGACATACGAGTTTTTATATTATTTAAAAGTTGTAATAAAAAATTCATAATTAATTATTTACTTGGAAAAAATTACAAAAAAAAATGCATCACATTAGGATATGAGTCCTCTACTTATATCTAAAATCTTATAAAAATATATTATTTTATTGTGGTTAGGGTGGTCAGACAGACACCTACTTCTTTTTTTTTCTTTCAAATTTAAGTACTACTGCATTGAAATTTAAAATTTTCACCAAATGTATTTTTTTAATAAATAAACTTAGTAGTTTAGAAACTAAATTCAATTTTCTACAGATTCTATTCTTACATATTTTTATAGTAATATAGATAACTTATTCAAATTTTTACATCAAGTTGCCTAACTCTGATTTTCTGACTTTTCATCACCACTTAAGGGCCTATTTTTTCCATGATGATCCTACACATACCCAGGTACCAAGGAGTTAGCACTTGGCATGGCATCTACATGTTGATTTTCTCTCCCAGGGACGTTGTTTATTGTGAAAGAGGAGAACCGATTAAGCAAGGACAAAGCAAGGTCTTGATACCGAGACAACTTACTTCGCTTAGCCTAATAGGTTCCCATAATCTAATTCACAATAAGCTTAGAGTCACCAAGTATACAGAGATGTTTTACTTTTAGTGCAATTGTGGCATGCAAACCAACAATGAGAGATTCATACTTAGTGATGTTTTTGGTACAAAGGAAGTCCAATCGAAAGGAGAGAGGGATTGGCTTACCTTCAAGTGAGATTAGAACCGCGCCTACTCTAGATCCAATCTAGCACCTCGGTCTATCGAAATACATATTCCACACAAGGTAATGATTGAACACAAAGATGTTCTCATTTAGGACAGATTCTTCGAAATACTCCTATTTGCTCAAGCGATATGGGAATTGTCTCGTATGGTGAAAAGGAGGCAAGGAGGAGTAGGCACCTAATAACTCCCCAGACACTTCATCCAAAGAGAAAACATCTAAGGGGAATTCTTCGGCCCATGCCTCATCCTCTATTAACTCAGAATGGACCAAAATAAGTGGTTCAACCGAAACCATATTAACACTCCATCAGGGCTTTTGCTTGGATTGTTCAATAGAGTATCCCAAACCTACATAGTGCTTACGAGGCTTAAACTAGATAGGGACCTAGATTCCTTGCTCAATATGTCCAAGACCTTTTTTCCCATAGCCATATTGAGAAGCGAGTCTATATTTGAAACCATATCATTATTGCAAAACATCAAAAGGTGGTGGTTCCACATAGACAACATCGTTCCACTAGTGGACATCAAATGCATCCATTAAAGCACAAACATCTCCTTTACTTGATTCACAAACATTAATGTCCTTAGAAAGAGAAGGACTATCCTCCTTGATAGAGGAATGACCGGCCTCTTGAATAGGGTCACAACTTTCCTTCTCAATGGGAGTTTCATCCACTTCTTCATTAGAGGCATTCAAGGTTATTGGAAGTTTTAGATGAGCAGGATTCACCTTGTATTCCCCAATAAAAAACTTGGAGAAATCTAGGGATCCCCAATCATCACCAAGAAACGTATTAGATTCAGAAGAAGAAGTAGATGGGGAGGACTTAGGACTTTCTACTTTAGGTGGTTCTCCTTTAGCAATGTTCACTTCAAGGACAACCTCCATAGAGGGTATTGTCGAGGAACATGCCATCGCAAAAGTTAGGGATGGAATACAATTCTTAAGAGTGGAGACAATTGAAGCTTGACTAGCAATCACTAGTTCACAAAGGTGAATCCCTTATGGGTTAGCTTTTGAGTATGACTACTCGATTATTTGCAAAAAAATTAAGAGAACGATGTAGAGTGGAAGTTACAACACCCATAGCATGAATCCAGGGTCTCCCCAGAAGGAGATTATAAGTCAAAGGGCCAGGAATCACATAAACCAGATTGGATAAGGTAACGAGGCCTAGCTACAAAGGCAATATTTATCATGCCTAGAGCTTGTCAGCCAATATTATTGAACCCACAAATATACAAAGAAGTAGCTAAAAAAGAAGAATCAACTTTAATCTTGGGTAATAGATCTATACCACATATATTGAGGGCCAAATTGGTGTCAACGAGGGTACGCTTAATACCAATAGTATTAACATTAACTATAAGATATCAAAGGATCTTCTTGCTCCTACACATTCAGAGGTGGGATTTCTTGTGGATAGAATGTGATATTCGGTGAATCCATACGAATATGAGTCATTAATGCATTAACATTTGTCAGCCTAGCAGAGGTAGGCAAGAGAACATTTTACAAGGATTCTTGAAGCATACCTTGGTAAACCAAAGTGTTCTGAAGAAAATACCAAAGTGAGATCTTAGCCAAAGTAACATGAACTTGCTTGACAAGATCATAATCACCTGGTACTTTAGTAGTAGGTTTAGGTGCTAGAGGAAGACTTGGTTGAGGAGGTGGTAAAGAAGTATGAATTTTAGTAGGTTGGGATGTAGGAATAGAAGTTTGTTGATCTAAAAAAAAATTGTTTCTTGTATTATGTGTGTGCCTAACAAAATTATATGAGGCAAAGTCTATCGCTTTTACGAACCTCGAATATAAATTCAGTGAATCATCATGATATGAAATTCCAAAAAAAAAAGAATCTTCTTAGGAGAAGGGCTAGCTAGATTCAAGTAAATGATGAGTTTCTCATGGCTTGGAGAAGTTGTAGAGACCACCACAATAGTTTCTGACTCTCCAGCTTGCGAAGAAGGAGAAGCTTGTTCGAAAGATCTACGAGTAGAGGAAGATACTTCTAAGAAATCCTCTAGAGCATCATCCAACATATCAAAATATTCCTTGGAAAAAGCATTATCATAGATATTAAAAAATTATAGAAATATATCTGACATGTTTCCATCGGGTTCACCAAAATGTGAGATAAGGGGGATTCACTGCTCACGAATCTCTTCATTCTCAAGAGAATATTGGGGAACGAACTTCCCTTATCCACCTCAATACAAGTTGAATGAAGAAATTACAAAGAAATTATTTCCAGACTAACTACCACAAAAGACTACGTTAGGACTTGAGAGAGCTAAGCTCCTAGATTTTTGCCTCTAAAAGAGGAGCTCTCAACCAAAATACTATAGCGCAGATTTAGAATGCCAATATGGCGCGTTGGAGTCCAAATGACGCGCTGGTGTCCTAAGAAACAAAGAGATCAAAGACCCAAATAGGTAGACCAAAAATTCACTACCTAACCTAGATCCGAGGTCTATTTAACAAAATAATGAGATAAAGAACAAAAACTAAAAGAAAGGACAAGGAGAGCTAGGAGGGATCTTGCAAACAACTAGATGTCTGAATTCTCACTTCGAGTTTCTCTTGGACAACCTGCACACGAGACGAATGAGAAAAGATGTTGGGGCTATATATAGACTAGCCACAGTTAAATCCCCACTTTGGTGTTCCCACCTCCATGGACAGTCATATGGATAGAGAGATTAATCAAAATGGACAAAAGGGAGTGGTGAAAGCAATCCCCACTTTGGGAGGAGAACCCACACCACCAAGTAGTAAATGAACAAAGAGATCTAATTTATTCACAAATAGAAAAGAGTGAGAGAGTGTTACCAATAGGCCTCAGCCCCCTCTTCAACACACGAACGCACCATTGAATGCTTTCTAGAGAGATTTGGTTGTTGGAGGGACCTCAGTCTGATAGAGCTTCACTTGTAGAAGTGATGTTTCCAAGAGTAGAAGATATTGAGAAGTGAAATGAAATTGAAGAGAGAGCCTTGACTGAATGAGAGAACCCCCAAAATGAGAGCAAAAGAGGGGTTTTGTTGCATACAGGGGTGACAAAGAGCCATTACACCTGAAGGCTTGACTATAGAGACACATGTCAAGAGCCAAGATTTGAGATTCCCAATTTGAAACTCGGAGAACTTCTAGGATGCTAGTGCACCACACAGGTCCAATGGTGAGGCAATAGCTTCTCGGTGACTCATTTCCTCAAAACTGGTGTATTGGACACCTGCGTAGCGCAAAGACATTCACGTGCCACGGAGGCATCCAAGACACAAGTTTTCAAGAAATGAGTTGTCAAGTTGTTGTTGCCTCACCATTAGGCCATATGGAGTTAGAATCATGAAATTTTGACCCATGGGGCTTTTGTTGTAAATGCGTTTAGGTGCCATAAATGCTAGGCAAAGTGCTAAAATGTGAAATTTCCCCCAGGTGCAATTTTGTGACATTACAATATATATATAATATAAAATGTATATATGTATATATGTATATATGTATATATGTATGTGCCAATGATAAACTCATACACATGAGTAATTATGCACATGGGTATATGTAGCTAAACATATCTACACATACTCATGGACAAGTTACCCATATGTATGGAATATCGATCAAACAAGGTGACATATATATATATATACCATGCATATATGACAATCAATGAGTGCATTAAAATCAATGTATGATATATATATATATATATATATATATATATATATAATGTAGGAGTATATATATGTATATGTATATTAAGATATGTGTATGTGTCGACGTAATGGAAACGTCCATACAAGTATATACATATATATATATATATGTATATATGTATACATAAATATGAATACATTATTATATGTGAAATATGAGGATACATATGAGTATCCATATATCGAATAATATAGCTCTATTTTACTTGTGAATATGAATATATATATACTTATATACATGATTACCATGGTGTATATAAATATATATATATTATAATATGTATATATATTGTATATATTATATATATTATATATATATTGTATATATTATATATGAATAATATAATGTTTCTTAGCATTGATTTATCTTAAAGCACATACTAATCTAACCATAGATTATGATTAAAGTGTGGAACATTTTATAGTGAAGATAGCGCTTTGTATATAGTGCACAATGATATATGAATGGGTTTGTATTTGATAAGGTGCATAATGGTATGAAATATGTAGTGCCATGTTAAAGTTCTCATTAAACCCACGTCTTCTAACGTGTTTTAACCATTTGTCAAAACAAACAAATATCTGATGACTATGCTCGGTCGATAGTCAACTAAGTCAAATAGCAAGCCATTGACCATGAAATATGGTGTGAACTACATAAGGTGGCACCAAACTGGTAAAGTAATGGATCAAATAGGAGTCTTATCACAATATGAATTTCCAAATTGCTATGAATATGAAATATATGGACTAAGTCAAGAGCATGACTATTTAAGGAGGTCGACCTATAGGGAAACATAAAACTTGCATTTCTATTTGTCTTTCTTGTTGTACGTTTGAACTAAGTGACTTATTCACTTGGATGTGTATGTGTTCCTTGTGCATCATTTTTAGCTGCCACCTTTTAATTACTTTGCTAAGTTGAATCCATTAAGCTGAGAAGTGTCATTTTCCATGCCTTGTTTTTAGCCTTTATTTGCTATTTTTTTGTATAAATAGAGGAGCTATTTTACCTCATTTGGAAGCACACATTATCTACACTTTTGTTGTGATTTTCTGAGAATTGAGAATTTTGATTTCCTAAGTTGAGTAAGAGAGAGAGTTTTATGAGAGAATTGAGAGAGGTTTAGAGAGGGAGACTTGTTGGGAAGTTGTTGACTAAGTTAGTAAGGTTGTTTGGGAATTCGATTCAATCAATTGGAGCTTTTTAATAATAGGCATGTTGATTCCTACACTTTTATTCTTTATTTTAAGTTTTATTGGAAAAGATTGTGTGATATTGCTTTTATTGTTTGGAAGTTAGTCCTATTATTCATTAGGGAAAGATTGATTTATTCTTTTATGATATGAAAGCTATCTTGTAGATCTTAGTATATAGATCCAATTTCTTGATGTGTTTGTACATATTCCATTAATAAGGAATGGGTGGATATAAAGGTTATTATTTACTAAATAGGGTAATAGCTTTACATAGCTAGTGGTTTAACTAGTTGTTTCATAGAATTACTTGAATTACTTCATAGACATGTTAAATAAATATAGAGGTGATAGGTTATTCTTGGGGTTAGGATAATATAATGAATGGGATAGCCTATGCATAAACTGTGAATAGTCATTTATAAACTGAGCTAAGAAAGTGCATGCACGTGTGACCTCCACTCTAAATTTTGGGTGATAAATACTTTGGCCAAATTAGTGTAAGTTGCCACTATTTACACTATCAATTCATTGTGTTTCCACAATTCAGATCCTACATAGAGGGAATGCCATATGACAGATCTAGAGATGTTTCAGACACACCACTAAGCTCAAGAAAGTTTATTTTATTATGAGGTTACCAACCAAATCACTTCGTTGAAGGGCAGGTTCAACTATCAGATAGATAGATGTGTGGAGGATCGTAGTTAGTCCATGGTTGGAAGAAAAGTGATTGAGTGATGCTTCTCCTCATTAGTTGGCGACCAAAGGTTTGCATGGAGGAATTCCAGGACTATTTGTACATATCATGCTAGTAAGCTCATTGGATCCATGTATTTGTATATTGTATCCATTATGATGGAAATGTTGTAGAAGTGAAATGTTATCATGGATTATTGACAATGTTATCAATAAATTGGAAAGTTGTAATACTTTGGAAATAATGAAATGGAAAGATGTTTATTTTATGTGCATGTTATCTCTTATATTTAAGGAAAAATTTTATTGCTCTTATTAGTTAGATGCTTGAACATTTACTTGAGGTTAAAACATAGGAAAGTTACATAGTAGAACAATGGGCATTTTGCATGTGGTATCAAAGCTACTAGGTTCAACTCTGGAACCTATGTGCTCGCTAATTTTTCCCTTCAAACATTATGAGTCTAATGTTTGGAAAATTCTTCTGCCAAGATGGTCCATCTCAGGTTAATGAAAAGAAATTTAGTGATCAGGAATGAGTTCTACCTACGAGCCAAAAAGGAAAAAAAAGTCGTTGTTCGTACCATAGAGGGAACCAACTATGAAAACACCATCTAGCTAAGTGATTACTGAGACAATTAGTCACTCTTTTTCATGAATTATCCAAGAGAGGAGAAGGATGAGAGATGAAGCCAATTTCAACAACTCACCATTTGTCTCACTTGCTAGGTTGGATTCATTATCACTTTCCAAGGACATGCCCTTAGAATGTAGTGTCAGTCCAGCGTTGATATTTAAAAACCCTTGAGTAGTACCTATGGCTAAAGTAATTTTTATAGCCTCTAGTGGAGAATCAGAGGGATATATTCCCAAAAATTATGTATCAAAAGATAAGTATGAAGGTTACTATCCTTTTTGGGATAGAGAAGATAAAATGAGAGATGAGCCTAAATATGAAGGATATACCCCATTGAACTATGTATCTAAGAGTGAATATGATGGATACTCTCCTCTTGACTATTTAAATAGTCATTCCATGTAAAAAAAAAAGAGATATTGAAATCCTCGTGAATAAATGAAGTTACATATTTTTACCAAAAATTTATGTATGGAAACTTCAATAAAATTTATGTATGTTTATTTTCTATTTGTTGTGTTTTCCTATGCATTTAGTAAACCATGATGGGATCTAATTGGAAGATGAACCTCTAGGTATAACATTACTTAATACAATGGTCAAGACAAGAACTAATCCTAGAGGGATTCAAGAAGTAGTACAAGGCCTAGAGAATGTTGAAGCTAAGATGGATTGACTTTTCGCAATCATAAATAAAACTATTACAAGGATAGAAAACCTTGAGCAAGAAGTGAGAGGAAGACAAAGAATGGAAGAAGAAGTCCCACACAACAAAAAAGTGGAAGATGTACCTAATGATGAGGAACAAGGGGAAGATTCTAGGAACCACACTAAATCTAAGGATCAAGAAAGTGATAATGCTCAATAATATTCTGAGGGGACTAAGAGGAAGAATTTGGGAACTGAATTATCTAGGGATATGAGGAAGATTACCCCTCCTAAATTTGAAGAAAGCACTAGCCGAGAAGAAGCTAAAGCTTGGTTAATACAAATGGAGAAGTACTTCAAGATTAGGAACTATTCTGAAGTCACTAAAATTGTGTGGGGAGCTTTCTCATTAGCAGGATAAGCCTCTAACTAGTGGATGAACAAGAAGATGGAGCTTGGAATCAATTCCCTAACATTGACTTGGAATGAGTTTGTTGAATTTTTTTGAAAAAGGTGGTTACCCCAACTCTTTTTTTATCAAAATTTCATAGATTTCCAAAATCTTAAGCAAGGAGATATGCTAGTGAATGAATATTGGAAGTTTACTTATCTTTTGAGGTATGTGCCAATGTACCAAAAACATGAGATATTTTGCATCAGGAAGTTCATTATGGGTCTGCATGGACGAATAGGTGGAGAAGTGGATGTACATGGTCTAGCCACTATAGACCTACTATATGAGAAGGCAACCAATCAAGAGTAGAAGCTTAAGGCCATCTCAAGTTTCCAAGAGAGAAATTGAAAGAGGAATGGACGATCTAAATTTAATCAAGCTCCAAGGAAGTTTAATGAAGGGAAAGAATATCAAAGGCAAGGGGATAGAGGATCCCATAACAATTGGAATGAGCCAAGGAAGGATCATTGGGGAAACAACTTTAATAATAATGGCGGTAAGTACAACAAAACTAGGGGTAATTGCAGTAATTCTAAGAAGCTAGTTAAAGAGAGAGGACCAATGAGAGGACATTTTACATGTGGTGGGGATCATTATTCTAGTTAATGTCCCAATAATCCATCTAGTTCACAACAACATGGTAATTCATTTCCTCCTCAACAAGTTTTGTTTCAAAAAAGGATCCATGTTGCATTAGACAATCGACAAGTTGAATACCAGATCACCCCGGTGGAAACCCCAAGTATTTTATTTGGTTTACCTATTTCCATATTCATATATGTTGGAGCCATAGAAAGTTTTATTTCACATAGAGTAGCTAAACAGATTTCTAAGAAGCCTAGATTTATGTTAAAATCTTGGTTTTTAGAATATGCAAACCAGGCAAGAGCAACAGTGAACCAATATTTATTTGAGGCAAGGGTTGAACTACCTAGTTTCTCAATAAAAGTAAAATTATATGTAGCAGCCTTAGGATCCTATGATTTCATCTTAGATATGAAATGGCTATGGAAGCATAGAGCTAAAGTGGATTTCCATGGTAAAACCATAGAATGTATAGATGATCTAGGTAATCCAGTGTCTTTTCAAGGGACACCTAGAGGAATAAAATTACAACAAAATTTTGGTTGTGCAAATGTATAGGTTGAAAAAGAAAGGATGTCAACATTTTGCAATCAAAATGGATAAATTGGAGGAATTCAAGGAAGTCACTCCTCAAGATAATTCCATGCATCATGAATCGCAAGGGGTTGAAGAAGGAGAAATAGTGGAAACTAGAGAAAAGGATATGGAGAAATATCCCATCTTACGAAAATTTGTGGATGTCTTTGTAGATGAACTACTTGGATTGCCTCTCAAAAGAGTATTTGATTTCTCCATTGACCTAGTACCAAGGTTAGAACTTGTATCCAAGGTACCTTATAGGATGACTGCAACTGAATTAATGGAGCTTAAGGAATAGTTGGAAGAATTGTTGTCCAAGGGATTGATTAAACCTAGTGTATCACCTTGGGGGGAGCCAATGATCTTTGTTAAGAAGAAAGATGGTACCCTATGCTTATGTATAGATTATCAGATGCTTAAAAAATCTATGATAAAGAACAAGTATCCATTTCCATGTATTGATGATGTTTTTGATCAGATGCAAGGAGCGACAATATTTTCAAAGATTGATCCGTGGTCTAGATATCACCAATTGAGGATCAAAGATGACAGTTTCAAAAATGCTTTCAAGACTAGATACAAACATTACAAGTTCAAAATCCTACCATTTGGACTTATGAATGCACCTGCAACATTCATGAACCTAATGAGAAATGTATTTATATATTGCTTGGATAGGTTTGTTTTGGTATTTCTTGATGATATCTTGATTTATTCTAAGAAAGAAGAAGAAAATTCTAAACATATAGAGATAGTTCTCCAACGGTTAAGAGAGCACAAGTTATATGGAAAACTCTCTAAGTGCACTTTCTTTCAAAAATAAGTGCAATACATAGGACATATAATCCCAAAAAAAGGGATTGCAATTGATCACGCTAAGATAAAGGTAGTACTTGAATGGCTAGTACTCAAAAGTGTACCAAAGGCTAGAAGTTGCATGGTTTTGGTTAGTTACTATAAGAATTTTGTTGCAAAATTTTCTAAGATATCCTTTCCTATTACTTCATTGAAAAGGAAGGGTAAAAAATTTGAGTCATCGAAAAAGTGTCAAGCAGCTTTTGATCTACTAAAGGAGAAGTTAACTATTGCACCAATATTGAAAGTACCCAACCCAAAAGGTAATTTTACTATCATAACCGATGCATCAAGTGAAGGACTAGGAGGAGTTCTGATGCGAGAAGGACAAGTTGTTTCTTATGAATCAAGAAAGTTGAAGCCCTATGAAAAAAATTATGTGTCACATGATTTAGAATTAGTGGCAATTGTTCATGCATTGCAAATGTGGAGACATTATTTGATGGGAAGGCCTTTTGAACTAAATATTGATCATCACAGTTTGAAGTATCTATTTACACAACCCAATCTGAATGCACGACAAAGAAGGTGGTTGGAGTTAATAGTAGACTATGACTTCAACATCAGCTACATCAAGGGAAAAGAGAATCGAGTTGTTGATGCCCTAAGTCAAAGAAGGCATGTCACCTCTATGGTAACAATTCAAATTGACTTTAAGGGACAAGTGTTGCAAGAATCTTGGGTGATGAATTTTACAAGCAATTCAAGCAATCACTCATGAATAATCTACAAGATGCAAGGTACAAAGTTCTTCACTTTGACCCTAATGGATTATTAAGGTTTAAAGGGAGAATATGTGTACCTAATTCGAAGGAGTTAAGGAATCCGGTGTGGAAAGAAGTCCATAATGCACCATACTCTAGACATCTTGGTGTGACAAATATGTTGGTGGATGTAAATCCATGTTATATTTTTGGAAGGGTATGAAGGGAGATTTTGCTCGGTTTTTTGCAAGATGCTTAGAGTGTCAAACAGTAAAAGCATAAAATCATCATCCTACGAGTCTATTATATCCACATGATATACTCGAAAGTAAGTGGCAAGTCATTAGCATGAAATTTGTGCAAGGTTTACCAATGTCAAGGAATAAGCACAATGCCATTTTAGTGGTGGTGGATAAGTTAACTAAGGTAGTGAATTTTATTCCAGGAAATGTAACCAATAGAGCTCCTTTCATATCTCAAAAAAGTATTCAAGAAGTGCTTATATTACATGGGATTCTTCAGAAGATCATATCAGATAGGGAGGCTCGTGTAACATCTAGATTTTGGAAAACCTTATTTTCATCTCTTGCAACAAAGTTGAATATAATTACAACTTATCATTCAAAAAAAGATGGACAAATGGAAAGAGTTAACCAAGTGATTGAAGATCTATTGAGGATGTATTTCATGGGTCAACAATACAAGTGGGAAGATTACCTACCATTGTTGGAATTTGCATACAACAATTCTTATCATTTTGCAATCAAGATGGATCTATTTGAAGCATTATATGGAAGAAAGTGTCAAACTCCTATAATTTGGGATAAGGTAGAAGATAGGGTAAGTCTAGCGCAAGAGATGTTATCAGAAATGGAAGAAAAATTTAGAATTATTAAGCAAAGGCTAGTTGAAGATAGTGATAGGTAGAAATGCTATGTAGATTCTAAACAGGTACCCAAAAGTTTTGTGGTAGGGAAAAGATGTTGTTAAGAGTCAAACTGCATAAGAGTTCCATCAGTCTGGAAAGTCTTCCAAACTAGCTCTGCTACATAGGTCCTTTCAAGATTCTAGAGGAAATAAACCCAGTTGCTTATCGAATTGTGTTGCCACCAGCTCTTGCCAAGATGCACAATGTATTTCACATCTCATACCTTAAAAATTATATACCAGGGGATAACCATGTTATTGATTGGAATTATTTATAGGTACAGGACCCAAGAGTAGTAAAAATCGAGCCTGTCAAGGTGCTCTGAACATGTACGCTTCACTTACGCAATAGAGAGGTTCTACAATGCAAAGTCCAATGGGACAGTATGCAAAAGATTTTCCAATTGGGAAGAATATGTTGAGATTAAGAAGAAATTTCCTCATGTCTTACATGCTTTTGAGGGTTCTTGAAAAATAATTTTGATGTGTTTTCTTTTTAGTATAAGTCTATGCCAACTACCTAAAATCATTGGGGATGATGATTCACAAGGGGGGATATGTTACACCCCATTGTGTTACTGCTTATTTACTTTTACCTAGTTGGGTGAAAATGTTTGAAATGAGTGTATTTATGATCTATGTGTTTGGAAATAAGATGAATAAATATTGATTCAAACAAATGATATGAAAGGATTCTAATTATGAAATATTTGATGTAAATGAATGTATTGGTTTTAGATGACTAATATTGAAATGTGATAAGTTGAATGCAGGTGATTTCATCAAGCCTACTAAAGAGAGGGGAAGTATCACTCAGGGAGAAGAACTCGGTCTAGTAACCTTTGATAATGACCTAAACTAAGCTTTCACACACACACACACACAAACACTTTAGGTTGGTAAATTCAGGATGTTAGTTGGGAAATAGTAAGTTACCATTACTCTTGCTTGTGGTTTATTTGTGAATGTTTAGTTAATGGTTTTCTATGTTGATTCTTTTGTGTTGAGTGAGTTCTTCTTTATGAGTTTCTATTTGAATCAAAAAGGATATATATATATACATAAAATGTATATATGTATATATGTATGTGTCAATGATAAAATCATACACATGAGTAATTACACACATGGATATATGCAAATAGGCATATCTCTGCATAATAATGGACGGGTTACCCTCAATGTATGGGAATATCGATCAGACAAGGTGATATATATATACATATATATACATACCATGCATATATGAAAATCGGTGAGTGTGTTAATACCAATATATTATATATAATATATGAGTATATATACGTATATGTATATTAACATACGTGTATGTGTCAATGTAATGGAAACATCCATACAAGTATATTAATATATATATATATATATATATATATATATATATGTATGTGTGTGTATACATATATACACATACATTATTATATGTGAAATATGAGGATACATATGAGTATCCATATATCAAATAATACAACTCTATTTTACTTGTGAATTATGAGAATATATACATATACACAAACACACACACACACACACACATATATATATATACTTATATACATTCTTACTATGGTGTATATAAATATATATATTGTAAATATTATATATGAATAATATAATTTTTCTTAGCATTGATTTATCCTAAAGAACATAGTAATGTAAGCATAGATTATAATTAAAGCATGCAACATTTTATAGTGAAGACAATGCTTAGTATATAACGTGCGATGATATATGAATGAGTTTTTATTTGATAAAGTGCATAATGGTACAAAATATGCAACACCATGTTAAAGCACCCATTAAATATTTGTCTTTCAACATGTTTTAATCACTTATAAGACTTTGTCAAAACAAACAAATATCTGATGACTACGCTCAGTCAATAGTTGACTAAGTCAAATAGCAAGCCATCGACCATGAAATATGGTGTGAATTGCATAAGGTGACGCTAAACTGGTAAAGTAATGGATCAAATAGGAGTCTTGTCACAATATGAATTTCTAGATTTCTATGAATATGAAATATATGGACTAAGCCAAGAGAACAATTGTTTAAGGAGGTTGACCTATAGGGAAACATAAACCTTGCATTTCTATTTGTCTTTCTTGTTGTATGTTTGAACTAAGTGACTCATTCACTTGGCTTTGTATGTGTTCCTTGTGCATCATTTTTAGTTGCCACCTTTTAATTACTTTTCTAAGTCGGATCCATTAAGCTGAGAATTTTCATTTGCCATGTCCTATTTTTAGCCTTTAGTTGCTGATTTTTGTGTATAAATAGAGGATCTTTTTACCTCATTTGGAAGCACGCATTATCTGCACTTTTGTTGTGATTTTTTGAGCATTGAAATTTTTGATTTCCTAAGCTGAGTAAGAGAGAGAGAGAGAGTTTTCTAAGAGAATAGAGAGAGGTTTAGAGAGGGAGACTTGTTGGGAAGTTGTTGACTAAGTTAAGAGGGATGTTTGGGAATCTAATTCAATCAATTGGAGCTTTGTAATAATAGGCATGTTGATTCCTACATTTTTATTCTTTATTTTAAGTTTTATTGGAAAAGATTGTGTGATATTGCTTATATTGTTTGGAAGTTATTCCTATTATTCATTAGGGAATGATTGATTATTCTTTTATGATATGAAAGGTAGCTTGTATATCTTAGTATATAGATCCAATTTCTTGATGTGTTTGTACATTTTCCATTAATAAGGAATGGGTGGATATAATGTGTTTAGAGAATTTTTTTTCCTATGCCCGAAGCATGAGAAATAAGTTTTCTAAAGGCCTACCTACAATTTTTTCCTAGAAGTAGGCCTTTGATTATTTCCCCAAAAAACATGATTTTACCTTGGGAAAGAGAGTTCAAGAAGTGGAGTATTGACATGCCAGTTTACATGCTAAACAAATCAAGGACCTTTTGGAATGAAATTCATTCAAACTGTGAATATGAAGAGATTATAAAACTGGCTAAGAGCAACTAGATCATGGCAAAAAAATTGAAAAATTTGAGGTGTTTGGTGATGCTTTGTGAGTGGCATAGAATAAAAAGTGTGCTATTTGTTACAATATTTTTTTATACCTAAATAGTGAGACAAATGTGAGCCTTCCTGAAGAGGCTAGGCATATTGGAAAACTACTTTTAGAGATTCTAGGTTTTCTCATTCTTGATGAAGGTCATCAAGCTCAAAATAGTAGATCAAAGATATGGAATTCATGCAAAAAGGTTAATTCAAAACTATGCATTATCCTCACCTAGGGTTCTAGGTTTATTATCCTTTAATAAGGATTATTTATTGTATAATCATTAAGATGCACATTCATAATGATTCATGCTTTTTTGGATCATTAGATCTTTGCCTCCATAGCTTTGTTATTCTTTCTTTTGGTAATAGGTGTTTGATTGCAAGTGATCCTTGGGAGTTGTGCAGTTGGTTTTTCCCAAATTCAACATTGAGTTGAAAATATTGAAAGAGGCTATTTTTAAGGTACCCCACATACATTTTTAGGTCTAAATGGAAAATTTTTAGGCCTTGTGAAATTAAAGAGTTTATCTATCATAGATTGACAACTTTTTTCTCTCAAGGATCTTAAGAGAACTTGTTGGGAACTTGTAGCCCAGAGGGATCAACATGCCTAGGGAAAAAATGGAGCCTCCCCTAGCATTCACCGACCCACCTTGAAATATTGGGATAATTAATTAAGACCCCAATTAAGGGCCCAACGCTTCCAATAGGATCATACCTATATCATGCTTCATATAGTTGCATTGTTAAATGAACCATTTTTAGTTCAAAATATTTTTCATGTTGAATAATAGTGTATGGATATTCCCCTACCTTGGTAGGGAAAGGGATCCTAGCATTATGTTTACTAGCAATAAATCTTTGGATATCCACTACTTGTCTATAAATCTCCAGCAAAATAATCTTATCACTTGAATACATAGGGATCTTGTAAGCTCCTTTATGAAATCCACCTACTCTAATGTAAGAAAATGTATTGAACTAGATGAACTAGTTTTCTAAGCCAAACATGACCTTATTTGCCTCATAAGATAACCTCTCTATAAAATCATTTTATAAACATCTTGTTATTGCAAATGTGAATACTTCATTTACCCTTTTATAGTCCTTCCAGATTTCCTTAAATTAGAGCTAGGGATAATGATCATATACCTTGGTTCCTCCCATTTGTAGGGTGTTCAGTTGATTCAATCTAGGAAATCTAGCTTGGAACATGAATAGATATACCAAATAGTAATTTAAATGGAATCTATTGGATTCTTGTACTTTTGTTGAAATTTTCTCATGTAGTGTATCACTAATAAGAATATCCCAATCTATCTCTTTCTCACTACAAATTTACAAAATAAAGAGGCACATCCAACGATTGAAGTCCCTCATTTTAGGAAACCAAAAATATATTCTAATAAGAGTGATGTAATCTTTGGGATCTTCTTGGAACTCAATTTTATGAATTAACTTAACCATTTTGACTATAGAATTCATCCTATACAATAATAGGTTAGCATTTATAAATTTGGTATCTTATGTAGTATTGATAGATCACAGTACCTCACTACCTCCTTCATGCTTATCTTATAATGTTGGGAATTTATGGAGAAGCCAAACACTCTCTCAATAACCTTTGAATTGATATCCAATATGTTTTCATGTGGAAGGACAAACACCTTTATTTTCTTTTGATCATATGCTTTAGCATGGGCCAATACCAACTCTAAAGATGGAAGGGAAATAAGAAAACTCATAGCTAACACCAATCCTGACTTTTCCATAAATTTCCCACCTCCTTGAACATTTACCCTCTACATAAGTTCTTGAGTATTTACATGTCCAAATTTAATATCTCCAATGTCAACCTAGGGGGATTTTTTTTTAAAGCAGGCTAATAACCCTTGTGTTCATACTTGATTTCCTTATAGGGTGCCAGTTCTTTGTGCATGTATATTTCCAACCAACATGAAACCATTAGTTCATTCTACAAAGAATTTTCCATTTAACCAAGGTTAGTGATCTTGATCAATTCATTTATAGTTCACTAAAAAATTAAAACTTTATTATGGCATCAAAAAATGAAGCTAATAGGCTAAAATTATTTAATCCATTCACAAAAGATAACCATGCCACTAGAAAATAATCCTATAACTCAGACAAATAAGCCCTTTAGAAGTGTTGAGGTTAATGAATTGAAGGTATCCTCAAATAGGTATTCCAAAAAGGGGAAGCTCGACCACATGATATTAATAGTAAAGCATTGTAAATATGTCAAAATTAGATTTTATACTTACCAATAACCAAGTACCTAGATAAAATAAATTTGGAAGGTCAACTTTAAAAAGATAAAATAATGAAATCCATCATGGTTGAACTTTGAGGTTGTGTGGAAGTGGTTTTCCTACCCTAAGATGCAAAACAAGATGAAATGAAAAAGAGAAAAACACTAACAAACACTCAAGATTGGCCTAAGTTTAATCGAAAACAAATAACAAAGAAAAGGAACTTTTGACCTTGCTTGGATTGATGAGTTGGTTGTTCCTTTTTGATGCTTGATTGTGTGCTCCTTCAATGGAAAATGATGCAAAATGGAGAGGAGGTGATGAGGATTGCAATGATGGAAATGGGTATTGTAGCAAGTATGGTAGGTAGATGCAATGAAGGCTTGAATGACTGCAATAATGGAGGATGAATGAATGCATGCTAAGTGCTAAGTTGCTTGAATTCTTGAGTTGAGTTTTTTGAATGAGAGTGAATGCATAATGAATCCTGAAAATGAGACCAAATCTTCCAATTTAAGGGAAGAGTCTCTAGAGAATTGAATGGCTAGGATTTAGCCAACATGGACAAAATGAAGGGCTATGGTGAGTTGAGGACTCAAAATTCTTCACATCTTTCCATGTGGAAGATGAGGTGGGGAAATGATGGATGATGTGGAAAGAGAAAATGTAAGGTGGAGAAAGGGAATGTGAGGTGGAGGTACTTGTAAGTATCTTGGGATTAGGGGAAGATTTCCTCCAAAAAAAAATTTGTCCCTATATGAGGATGATGGTGACAAGTGAGGAATTTTAGAAAGTCCTCTCTTATCATCATGGGGATGAGAGAAGTTTTTGGGGGAATGAATGCGAGTTTTAAATTCACATGATTGGGAGTACCTTGTGGATAAGACAAGGTCCTCATAAAGGAGGTCCTTGTACCATTTGACTGATGTGACCTATGAGAGGATATGGTGAAGAGAAATGTATTGAATGAATAAATGTGAATTTTAAATTCAAATGGGGAAGAGGAAATGGGGATTGTAAATGGAATTAAAAATTCCATTAAGGTTGTTGGGAGAATAAAATGGAATTAAAAATTCCATTGGAATGTGGGAAGAGTTGACTAAAGGACTGATTAGACTAGTTAATGAAGGATTATAAGAGAGCTAGGTGGCTAATGAAGATTAGGAGCCAACTTGAAAAAGTTGGAGGATGTGACACATCCTAATAATGGATTAGGGATGTGTCACATCCCTAATGATGGGATTAGGAGATGAATTAGGATTAAGTGTGGGTGGGACATAAAGGGAATTAAATAAGTGGGTTATTTATTTAATTCCTTGGAAGAAAAGGATAAAGGGGTAAGGTATTTAATTATTTAACTAAATACCTTAAGGATTTAGAAGACTTTAGGGGTTTTAATTAAATAATAGTAACATTATCTAACTAATGTGGATAAAAGGATATTTAGATGAAAAGTGTAAATTTCGCCAAATATGAGTTGTCAAATTTAGATGTCTACATTTTTCCCCTCTTTGAGATGGTGTTACGAAGTAGCATCGTTTCAAAGAAAATTAAAACATGGCACCTAGAAGAAGATGGTTGGATTAAGGAAGATGCCCCAATCATTCGAGGAGTGACTAGGAGGAAAGATGATGGGAGTGAAGATGAAGATTAGGGATTGAGGATCCCCCCTCGAGAGGACATGCAAGTTTAAGAGAACACGAGTGTGCTCTCGAAATGGATGAGATGATGCAATGGTAGATGGGGAAGATGATGCAAAATTATGGATGAGAGATTAGGAAGAGAAGACTAGGAGAAAGAAAGCACAAATGGATTTTGAGGACAAAGGTGGTGTTGCCCCGGGAAAGCTACAAGCCAAGGTGGATTGATGATGGATGGAGTGTTGTGGATAAGGGAAGGATACATCCCAAAACAACATCGAGATAGGGAAGGTTGCATCTTGTTGTTGATGATGATGATTAGGTCAAGGCTGGGAACAAGACCAAAGATGTGATTAGAGGATTTGTGCTAGATTGAATGGATTAGGATTGGATGGAGATGTGAGATGGTTAAAATGAATGAATATGATGGAGGTAAAGATGCAATGCAATGGAAGAGAAAATGAAATAAAATCCTAATACAATTTTCCATTTTCAGAGCACTAATTTTTGCTATAGCTAAGACACCAGGTACCATGGTATGTGAAATCAAGGCGGATTAGTGGCTAATGAACACACAAACACAATAAACAAGGAGGCTATCCCAACACCCCAAATTCAGGATGACTTTGGTCAGGCCAGGTATTGGGATAACCACAAGCACAAAAGGATTCCCCAATGTAACACAAGACCTCAGGGGTCTTGGTGGGTACTACATGGGACAACTAAGAAGACAACAACAAAAAAATATCAAGATACACCCCTATGTTAACCAGTCAAAACACACCATAATTTAGATCATGGTGGCCTGGACAAGTGATGATAGGGAGATCAAATGATAAATAGAAGCCAAAATTATCAAAATATTGCAATCAATTTTAAAACATTATTTGCCATAGGATCAAGAGGATGGATGGGGTTGATGAGGTATGTTAGGAAGGATATATCTTGTTGAGACCAAAGATGGATACTAAACTAAAAGATCGATTATGACGCGGGAGACTCTAAAATCAATTAAATCTCAGGATACAAATGGATCCCATTTGTGAAGAACCAGCTAGATAAGGACATACTTGACAACACAATACAAGGAACGAGACACAAGACACAAGACTAACACACCCTAAAGACCTAGGGGATCAGGGGTTGATCAAAGATCAGCCTTGCCTATGTGAAAGCGCAAAGCCCTTGTAGTTCAAGAAAAGACCATGGATAAAAGTGTAAAGAGGATGATGAAGGACAATGAATAGACTGACCAAAGATAAAGCAAAGGAAAATAAAGAAAAGCAAAAAAAATCCCTCAGGGTGGATCAAATGATCAACCTTGCCTATGTGCAAGCATAGGGGCAATGTAGTTCGAAAGGAACAAATGACTAATGATGGATAAGAGTGAAAAGGGGACAATGGGGACAGATGATGAACGACTGAAACCAGATGGATAAAATGCCCCGAGGGAAAATCAAGTGATCATCCTTGCCTACGTGAAAGTGCAGGGGAAACATAGTTCGACATGACAGGAAGACCGACATGACAAGATGGGATCTAAATGAAGACTGACACGATGAAATAACCTAGATGGAAGCAAAAGACGAACAAACGACAAGACAAATGACACAAGCTCAGATTAGGATAAAAGCTCGAGATGACGGATAGCCAATGAAGTTCATCCAATGCTCAACCAAAATTTACCAAGTGACTAGATGATGAATGTGAATGGAAGGATAGGATTGATAGGATGATGGGGATATGAGATCAGGATGGATGGAAGTGTAAAGCAACTAGGAAGCAAGGTAGATAATGAATAATCTCCCATATGAATGGCGCCTTTGGTCAGGTTTTCACCAAACGTACCTATCCAAGGCTCCACCAAGGGCGGTTTTCACCATAGGACAAATTATTTCTCTTTATTATTTTTGGATTTATTTTTTTGACTTTTTTATTTTTTTTGTATTTTTGATAATTTTTTACTTTTTTTGTATTTTTGAAGGTTAGGATAACCCAACTAACTTAAGCATAGAACCATTTTAGATGCAGAATATTGATGGGATCTTCCAAGGGTTCTCCTTCAGGAGTAGGGAGCTTGTATGCATCATAACCATACTTAGTTGTGATGACATATAGACCTAGCCAATTTGCTTCAAACTTTCCTTTCTTGTCACATTCTTGCAAGTTGCACTGATTTTCTTTAAGGATCAAGTCACCAACATTAAATTGACGAGGCTGAAACTTGTTGTTGTAGCTTCTCCTAAGATGATGTTGGTAGGCTTACAAATGATTATATGCTTTTACACGTATTTCATCCAGGAGTGCCAATTGAGCAAGGTGTGCAACCCGAGTGTCTTCATCACTTATTAAATTCTTCAAAGATATGCAGAGTGATAGGATTTGGACTCAATCGGCAAGATAGCTTTGGTGCCATAAACAATGGAATATGGTGTGGTGCAAGTGGGGGTGCGGATGGAGGTGCGGTAAGCCCAAAGGGCAGGATGGATGTGGAGATGCCAATCTCGGCCAGTATTATTAACTAA
This sequence comes from Sequoiadendron giganteum, assembly GCA_007115665.2. NCBI lineage: Eukaryota > Viridiplantae > Streptophyta > Pinopsida > Cupressales > Cupressaceae > Sequoiadendron > Sequoiadendron giganteum. The sequence goes on along the minus strand of CM021107.1, from coordinate 315,916,756 downwards.
ATTTTTTAGGATTCAGATCAAGGTCTTCTTGGTTTCCTTTGCTTGACCATTACCCTGGGGGTAATATGGTGTAGACCAACGGTGTTGGATGTGATATGTCTCACAAAGGATATTAATGGCCTTGTTTTTAAATGACTTCCCATTGTCAGAAATTATGGTGGAGGGGATTCCATACCTGCAAAGGATATGGAAGAGGATGAATTTAGAAATATGAACACCAATAATTTGAGTGAGTAGAAATTATTCCACCCACTTAGTAAAGTATTCAATAGCAGTGATGATGAAGATGTGGTCGTCGAAGGATGGAGGGTAAATCTTGTTGATTAAATCAAAACCCCATTGTGAAAATGGCCATGGTGCTACAATGGGCTGTAGATCTTGTGTTGGAGCGTGAATCAAATCTGTATGTTGCTGACAAGGAAATAACCTCTTAAAAAAATCATAGGAATTATGTTCCATAGTAGGCCAATAATAGCCTGCTATAAGAATCCTTTTGGCTAGGACCATGCCATTAGAATGGGCCCCAAAAATACCACTACGCATTTCTACCAATGCAGTGTGGGATTCGATCTCTTTTAGACACCTAAGAAGGGTTCCATCATACCCACAATGATAAATAGTATCTCCCACTATGGTATAATGGGAAGTGTGTTGGATAAAAGATTTGCATTGATTACATGTGAGATCGGGAGGTAGGATGTTGTCATGGAGGTAAGTGTAGATGTCATGATACCAGGGTGATTTGGGACCTATGATTTTGCACACCATATCACCTTTAGGGATATCATACATTGGGATTAAGATTTTTCAACTAGGAATTGACAATCTGTGCGATCTTTTGGCACATCAATTAAGGAGCCAATAGTAGCCATTGCATCTGCTGCCTTATTCTGGAGTCTTGGGATTTGTTCAAATTGGATGTAGGTGAAATAATTCTTAAAATCATCCACCATGCACTTGTAGGGTAACAACTTGTCATACTTAGTTTGAAACTCATCATTTACTTGTTTAATGACCAATTGAGAATCGTTGAAGACTTGCAAGTGAGTGGTATTCCATTGGGCGGTGATTCTAAGACCTGTAATGAGATATTCATATTCTGCTATGTTGTTTGTGCATGGAAATTCCAATCTGAATTATTTTGGGATGTAGTCACCTTGGGGTGTAACAAACAGGATACCTTCCCCTGATCCATTGTGTGTGCGGGAACGGTCAAAATAGAGCGTCAAGGTAGATTTTTTATTTATTGTAAGAACTTCTTCATCAATAAATTTTGTAATCAATGGATATCCATCTGCTAAAGGAGCCTCTTCCAAGTGGTCTACAATCACTTTTCCTTTGATTACTTTTTTGTCCATATACTCTATGTCGAATTCACTCAACAGCATGATCCACTTAGCCATGCGGCCAGTTAAAGCAGTTCTACATAGCAGGTACTTGAGTGGGTCAACTTTAGATATCAACTTTATTGGATGGTTGAGCATGTAATGGAGTATATTTTTTGAACAAAAGATGACAACTAAGCATGATTTTTCCATTGGAGAGTAATTAAGGTCGTAGCCCACCAATGTCCGACTAATGTAGTAGATTGTGTGTTCTTTTGATGACTCATCATGTTGGGCCAATAATGCCCCCAGTTCCATTGAGGTAGCTGAAATGTACAACAAAAGAGGTTTGTTTGGAATCGACGACATAAGGACAAGAGGATGAGCCAAATATTCTTTGATCTGGTCAAAACCAAGCTAACACTTGGAGTCCCACTTGAAGGTGATGTCTTTTCGTAATAGGTGGGAAAATGATTGGCACTTATCAACTAACTGAGCTATAAATCCTCTAATGGACTGCAAATTTCCTTGAATACTTCTTAGTTGTTTTAAATTGAATGGTGGGGACATTTCCATGATCACTTTGACTTTGGTTGGATCCACTTCTATGCCCCTCTTGGAGACAATGAAACCCAATATTTTTCCTAACGTGACTCCAAAGATACACTTTTTAGGATTTAGGCACAATTTATAATGCTCTAACCATTCAAAGATATTTTTCAAGACTATGGGATGTTTTACTCTTGTTCGTGACTTCCCCAATAGATTTTCAATATAATATTCCATTATAATGTGAATGAGGTCATGGAAGATAACTATCATAGCACATTGATATGTTTCCCCTGCATTCTTGAGACCAAAAGCCATGACATTATAGAAAAATGTGCCCCAAGGTGTGGTAAGGGCAGGCTTGTGTTGATCTTCAGGCGAAATCTTAATCTGATTATAACCTGAGAAACCATCCATGAGAGATAGCATCTCATGTTCTATAGTGAGATTGACCAACATATCAATGCTTGGCAAAGGGAAGTCATCTTTAGGATAGGCCTTATTGAGGTGACGGAAGTCGGTGCAAATTATGATGCTTCCATTTGGCTTGGTGATAGGAAAAATGTTAGATATCCACTTTGAATAATCAATGGGTTGAATGAATCCAGCTTCTAGAAATTTCTCCAACTCTTTTTTGACTAGTAAGGCTACTTGAGGATGCATTTTGCGTAA